>QXDM01000010.1:0-600000 GCA_003730235.1 Pythium guiyangense
TCGTTTCGCTTGGCTTTGATGAGGCTCGAGCGCCCGTGAGCGAGCGAGCGACGCCGTCTGTGGTGATCGCTTGAACCGCTAAGTGCGCTTACTGAAGGAAGCGCTTGTGCACCAAAGCGCTTGCTCAACGTACTTGTTGGTGTTGGTGCCGTCGCGCCGCGTTGGACATCGGCCTCTTGGTGGCAATGTACCGTGCGCATATTGCATGCAGGTGCAGGTGCTTGACAATGAACCATTGACTCGAAGGTCACATTGGCTCGGCTTGGTGATAAATGCGGGTGGCTCTCGCAACTCTGGAGTCTATCTGTCTGTGCGAGCAGCAGCACTTGCGAGCGCATCAGGAGTTGCAATCAACTACCGCCTCCTGGGCTTGATCTGCCTTCTCCTGCGCGATCGCGTGGGCATAAATGAGCAGGCACAAGCACGCGCTTGATAGACCCAACGTGAGTGAATGAATGCATCGATCGATCGAGCAACACACATACGCAGAACCGTACGGAGCGCACACGAGCCATTGAGCTAGCTGCATCGTACATCTTGCCCCATACGCCATCCATTCGTATCAACTACATACTCAATCACTCCCTCCCTCACTCACTATATACCTGTATCTGCAAGTCCACGACTACAGCTTGTCTATTGTCACCGGGTCAGCTCGGCTACATCAGCGGCTCCTTCGTGACGCTATCGCGGCCGCCACCGACACCCGCCGCCTGCAGCTCCAGTTGCGCCTCTTTCTTGCGGTCACGGCGCCGCAGCACGAACTTGACGAGCTCGCCCCAGAAGACCGAGTTGAGCGCGCCGGCGATCGACGTGAGCCACTGGAACCACGCGATGTAGGCAAAGCCAAATGTCGGTCATGATCACCGGCGTGTTGGTCACGACGATCGTGAGGAGCACCGAGAGCCCGGCGGCAAACTGCATGTACTTGTTCGAGAACATGCCGACAAACACCGGGAGCGTGAAGCTCCGGACCGTGTACGCGCGCAGCACTTCGGTGAACGTGATGCAGATGAACGTCATCGTCTGCGTCCGCGCAATGCCTTCCGAGAGGCACTCGTACTCGCCGCCTTCGCAGTACACGCTCGCGCTCTCAAACACGCCGTCGCGGTCTGGGATGTCGGCAAACACAAAGGTCCCGTCGGCGTACCGCGCGTTGCAGTTGCCGTACGTCTTCCAGCCTTGGCTCACGCCGTGCCAGCGCTCGCACGTGACGTCGCGGAAGTCGTCTTGGTGCGCGCCACCGCCCTGCTCCAAGATGTCGCTCAGCACGAGGCGACCGAAGTTCCAGTACGTCCCGAGGCAAAACACGACGATCGCGCCGCTCGCGATGATGATGGCGTTGCACGCCACGAGCGTCCAGAGACGGCCGTGGATGAGCGGCTGCTTCTTCGGCCGCGGCTTGTCCTCCATGATGCGCGGGTCCGCTTTCTCGAGACTCAGCGCGACAGCCGGCATGCCGTCCGAGAACAGGTTCAGGATCAGGATCTGCAGCGCCTCCATTGGCGCGGGGAAGCCCGCGGCGACGGTCGTGAAGATCAGGATGATCTCGCCGATGTTCGTCGAGAGCAGGAACATGACGAACTTCTGGATGTTGGCGTAGATCACGCGGCCTTTCTCCACGGCGGCGACGATGCTCACAAAGTTGTCGTCCGTGAGCACCATGTCAGACGCACCCTTGGCGACTTCCGTGCCGGAGATGCCCATCGCGACGCCAATGTCCGCTTCTTTTCAGCGCCGGCGCGTCGTTCACGCCGTCGCCCGTCATCGCCGCAATGAGACCCTGGCGCTGCAGCGACTTGACGATCTCGATCTTGTCCTCGGGCTTGGCGCGCGCAAACACGGTCGTGTGCGCGACGTGATCTCGTCGATCGCGTGCTCCGGCAAGTACACGTCGCCGCTGCCGTGCGGACGCAGCTGCGCGCAGTCGGTCGCTTCGAGCTCGGCGTCCACGCCGCCGGCGTCTTGGATCAAGTCGATGTTGCGCGCGATCGCGACCGCGGTCTTGAGGTAGTCGCCCGTGATCATGATCGTGCGGATCGACGCGAGCCGCGCGGTCTCGATCGCCTCGCGCACGCCGTCGCGCTCGGGGTCGATCGACGCGACCAAGCCGAGAAACACGAGCGGCCGCGCCAGTGCGGCAAACTTCTCATCCACGTCGTCGCAGTCGGGGGTACGGCAGCTGCTCGAGCGGCTGCATCGCGACCGCCAAGACGCGCAGCGCCTGGGACGACAGGTGGTCCACCGCGTCCATGATCTCGCGCTGCTGCGACGGCGAGAGCGCTGCGACGCTGCCGTCTGCGCGGCAATAGCGCGTGCAGTTCGCGAGCACAAAGTTCGGCGCGCCTTTGACGCACGCGACGAGCGTCGTCGACGGTGCGAGCGCCATGGCGCCAAAGTGTGCAGTCCCTGGCGTCGTCGTCGCCGACTCTGGCAGTGCGCTCACAGTCACCATCATCTTGCGCGACGAGCTGAACGGGACTTCGGCCACGCGCGTGTACTCGCTCGCGACGCGGTCTTCCCAGATCCCGGCCTTGGCCGCCGCGACGACGAGCGCGCCTCGGACGAGTTCCCGAGCGGGACCCACGTGAGCACGCCGTCGACGTCTTTCTGCTTGAGGTGCGTGTTGCTGCAGAGCACGCTCGCGAGCAGCGTCGTGTGGATGTGCACGCTCGCGGGACTCGGCGCCGTGTAGTCGACGCCGTCGCGCACGATCGCGCCTTCGGGCGTGAAGCCTTTGCCCGTGACGTCGTACTCTGTGAAGTTGCTCCAGAGCTTCACAGCCGTCATCTTGCCTTCCGTGAGCGTCCCGGTCTTGTCCGTGCAGATCACAGACGCCGCGCCGAGCGTCTCGACGGCCGCGAGCTTGCGCACGAGCACGTTCTTCTTGACCATGTCGGCCGTGCCGGACGAGAGGCAGATCGTCACGACCATCGGCAGTCCCTCGGGCACGGCGCTGACGGCGAGCGAGACCGAGAGCATGATCATGACGAGCCACACGGGACGGTCCGGGTGCTTCGGGTCCTTGTTCCCGCGGATCATGCCGACGACAAGACCGCGGCGCAGACCGTGAGGGCGATCGAGCCCATGACAAAGCCGAGCTTGTGCAGCGACCGCTGCAGCGGCGTGAGCTTCGGCTGGTACTTGGCGATGCAGTCGCTCAGCGGGTTGCGCACCCACGTCCGCTTGCCGCTCTCGCCAGACGCGCGCGGCGTCTTGGCCTTGAGCAGCGACGCGATCGAGCCCACGCGCGTGCTCATGCCGGTCGCGACGACCACGCCGCGCGCATTGCCGGCCGTGATCGTCGTGGACGCAAAGACCATGTTGTCGGCCGTGAGCTTTGCGGTGGGCGCCAGTCGCTGCTGCTGTGTCGTCATGAGCGCGTTGAACTTCTTCGCGACGTCCTCCGACTCGCCCGTGAGCAGCATCTCGTTCACTTTCAGGTCCGCGCTGTGGACGAGTCGGATGTCCGCCGGCACGACGTCGCCGGTCGCGAGCACGACGACGTCGCCCGGCACGAGGTCTTTGCTGTCGACCACGACCTTGGCGTCGTCGCGCAGCACGGTCGACTGCGGACTCGAGAGCTGCGAGAGCGCTTCGAGCGCGTTGCTCGCGCTGTTCTCCTGGATCGTCGCGATCGTCGCGTTCAGGACCACGATGAACAGGATCGCAATGCCTTCGACGTACTCGCCGAGCGCGAGCGACGCCACGGCCGCGAACAGCAGCATGCTGATGATCAAATTGTAGAACTGGAGCAGGAACGTGATCGCGAGCGGCGTCCGAGGCTCGTCGTCGAGCGCGTTGACGCCGTACTTGAGCACGCGCGCGTCGATCTCTGCGGCGCGGAGACCGTGCGCGAAGTCCGTCCGCAGCACCTTGGCGATGCGCTCGAGCGACATCGTGTGCCACTCGTCGTGCTCCTCCATGCTCGCGAACGACGCGCGCGCCTCGCGTGGATTGCTCACAATCAGCCGCTCGGCGTCGCTGAGAAAGCGCGTGCGGTGGTCTGCGGCTTCATGAGACGCCGCGTGTGCGTCGTGTTTGTTGTCATGACTGTCGTCATCGTCAGCAGCAGTCGTCGCAGTCGCAGTAGCGAGCGAAGCCATGTCGACGTAGCTCGTGGTCACGCGCGGCGACATGGCGAGACGCGAGTCATTCGGCGACGCGAGCGGTGCAAAGTCACCGCCGCTGCGATTCGTTGGAGAGCTCATGGTCAACGCCGTCGATGTTGATGACAGTGGTAGTGCAGTACGTCAAGATCGAGTGGCGTGGACTGGTTCGTAGTCGCTCAGTGTGGTTGTGGCGTGACGAGGCGACCAAGAGCGAGCGAGAGAGCGACGTCGAGCGTGTGTGAGTGTGTGTGAGTGTAGTAGTGCTGGTGGTGGTCAATGCACTGGTGGAGTGCGCTTGATGTGGCAAAAGCGGGAATGACATTGCGAGGAGCTGATCTGCTGCTGCGTCGCTTGACGACATCCCGCGCTTGTGCGCATCGCTTCGTTCGCGAGTCGCAAGTCGATCGATCGATCAATTGATCAATCGCTGGTGTTGTGCTTGAACTGTAAAGTGCGCAGTGCTGACGCGCACTTCACTTTGTGAAGTATCAGTCGCAATGTATGCCACGCGAGTGCGTACTTGGTGAATCTCGCACTTGAAAGAGTGCGAACAGTAGCTGTGTCAACATGTCGCATGCACAAATCGGTCAATCTGGTTGTTGTTGTTGCTGTTGTTGTGGTCCAAGTCCAAGTACTTGAGTGCTGCTTGAGTCACCTCGCAGTCCCGCCGCTGGCACTCGATCGCCTTAGCGCACTCACTCACACTCACACTCACACTCAGAGCCTCCTTCACTCACCCACGCACACCCACACGGACCAACGCGCGAAAGGAAGCGCGATCTTGTGGCGACGCACCGGAACGCAGCCAGCAGCGACGTTAGGACTCGAACATCGTCGCTGCTGCGAGTCGATGTGCACGCACTGCTCCTACTGCCAACGCATGTGAGCCAACCAACCAGCCAGTCCAGTCCAGGCGATGCGAGTGGGAGATGCAAGCGCGCTATATACCTACTTTCGCACACGCGTTGTCGTTGTTGGTCTTGCTGTCGTACGGCCATGTACGCTCGAAGAAGGAGCTGAGAGAATACGCATGTGTGCATTGTCGTCGGATGGCTGGTTGGCTGGCTGGCTGGCTGGCGAGAAGGTCCGCGAAGCGTCGTACGGCCATGTACACTTGCTACTGGGTCTGGGCATCCACAGAGGGCACATGCTCCATGCTCTCTCTTCGTGCTCGGTTTCTTTCTTTCAAAGGCAATCGCTCGAGAGCGGCTCCTATGTGAGAAAGCGACCACTGTGTTGTGCTGCGGCTTCATGCGTAGCAAGAGCAAGACTGGACGCGCAGCAAGCTTGACGACGAGCTAGTATATTTGCCATCGCTGCGACTGTCGTCGTCGTCTAATGTCTGATGCCGTTGTCTTGTGTCGTTGTTGCAAGAAGCGCTCTCAACCACATCACAGTGGTCGCTCGAGTCAAGCTGCGAACACCACCATGTGTCTAGCAAGCGCCAGCAACCAGCAACCAGTAACTAGCACCTCTGTCGCATCGCCATCGGCGTTACCGTCACGATCGCGTCGTACGGCCATGTGCATGTCTGCAGCTGCAAGCAGTCTGGCCACTGTTGTTTGCTTCCTTTCGGCATGTGGTTCAAATGAACCGCATGGTAGTTGTTTGTCTCCTTGCTTGAGCAACAAGCACATCGCGTTGCAGCAGCAGCAACAGCAGAGCAAGGAAGGTAGCAAGAGATTAGATTAACGTTAATCACAAAGAGACAAACCACTTGGACGTGCTGCTCCACAATGCTCCAGCAGCAACGCGATGCTCGACACCTTTGGTTACGCAGGACATGAGCAGCATGGACTCGACGCGCGAGCTTGTGTGCGTCGTTGCTGCGCAGCGGCAGCATGTAGGTGGGACATGCACAAGGAAACACTCAGCACCATGTTGCTGCTGCTGTCGCGTCGCCAGCATGCGCAAGTGTTTGGTGAGCCAACCAGCGTCGGGTGGTTTTCCAAGCCTAGCGCGTGAGCACGTGTGTATGCAATTGGCGTGGCGGGTCATCTCGCCCAAAGAGGCACTCGCGACTGGTCTTCAAGGGTCTCTCCTCTCCCAACCACACGAATCCATCTTTCCAATCAGCCAACCAGCGGTGGGTGGTTTTCCAAGCCCCGAAATGGCTGCGTTCGCGCCGCGCACCGCGACGGGTCATCTCGCCCCGCACACCGCCTTTGCCCTTTGTGTGTGATTCTCGCCCATCCTGTCTCTTGTCCGCGCGGGTGGTGTTCCCATCCCGACGCAACGCGCCGCCGCGAGCCATTTGCGAGTCAAGTCAGGCACTCGAGACAGTCGGGTCATTCCGCCCGACCGCGAGCGCGCTTGCAGCAGCGAATCTCGCGTCCTGCTGTTGCTTGATGCCTTTTGCTACAAGAGCCGTTGCAGCTGTGGCAGCAGCAGTTGTTCGCACCAACAGCTTCTCGTCAAGCGCTGCGATCAATCATCTGTGCACACGCACTACTACTCTCAAGCATTCGTCAACTTGCCATGGCTGGCTCACCTGCACCTCCTCGCGCCACGGGCAAGTCAAGTGCTGCTCCGTCGTTCACTGTCGCCGCAACAGACAGCGTCAGTCACTCGCCGCGCAAGACCGACTTTGTCGCTTTCCCGTCCACGCCGCGCAAGCCCGAGCACACCAAACGCGCATCGACTGTCGCGCTGCCGGTCGCCGATGCAGACTCGAACCGGTACTGGCAAGCGTACGCTGACGTCGACACACTCGCAAGCGAGCTCGTCAACTCGCACATATTGGCAAGTGATGTCGGCCAGAGCCGTGGTGTCGCGAGCGACCGTGTCAGTGCGATCCGCGAACAGTGCGGCTGGAACCGACTGTCGCCGCCTGAGCGCGTGCCAGACTACATCCTGTTTCTCCAGCAGTTCCTCGACTGGTTCATGATCTTACTGACCATGGCCGGCGCACTCAGTCTCGTGGCGTACTTGCTCGACACGTCTGTGATGCTGAACCTGTACCTCGCGATCTTGCTCTTTGTCATCGTCGTGCTCACGTGCGTCATGTCGTTCCTCCAAGCGCGGTCGACGAGCAAAGTCATGGACTCGTTCAACAACATGCTCCCGGCACAGTGTACGGTCGTGCGCGATGGCGCGAGCCAGCTCATTGCCGCGGACGAGCTCGTCGTCGGCGACCTCGTGTGGATCCGCAACGGCGACAAAGTGCCAGCGGACTTGCGCATCCTGCTCTGCAGCAACCTCAAAGTCGAGAATTCGTCGCTCACCGGCGAGTCCGAGCTCATTCCGCTCACTGCCGCATCGCAGCGCGCAGACGTCGCCGCGCTCGAGTGCAAGAATGTCGCGTTCAACGGCTCGCTGTGCTACGACGGCTCGGCGCTCGGCGTCGTGCTCAGCATCGGCGACAAGACTGTGATCGGCCGCATCGCGACGCTCGCGAGCTCCGCGGGAGAGCGCGAGACGAACATGCAGCGCGAAGTGAAGGCGTTCGTGCGCTTCATCGCTGTGCTCGCCGTCTCGATGGCCGCCGTGCTCTTTACGATCGGTGTCATCCGCAAGAACGGCGACGACGTCCTCACGACGTTTGTCAACGGCTTCCTCGTCATCATCGTCGCGAACGTGCCGCAGGGCTTGCCAGCGAGCGTGACGTCACTCCTCTCACGATCACCGCGAAGCGCATGGCGGCGCACAACATCTTTGTCAAGCGCCTCGACTGCGTCGAGACCATGGGGTCGCTCACGCTCATTGCGACCGACAAGACTGGGACGCTCACGAAGAACGTCATGACAGTCACGGACACGTGGCACGGCCGCGCGTTCCACTACCAGCCGACAGTCGACCACCTCGTGATTGAGACCGACGAGATGCTCGACTACCTCGCGAGCGACTCGGCGCAGGCAGTGCTCTCCGCGGCGCGGCGCTGTGCAACCGTGCAGCCCCTGAACATATCGACGGTACGAGTGGCAATGCTACAGCGGCGCGCGTGCTGCGCAGCTCGGCAGTCTCGAGTCGCGCATCGAGCAGCAACCTCCCGACCCGCCGCGCCTCAAGCAGCAACCTTCCGACGCGCCATGGCTCGAGCGCCTCGTTGCCTACTGGTCACCATCCAGGCGCACCGTACCGCGTGCGTCGGGACTTTGTCGCGAAGCGCCAGTACACAGGCAACCCGTCCGACATTGCGCTGTTGCGGTTCGCGGATCTCCAGTTCTCAGCCGACGCCGCACGCGAGACGTTCCCGGCTGGCGTTCGAGATCCCGTTCAACTCGACGAACAAGTGGCAGCTCGTGATTGTCCCGTCGCCGGGACACGAGGCATCACGGACGTCAATGGACGTGCTGATGAAAGGCGCGCCGGAGGATATCATCCAGCGCTGCAGCACGTACGTTGATGCCCACGGCGCAGAGCACGCGATCGACGCGCTTCCACGATGAGTTCACGCAAGCGTACGAGCTCTTTGGGACGAACGGCCGACGCGTGATCGCCCTCGCGCGACGCGGCGGTTCTCGCCGCCTGCATCAGTCGTCGCAGGCGAGGCGGTGTTTCTGCAGACGACGGCGGGAACTTCCCGTCCACGGACCTGTGCTTTGTCGGCATGATCGCAATCATGGACCCGCCGCGCGACGACGTCCCGCATGCGATCCAGAAGTGCAAAGACGCCGGCGTGAAGGTGTTCATGGTCACGGGCGACCACCCGCTCACGGCGCAAGCGATCGCGCGCGAGATCGGGCTCTTGGATGAGAGCGACCATGTACTGAACCTGCTCACGCCAAAGCCCGAGACGTTCCCAGACACGGACTGGTCGCAGTACGACGCTGCAGTCGTGCACGGTGGTGCGATCGACTACCTCACGCCTGAGCAGCTCGACGTCGTGCTGTCGATGCAGCAAGTCGTGTTTGCACGCACGACGCCGCAGCACAAGCTCGAGATCGTGCGTGCGAGCCAGCAGCTCGGCGAGTGCGTCGGCGTGACGGGTGACGGCGTGAACGACGCGCCGGCGCTCAAGCAAGCCGACGTCGGCGTCGCAATGGGCAAGAACGGCAGCGACGTTGCGCGCGAGGCGGCCGACATCATCCTCATGGACGACAACTTCTCGTCCATCGTGCGCGGCATTGAGCAAGGTCGCACGATCTACGACAACCTCAAGAAGACGATCGCGTACACGCTGACGCACTTGTGGCCCGAGATCGCGCCTGTGGCGCTGAACCTGGCGTTCGGCATGCCGGCCGCGCTCACGTCGCTGCAGATTCTGAGCGTCGACCTCGGCACTGAGCTCGGTCCAGCAATCTCGCTCGCGTACGAAGGGCCGGAGAGCGACATCATGCCGCCCGCCGCGCGATATGGCGACCGACAAGCTCGTGTCGCCATTCATGCTCACGTACTCGTACGTGATCGCCGGGATGATCAACACTGCAGGCTGCTTCCTCGCGTATGCGTCTGTGTTCTGGCGCCACGGGATCTCGCTCGGCGAGATCTACATGTCGGGCGACGACTACTGGAAGAACAGCGCTCCGGCGTTCTGCTTTGGTGAGAGCGGCAGCGCCGAGTGCCTGAGCGCGAGCGAGCAAGTCGACTTGATCGCCGAGGCGTGCGGCTCGTGGTACATTGCGCTCGTGATCGGCCAGTTCTTCCACATCTGGATGTGCAAGACGCGCCGCGTGTCGATCTTCCGCCACGGCATCTTCAGCAACATCGTTATGGTCTACGGCACGCTGTTGTCCGTCGCTCGCAGTGATCCTGGTGTACGTCCCGAGCGTGAACGACGTGATGGGAGCGCTGCCAGCGAGCTACGTACCATGGCTCATCGCGCTCGGCACCGGCTCGCTCACGTGGATCTATCGCGAGGGCACCAAGTACGTCGCGCGGCGCGAAGAGCTCGAGCGCGGCGAGCCGGGCTTCGCGTCCAAGTATCTCCTGTGGTAGCCGCAGTCGCGGATGTGTTTGAGTAGGGAGCTCGACTCGAGTTGGCTGCGTTGTTAGAATGTGAATGACATGCGTTTCGTACTCTGTGGATGGTGTCGGACGGACTGTCAGAGGTCAACCGATCAATCGGTCGATAGTGGTCACTTGCCAGGTCGTTCAGGGGCGACAGTGGCGAACGCTCACCCCATCACGACTAGCTATGAATGGGTCTGCTTGCACGCTTGCATTGCTTGCACTCGGTTGCGTACAGACAGCTTGACAAGCCCCGATCGCCTGAGAGCAGGTGGGAAGAGCGATGATCGCAGGTACATCGCTCTTGTGCGCTTGGACGATCCCGAGACGCTAGAATGCACGAGTTGGGCGACTGCGACTGTCAATGCGATGTTGACGACAGCACCATACTAGTAGATGGACTCAAGCACCGCTGAAGCAAAGAGAGGATCAAAACCTGACCGCGTGAGTGCGCTGTATGCCATGCACTGCGTGGCATCGATAGTGAACAGACAAGAGACGGCTTGTTCGCTTCACGACTGCTTCCGAGCGCCTGCCTACAGGCACTTCTTCCCCAAGATGATTGGTTACCCGTAGCACAGACACAGACACTCACAGGACCGAATAGTAGTAAAGGGACTCTACTTAGCCCAGTGCTTAAGACTCCATGCCGCCGAGCTTGATCGATTCTACCAGCGGGATGCACAGAACCGAGAAGACGACTCGCAAAGAAGCTCTCAATGACGATCTCTACTGACACTTCCAGCTTGGATTGTTCGTTCAGGTTGGCAAGCAAGTCGAGTCCCTCCTTGTCCTCGTCTGGCGCATGCACACACATGCATGTGCACATACATGTGCGTCTGCGGCATCCGACGAGTACAATGTGTAGCTCGCTCATGCCATCGGTCTGACTGTCCATGTTTGTGTTTGGCATGGACAGTTTGCAAGTCTCGAGGTGACGGATCGCTCAAGCGCAACGACGCCGCCACTCAACTTAGATCCGACACCACAACACGCCAACAAGGACTGCGTATTTGAAGTCCATCGGGACCGGCGCTGACAGACAACCAGTCACCGTGTGTGTGCGTCGCGAGGTGCGTTTAGTTCATGCGTCGGTGTTGTCGAGAGAGCCTGGGGTTGCTATGGCTGCAGCAGCATTCTCGCAGCGCATTGAAAGCGAGCAAGCGAGCGAGCAAAGGTGCAGGAGCAGCCAGGATCCGATTGACGAGCGCATAGCAAGCAAACAGCTTGCGCTATTTGTCCGACAAACACATGCGTACTTTGCGAGTTTTGTCTTGTTTGTGATTGGCTCTCGCAGACAAGACAGGCTGGGAGGTGTCAAGATTCAGTTGACAGATTGCGATACGCTGTCTCTGGTGTCTGCAACGACGGAATCCGAGATTCGGCGCTCGTCTGCAGCAATTTGCACCACATTTGCGGCACACGAGCGAGAGACTAAAGACCAGACTAAAGCGTGTTTTGTGCGCATCCGTCCATTAGCATCAGTCAGTCAGTCAGTCACGACAGCGAGGTTCGAGGCAAGAAGTGCTGCGCAAGTGAACGAGTATGTGTGTGAACTCTCACACAACAGCGCAATGTGCGCATTCGAGCGGCCACGTCGCCTCGACCGACGCCACAGATCAACAGTCCACTCACACAACACTCGCTCGCTCTCAGTCATAGTCATTGGTCACAGCTCAGCGTGCACGCCATCTTGCAAAGCAATCTGCATGCCATGAATCTCGACGAATCTCGAAGGGATATTCACACGAGTACGTGACGTTGTCGCAGGCGCCAACAAACGGTCAAGCCAGGTTGCATATCTGTTTCTCGCTACTTCTCCGTCTCCTTGCACACTTGCTGTTCTGTAGTTGGACGTCGTCACAGAATCGATCAACGAGAATCGTCCAGCAGGTGCTGTCGCTACGATGCGCTTTGGACACACGACAACAACGACAACAATACCACCGCTACTGCCACCACCACCGTCGCCATTTTGCTCTTGAATGGAATTGGAGGCAAACGCTTTGTTTGCCAATACCATCAGCACGCATGTGAAGGAAGCAGTCCACGCCACGACATGTCCGCAATCGATCTTGGTATTGCCGTAGAGCAGCACGCGCGCCTCTCTCTATCGGCGCGCATCTACCACGCCCTGCTCATATCGGACGGACTCGCGACGACAGGTAGATTTGGCGCTCTCTTGCTCAAGCGCAGCGCGAATCTCAAGCGCGATTGCCCCATCTTCGTCGCTCCTGACATGGAGTTATCCGGTCCACACTCATCGAACGTTGCAGCGATATATCATCAAACAAGTCGCACGGAACCCAACTAGCCGGAGCTCACCGGCTCATGGCGACACTGAAGAGACCCTTGTCGGCGAGAGAGCGCTTGTCACTGTGCCGACGCAACTCGACTCGCTCGTGCTGCTCTCACTGCTCTCATTAGATCATTTCCCAATTGTCCTCGTTGCGAGTAGCAGCAGCAACAACAACAACAACAACAACACTGTCACCACCAACGACAGCCACCACCCACCGAGTTCGTGGCGAAGGTCCAGTTCAGCAAACAAGATGGCTCTCTCGCTCGGTGCGTCCGCCGTGTCGTACGGCGCGCGCTTCCTCGCCGACCAGGTCTGCTCCACGGGTATCTACTCGTGCGGCTACGTGAACGGCGGCCACGCCAAGCTCCCCAAGTCGTACGTGAAGGACTCGTGCGCGCCGTACGACAACGCGTACATTTCGACGGAAGACAACTATGCGATCTTGGTCTTGACGGCGCTGTTCGCCGCGAGCATGGCGTTCGCGATCGGTGGCAACGACGGCGCGAACGCCTGGGCCACGACCGTGCACTCGTTCGCGATCAAGCTCAAGCCCGCGTGTATCCTCGCGGCGATTTTTGAGGTGCTCGGCGCGTCGACGATCGGCTACGGCGTGTCGACGTCGATCCAGAAGGGCATTTCGAACCTCTCGAGCAAGGACTGCTTTGCGTGCGGCTACTGCAACTCGTCCATGGACCTGTACTACGTCGGCATGATGGCGGCGCTGATCTCGGGCTCGATCTTCCTGCTCGCGGCGACGTTCCTGAAGCTCCCCGTGTCGACGACGCACACGATCGTGAGCTCGGTCTTTGGCATGACGATCGCGTACCACGGCTTTGGGTGCGTCGAGATGGGCTGGAACAACCTCGGCGCATTATCGCGTCGTGGTTCATCTCGCCCGTGGCCGCCGGCGTGGTGTGCCTGGTCCTGTACGCGATCCAGTTCCTGATCTTCCGCGCCGAGAGCCCTCGCAAGCGCGCGGCAATGTTCGTGCCGGTGCTGTACTTCCTCGTAACGTTCGTCGTGGTGTTCTTGATCATGATCAAGGCACCGGTGTTCAAGAAGCAGCCGCGCTGGAAGGGTGCGCTCGTGGGTCTTGGCGCAGGCTGCCTCGCGCTCATCGCGGTCGCGACGTACGTGATGCCGAAGATCAAGAAAGGTCTCCCGAGCCTGAGCGAGGCGAACCGCATCGGTCTGCACCTGGTCAAGGGCAACGACGTGGACACGGCGGGCAAGGGCGAGGCGGGCGAGTACGTCGGCGCCAAGTCTCCGGACGCAGGCGACCTCGTGGACACGCAGGATGGGCGTCCGTCGCTCGTGCTGCTGGCCGAGTACGACGCGCTGAGCATCGAGCAGCAGGACGCGATGTACATGTTCAAGCACTTGCTGATCCTCGTGGCGTGCCTGCAGTCGTTCTCGCACGGGTCGAACGACACGCGAACGCGACGGGCGGCGTTTGCGGCCGTGTCAAGGGTTTCAGAACGGCAATTAACGACTGCACGAGCCCGGAGAGTCCGTGGTTGGACGATGCTCGCGGGCGGTCTCTTCCTTGGCGGCCGGTATCTTGTTCATCGGCTACAAGGTGATGGACACGATCGGCAAGAACATCAGCGTCGTGACGTTCGACCGCGCGTTTCTGCACGGAGTTTGCGTCGAGCTGCACGGTCGTGGTGTGCACGCTGCTCAAGATGCCGGTGTCGACGACGCACTGCCAAGTCGGCGGCGGTGATCTTCGTGGAGCATGGCGTCGAAGGACATCAAGTCGATCCAGTGGAAGCTCGTGGCGTGATCCTGTTTTCGTGGATCCTGACGCTGCCGTTCACGGCGGGTCTCGCCGCGCTCATCTCGTACTCTTCAAGTTCGCCATGAAGGCATAGCGCAGCGTGCTTGTGCTTGTGCGTGTTGTAGCAGTCTGCGTTGGCGGTTGCCACCTTTTCATAATAGCATACGAGTCTATGATCGACTTTGTGAGTGCGATGGTTGTCATGTGTCGTCGTCCTCTGCTCGCTGCGTCAGTGGATGTTTTGGCAGACCAGGCCAGTCCCGACGAGACCTCTCCGGTCCTGACGAGCCCTGGTCAGCTATGGCAGAGTTGCTCTACCTAGTGGCGTCTTGTGAGTGTCCGAGGTCCGAACTAGACTGCAAGGTCGCGTCCCGAGTCGTACGGGTCTCACAGCGAGCGTTTGAGCGTTTGAGCGAGTGATGGTCGGCGCCGACAGTGCTCGAATCGTACGGGTCCACGTACATCGATACATTTGAGTGAGTCCGAGTGCATGGCCATACGCATACATACATGAGCAGACTCGAGGAGCAGCCGCGCACAAGGATAGGGAGATACTATCAGCGTTGTCGAGTGGACATGCAGCCACAGATGGATGTAGCAAAAGAGAGAGAGAGGGGGAGATGTCTTCGCTCTCTGTGTCGTTTGCTATGGGCGAGTCATGTTACACACAACCTCGCAACACCACACGCACGCGACAGCGCAGTGGCGAAGCCGGTCTTGCATCGATGTCTGCATCGATGCTATGCATACAATAGGACGAGCTCACTCACCTCACTCACTCTCCTGCTACTAGGACAAGTGGTGGTGTACTAGTACTCGCGATCATCGCCTTGCTGTCGCTGTTGCGAGCTCGGAGTAGCATAGCCACAGTCACGCGCGTCTCGAATCATTAGACAGACCACATAGCACATAGGCGAGCTGCTACCGAGGCTATGTAGATCGACACACAAGTCCAGGCCCAAGCTCATGCTCAAGCTCGAATGCGGCGTGCCAGAGTAACGATTGGCGGAGCGCAATCGATCGATCAGCCCGACGTCCGAGCGACCACGCAGCCGCGTCGCGAGTCGCGACCTTGCTATTTTCGAATGGCGTCAGCATGACGCGTAGGCTGTTCAGCACAACAGGACGCGAGATTCGCTGCTGCAAGCGCGCTCGCGGTCGGGCGGAATGACCCGACTGTCTCGAGTGCCTGACTTGACTCGCAAATGGCTCGCGGCGGCGCGTTGCGTCGGGATGGGAACACCACCCGCGCGGACAAGAGACAGGATGGGCGAGAATCACACACAAAGGGCAAAGGCGGTGTGCGGGGCGAGATGACCCGTCGCGGTGCGCGGCGCGAACGCAGCCATTTCGGGGCTTGGAAAACCACCCACCGCTGGTTGGCTGATTGGAAGATGGATTCGTGTGGTTGGGAGAGGAGAGACCCTTGAAGACCAGTCGCGAGTGCCTCTTTGGGCGAGATGACCCGCCACGCCAATTGCATACACACGTGCTCACGCGCTAGGCTTGGAAAACCACCCGACGCTGGTTGGCTCGCACCAAACACTTGCGCATGCTGGCGACGCGGTTGACTGACAGAGCGTCGCACTCGTTCGATGATGGCCAGCAACGATGGTCAGAGTGTGATGTGTGTGTGTGCCACGTGTCCCATCTGGGCTGGAGGCTTGCTTGCTCTCGTTTCGCTTGGCTTTGATGAGGCTCGAGCGCCCGTGAGCGAGCGAGCGACGCCGTCTGTGGTGATCGCTTGAACCGCTAAGTGCGCTTACTGAAGGAAGCGCTTGTGCACCAAAGCGCTTGCTCAACGTACTTGTTGGTGTTGGTGCCGTCGCGCCGCGTTGGACATCGGCCTCTTGGTGGCAATGTACCGTGCGCATATTGCATGCAGGTGCAGGTGCTTGACAATGAACCATTGACTCGAAGGTCACATTGGCTCGGCTTGGTGATAAATGCGGGTGGCTCTCGCAACTCTGGAGTCTATCTGTCTGTGCGAGCAGCAGCACTTGCGAGCGCATCAGGAGTTGCAATCAACTACCGCCTCCTGGGCTTGATCTGCCTTCTCCTGGCAGCGATCGCGTGGGCATAAATGAGCAGGCACAAGCACGCGCTTGATAGACCCAACGTGAGTGAATGAATGCATCGATCGAGCAACACACATACGCAGAACCGTACGGAGCGCACACGAGCCATTGAGCTAGCTGCATCGTACATCTTGCCCCATACGCCATCCATTCGTATCAACTACATACTCAATCACTCCCTCCCTCACTCACTATATACCTGTATCTGCAAGTCCACGACTACAGCTTGTCTATTGTCACCGGGTCAGCTCGGCTACATCAGCGGCTCCTTCGTGACGCTATCGCGGCCGCCACCGACACCCGCCGCCTGCAGCTCCAGTTGCGCCTCTTTCTTGCGGTCACGGCGCCGCAGCACGAACTTGACGAGCTCGCCCCAGAAGACCGAGTTGAGCGCGCCGGCGATCGACGTGAGCCACTGGAACCACGCGATGTAGGCAAAGCCAAAGATGTCGGTCATGATCACCGGCGTGTTTGGTCACGACGATCGTGAGGAGCACCGAGAGCCCGGCGGCAAACTGCATGTACTTGTTCGAGAACATGCCGACAAACACCGGGAGCGTGAAGCTCCGGACCGTGTACGCGCGCAGCACTTCGGTGAACGTGATGCAGATGAAACGTCATCGTCTGCGTCCGCGCAATGCCTTCCGAGAGGCACTCGTACTCGCCGCCTTCGCAGTACACGCTCGCGCTCTCAAACACGCCGTCGCGGTCTGGGATGTCGGCAAACACAAAGGTCCCGTCGGCGTACCGCGCGTTGCAGTTGCCGTACGTCTTCCAGCCTTGGCTCACGCCGTGCCAGCGCTCGCACGTGACGTCGCGGAAGTCGTCTTGGTGCGCGCCACCGCCCTGCTCCAAGATGTCGCTCAGCACGAGGCGACCGAAGTTCCAGTACGTCCCGAGGCAAAACACGACGATCGCGCCGCTCGCGATGATGATGGCGTTGCACGCCACGAGCGTCCAGAGACGGCCGTGGATGAGCGGCTGCTTCTTCGGCCGCGGCTTGTCCTCCATGATGCGCGGGTCCGCTTTCTCGAGACTCAGCGCGACAGCCGGCATGCCGTCCGAGAACAGGTTCAGGATCAGGATCTGCAGCGCCTCCATTGGCGCGGGGAAGCCCGCGGCGACGGTCGTGAAGATCAGGATGATCTCGCCGATGTTCGTCGAGAGCAGGAACATGACGAACTTCTGGATGTTGGCGTAGATCACGCGGCCTTTCTCCACGGCGGCGACGATGCTCACAAAGTTGTCGTCCGTGAGCACCATGTCAGACGCACCTTGGCGACTTCCGTGCCGGAGATGCCCATCGCGACGCCAATGTCCGCTTCTTTCAGCGCCGGCGCGTCGTTCACGCCGTCGCCCGTCATCGCCGCAATGAGACCCTGGCGCTGCAGCGACTTGACGATCTCGATCTTGTCCTCGGGCTTGGCGCGCGCAAACACGGTCGTGCGCGACGTGATCTCGTCGATCGCGTGCTCCGGCAAGTACACGTCGCCGCTGCCGTGCGGACGCAGCTGCGCGCAGTCGGTCGCTTCGAGCTCGGCGTCCACGCCGCCGGCGTCTTGGATCAAGTCGATGTTGCGCGCGATCGCGACCGCGGTCTTGAGGTAGTCGCCCGTGATCATGATCGTGCGGATCGACGCGAGCCGCGCGGTCTCGATCGCCTCGCGCACGCCGTCGCGCTCGGGGTCGATCGACGCGACCAAGCCGAGAAACACGAGCGGCCGCGCCAGTGCGGCAAACTTCTCATCCACGTCGTCGCAGTCGGGGGCGTACGGCAGCTGCTCGAGCGGCTGCATCGCGACCGCCAAGACGCGCAGCGCCTGGGACGACAGGTGGTCCACCGCGTCCATGATCTCGCGCTGCTGCGACGGCGAGAGCGCTGCGACGCTGCCGTCTGCGCGGCAATAGCGCGTGCAGTTCGCGAGCACAAAGTTCGGCGCGCCTTTGACGCACGCGACGAGCGTCGTCGACGGTGCGAGCGCCATGGCGCCAAAGTGTGCAGTCCCTGGCGTCGTCGTCGCCGACTCTGGCAGTGCGCTCACAGTCACCATCATCTTGCGCGACGAGCTGAACGGGACTTCGGCCACGCGCGTGTACTCGCTCGCGACGCGGTCTTCCCAGATCCCGGCCTTGGCCGCCGCGACGACGAGCGGCGCCTCGGACGAGTTCCCGAGCGGGACCCACGTGAGCACGCCGTCGACGTCTTTCTGCTTGAGGTGCGTGTTGCTGCAGAGCACGCTCGCGAGCAGCGTCGTGTGGATGTGCACGCTCGCGGGACTCGGCGCCGTGTAGTCGACGCCGTCGCGCACGATCGCGCCTTCGGGCGTGAAGCCTTTGCCCGTGACGTCGTACTCTGTGAAGTTGCTCCAGAGCTTCACAGCCGTCATCTTGCCTTCCGTGAGCGTCCCGGTCTTGTCCGTGCAGATCACAGACGCCGCGCCGAGCGTCTCGACGGCCGCGAGCTTGCGCACGAGCACGTTCTTCTTGACCATGTCGGCCGTGCCGGACGAGAGGCAGATCGTCACGACCATCGGCAGTCCCTCGGGCACGGCGCTGACGGCGAGCGAGACCGAGAGCATGATCATGACGAGCCACACGGGACGGTCCGGGTGCTTCGGGTCCTTGTTCCCGCGGATCATGCCGACGACAAAGACCGCGGCGCAGACCGTGAGGGCGATCGAGCCCATGACAAAGCCGAGCTTGTGCAGCGACCGCTGCAGCGGCGTGAGCTTCGGCTGGTACTTGGCGATGCAGTCGCTCAGCGGGTTGCGCACCCACGTCCGCTTGCCGCTCTCGCCAGACGCGCGCGGCGTCTTGGCCTTGAGCAGCGACGCGATCGAGCCCACGCGCGTGCTCATGCCGGTCGCGACGACCACGCCGCGCGCATTGCCGGCCGTGATCGTCGTGGACGCAAAGACCATGTTGTCGGCCGTGAGCTTTGCGGTGGCGCCAGTCGCTGCTGCTGTCGTCATGAGCGCGTTGAACTTCTTCGCGACGTCCTCCGACTCGCCCGTGAGCAGCATCTCGTTCACTTCAGGTCCGCGCTGTGGACGAGTCGGATGTCCGCCGGCACGACGTCGCCGGTCGCGAGCACGACGACGTCGCCCGGCACGAGGTCTTTGCTGTCGACCACGACCTTGGCGTCGTCGCGCAGCACGGTCGACTGCGGACTCGAGAGCTGCGAGAGCGCTTCGAGCGCGTTGCTCGCGCTGTTCTCCTGGATCGTCGCGATCGTCGCGTTCAGGACCACGATGAACAGGATCGCAATGCCTTCGACGTACTCGCCGAGCGCGAGCGACGCCACGGCCGCGAACAGCAGCATGCTGATGATCAAATTGTAGAACTGGAGCAGGAACGTGATCGCGAGCGGCGTCCGAGGCTCGTCGTCGAGCGCGTTGACGCCGTACTTGAGCACGCGCGCGTCGATCTCTGCGGCGCGGAGACCGTGCGCGAAGTCCGTCCGCAGCACCTTGGCGATGCGCTCGAGCGACATCGTGTGCCACTCGTCGTGCTCCTCCATGCTCGCGAACGACGCGCGCGCCTCGCGTGGATTGCTCACAATCAGCCGCTCGGCGTCGCTGAGAAAGCGCGTGCGGTGGTCTGCGGCTTCATGAGACGCCGCGTGTGCGTCGTGTTTGTTGTCATGACTGTCGTCATCGTCAGCAGCAGTCGTCGCAGTCGCAGTAGCGAGCGAAGCCATGTCGACGTAGCTCGTGGTCACGCGCGGCGACATGGCGAGACGCGAGTCATTCGGCGACGCGAGCGGTGCAAAGTCACCGCCGCTGCGATTCGTTGGAGAGCTCATGGTCAACGCCGTCGATGTTGATGACAGTGGTAGTGCAGTACGTCAAGATCGAGTGGCGTGGACTGGTTCGTAGTCGCTCAGTGTGGTTGTGGCGTGACGAGGCGACCAAGAGCGAGCGAGAGAGCGACGTCGAGCGTGTGTGAGTGTGTGTGAGTGTAGTAGTGCTGGTGGTGGTCAATGCACTGGTGGAGTGCGCTTGATGTGGCAAAAGCGGGAATGACATTGCGAGGAGCTGATCTGCTGCTGCGTCGCTTGACGACATCCCGCGCTTGTGCGCATCGCTTCGTTCGCGAGTCGCAAGTCGATCGATCGATCAATTGATCAATCGCTGGTGTTGTGCTTGAACTGTAAAGTGCGCAGTGCTGACGCGCACTTCACTTTGTGAAGTATCAGTCGCAATGTATGCCACGCGAGTGCGTACTTGGTGAATCTCGCACTTGAAAGAGTGCGAACAGTAGCTGTGTCAACATGTCGCATGCACAAATCGGTCAATCTGGTTGTTGTTGTTGCTGTTGTTGTGGTCCAAGTCCAAGTACTTGAGTGCTGCTTGAGTCACCTCGCAGTCCCGCCGCTGGCACTCGATCGCCTTAGCGCACTCACTCACACTCACACTCACACTCAGAGCCTCCTTCACTCACCCACGCACACCCACACGGACCAACGCGCGAAAGGAAGCGCGATCTTGTGGCGACGCACCGGAACGCAGCCAGCAGCGACGTTAGGACTCGAACATCGTCGCTGCTGCGAGTCGATGTGCACGCACTGCTCCTACTGCCAACGCATGTGAGCCAACCAACCAGCCAGTCCAGTCCAGGCGATGCGAGTGGGAGATGCAAGCGCGCTATATACCTACTTTCGCACACGCGTTGTCGTTGTTGGTCTTGCTGTCGTACGGCCATGTACGCTCGAAGAAGGAGCTGAGAGAATACGCATGTGTGCATTGTCGTCGGATGGCTGGTTGGCTGGCTGGCTGGCTGGCGAGAAGGTCCGCGAAGCGTCGTACGGCCATGTACACTTGCTACTGGGTCTGGGCATCCACAGAGGGCACATGCTCCATGCTCTCTCTTCGTGCTCGGTTTCTTTCTTTCAAAGGCAATCGCTCGAGAGCGGCTCCTATGTGAGAAAGCGACCACTGTGTTGTGCTGCGGCTTCATGCGTAGCAAGAGCAAGACTGGACGCGCAGCAAGCTTGACGACGAGCTAGTATATTTGCCATCGCTGCGACTGTCGTCGTCGTCTAATGTCTGATGCCGTTGTCTTGTGTCGTTGTTGCAAGAAGCGCTCTCAACCACATCACAGTGGTCGCTCGAGTCAAGCTGCGAACACCACCATGTGTCTAGCAAGCGCCAGCAACCAGCAACCAGTAACTAGCACCTCTGTCGCATCGCCATCGGCGTTACCGTCACGATCGCGTCGTACGGCCATGTGCATGTCTGCAGCTGCAAGCAGTCTGGCCACTGTTGTTTGCTTCCTTTCGGCATGTGGTTCAAATGAACCGCATGGTAGTTGTTTGTCTCCTTGCTTGAGCAACAAGCACATCGCGTTGCAGCAGCAGCAACAGCAGAGCAAGGAAGGTAGCAAGAGATTAGATTAACGTTAATCACAAAGAGACAAACCACTTGGACGTGCTGCTCCACAATGCTCCAGCAGCAACGCGATGCTCGACACCTTTGGTTACGCAGGACATGAGCAGCATGGACTCGACGCGCGAGCTTGTGTGCGTCGTTGCTGCGAGCAGCGACAGCATGTGTAGGTGGGACATGCACAAGGAAACACTCAGCACCATGTTGCTGCTGCTGTCGCGTCGCCAGCATGCGCAAGTGTTTGGTGCGAGCCAACCAGCGTCGGGTGGTTTTCCAAGCCTAGCGCGTGAGCACGTGTGTATGCAATTGGCGTGGCGGGTCATCTCGCCCAAAGAGGCACTCGCGACTGGTCTTCAAGGGTCTCTCCTCTCCCAACCACACGAATCCATCTTTCCAATCAGCCAACCAGCGGTGGGTGGTTTTCCAAGCCCCGAAATGGCTGCGTTCGCGCCGCGCACCGCGACGGGTCATCTCGCCCCGCACACCGCCTTTGCCCTTTGTGTGTGATTCTCGCCCATCCTGTCTCTTGTCCGCGCGGGTGGTGTTCCCATCCCGACGCAACGCGCCGCCGCGAGCCATTTGCGAGTCAAGTCAGGCACTCGAGACAGTCGGGTCATTCCGCCCGACCGCGAGCGCGCTTGCAGCAGCGAATCTACCGCCTTACGTGTGTGTTTAGCTGCTTTGTTGTTGCAGAGGTATTTGTTGCTTGTTGCAAGTTGCTCGGTTCCCTTTGTTTGGTGCAAGTGCAGCAAGACTTGTCACGAGTCGTTTGTTGCTTACTCTTGTCAGTGGCAAGGCAAGGCAAGTTGAGTTGAGTTGAATGGTGAGGTACATTGAGTTCGAGGGCGATCTCCTATGTCCGATCTCGTGATCTATGCAGGCTACGTATCACATGTATCACCTGCGTCACTTGCAGCCGAGTTAGACGCTTCGCGCGTTCTCAGCCAGCTTAGTGTGAGCTGGCTCGCGTTCTCGTCGTCTAGCATCGTCGCTGCCGAGGCGAGTCGTCCGGATGAGATCCAATGCTGAGCGTCGTTGTCCAGGTAGCACGCCAGCTCCGTGAGCAGTGGTCGAGAGTCCATTGCGCTCGTCTGCTGTGACTGCGCCGAGTCCATCGCGACGTTTGCGGCCTTGTCTGCCATCTTGTTGAACTCCCTGTAATGGTGTGTCCAGCTTTTGACGTCGATCACGTCGGCGCTGCGCCTTGCGCGCTGGTAGAGCTTGAGCAGAGTCGCGTTCTTCTTCCTTGGTGCTCGGTAGCGCCGTTGCTGCTCGATGACCATCGCGCTGTCCCCGACGACGTGCAGCGGAGTGCGCCTGGTCGCGACCGCGTACT
Source organism: Pythium guiyangense (assembly GCA_003730235.1). Taxonomy (NCBI): domain Eukaryota; phylum Oomycota; class Peronosporomycetes; order Pythiales; family Pythiaceae; genus Pythium; species Pythium guiyangense. The sequence goes on from QXDM01000010.1 coordinate 22,885, forward strand.
CGAGTCCGTGTACGAGCCCCCAGTACTCCGCAACATTGTTCGTCGTGATCGCGCTGCCGTAAGACATGCTCGCCGCCCAGCAGATTTCGGCAGCGTGTGTGTCGACGTCGATGCGCACGAGCACCGAGCCCGCGCCACCTGGTCCCGGATTCCCTCGCGAGCCTCCGTCGAAAAACAGCACGTACGTGCTCCTCGATCGCAGTGGTTGCAATCTTCGCTGAGGCGGCTCGGCCGAAGCTGCCATTAGCGCCACCACCATCGCCGACACAGCCGCGACTCGCGCCGCATGCTCTGCGGTGTTGAACTTGTGCACCAGCCGTCCGAGCTGTGCGAGAGCGTCGTGCACGGACGTCGCGATGATCATTCGAAGCGCGAGGGTCGTCGCGCTCGGGTCATCTCGCGTCCGGAAGCGCGCGCACCAGATCGCGTGGATCGTCGTGGTTACTATGCAACGCCAGACAATCGTCGCCGCTGCGAACAGCTCGTCTCGGATGTCGTTCTCGGCGTACTCACCAATCATGCCGCTGTGGTGCTTCTGAACTGCAAACCACGCGTTGCCTGGTGTTGCAGGTAGCTCAAGGCTAATGCACGCGACGAGGAAGTCGTCGCCAAAGTTGTCCCCGAGCGCTCGCCACCGTGCACGCAGATCGCTCTACGCCGCTGTTGCCACTGGACAGTTCCACATCACGTGGTGAAGACTCGCTCTCTCTGAGCATTCGCGATGTGGGCAAGTGCCGTCGCCACTGTCGATGTTCCAGGTGTTGAGCTTGTTCACCTTCACCCGAAAGAGAGTCTGCATCGCGTGCGCCGACGCGCCAATGACACGTCTGGCATCGTTCCACTCGAGTCGTTCGAGCGCACCGTTGATCGAGCTGCACTCGCGCGCCTGCGCGGCAAGAGCGGCGTCCCGCATCTTCTCGCCATTTTCTCGACGCTCTTTGTTCGCCACCGCTCGATAGCGTCGCCTCTTCACGTGTCGGTGCACGCCGCGTGCTTGCAGCATCACGATCCGTGAGAACACCGGGTGATCGACGAAGCTCACACACTTGACTCGCGCATCGTGGGCAGCAACTCGCTCGCAGTCCGCCATCGACGCCACCGGCTTCGCCTCGCGCTCGAGAGTGGCGTCACTGAACGTGATGCTTGTGCGTCCGCGCATCCTCCACGTGAAGTGTTGGTGCACGTCGTCTGTCACCGAGCGAAGTAGACCTTGCTCGCGTGCGGGCTGGAGGAGCTGTGGGAAGTTATACAGCAGCAGCGAGCAGAAGCGTTCTGTCGCTCGGCGCTTTGCCGCTGTCGCCCTCGTCGTCCCGACCATCGTGAACACGATCTCACCGGCTCTCGGTACTGTCCATGACAGCACGTCGCCGACGACGCGCAACCCTGGCTGCTTCACCACTCTGCTGATGCTGACTTGCTTTCCTCGTTCGTCGACGAGCCACGTCTTCGTGTCGAGAGAAGCAAACGGCAGCCACTCGCTGCAGAACGCGCCACGGCACCTCGACCACCTGTGCGCGATTGATCGCAGCGCCTGCCTGGTGGAGGAGCTTGCCGAGAACCGAAGCTCGCCATCTGTCCACCGCACCTCCTGCGTGACCGCCCGCAGGACCACAGCCGTGTCTTTGACAATCTCGGTTTCGCTCGCGTCGAGTCGGTCGGCGTGCGTGACGCGTACTACCTCGGCTCCCGCGCTCCACGTTGAGTGATGCCACCTCAGATGCTGGTGCCCATCGTCAGCGACCCGCTGCGCCGTGAGGTACGTGTCGACACCTGGAACTCCGGCCATAAGGATGTCGCCTGCGACTCTGCTGACACCTGTCGCCCCCGTCGCCCACCTGCCGACAGCAGTTGTCGCCATCGTGAGCATCTCGACTCGGATGTTTGGCAGCGAGATGCCTCCGCTCGCCGCTTGTAGCTCCGCTTGCTCCTCTCCAAGCCATGCTCGCTGCTGCTTGCCGTCTCGCACGCCCCACACGAAGCGTTTGATCTGCTGCTGCAGCCGATCTGCGTCCGCTGCCGACGGCCACGAGTGACGCGCCACAAAGAGCACCTTCGGCACAATGATCGCAGCTGCCAGCTGCGCACGTAGTCGTGGCGTATTGGTCTTAACCCGTGCGAGCGCAAGGCGCGAGTTTATTGCCCTGCTGCACTCGCGCCAGTTCGCCTCGCGCGAGTCGCTCGAGCCAACCTGCACGCCGAGGTAGCGGCTTGTTTCACCGTCATTGAGTAGGCGGACACCATGGAGAGCTGCAGCATCGATCGACGCGCACGGTCTCAGCGGCACTGCGACAGTCTTCGCTGTGTTCACTCGCAGCCCCGACGCCTTGCCGAACTGCTCCACCGTGTGCAGTACCCTCGAAATCTCGCTTGGTGTTCTCACGTAGACTGCTGTGTCGTCTGCGTACGCGCACACCTTCACCACTCTCGCGTCCGAGCCGTTTGCGAGTGTGACGCCGGCGAGAGCGATGTCACCGTCGATCGCCCTGTGCAGTAGATCAAGTGCGAGAATGAACACCAAAGGCGCCATGGGGCACCCTTGCCTGAAACCGCACGTCACCGTCATCCATGTCGATGGGAAGCCATTGACAAGGAACCGACACCTTGTGCGCTCGTGGATGCGCGAGACGAGCGCCACCGAGCGCTCGGAAAAGCCGTGGAAGCGCAGCGCCGCGCTCATGAAGCGCCGATCGAGCGAGTCGTACGCTTTGGACACGTCGAGGAGGATGGCAGCCGCGTGCGCGTTGGTCTCGTCGGCTCGTGCAGCGACCTTCGCGGCGTGGAGCACGTCAAGCGCGTGATGTATCGACCGTCCAGGGACGAAGCCGAACTGCAAAGGATGCACCATCCGCCTCAGCTCACGGCGCAGGCGCGACGCGAATACCCGGGCGTAGACCTTGTAGTCCGTGTCGAGGAGGGATATGGGTCGGTAGTCGAGCGGGCGCGTGGCGGCGCTGGACTTCTTGATGCACGACACATTTGAGTCAAAGAAGGTGCTCGGCACCTCTCCGCCGACGAGGAAGATGTTGAAGAGCTCGGTGAGAAGCGGAGCGAGCAGGTCGAGATGATCTCGATAGAAGTCGTTTGAGATCTCGTCCGGGCCGCTTGCTTTTCGCCTGTGGCACTTACGCATCGCCGCGCGCACCTCCTGTTCGCTTATTCGTCCGCACAGATCCGTCGGCACGCTCTGCGGATGCCCGAGAGCCGCGACAAACGAGTCGATGTCCTCTTGTGCCGCACGTTGCTGTTGCATGATCGGGCGCCACCCAGCGCGCATGTCCTCAGCTAGTTCGCGTGATCCCGACACACCGCACCGTTCGTCTCCGCCGAGCGCCAGGATCGTGCTGTCCGAGTACTTGGTCGACACACGGCGAAAGAACACGCGGGTGGACTGTGCCGTGTGGAACGCGTGCGAGAGCGCTAACGTGCCGCGCTTTTGCTCCTGCCAACGCGACCGACACGAGGTGATGGCGCGTCGCAAAGTCGCCGCGTCTTCTTCACGCCCTTGCCCTGTCGCCGCTGTCTCAAGCGCTCGCCCGAGGCGCCGTAGTCGCTGCTTGTAGCCGCGCTTGCACTGAGTCACGCACAGACGCTTTGCCGCGAGACACTCCCGCCGCAGCGAAGACTTCCACTCGACCCACCACGCCGATGCTGCACGCGCTAGTTGTTCAGCGTCGACGTTCATGGCTCGGAGCCTCGCAAGCTCCGCGTGCGCTTGATCGAGTCGAGCCTGTATCACACTCGAGTACGCCTCCGTCGCGAGAGCTGGCGGGGGATACACTCGTCTTGGCGAGCGAACCGCCACCCAACCTCCTGGCGGTGCGACTCGGATCGCGACGCCGCTGTGATCGGATGCCATTGCGTGCGAGGCTCTGCCGACTACCTTCACCCAGTCCGCGTACTCACAGCTCGCGTACCACCGATCAAGGCGGGCGCTGCTTGCTGTTCCGTCTGGCTGGTTGTAGAAATAAGTGTGGCGCCGAACCGCGAACAGCCGCCGATCATTTTCGCTCTGCACGTTGTAGCTCTCGTCCTCCAAGACGTCCTCCAGCTCCTCCTCCGCCAGCAGCTTCCGGAGCTCGCTCGAGCCGTGTCTAAACGGATGGTGCGTTCGGTCAGGTGCCGCGAGCGTGCAGTTGAAGTCACCGGTGAGGAAGACTGGCCTTGGGGCAGATGCGATCATGTCTCGCAGCGTCTGGAAGTGCCGTTCGCGATCCGCACCGCTCGTGGGCGCGTAAGTGTTCAACAGCGTCACCATCGATCCGCGTAGCGAGAACCGCACTGCCATCCAGTGCGCGCTCCATTGGTGCTCACACCATGGCTAGAGGGAGTCGATCACGCTGTATGGGCTGAGGAGGACCGCGACGCCTGCTCTCGCGCCATCGCTACTCGCGCTCCACAGAGACAGCGTTTTGCCACTCGGACAGGACGCGAATCCCCATGACGCAAGGTGTCGGCGCGCCGCCTCCGCGATCTTGTCTCTCTCCACTCGCGTCTCTTGGACGCACACAACGTCGATCGCACCGTGCTCGTGTCGCTCACGAAAGTGCTGCTGCCACCGCTCTTGTCGACGAGCACCTCGCCCGATTCCGCGGACGTTCTGCGTCAGCAGACCGACGCTACTGTCTCGCGTGCTCCCAGCGTCACCGCGTCTCCGCGCGCCTTGTCCGCGCCCATCCGCCAGCGAGCCCTTAGTGCCGTAAAGGCATGGCGTCGTCGCCGTACTCCGCCAGATCCAGCGCGAGCCCAAGTGATCTTGAGGAGACTGCCTCAACGACTGCGGCCGTCACGCTCGCGTCGCTTCGCAGCAACGCCGCGCGATCGTCTGGTAGACCGATACCTCGGATCTCGAGGTCTGCAAACCGCGAGGGCATCAGGAGGCTGATCATAGCAAGTGCCGTGCTGTCCTCGTCGGAGAGTGTATGTGTGCGGCAACCCGTTCTGATGCCGGCGCTCATCTCGCTCACCCGAGCCCACCAGTCGCTCGCCGCGGTGAAAGTCCAGCGCAGCGGTCCATGCGCCATTCTGTGCGCTGCGCGCGCGCGCGCAGCGCACAAGTCGCGCACGTGTGTGTCGAGCTTCTCGTCGCTTGCATGACACTCCATAAGCTTGACTTGCGCATTGCTGTCGAGCACGTTCCGCAGCTTGAGCATGTCCGCCTTCAGGAGAATGCGGAGACACGCCACAGGGAACGGAACTCGCTTGAGGATGTCCAGGATGAGTTCGCTGTGAGCACCGATGAGCGACGCAATGTTGCCGTCGGTCGTGTCCACAGGCACGGCGAGCCCGAGTTTGCGCTGCTCGTTCTTCCACGCCGTGATCGCCTGCGCGTTCGCTGCTACGCGCCGCGCGTTTTCGTGCCGCTCCGCCGGCGACAAGAGGCGCAGATCCGAGATGGAGCCGACAAGGCGTCTCGGCGGCCCTTGCGCGGTTGTTCGCGCCGCTGGTTTCCGCCGCCGCTCTCCACCGAGAGTTGCCGAATGATCAGCGTCGATGGCGCGTCTCGCCGCCGCTGCCGCATCGCGCTCTTGGCACACCACCACCGATGGGACCACGTCCATCTGCTGGCGTATGGTGGGCTGCTCGCCGAGAGCCCGCGCCTCGTCCTGCGACTCGTACTGCTCGTTCTCGAATGCGCGAACGAGCTCCTCGGGGAGAGGCATCTCCTCGTTGTCCGAATGCGATTCTTGCTCGGCACTGTTGCTGTCGTCGACGTGTCCAGGAGCAGCCGAGTTGTTCAGGTCATCGAGACGCATCGTGACACCGGCTCCGCACTCCGTCGCCTCTACTGAAATCGCGGACACGTTCATGTGGATCGAGCCAGCGCTGCCGTTACCGCCCGGGTGCGCTCTCACCTCTGCCTCTCGCTGCGAGTCCGGTGCGCAGCCACCGCGGATCTCGTCGCCGTCGCGCTGCGATTGGCGAGCATGGCTCCCTCGAAGCGCGTTCAGTTCAGCGGTCACCGCGGCACGAAGCGCTCGACGCCGCTCTGACTCCACACGAGCACGGCGAGCGGCTTCGCGCTGCTTAGTGCGACGCTGAAGGTTGCGCGCACTCGCAGCCCGTGCCGCCTCCTCGGCGATTGCCTTTGCTGCCGCACGTGCCGCTGCCGCCTTGCTCTCCTTCTTCTCTGTGCGCAGACGCTTGGCTAGCTCTGGTGCCGCCGCCGCACGAAGTACTTTCAGCTCCTTCCGCGCAGCTCCGACTGTCTGCGGCAGCTCCACCACATGCTGCTCAAGCGCTTCGGTAGTAATGTCCAGTGTGTACTTTGCAGCAGCCGTTGCTGGATCCACGACCTTGCAGTCCTTTCGGAGGTGACGGACGCTTAGGCAAGCGCGGAAAGGCAGTCTGTTCGTAAGGCGGGGATGATGAAGCCCCACTTCCACTACAGACACACCGCAAGTGATGCGGAGCATCCTCGTGCGCAGAAGCTCCGGCGGGCATGCAGTGTCGTCGAAGGTCACGACCCAGTGAGTAGGTCCGTAGTAGTCGCCGTCCTTCGGCGATAGCGGCTGCAGATCGACAACAGGAGTTGTCGTCGCTGCCGACGCCCACTGAAGCACGCGGGAGGGGTCAAGAGTCGCCGCACCGATCACGTGCACCGAGTAGAGCAGGCTGCGGGCAGCACTGTCTATCCCGGCGCCCTTGACGTTGTCGCCGAGAGGGTCTGCCGCCACGAGCGTGATCGCATCACGTCCGAACTTGAACGACTTGTTCACCCAAGATGCCGCATCGCCCTTGCTCACAAAGACGAATGCAACGATTGGGGACGCGCTCGAGCACTCCACTCGGTCACATGCGTCAAAGAGCGCCTTCACCCTCGCGCGCTCAGTCTCACCTGTCGCCTTCGCAAACATGGCACCCCACAGGTGCCACGCCGGCGATTGCTTTGGCAGCTCGTGCCCTACCGGCATCCGCGCGAACAAACGGGGGGAGAGCGACGATCGGTGGAGCTGTAGTAGCGCAAGCCGCTCTCGGAGGACGTGTGTCTCGGACAGGAACCCTGGTGGCGAGGGAATTGAGATGTCTCCTACCAGCCATGCCTCGAGCGTGCGGCGCTCAATCGTGGACATGGCGCGCTGGAATCCGTCGCGAACGAGCTTGTGTGTGCTCAACGCACACTCATACAGGCTCGCCAGAGGGTCGCTAGCCTCATACAGCGGCTTGCGCTGCTGCGTGTCGGCGTGAGGGGCTCGCTTGCTTGGCGACGGTGGCATCGCAGAACTAGCAAAGCTCTCCTTCAGCCGCGTGACGTTGAGCCACACGTTGCGCGTTGGCGGCACGGCTGTCGTTGCCGCTGCCGCGTTGTCTTCATGAGGTGAGGGATCCACAGCGGCCGCCGCCACCGCCGCACTATGTGCCTTGGTGTAGGCGACGTCCATGTCACCCGCTGCGTTAACGACCGTGGCTCCGCCGCAGTCAATCACGCCACCCCGTTCGGTGTCGGGCATCATCACGCCCTCGACGTCGCTTTCGCCCATCAGACGATTTTCGCTCGAACCTGCTCTTTCCTTGCAAATTCGATTCTTGTCAGTGGCAAGGCAAGGCAAGGCAAGGCAAGGCAAGGCAAGGCAAGGCAAGGCAAGGCAAGGCAAGGCAAGGCAAGGCAAGGCACTCACTTGTAGCTGTGTGCGTCCATTCGTCCACTTGCCATCTCGCCCTCCTCAGGCAAACAACCTCCTTGCTCCACGAGAGGCAAGGACTATTGCTGCAAGTGTAGCTTCATCGTTCTCGTGTTGCACGACTTGGAGCAGCAACAAACTTGGACTGCGAAATCAGCACGACCAGTCTCTCATGATTGTTGAGCAGCCATCAATCCTGCTCTGTTTTCGTCGTGATTTTAGGTCAGATAGCGCCTATTCTAGACTTACATGTCGTTGATCAGTCATTCACTCGAGCGAGACGAAAGCGAGGGAGACACGTGCCTTCGTCGTGATTCGTGATGCCACTCAACTGCTCTGACTATCGCGGCTGCAACAACAACAACTGCAAGCAGACTCCCACACACTCACAAGAGCACACGCGCTCAAGCAAACAAGCAACTGCGTGCTGCTGCTGCTACAACTGCGCATTGGCGACGTCGTGCTGCTCATGCACACACACTTTGGCGCTCGACCCGTCACGACCTGTCACACTAACGAGCTCAACAAGTACATGCGACTCGCTCGATCCGCTACGATCACATCCACTTGAACACGCCAGTCGACACCAAACAAACATACAAGCACAAGCACACAAATGGGCAAGTTCGCCGAGTTTCTCCACCTCAACGTCGCAGGCAGCGTGCGCGTCGAGCTCGAGCGGCGCGAGTTCGTCGCTGGCGACTTCCTGCGCGGCGCGGCGTACGTGAGCGTGCGGCGACCAGTCCAAGCCGATGGTGCGTCTCTGTGTGTGTCTGTGCTTGTGTGGTTTGGCTGGGCTGTGTGCATCGCGCGTAGAGAGAGACAAGAGCGTTCGTCGACTGACTGCCAGCGCTGCAATGGCTCGCTGTCTGTCTCTCTGTCTATCTACTTGTCTGTCTGACTGTGTCTTACTGCGCTTGGCGATGTGTCTCCTGTGCTCATGCTTTCACGACATAGCGCTCGTGGTCGTCGTGACTGGGAAAGAGAAGACGTCGTGGCGCGAGACGCGAGGCAAGAACAGCTACCGCGAGCGGTACTCGAATGACCTGTTTGGCCAAGAGGTACGCGCGTGACGCTTCACTGCTGCTCACACACTAGCTCCGACTGCTGTCAGCGCTGTAACACGTCCGTCTGGGAAGAGCAACTCTGCATTCGTACGCATGTGTGTCTCAACTGGTCGCTCGGTCTCGCTGCTCGCTGCGCCAGATCGTGCTCGCGAGCTTGCCGACCGTGTACGAGCCAGGGGATTACGTGTATCCGTTCCAGTACCAGCTGCCCGCGACGCTCCCAGGCGCGACGTCGCTCGAGCGCGACGGCTTCTTCGACGACCTCGGGAGCCTGCGCGCCGCCGTGTGGTACACGCTCGAAGTGCGGCTCCGCGCGAACGGCCTGTTCGTCGCCGACCTCTCGGCGCACTACAAGCTCCAGGTCCACGCGATGGCGCCGCTGTACCAGACGCCGCCGCTCGCGCTCGCGCACTCGTACGCAGTGAACGTCCTCGGACTCGTGTACAAAGGCACGTGCGACGTCTCTGCGGTGCTCTTGCAGTCGACGCTCGCGTTGGGAGCGACAGTTGTCGTCGACGCGGTCGTGACGAACAACGCGCGCAAGACGCTCCGCACCGTCGCGCTCGAGCTCATTCAGACGATCGACGTGCGCCGCGGCGGCGGTGAAGTCGTGCGCGCGGTCGTGAAGCGCGAGTTCGGCGGCGTCGCGTCGGGCGAGACGTTCTCGCAGGCGCTCGAGCTGCCGCTGCCGCTGTCGCTCGCGCCGACGTGCGGGACCGCGACGCTGTTCTCGATCGCGTACGTTCTGCGCCTCACGTGCAAGTACTCGTGGTGCCGCCGTCCGTTTGTCGAGTTCCCAGTTACACTGCTCGCTCCGAGCGCATACAGTAGTAGTGCTATGAGCATTGGCAGTAGTAGTAGAGGACTGGGACTCGCAGACGCCGACGACATGGCGCGGCTGCAGCACGTGCCGCTCGCGATCCCGGTCGAGGCGTACAGTGGCTAGTAGTAGTAGTAGTAGTAGTAGTAGTAGGACACATGAAAACTGAAGCATGTGCGTGATGACGATGATGCGGATGGACGAGCGCATGCGGTGCGTGTGCATGTGCTGGTGGTTGATCGGATGAGCACTCGCTCGTTGGTTTGGTTTGGCTTGGTTGGTCTCGGTGCGCTCTGCAGCGACGTCGTTGGCACCAAGCAAGGATGAATAAGATAGGAGTCGTACCCACAATGTGTGGGTGCACTCGCGACGGATGGTGATGTAGTGATGATTGACAAATGATTGACAATGCCGAAGGCGAGCTGCTGATGGCGCGTGCGTTCTTGTTGCAGGACACTGCGCTGACGACGACGAGCATGGCGCTCGACTCGACTCGATCGGTCGTTTGGTTCGTGCTGGCTCCTCTGAGCTGTTAAGGTCCATGAGTGAGTGAGAGCGAGTGAGAGCATGGCGATGCGAAGCAGCACCATCAAGAGCTCTCGACTGCCACATCCATCTGCAGTTGTTGTTGTTGCCGTCGTCGCCGTCAGACGAGAGCAGTTGTGCTGCTCAGACTCGACTTGTCAACAAGGCTCGCTCATTCGTCGTTGGTTCATGCTCACGTCCGTGGTCGTCCTGTAGACAGCCAGGTCTTGAGACCCTGGAGCGTCAACACCAGTTCATCGATCCCTCTCGTCTCGTCCTAAACGTGCACTCACTCACTCACTCACTCGGAGCTCGACGAGACTCACGAGTCTCGAGACTGGATTTTGTCGGTCGGGTCCCGAGCTCCTGCGTTCCAGGTCGGTAGACGCAGTCGGTCGAGCCGCGCTGCCTCCTGCTGCTCGCGGCGACTGGCTGCCAATCGCGCCTTCGAACATCGTCGTGGTGGTGTGGTGGTGGATGGCGACGCCGTTCGTACGGCGCTGTGCAGTGCCACGTTCAAGCGCGCTCTCTGATGCGCCTGCTGAATTGCATCTCGCGCACCTGCAAGTCAGCATTGGCAATCAGCGCGAAACTCTGCACTTGTGTGTTGTATGCTCGAGTCGCACACCCCTTTCATCTTGGATAGCAGCGCCTGACTTGCTGCATACCTGTCTATCGCCGATCAACGGACAGCCGACGCCACACGCACCTGAGAGGGACTTGCGTCGACACCAGGTCGCCGCCGCTGCACACGATCCAAAGCTCGCGGCCGCCCACCAGTCGCCAGTATACGTTGTTGCCCACCACGACGCCGACAGTGTGGTGCGCTCCCGCTCTCCAGCAAACTCACTCACTCACTCACTCGTGTCCGCCCTCATGGAGAGGCACGCCACATCGCGCGCGCCGTCCCGCGACCCGCGCCGCCGCCGCTGCGCGCAGCCACTCCGTCAGTTGTGAATTTCTCTCCTCCTCGCCGCCGCCGTCGTCGCTGCTGCTGCTTCCGCCGCGCTCTCACTCTCTCATTCGCTCGTCCATTCGCGCTCAACCATGTCCAAGTTCGGCTCGGCACTCGACTCGGCCACTGCGGCGATTGCACGCGCAGCGACGACAAACGACGCGGCGCCGCGCATCCAAGGCGTCTGGGCCGAAGACGAGCACGACCGCTTCCTCGAAGCCATGAAGCTCTATCCGACGGGGCCGTGGAAAGACATCGCTGCGCACGTCGGCACGCGCTCGGTGCGCCAAGTGCAGACGCACGCGCAAAAGTACCACGAAAAGGTCGAGCGGCGTCTCCGTGGTCTGCGCAAAGAGCGCAAGCGGCTCTTGCGTCCTGAGCACCGCGTCGACGACGACGATACGCGGAGTAGCACGAGCAGCTCGGCTACGATAGTGCGGCACGCCGTCCCGGTGACGACGAATAGCCACAGTCGCTGCAGCACAAGCAGCTCGAGCAGCTCGGAGCTGTGCAAGACCGAAGTCGCAGACGCGAGCGAAGACGGCGACTCGGACCGCGGCTTCTTCCTCGGCGACTTGGACGACAACTGCCTCGACTACTTGCTCAGCGTGCTCGCAGCTGCAGATACGAGCGCGAGCGACGACAGCGCAAGTTACAGTCCAAGTGCACCGTAGCCACGATGACGACGACGCCATCGCGAGTCGCACAAAGGAGACCGACTGCGAGCGAGGCGCGCGAGTCACAACTCACTTGTAAATCATAAACCACTGCTGAATGCGCCAGAGCACTCGTTCCGTTCGCTTGACGACGTCTCTCGCTCCGTTCGCTTGTCGTCCATGAGACTGGAAGTGTGTGTGTGAGAATCCAGAGCCAACGAAGTGAGCCCAAATGGCCAATACAAACACCAAGTCAAACACATGCTTGTCAAGCCATGCACGACAACTTGATTGGCAAAGTGGGTTCGACCATGCGCACCACGAGCGCAATGGCCATTCGCGCTCTTGCGCCGTCGTCGACAGCACCAGACGACACACGCACCGATAGTTAATAGTGATGTCTGCAGCGACAGGCTCGAGCAGCAGCAGCAGCAGTGCGCCTCCATCGACACCAGTTGCCGCAGCCGCGCACGCTGCTGGTCCGACGCTCGAAGACGTCCAAGACTGGAGCAGCGTCGTGCTCGACTACTCACTGCGCTTTGAGCACGTTGCGCTCGACATCTCGTCCCATCGTATTCTCTACCATCTCAAGCTCGAGCTCGCGCAGCCGATTCCTGCTGCGTACCTCGAGTTCACGACGTACATCTGCCTCGGCTGGCCACTCGGTGGGATCTGGAAGCTCACGAAGCGCTGCGACGAGAACCGCTTCGTCACGTGCGTTGCGTGGCGCTCAACCGAGCTCTCGAGCGACGAGATCGCTGCGCTCACGCAGCAGTATGTCCCGACGACTCGAGTCAGCGACGATGACAAGACCCGCATTGCGAGTCGCCCGCCGCCCGTCACGCTCTTTGACTGGAAGATGCAGCTCGGGTCGTGGAAGCACAAACGCCACTGGTTTGTGCGCGAAGTCGGCGTGCCGCCTGCGTTTGTGGCCAAGTGCGACGTCCCAAGCGACACGCTCTTGACGGTCGCGCTCTTTGCTGGGCTCGCGCCGGTCGAAGTCTCGATGGTCGTGAACAGCATCACGTCAGTCGACACGGTCGCGCAGCGCTTCACGGCCGACGTGACGTGGGAGCTCACGCTCCGCGGCATCACGACAATGCGCGAGGACTCGGTCCTGCGCGAGCTCCTCGACATGCTCGAGTTCCGCGACGACGCGCTCGAGTTCACCAACATCACGGACGTCCACACAGAGAAGCCCGTGGTGACTGTGTTGTCGCAAGAGGGCGAGCGCATTCAGTACGCCGACGCGTTCATCGTGACTGAGCCCGTGACGCAGCGACTGCACCACCTCACGTACGCGCGGCGCGTCGTCGCAGAGTTTAGCGAAGAGATGACGCTCTACAGCTTCCCGTTCGACCAGCAGAAGCTCACGTTCGCGTTCAGTCTGAGCAAAGCCATTGCGCCGTTCATCCCGATCGCGCCGCGCACGGGCGACCCCGGCCGCTTTGCGCTCGAGACCTTCAAGCTCCGCAACGTCTGGCACGTTGTCTGCGGCGAAAAGCTCTTCATCGGCGACGTCGTCGACAGCGGCGCGAGCAAGCGCATTCGCTTCGAGCTGCTCCTTGAGCGCCGCAGCGCGTACTACGTCACGAACGTCGGCGTCCCCGCGGCGATCATCACGTACTTGTGCTTCCTCTCGTACGCGCCGCTCAAGCTCAGTGGCAGTGGTAGTGGCAGTGACAGTGCGCAGATGATGGACACTGGCGCGCGGCTCCAGATCGTCTTGACGCTCTTGCTCACGGCCGTGACGTTCAAGTACAACTTGGCGTCGCTCATTCCGCAAGTCTCGTACTTCACGACGCTCGACAAGTACGTCTTTGTGTGCTTCATCATCACGTGCTTGGTCGCAGTCGAGAACGCGATGTACCCGCTCGTGGCGCAGCTTTTTGGCGACCATGCCGGGTCCTGGAAAGAGTACAGTCTCGGCTGGTTCTCCGTCTCGGCGTTTACGCTCATGAACGTCGTCTGGGCGTGTACCTCTGGCACTGGATCCGCACTCGCACCGCGCGGATGCGCGTGCTGCTCATCGTGACCGAGTACGTCCGCGCGATCGCGAGTGCGATTCCAAACGGCCACAAAGAGCGCGTCCTCCGCGGCTTCCTCCACAGTCTCAAGTTTGACGACAAGATGCTCCCGGCGTTCTTCACGACGAAGCGCGGGGACTTGTTTGTCGCGCTCCCGAGCGACTCGCCGGCTGAAGACGCGAGTGCGTCGCCGTACGAAGCCTCGAGCGGGCTCTTTCGGAAGCAAGCGCTGCGGGACCTCCCAGCGATCCAGCGCTACTTCAAAGAGCTCGAGCCTGCGTCTGTGAGCCCAGCTGTCTCGCCTGCGAGTTCGCCCGTGACGACGCCAATCGCTGCCGCTGGTGTCGCAGCCGTCGCCGCAAAAGAGTACAGCGCGACTGCAGCAGCAGTCGTCGTGAACATCCAGGACGACACGCCGCAGGCGCGAGGCGCGTAAGACGCTCGTGTCGCGCTCGGTACCTCCATGACGAAACGTGACCTTGGACTCGAAAGCGCTTGAGGTTGGCGCTGCAAACGCAAAGCGCACGCCTTCACTCGTTGCTGTGTCTTGATGTGATCTCGTGGCGATTGGAGCTGAAGACGCACGATGCGCGAACGAACGTCTAATGGCGCGACATGTGCGAGTCGCACCAAGTGCCTCGTGTGTGTGTGTGCTGCTGTTCAATAGCCGTGCGCGTGCAGGTGAGCTGCTGGTGCCCGCTCCGGAGCTCTGGAGCTCAAGTCTACAACAATGAGTCCACTGATTCTGAAAGCCACGACGTGTGATGATCGTTCGCATCGAGATCGTTTGCTGGAGCCGCGTGGTGCACTCGAGTGGAAGCGAAGCGTGCTGCCTCAATGATGGATCTTTTGTACCCGAGCGTGTCGCAAAGGCAAGCGAGTGCGTCTCGTGTCTTGGTGCTCGCTTGCTTGAGAGCGATGAGCGCAATGAGGTCTATCGAATACGAGTAGGTGCACTTTTGCCAGCTTGGTGTTGCTCCGAGGGTCGACACAATCCTGGATCACACGAGCTCCACCTGCTGGCGCTCGCATCTGGCAGCGACACCACGTGGCTCGCGATCTTGGAGCCATGTTGCTTGACAGACTGCAGGACATGGCACCACAGTCCTAGTCACAGTCACAGGAGCAGCAAGAGCAAGAGCGCACTCGGCCACCTGGTCTTGCAGCTCGACGTTGAAAGCCTGCGTCTTGAGACAAGTCGCATGTCAAATGCGTGGGTCCACTTAAATCTGCAATTCATTCCGATTTTCGACATGTAGCTATATACTCAATATAGAATGATTTGTGGTTCGCAGCACGCCCAGTTCGCACGCATGATTCATATCATGTTGTCGTCGTTGGTGCTGGACGCCGCCACGAGCAGCTCCGGCACACCACGTTGTGCCTGCTCATTCGACAATCTGCACCGCAAGACGCACTCACAGACACTCGACGCTCGCCTCGCTGCTCGACATGGACGAAGTGCGCTTGAGCACGAGCAGCGTCCCGGGTGGCGTGCCGCTCCCGACGCCGTCGAACGCTGCGACTGCAGGTCGCGACGCACAGGAGTGGAGCAGCATCGTGCTCAACTACACGCTCCGGCTCGAGCACGTCGCGCTCGATATCTCGACTGACCGCGTGCTCTACCACCTCGACTGCGAGTTTGAGCAGCCGATCCCAGCGACGTACCTCGCGCTCTGCGAGTACGTCTGCCTCGGCTGGCCGCTCGGCGGCATCTGGAAGATCAAGAAGGTCGGCAAGGAGAACCGCTTCGTGACGTGCGTGGCGTGGAAGAAGACTGAGCTCACGCCAGAGGACGTCGCAGAGCTCGCGAAGAAGTACACGCCGTTCGCGAACCGCATGATCCGCCGCAGCAGCACGAACGGCAGCCGCATGATCGACGTTGCGCCCGCGCAAGCAGAGGCGTCGGACGCTGAGGCGCTCGAGATGATCGGCGCGATGCAGCCGCCTGCGCTCACGCTCTTTGACTGGAAGATGCAGCTCGGGACGTACGAGAAAGAGAACCACTGGTTCGTCCAAGAGGTTGGCATTCCACCGACGCTCGAAGGCACGAACGCTGTGATCCCAGAGGACACGCTCCTGTCCGCGCGCTTGCTCGTGGGCTTTGCGCCCGTCGAGGTCTCGATGGTCGTCAACAGCGTCACGTCAGTCGACACGGTCGCGCAAAAGTTCACGGCCGACGTGACGTGGGAGCTCACGCTCCGCGGCATCACGACAATGCGCGAGGACTCGGTCCTGCGCGAGCTCCTCGACATGCTCGAGTTCAAAGAAGACGACTTGGAGTTCACCAACATCACGGACGTGCACTCGGAACGGCCGTTGATGACGCTCTTAGAACCGGCCGGGCGGATCCAGTACCTCGATCCGTTTTTACCGCAAGAGACCACGACGCAGCGTATCTTCCATCTTAAGTACTTGCGGCGGCTCGTCGCGGACTTTAGCGAAGAGATGTCGCTCTACTACTTCCCGTTCGACCAGCAGAAGCTCACGTTCTCGTTCAACTTGAGCAAGAGCGTGCGGCCGTCGCTCTCGATCGCACCGCCGTCTGGGGACCCGCCGGGGCGCTTTGCGTTGGAGAACTTTAAGCTCGGGAACGTCTTTGACGTCGTCTTTGGCGACAAGCTCTTCATTGGCAAAGTCGTCGACAATGGCGCGAACAAGCTGATCCGATTCGAGATGATGCTCGAGCGCCAGAGCGGGTACTACGTCACGAACGTCGTCGTGCCCGCGGCGATCATCACGTACTTGTGCTTCATCACTTACGCGCCGCTGTTTGAAGAAGATGGCAAGCGCGCGATGATGGACGTCGGCTCGCGGCTCCAGATCGTCGTCACGCTCGTGCTCACGAACGTCACGTTCAAGTACAACTTGGCGTCGCTCTTGCCGCAAGTGTCGTACTTCACGACGATCGACAAGTACGTCTTTGTGTGCTTCATCATCACGACGGTCGTGACGCTCGAGAACGCACTTTACCAGCTCCTCGTGTCATACCTACCGGGCGACGTCGACGAATACAACGAAGGACCGCTGCTCTGGATCACGAACTACGGCTTCACGCTCATGAACGTCGTCTGGGGCCTCTCGCTGCTCTACTGGGTCAAGATGCGCAACTACCGCTCGCGGTGCTTGCTCATGGTGAACGAGTACGTCCGGATCATCGCCAAGGCGATTCCGAACAAAGACAAGGAGAAGGTCTTGCGCGCGTACCTCGCCAAGATGAAGTTCAAGCCATGGGCGATCCCAGCTCTCGCGACGACCAAGCGCGGCGACCTGTTCGTGCAACTGCCGTCCGACTCGCCGACCGAAGTGAAGGAGAAGTCGCCGCACGAGCCCACGAGCGGGATCTTCCGCAAGCAAGCGCTCCGCGAGCTGCCGTCGATCCAGAAGTTCTACAACGAGATCCAGGACCAAGCCGCGCGTGCCGCAGCTGCAGCCGCGAGTCCAGGCTACCAACCGGGCTGGACGCACGCAGCAGCCAACTCGCCCGTGCATGCGCGTCCAGCACCGACGCCAGTGTCGCCGTCTGCGCCGCCACCGCCGCCAGTCGACGGCGTCGCGGCAGTCGTGGCGAAAGAGTACGACTCGAGCTCGACAGCGTCTGTGGTCGTGAACGTGAACGTGCAGGACGACGTCCCGACGACGCCGTACAGCGCGTACAAGAACAAGTAGAACGGCTGTAGCGTTGCGTAGAGAGGAAGTGAGTGTAGCAACGCTAGCTCATGGCTCTTGGAATGCGTTGTGTGGATGATGCATCGGTCGCTTGTGTGCTCGTTCAAATGGAGATGACCGCATCGCTGTCTGATGACTCGCGCGAGTGTCTTGATGCTGTCGTCTGCTGTGAGAGGTCCACGCGATCGAGTGTGGAGACGACCGCTCTCTGAGTCGTCTACAGCGCATCAGAGCGTCCAACTCTATCGTCGACTCGTGACGGACGAGCCGCGCGCGAGTCAGATCGACAGCACACGAGCAATCCATCGCATTGCCTGGGCGGCAAGGTCGTCGTTTAGCGACCATGTCCAGGACTCGAGCTAGGAATCGAGCTGGAGCTCCTCGAGTGGTCCATCTTGACAGACCAATCGATCAGCACAATGGACACACAGGCTGACGCGCTTGAGATGCAAAACCACGAGTGCGTTGGTGCTGGATCAACCAAAGCACAACGCAAAGCGCTATGACGTTCCTGTAGATGACCGATCGACGACCGGCGTCCTGATATCTCGCAGGGGAACGCTTGAAGACCTCTGTTGCGGCTTCGATTTCTACTGCTTGGTCTGTCCGTCTGTATGTCAGGTGCCACTGACAAGCAGACTCGCGTCTCGCCAGCACTCCTCTCGCGCGGCTTCATTCCCGATTCTCCGCTCTCGAGCGCACTCGAACTCCAGTCCGAGCCTCCCGCGACCGCGACCTCGGCTCGCAGCAACTCTGTGACTACAGCAAGTGACGATGAAGACACCATGGCTCGCGCTCATTGCGTCCGCCGTTTTGTTCGCCGGCGCGACCGATAGCTCCACTGCGAGTGCTGCTGCCGCTGCCGACCAGCCAGAAGCGATCGTACCGCTCATCGTTGGAGGCAAAGTAGTGCCGGCTGGAACGAAGACGTACGTCGTTGGGCTCCGCAGCTCAGCGGCAGGGTCGAGCTTTTGCGGCGGCTCGCTCATCAGCCCAAAGCACGTACTCACAGCCGCTCACTGCGCCGATTATCCTATCTACTACGTGGCGGTGGGGACGCACTTTGCCAGCGGTACATCTGACGGTGAGCAGATCGCGGTCGTACGGGGTAAGAAGCACCCACAGTACAACAAGCGTCGCGCGGGGGAGTTTGACTTCCTCATCCTCGAGCTCGAGCGCGAGAGCAAGTTTGCGCCAGTGGCTCTCGGAGTCGCGTCCGACATCAAAGAAGGCAGATTGGCGACGACGCTCGGCTGGGGCGCCACAAGAAGTGGCGGACCACAGCCGGAAGAGCTTCTGTCCGTCGACGTACCGATCGTCAGCGACGCAACGTGCAAGAAAACCTTCTCACCACAGTTCCATCAGCCCTCGATGTTCTGTGCAGGCGGTGAGAAGGACAAGGACTCGTGCCAAGGCGACTCGGGTGGCCCTCTCGTCGTCTCGAAGAACGGCAAGGACACTCAAGTTGGCGTTGTGAGCTGGGGAAAAGGCTGTGGTCGCGCTAGATCCCCAGGCGTCTACGCACGCATCCCAGAAGTCTCAAGCTGGATCCAAGACGTGCTGACTGCAACGCCAGCGCCAACGCCACCACCAACTCTACCGCCGACCGACCCACCAACGCAAGCACCGACGCCGAGCCCGAATCCGTTTGCGAACGACCGCTGCCAGCCTCTGAGCGAGACGATGTGCAACGAGCTTCTGTGCGAGTGGAGCGCAGCAACGAGCACGTGTGTGAGCATCCAGTAGAGTCGCGTCTGTAGTTTTGCCGGAGCAGACACCACCACCATCTCCACGAAGGAGCGAATAGCCGATCATCATCGCTTCAAGTGTGTTGTGTCTCTGTCTCTTTCGATCGCTTGCTCTCGCTCTCACACACACAGCTGAAGAGCGATCACGCACAGCTCCTGCCTACGCATGGCAATCACACGAGCGCAGATGAACGCGTTGCTAATGGCGCGAGTGGTTCAGCGCGCGACCGCAAATCACGCGTCGTCCAGCTCGGTGCAACGGCGAGTCACGTATTCGACAACCGTGGTGCCGACCGGATGGGAACGCGAGCGATGCGATCACTCGCTCGCACACCCACGCTTGGCGATCTCGCCATTCGCGCATTCGCCAGACACGAGCGATGACAACCGCCTCGACATCCG
This sequence comes from Pythium guiyangense, assembly GCA_003730235.1. NCBI lineage: Eukaryota > Oomycota > Peronosporomycetes > Pythiales > Pythiaceae > Pythium > Pythium guiyangense. The sequence continues at coordinate 42,373 of QXDM01000010.1, forward strand.
CGACAACGACCGCTACGAGCACGAGTGCATCGACTGGTGTTGCAATCGCGCGTGTGCAAGAATGGGCAAGCACGCTGCAGCACTACGCTTTGCGCCTTGAGCACGTCGCAGTCGACATCTCGACCGACCGGATCCTGTACCACCTCGAGTGCGAGCTCGCACATCTTATTCCAAGGACGCACCTCGCGCACTGCGAGTTCCTCACGCTCGGGTGGCCGCTCGGCGGCATCTGGAAGATCCTCAAAGTCGGCAAAGACAACCGCTTTCTCCATTGCCTCGCATGGCGCAAGACGGAGCTCAATCACGAACACATTGAGGCCATGGACGACGAGCTCCAGGCACGGCAGCGCACGGCAGTGCCCGACCCGCCGCTCACAGTCTTTGGATGGAAGATGCAGCTCGGTGTGTGGCGAGACCAGCGCCACTGGTTCCTCCGCGACGCATTGCCACCAACTCCAGTAACCGAGTCGACAGGCACTGACAATACGTCGATAGCCGCGCCACAGCCGCCGCTCGGCACACCTGTGACGGTCCACTTACTCGCAGGACTCGCTCCGATCGAAGTGTACCTAAGCGTGAACAGCATCACGTCGGTCGACACAGTCGCGCAGACGTTCACGGCCGACGTGACGTGGGACGTCACGATCCCTGGCGTCACTGCGATCCGCGAAGACTCGGTCCTGCGCGAGCTCCTCGACATGCTCGAGTTCAACGAAGACGCGTTCGAGTTCACGAACGTCACGAGCATGCAAGAGGAGCGGCCGATCACGACCGTCCTGTCGTTTGCAGGCGATGTCGAGTTCTACGACGCATTGGCACCGCAGACGCGCGCGAGCGCAGTGCTGAGCCACCTCACGTACTCGCGCCGGACGATCGCAGTCTTTAGCGAAGAGATGTCGCTCTACAATTTCCCGCACGACCAGCAGAAGCTCACGTTTGCGCTCTCGCTCGGCTCGGGCGTCCGGCCGTCACTTGGCGTCGTGCCTGCGCCAGTCGACGCTGGACGCTTTGCGCTCGACAACTTTAAGCTCGGGAACGTCTTCCACGTCGTCTACGGCAACCGAGTCTTCATCGACTACGCAGCAGTCGACGCCGCGGCGCCAAAGAAAGCGCTGACGTTCGCACTCATGCTTGAGCGCCGCAGCGCGTACTACCTCACGAACGTCGCGCTCCCGGCCGCGAGCATCACGTACTTGTGCTTTGCAACGTTCGCACCAGTCGACGACACCGGTGCGCTCATGGACACGAGCTCGCGGCTCCAGATCGTCTTGACGCTCCTGCTCACGGCCGTGACGTTCAAGTCGCAAGTCGCGTCGCTCATTCCCCAAGTCTCGTACTTCACGACGCTCGACGCGTATGTCTTTGTATGCTTTGTCGTCACGTGCTGCGTCACGCTCGAGAACGCGCTCTTCCCGACGCTCGTGCAGCTCTTCCCGACGTGGCGCGAAGACGGACTCCTCGGCTTCTCGGTCGGCGCTTTCACGCTCGTGAACGTCGTCTGGGGCGTCTACCTCGTGCTCTGGCTCCGCCTGCGATCGCACCGTGCGAACGTGCTGCTCCAAGTCGAAGCGTACGTGCGCGTCGTCGCAGCGACAGTCCCAGCGAGTCACCGCGACGTCGTGCTCCGCGAACACCTCGCTGCGCTCCAGTTCAAAGCCTGGGAGCTCCCGACGATCGCGACGATCGCAGACACCGGTGTGCTCTACATTGAGCTCCCAGACGACTCACCGAGCAAGCGCAAGCGCCGCGGTGCTGACGAGACTGCACATGAGCGCTTTCGCAACAACGCCAAGCGGGACACACCGGCGATCCAAGCGCTGTATCGTAAGCTCAATCCGTCCGGTGCTGGTTTAGCAGGTGCTCCAGCACGCCTTAGTGCGTCTGTCGAGCTGCTCGACCACGCACGTCTCGCAACGCAAGCAAACAGACAGCAGCAGCAGCGGTCGTCTAGCTCGTGCTTTGTCGTCCACATGCAAGACGACGCCGACGCTGTGCCTCTGCGCCAGAGCGTGACGCACTACCGCCGTCACTCACAGTCGTAACAGCGTGCGAGCAATGGAGAAGGAGCAAGAACATCAACTCATGGACACTCACTCACTCTGACACGAGGTCTTCGACTCGACTACCTCGCTGTGTCTGCTGAGCTCGTACGCTTCATCTCGCGAGCGATCGTCTTGAGGTGTCCGCAGGATCGCTGACTAGAGCAAGTGATTGCCATCAAGCTCGAACTGAGTTCGCCACCACACTCGTTTCGTCCAGTGCGAGGCGATCGCGCCACGCAGGTGGTCGCCAACGTCAGCGGCGCCATACAGTGCGCTGCTGGGAGATCATGGCATACAGCCACCACTCAGGCAGTCGCCGAGTTGCTGTGGTGCCATCGAGTCGCTGGTGTCTTTGAGGCTTCGTGGTGTTGCAAGACATTGTGGCATGTATCTGCTCAACTTGTCAAATGTGTCTAGAATCACAGAGCTTGATTTCAGTATGTGAGCTAGCAACTGGTGTTGTTGAAGAGATCGCATTTGTTGCAGTAAATGGCACTGTAGCGAGGGAGTCCCTCGCAAGAGGGACTTATCGCAACGACGCTTTCTGACTCGCGTTCTTTCAGACACACACCCACACTCACACACTCGAGCTCAAGCGCAGCAAGAAGCACACCGACCGACACGCACGAGCAGCGCACTCATGCGCACGACGCGCTCCGGAGCAGCGCTCTCGACAACTGCAGTAGCAGTGCCACTACCGCTGCGACTCGCACACCACGCACTCCTGCTGCTCTTCGCGCTCTCTGCAAACGCTCGCAAAGCAGTCGCGGCAGCAGCGCTCGCAACTGCACCCAAACGTACGTCCATGTGCATCCACTCTCTGTTGCGCTCTTACTCGTGACTACTTGCTGCTGCTGCATACTCAACTGCGCTATTGCTTTGGTGATTGTATGTTGTGTAGCAACCGACAAGCAGCGCATTGAGATCCGCGTGCAGGACTTCTCGTTCAGCGGTGCGTCCACACACATGCATCGTGTCTGTGGATGCTGATCCAGGACGCACTGCTAGCACACTCGATGTGCACACGACGCTCATCCTATAGCTGTGCATGCGTCTGTGTGTGTGTCTGTGTATGTGTGGATGGTGCAGATGGCCCAACTGAGCAGCAAGTGATTGAGATCGAAGCGCAGGACATGCGAGGCTCGGAGATCTACGACGCGATCCTCGGTGCGTCCTACCGGCTCTACTCGTTGCGATTGTGACACTGCGACTGCTGATGTGCGTGTGTTTGACGTCTGCTGCGCTGTGCAGCGATCGCGTTTGACGACAGTCGCAGCAACGCCGAGCCGTCGTCAGAGGACGAGCAGCTGTCGCACCAGGACGCGCTGCTGCTCGTGGTGCTCGTGCTCTGCAGCGCACGCCTGCTGCTCTACGGCATCGCGTCGTGCTGGTCGCTCGTCCGGCGAGTTGCGACAGTCGACACGAGCTCAGTCGTTGCGCCTTCTTCTTCCTCTCCACACGCCAAGACACTCGATCTCGACACGTGGTCCCAGTCTCCAGCGCCACAGGCAGCGCTCAAGACGCCAGAAGACGACGTCACAGAGCACTTGAGCCGCCAGAGCGCGCTCCTTCGGCTCTGCCACTTGCAGTTTGTCGTCGTGGCCGAGAAGCTCAAGCACGAGCTCAGCGACGCAGTTGCATCGGACACGACGAGTCCGAGCAACACTGTTGTGTCGCTGCCTCTGAGTCTTCTCGACGATCCGCACGATGTCACACTCGCGGACATTCTTCGCGTCGTGGAGCAGATCCCACTGAAGGTGCACGGTCTCTTGACAGAACGCATCGAGCGCCAGATGTGTCAGCTCCAACAAGACGTCGCAGCGAACACTGTGGACGTGACACAATCTGTGCCGCTGCTCCAGGACGTCTACGCGTCGCTCCAAGGGATCCTCCACCACACGCTCGAGACGCGCAAGCGCACGCAGCGACGACGCCCTGGGCGTGCAAACAGCCTCAATAATCTCACAACAACAGCAGCAGCGGAAGCCAGACGCGCGAGCCCGCGTCGACGCGAAAGCAGCAGCACGAGTGCGCTGAGAACCGACACCGCTGCGAATGGCGAACTATGTCTCCAGGACGCACTTGCGCTACCACAAGGCTTCACGGCCGACATGTTTGCGTCGCTCGGTCAAGCGATTCGGCGCCAGGCTGTACCAGGCGGTCGAATAGCAAGCGGCGACGAGAGCAAGCGCAAGCAGGACTGAGGCTGGCACAAGTAGGACGGAGGCTGACAGAGTAGGACGAAACAAACTGATCGCGAACTGAATCAAAGCACTCGCTCAAGCGACTATTTAACAACGACTGTGGGCGCTTCGGAGTTTGTTGCATGGCATACGTGCAGTGAGCGAGAGGCAAGATCAGTGACCATGAGCTAGAGCCAAGTGTTAGTCGGCTTCGGACGAGAGCATGCGGGATCTTGAGAGTGTGTTGCTGCGTTTGCAACTGTTTGCAGCCATGAGCTACAAAAAGCGACAAATGCTTTTGCAACGGAATGTGTGGTCCACGTCGGTCACAGCGCTAAAACAAACTCAGTTCTTCCTTGATTATTGCACTATCTGAAATGCCTCTTTGTTTTACCAGCAACAGATTCGCGCGCAAGAAGCTCAAGCGCAAGACCATCAAGCGCGACCGCTGCGTGTGCGAGCGCGTGTGCAACGACACCAATCGCGCAGTGAGCAGACAACGACACACCGGTGCATGCGCAACATATCGAGGATGAAGCATAACGCACGAGCGTGCAGTGCGCGCAGCAGACGCGCGCTCGCAGTGCTTGCAGCACTCGCGATGTTGGCAGTTCACCACGCACCAGTAGCAGCAGCAGAAGGTGCGTCGTTAGTGCGTGTTTGTGAGCTGCTGCCTTTGGTCACGTGCACATACATGCGGCTCACCTGAAGCGCTTGTGTGCCAAACGATGCCGCAGACGAGATCCTCGTCCAGGACTTTTCATTCGCAGGTACGTGAGCTGTCAATGCGTCACACACACTCGCTCATACGCGCGCTCTGAACGCGTTTGTGTCGCGTACTCGATGTATCACGTGCTCACACGCTTGCAATGCTCTTGTGCGCGCATAACACTACTCTTTCAAATGCGCTAGACGGACTGAGCGAGCGGCCAACGTTTGCAATCGAAGCGCAAGACATCAAAGGCTCGGAGCTGTTGCAGCGCCAGCCACGAGAGCCCGAGTCTCCAGCTCACGCGCCAATCACTACGACAGTCACGCACCATACACGTGGCCAAGAGAACAACCAGCCGTCGTCAAAGCCTGTAGCTGCGGTTCCCGTCCCAGTCCCTAGCGCATCGGCACGAGTGCAGGAGCAGCCAGCGCGACGATTCACGCCAGCTCGAGACAGCACGCCACCGCAAGAGCCAACCACCAGTAACAACGCGCTTACAGCCCATCCCACTGTTGCGGCAATGACAGCAGCTGTAGCAGAGTCTGTGCTCGAGCTCTCGTCGCAGGAGCAGGCGATCGTCTTGGTCGTCGTGCTCTGCAGCCTCGCGCTCGCTGCGCTCGTGAGCGCCTCGGTCTACAACCTCGCGCGCTTTGCGTACTTGTACGTCCACGAGCAGCGCACGCTCCAGCAGCTCGCTCGCGCGCACGACGTCGCAGCGCTCAATGCAGTGCTTGCGACAACACTGGCGTCTCGGTCGATGGGTATCTCGCAATTGTTCCACACAATTGCAGCCAAACGACTGCAGCATTTGGAGTTTGTTGCGGATGCAACAAATTGCAACGTCCAGCTCTCGATGCTGAGCTTTGACGACGACGCGCTCGTGCTCAGTGGGCTCCCGAGTCGCGCGCATGCGAACACCAACACGAGCAATGGCGCAGCGACTGCGAAGACACCGCCAATGGCGCTCGCCGATGTCCTCGCGATGCTCGAGCAGCTCTGCAGCACGGGCGACAGCGTCATGGCAGAGCTCGTGCTGCTTGCGCCGCGCGTGCCTGAGCGGTGGCGACCATCACTCGACGTCCCAGAGTGGCTCGCGACGCTCGACGTGCACATAAGCACGCTCCATGCGCACAGGACGCGCGTCCAGCACCTGTCGAGCCACATCGCAGACGTCCTCATGGACAAGCTCCAAGCTGGCGACGCGATTGCGACAGCAAAGCTTGCACCGCTCTTGAGTGCGCTCCGCACAAACGACACACCATCGACCAGCAACAGCAGCAACGCGAGTACTCGCAGCAACAGCAATGACGAGCTGCGGTTCTTCGTGAAAGCGTTTGACGAGATCCATGAGCAGGAGCAAGTCAAGCGCGAGCTCCGTTCGACAATGCAGAGTTACGCTGCAGTCGCGGCGGCTACTGCTGTGAACACACCGCTGTCGAGCAGCGACGCGTCGCTGACAGACTCGCTCTTGCACAATGGCAACGGCACTGCAAAGACAACACACAGTGGTAGTGACATTGGCCACGAAGAAGATCCGACCGACAGTCCGTGCTTCTCAGCAGAACTGTCACCGCCGCCGTCGCCGTCGCCGCTCTCGAGCGAGCGCGAGCGCGAGCACGAGAAAGCGCGTCTTGCACGCAAGCTCGAGCAGTGCGTCGACCGCGCCGAAGTGCTCGGCGTGACGCACTTTGAGGAGGTCGAGCGCGCGCAGGACGCGCTTGAGCGAGCGCGGCGCGAGATGTTCTGCGCCGCAGTCGTGAACCAAGACGCCAAAGTGCTCGAGAACGTCGAAGCACTGGCGCTCAACTTTGTCAACATGGGTGCGCGCCGCCCAGACGCAGTGCTCAAAGCTGGCGAGATCCTCGCGAACCGGAGCAACACGCTGCTCTTGGTCTCGAGCCTCCGCACGATGTTTGACGAGCTCCGGAAGCAGGACGTGCGCAAGATGGACGAGCGCCGCAAGCGCGACGCCGCGAAGCTCGTGGCCAAGCGCCAGCGCCTGCGCGAGAAGTTTCGGCTCCAGCAGCAACTTGTGGTTGAGACGCGCGATGCCAAGCGCGCGGCGCAGCAGCAGCGCGACCTCGAGCTGCGGCAGCAGCAGCAAGCGCGCGACGCCGCGGTGCTCGAGCAGCACCTATCAAAGGCGCGCGAGGCGTTTGTCTGGCGCGTGACCAAGCTCGACGCGGTCGTCGTGCTGCTCGTCATGGCGCTCGTGTTCATCGAGAGTCTCCGGCAGCTGGCGTTCCTCAAGCCCGTGTGTCAACCGGATACATCGGCTGCACCACTTGCGAGCAGTCGGTTCACGTCCTGGTTTGTCTTGGGCAGCGCATCGACGAGCTCGTTGAGCACATTGGCGTGTCAAGTCGCGTACGGTGCCAAGATGGCGGCGCTGCTCTTGCTACTCGCACTCGGTGCGTTCGTGCTCGCGCAGCTCCAAGTGCTCTCGGTCGTGCTCCCGATGCTCCTGGCGTTTGGTCTGTACCACGTCCGCGCCGAGTGGGTGAACATGCTCTTGCGCGTGCCGCTCGTGAGCGTCATCTACGCATTCAACGCGAGCAGTCTCTACGTCTGGAACCGCTCGACCGGCGCACTAGACACCACCAGCAGCACTGTGGGCGACGCTCGACCTCGGACACCAGTAGCTGGACATGCAAAGCGATGGCTCGTCGCTGCGTACGTCGTCTTTCCGCTGCTGTCCGTCGCGCTGAGCGTCGTCGTGGGCATCGGCATCGCGTGTGACGACCCGCTCACGTGCGCTTCGACTGCGTATCGGACGCTCGCGCCTACGGTCGTGCGGCTACTCGAGCTCCTGCGGCACGCGTACAGAGTATAGGAACTTCAGGACGTACGAGCATAGCGTAGAGTAAGTGGATGGATGGATGCCTCGTGTGCACTGTGGTGGAGCAGAGAGCGATAGAGCAAAGAGGTGCGCTTGGTAGGTTCGTATTCGCATGTGGTGGTGATGGTGGAGCATAGACAGAAGACGCACGCAGACGCGCGCGCGAGTCCCGAAGCGTAGAAGCTGCTGCTGAGGAGCAGTGCAGAGAACGAGAGGAAGGACGCAGCAGCAGCGATCGATCAGTGGCTCACGTGAAGATCACGCAGAGCGCAGCAGCGATCGTGCCGGCGGCAGCAGCAATGCCGACGCAGATCGCAGTCGGGAGCGACTGCGGACTCGCGTCCGCTGTCTCTGGCGTCGAGAGGCCCGGAGCGTCGTTCAGCGCGTCCTCTTTGCGCTGCATCGGCGACTTGCCCAACGACGCAGCGCCGACGACTGCGACCTGCTGCTTCGTGTCGTCGCCGCCTTTCTTCTTGCGGCGGCGCATGGCTTTCGACAAGCCCTTGGCAGTCGTCGTCTGCTGCTTCTGGTGGCGACGGCGCGGCGTTGCGACCTCAACTTCTGCTGCAGTGAGGCGCGGGAGCGTTGGGACCTTGGCGAGCACTGGCGCAGTCACTGGCGCCAGCGCTGGGACAGCGACCGCCTGCGGCTCGACGGCACACGCCTCGCTGTCGTCTGCTGGCTCGTCGTCTTCCGTGTCGCTGTCGAGCGGCGTCTCGAGCGCCGAGTACGTCGGGTCGTGGCGGAAGATGTGGTCGGCGTGCAGCAGCAGCGTCGTGACAAAGCACGCGCCGAGGTCGCTCGGCGTCGGCGCCATCACGCGACGCAAGTGCTTGCTGCGATTTGCAGGCTCCGCGGCGTCCGACGGCGACGCGACGATCTCAATGATCGCTGCGTGGTGGCGGCTCACGATCTTTGCGAGGACCTGCAGCAGACACACGTGAGTCCTTGTCCGCATATAACGCAGTCTACGCATGGAGGACGCACGTACCGTGTGGCTCGGGTCGCACGCAGCGAGCTGCTTCCAGAGCGTTGTGAGCGCGTCGAGACACTCGCGCTGCTCGATCCGGAGCGAGTCGATCGCGTTCACGATCGGGTACAGCAGCGGCAGCGCCACGTCCTTTGCGTGCGCGCCTTTCACGAGGTACTCGAGCGTCGAGCGCACCATACTGAACGGCGCGCAGCTCACAATCGGCGTCTGGAGGAGCGCGAGGTACGTCGCCAGTAGCGCTGCGAGCGTCTTGCACTGCGTCGCGGCTTTGACGCCCTGCGCGCGAAAGAGCCGCTTGACAGCGCTGAACGCGTGCTTCTCCTGCACGACACCATCAAACTGGTTGCTCGCGATCTCGCTCTCGACGTACGCGAGCAGCAGCGCATGTACGTTGCGCTCGAGCGAGCTCGCCGTCGCGACAAAGTCGGCGCCGTGGTGCAGCACCAAGTCGTCGATCAGGAGCGGGTTCTGCGCGACGTAGACGTACAAGTAGAGCGCGATGACGCGAATGAGATGGAGCAGCACGTAGCTCGGCTCGTCGACAGCGTCATTGCTGCTGCTGGCTTTTGTAAACGACGCAGCAATCGCAGCGTGCTCATTCGTTGTGTCGCTAGACGCGATAGGCGCTGCGCTACTGTCGTCGTCGTCACGCATGTTGTTGTTGCGCAGCGAGACGCTTGCGCGCTGCACGTCGATCACTGATGCCATCGTGTGTTGGTAGCTGGTGATCCGGTGGCGGACCTGCTTGTGCGCTGGCGTTGCTCACGTCCAGGCGCTGTTTGCTGCTGGCGACGAACGACTGGCGATGCGGACGTGCTTGTGTATGTGTGCACGAGCGCGCAAGTCGAGGAGTAGTCGAAGCGGAGCCACGCTTCGAGCGCGTCGCACGCTGCGTTTCGAGCTGAGAATAACACTGCGACGCAGCAGCAGCCGCCGATGCTATGTGTGTGGTGCTGCTGGCGTCACAAGTAGCTCTACAGATGGAAGCAGCGAGCTGCTGGCGTCGCAAGTAGCTCCGGTAGTATTGAGCTCCTGCTGCTCGTAGCTGTGAGCTGCTCGTGCTCCGTCTTGCGTCTGTGTGTGGACTGGCGCAGGAGGACGGAAATAGCCCAGCAACTCAAAGGCGTGTCGAGTATCGATTTGAAGAGGGGTTTGCTCTTCACTGGGCTGTTGTATGCTGTTGGATAAGACCAGCTGACGCTGCGACAGACGCACAGACACACGTGAACATGAAGGAGAGCTGCTGGTCTGCGCGTTGGTGTCTTTGCGTGGACGACGACTGCGAGCGCAATGCTGCAAGCTCCTGTGTGTATGTGAGCTCTGTGTGTCGTCTGCGCACATGCAGCCAAGTAGCAGGTCATGCCATCGCCTCAATGAAAGCACTCGCTGCTTGAACCTTTCGTGAGAGCCGCTCGTACGATCCCTCGCGTTGGACGCCAGTCACGTGAATCACTTGGAGAAGTGTACCTTTGCTCGCGCAAGGTCGGTCACTCACACTGCCTGCTTGATCGAGCTCATTCCGCAACAGGACCGGTCTGCAGCACGACTCGCCAACTCTACTCGTCCACATGCTCGAGAGCAACAGCAAGACGCTCGCGAGCGTGTACACGCACCCCGCCGTGCTCGCAGTCACGGCCGCGCTGCTCTTCACGACATTTGCGTCAGCGACGCTCGTGGCGCGCGTGGCTTGGCACATCGTCTTTGCGTACGCGGTGCTCGTGGCGCTCGACCTGGTGCTCACCAAGTACCACCTCTGGACGTTCACGCCGACGACGCCGCAGCTGCAGCACTATGCACTCATCACTGGCGGCTCGACTGGCATCGGTCGCGAAATGGCGTTCCAGCTCGCAGCAAGAGGCTACTCGCTCGTGCTCGTAGCGCGCACGCAGAGCGCGCTGGAGAAGACGCAGCGCGAGATCCTCGCGCTCCATGAGACTGTCGACGTCCGCATCCTCGCAGCAGACCTCTCGACGACCGCTGGCATCCAGTCGGTCATCGACTACGCAGCAGACAAAGCACTTATCGTCGATATCCTCATCAACAACGCGTTCGTGACGCGCCAGACGCGCATGACCGACCTCACGCCCGAGCAGCTCGACGCGATGCTCACGCTCAACGTCGCTGCGATGGCGAAGCTCTCGCACTTCTTTGCCGGTCAAATGGCCACGCGCGGTGTCGGTCGCATCCTGAACGTCGCATCGAGCGCTGCGTGCGTCATCACACCGATGCACGCGCTCTACAGCAGCACGAAGGCGTTCATGCTGAACGTGAGCCAAGCGATGAACTACGAGCTCCGCGGCGCAGGCGTGACAGTCACGTGCTTCTGCCCCGGTCCGGTCGCGACAAACTTTTGCGACTCGATGAAGTTCTCGTGCTTCTCGGTTGGCGCAGTCGACGCCAAGACGTGCGCCACGCGCGGGCTCGCGAGCATGTTTAGCGCCGAGACGTTCTGCCACGACACTGTGATGTCGTACGTCTTGGGCGTCGTTGCGCGCATTGTGCTGCCGTCGCGCCTGCGCGCGTACGCGGGCGCAGTGATGATGAACGAACCGACCAAGGCGCTCGAGCTGCTCCGGCGCTAGGTCTCGCTCTGGACCAGAGCATCGAGACGACAGAGTCGATCCTCGCATTCCTCGCTTGCTTGCCATTGCGAAGTGTGCAATACATCTTGCTGTTTGTATGCGAGTGTGCCATTCTTGACAGTGGGAGGAGTGAATGTCATCAATGCGAATGCGAGCCAGCTGCGGTCCTGACCTGCTCGACGTGCGCGAATGCGTCCGTGCGTGCGTGTCGGCGCTTGCTCTCTAGCGGTCGCTCACTCACTCGTCGATCGACCGTCTTGAGCGCCAGCGCCTGCACGCTCCTGCGAGCCACGATGCCACAGAGCAACAGCCACAAGAGCGCTGCAGCAATGCTGCGCCACCCGATGCTCGTGAGCGCTGGAGGCGTCCTGCTCGCGCTCCACATCGCACCGGCGCTCGCGATTGCATCCGTCGCACGCACGCTCGCTGCGATCTACGTCGTGCTCGTCGTGCTCGACGTCGCGCTCACAAAGTACCATCGTGCGGCAGTCGCGCCAGTCCCGCCAGCACCGCAGCGATTCGCGCTCGTGACTGGCGCGTCGTCTGGCATTGGCCGCGAGATCGCGTTCGAGCTCGCGAAGCGCGGCTACTCGCTCGTCATTGCGTCGCGCACGCGCACGACGCTCGAGAAGGTGCAGACTGAGATCGAAGGGCTGTACGCACCTGTGAAGGTCCTCGTGTGCGCCTGCGACCTGTCGACGCACGACGGCATCGCTGCGCTTGTCAACTTTGTCGCGACGAACGACCTTGTGGTCGACATCCTCGTGAACAACGCCGGCGCGTCGCTGTCCAAGGACTTTGTCGACTTGAGCCCGCGCCAGATGGAGGAGATCCTGACGCTCGACGTCGTCTCAGTCGCGAAGCTCACGCACGCGCTCGTGCCAGCGATGGTCACGCGTGGCGTCGGTCGCGTCCTCAACATTGGGTCCATGGCGTCGGCTGTGTGCATCCCGGGCTCACCGCTCTACGGCAGCTCCAAGGCGTTCATGCTCAACTTTAGCCAGGCGATCGACTACGAGCTCCGGAGCACAGGCGTGAGCGTCACGTGCTTCTGTCCTGGACCAGTCCAGACGAACTTTGGCGTGGCAGCAGACTGCGAGCAAGCGCTGTTCTTCAAAGTCCTCCCAGTCCTCGACGGCCACGCGTGCGCGACGCAGGCGCTCACGTCGATGTTTGACGCCGACGGCTACGCGTACGACTCGCTCCTGACGTACGTCTGCGCATTGTCGATGCGCAGTGTCATGCCGCCGCGTCTCGCGCTCTTGTTTGGCGCCATGAACTGGAGCCCTGCGAGCAAGATGCTCGCATGCATTCGGCGCTAGTACGTCTTGTGAGAAGAGAGAGCGAGAGATCGTGCTGCTCGACCATAGTGCAGTCCATATAACACATCCAACAACGTCGTACTACGTGACACTACGCTTCAGGATACTCTCACACGCACATCTCTCTTACTTGATCATCGCCCATGCGCGCTTGGGCTCGTTCATGCTCACAGCAGCGACGAGGAGCCCGACGCGCGTCGGCAGCACGCTGCGGAAGAGCGTCGCGCTCCATCGCGACACGAACGAGTCGTAGATCTCAGTCTCGGCGCGGAACATCGCTGCAAGCGCACGCGTCGCGCACTCGGTCACGTTCAGCGCAAGTCCTGGTGTGTTCATGTAGATCGAGCCATCGCAGTGCGCCGAGTTGCCAAAGTTCGTGTGCACTGGCCCAGGACAGACGCACGTGACGCTCACGCCTGTGCCGCGGAGCTCGTAGTCCATCGCTTGGCTCAGGTTGAGCACGAACGCCTTCGAGCTGCCGTAGAGCGCTGCGGTTGGGATCGAGATCGCCGCCGACATGGACGAGACGTTCAGGACGCGTCCTTCGCCGCGCGCGACCATGTCGGGAATCAGCGCGTGGCTCAGCTTTGTCATTGCGACGACGTTGAGCGTGAGCAGCGCGTCCACTTGATGCGCGTTCAAGTCGGCAAAGTCGCTCGTCCACGACGCACCGGCGTTGTTGATCAGGATGTCGACGACCAGCTCGCGCTCGCGCACAAACGCCACGAGCGCGTCGATGCCGTCGAGCGTTGATAGGTCGCACGCACACACTTCGACGTGCACGTGTGCGCCGTGGAGCGCTTCGATCTCCAGTCGCACCTTGTCGAGTGCGTCCTTTGTGCGCGCTGCGAGCACGAGCGAGTAGCCCTGCGCTGCGAGCTGGAACACGAGCTCCCTGCCGATGCCTGACGACGCGCCAGTCACGAGCGCATAATGCTTCTCTTCGGCTGCAAGCGGCTGCATCGTGCGCTTGTGATGCGCTGTGAGCGCGAGCTCTAGTGCATGGAGCGCAACGAGCGCAACGAGCACCGTTCGTACGACTGCGGCGACGAGCGCTGGTGCTGCGAGCGTCGCACAGGCTGCAGCGGCGATGAGTGTGCCGAGCGTAAGTGGTAGTGCCCTGTCAGTTGGCGGCGCGTTGTTGTTTGCAGGCGTCATGCTCTTGTTGTCGTCGTCTAGAGCGGATGGAAGAATGGCGCGAGCACATGAGCGACAACGCCGCTACAGGTCCACGTGGTCGTCGTGATTGTTTCGTTGCGTGTCAAATGTTTCACTTGGTGTTTGTATGCCGCAGGTGGCGAGACGCTCGGATGACACTCATACTCGAACGCGCCGACTCGACAGCAGCAGTAGCAAGGACACGATGGCCCGGAGTCCGCGCGAGCGCATCAACATCGCGTGGCAGCCGAGCGTGCACGTCACGGGCGCGCTGATCATCGCGCTCACGTTCCTCAAGCCCGAGCGCGTCGTCTCGTGGCTCCAAGTCGCGCTCTTCGTGCTCTTCATCCTCGGGTGCCTCGACGTCGCGCTCGCGCGCTACCACAAGTGGCAGTTCGAGCCGACTACGCCACAGGCGAAGCGGTATGCGCTCGTGACGGGGGCGTCGTCTGGCATTGGCCGCGCCATGGCGTACTTGCTCGCAGAGAAGCGGTACTCGCTCATCATTGCAGCGCGATCGAAAGAGATCCTCGAGCGCATGCGCGCCGAGATCGAGCTCGTGAACAAACCAGTCGACGTCGAGGTCTGCGTGTGCGACTTGAGCACAGCGGACGGCGTCGCGAAGCTTGTGGCGTTCGTGACAAAGAAGGCGCTGGTCGTCGACATCCTCGTCAACAACGCCGGCGCGTCGTGGGTGAGCGACTTTGCGACGATCGCAGACGCCAAGCTCGAGGAGCAGATCAGCTTGAATGTCACGGCGATGGTCAAGCTCACGCGCGCGCTCGTGCCGCAGATGACGGAGCGCGGCATCGGTCGCGTGCTCAACATCAGCTCAACGGTGGCGTCTGTGCCGATGCCGTACATGGCGCTGTACGCAGCGTCCAAGTCGTTCGTGCTGTCGTGGAGCCAAGCGATCAACTACGAGCTCCGCGCCACGGGCGTGACCGTCACGTGCTACTGCCCTGGGCCGGTCAACACGAACTTTAACAACGCAGCGAACCTCGAGACGCCGTTCTTCTCGTTCGTCCCTGGCGCGACGATCGACGCCAAGGACTGCGCCGCGCAGGCGCTCGCCGCGATGTTTGACGCCGATGACGTCACGTACGACTCGGCGTTCTATATCTTCGTCACGACGTGCTTCCGGAGCCTCGTGCCATCGCGACTCGGCATGTTCCTCGCCGCTGTGGCCACGAGCGAGCTCAAGAAGATCCCAGCGCTGCTCAAGCGCTGATTGTGTGAGTGAGAGAGTGAAGAGACTGGACAAGAGAGAGAGCTACAGCAGACTGGTTGGATGGAGTGAGGAAGAGCGGATGCGAGGACGTCGACGTGGCTAGCAACAGTGTTACGGATGTGCGTGAGCGAGTGTCTGGGTCGCTAGTCCGACGACGCGAGGAACGCCTGCGCGAGTGCCTGGACCGTGTGGATCACATTGAGCAGCGGCGTCGCGGTCTCGCGCGCAATCGCCTGAGCATCGTGACCAAGTAAGAGCGTGAGAGAGAGACCCAAGACGCGCAGTGCAGTGTCCTCGATCCCTTGACAACGTGACGCACCTTGCAGTGCTCGTACTCGGGGTAGACGTTCACGAGCGTCTGGCCGTAGTAGCCGAGCTTCACGTCGACGCTGCGGTCGAATGCGCGGATCGAGACGACCTCGCGACGCAGGAACACGCGCTGGAGCGAGTGTCTGCGCAACAGAAGAGCAGCAGCCGATCCACAGGCCGTCACGTCAGTCCATCAGACGCAGCGCCATGGCAACGAGCGAGAGAGCAGACGCACTTGCGCACGCCGAGCGTCGTCGTCTCTCGGAACAGCGTGCGCAGGACGTCGTCTTGATGCTGCGGCTGGCAAAGCACACTGACGAATGACGCAACAGCACAATCAAGCAGTGTGAGTCTGTCGTGAAGTCTCGACGCTGCTCTGACTAGCTCTGTAGTACGGCGACGCACCTCACGCAGAGCCCTGGTCGGCTCTTCTTCATCTGGATCGGCTGCGTCCAGACGTCGAGCGCGGGCCCGTGCGGCGCGAGCAGCTGCTCAAACACAAAGCCGACGACCTGCGGGTTCACGTCATCGACGTTCGTCTCGAGCACGACGACGTCTTCGTGGCTGTACAGCGCCGTCTCTGTCGCCATGGCTGGAGGAGCATGCAGCGCATTCGAGATCGACGTGGCTGCTGCGTGCGGGTCCACGCGCGTCCCGATCGCCACGCGCACAATGTTGGCGTGGTGCGGGAACTCCTTCGTGCCTGCGCCGACGCCCGTGTGCGTCGGAACGAACGCCGGCGGCTCGCCGAACGCAGTCGCAAGCGCCTTCACGAGACTGATGCCAGTCGGCGTCACGAGTTCGCCAGTGGCGCTGCAACGACATGTCAGAGAGAGGTTGAGAGACCACTACGCTTCAGTACAAAGCAAGTGAGCGAACAGGAGACAGAAGCACCACGGCATGCTCTGCTCGCCCATAGTGCGCATCGTCATCCACAGACGCACCCGCGCGGAGCTGGACAGACAGGGACACCAATCATGAGCCGGAACGTCGCGGGCGGCGGCACCGGCAAGACGCCGTGCAAGCACTTGACTGTGCCAGACGAGAACGGCAGGAACGAGCTGTAGACGTGCCGGACGCCGAGGAGGTCGAGCGCGACGACGCTCCCGACCGTGTCAATGATGCTGTCGATCGCGCCGACTTCGTGGAAGTGGATAGCGTCGACCGTCGTGCCGTGCGTGTGCGCTTCGGCTTGCGCAAGGAGCGTGAAGACCGCGACGCTCTGCGCTTTCGCCCACGCCGACAGCTCGCTCTCGAGCACGAGGCGCGTGATGTCGTCCAAGTTGCGCATCGGCTCTTTGTCAGAGCCTTCGTCGTGGGCGTGGCCATGGCTATGGTCGTGGTCATGACCGTGGTCATAGCTGTGGTCATGGTCGTGGTCGTGGTTGTGACTGTGATCGTGACTGTGGTCATGGCTGTAGTCGTGGTTGTAACTGTGGTCATGGCTGTGGTCGTGGTAGTGAACTGGTGAGATTGTAGTCTCTGACGCCACAGCAGCTCCAGTTGCCTCGGAGCTACTTGTGTTGTTGCTACCAGGCGGTGGCAACTCGCGATGCCTGTAGATAGAGTCGACGTGGACTTTGGTGCCAGCGATGCGGCCCGGTCCTTTCCACACGCGACTCGTGCGCAGGGTCCACTCGCCGTCGATGCCGCGCAGCGAGCGCAGTCCACTCACGATCTCGTCGAGTGGCGCTCCCTGTTCGTTCAAGCAGCGCAGATGCATGCGCACAAGTGTGCACAGACACACATGCACAGACATATATGTAGTGCGGTCAAGAAGAGCTGCGAAGTGTGCAAGCAACCACACAAACAACCAAACAAACGCATCCGCTGTTGTTTGCAGACACGCACGCACGCACGCACGCACGTACTGCGTCAATGAGCGCACCAAGGAGCATGTCGCCTGCGACGCCCACAGAGCAGTCGATGAACGCGATCGTCTCCTCCATGCTCGTTGTCGCGTGTCCTCCTTGACTGCGTCGATGCGTTGTTGGTCAACTGATCGATTGAAGCTGGCGATCTTTTTGCTTTGCGTGTCATGCGACTCACTCGGCCCTTGCTTATCGCACTATCCAAACAACGCTGTCTTGTGCTCTTTTTCTCTCGTACACCTTGATGTATGTGAGAGGACAGCGAAACTGGATCAAAAGCGGATCTACCTGAAGCACACAAATCACAACACAACCTCAACACAAAATCGTGATCTTCATCCACTGAATCATGAGCATTGGTATCTCTCACACTCTCGAGCCAGCGATCACATCACATCACATCACGACTCGATCACTCGACTCGTTCCTTGCAAGATGCCATCGTTTGACTTGACTTGCCATCGATGACGATGTTGTATGTGCCTATCAACGAAGAGAGAGAAAGCGAGATCCAACTGGCGTTTGGCTCAACTGCACAACTCCAGCTCTCGCCTTTCATCAACTCGCTGGCACGTGCTCCATCACCTACTTGTGCTCTAGTACACACCGGCAGCCGCACAGCTCAACCGCCACCACTCAACGCGAACGCCGATGCTGTCTCCACGCTCGCCGTCTCCAGCGCCATTGCTGCCGATAGCCGAGTCCACACCGACGACTCACGACTTGATCGATGGTGACGACGACAACACGAACCGACCGACAACGACGCCGACGACTCAAGCAAGTCCTGCCGCGAGTTCATCTCCTGTCGCCTCTCGACAGCGCGAGCGAGCCTATGTGAGTATGGGTATTTTTTGGCTCGTGGTCGTCGTCGAGATCATTGCAATGCTGCACTTGGTCATGTTCACTTTTGTAAACTGGCCGGTGCTAGACTACCCGTTTGGCGAACCCTACGAGCTGCGGGTCATCGGAGTACATAGTGCGCGGGGTATGGTGATGTTTTGCTTCCTCGCGATCGCTATCCTCGCAGCCGGCAAAGCAGTCATTTGCGACGACCAGTTCAACTCCAATCGCGAGCGACGGTGTCTGCTCTACTTCGCGTGCGCAATCTACATCGTGCTGCTTGTAATCGACAATGCGGCCAGCGTGACTACAGCGCGACGCAAGGTTGAGCCCCGGTTCGCCGTCCGGTTCAACGCGCTTTACTGCGACGCCCGCACGGCGCGCGCGTGTCTCGAAGGCGACGGCAAGCGGATGCTTGAGCTCATGTACGGCAACGCGACGACAATGGCTGTCGTCGAGTCGGGCGAGAGTGTGGCAGCTGTTGCAGCGTCGATATGGAGTCGCTGTCGGAGCTTGCCGCCGTGGCGGGCCGACGAGACCGAGAGCACGTTCTTCACGACGACACTCAAGACCGACCCTATCCATGACGACGCGGTTTGGATCGACTTGTTTAGCACCCGCAACGACTCGAGTGCAGTCGACACGTGGTGTGGCAACGTTTACCACCGCAACACGACGCTGATCGACGCGGATCAGCGAGCGCTCCCGTCGCCATTTGCATCGAGACGAAAGATCTTTGTCTCGTACACACACGAGTGGACAACCCGCATGACAATCTCGAACGTGATGCTCG
The DNA here is from genome assembly GCA_003730235.1 of Pythium guiyangense. Lineage (NCBI taxonomy): Eukaryota > Oomycota > Peronosporomycetes > Pythiales > Pythiaceae > Pythium > Pythium guiyangense. The sequence goes on from QXDM01000010.1 coordinate 61,249, forward strand.
GTATTGCAGTCGCGTGTCTGCTGTTTGCGATCCTGGGGCTCAAAGTCGCAGACAAGCTCGAGTCGTAGTGTGTGCTTGTACATGGACGAGATCTTTGTGCGTTGTCTGTGTCGTGTCGTTGCAGTGGAGATAGATGTCGTTAGTGAATACCAGGAGGCAAGCGTCGTCGTTGCAGTCGACCAAGTGAGTACCGTCAGCCAGTCAGTCAGTCTCTACGTTCTGAGACCCAAGTCGGACGATCACACGCACACACACTCGGGCACAACTGCGTTCATCCATCCATTCGTGTGCAAGTGCGTGTCGTCGTTGAGGCGGACAACACGAATGAGTTCGTCCAGAGTGATCGAGGCGAGTCAGTGCGAGCGAGCTGTGCGCTTCGTTTGGTACGTGGAAGCGTGATGGAGCTGACAGTAGCAGAGTGGCGACAGGAGTGGAGCGAGAACCAAGCGCGGCAAGAGCGAGAGATACTTTTGTGCGTGCATGCTCGCAAAATGCATCGTGCTGGCAGTGCAGCGAGCTGGTGGTTTGCATCGATGTCTAAACACGCCAACAGAGCAAGCCAACCGAGCAAGGTGTGAAGCAAGCAAGGACTCGTTGAAGCAAGATGGATGCTCAGTCGATCAACCAGTCAACAATCACTCGGTGTAGCCAAGTGTGTGAGTGTTGGTGTGAGTGTTGGTGTCCAAGTGTGTGGTGTGACCCACACGATTTAATCAAACCCAACAGCAACAGCGAGCAGCAGCATCGTCCGACAGGGGCTGGAGCAGCAGCACAAGCACTTGTATGTTCATTGAGGCAGTAGCACAGTGTTGTTGCACTAGTGATCACATAGTGCAGTCGTCTCGAGAGACTCGAGCAAGCAAACAACAATGCGGGTGAGTGATCTAACGAGAGAGAGAGAGAGAGAGAGAGAGATCTGCGAAGCGAAGCCACCTCGAGCTCTCAATCGATCGATCGATCGATCGATCGGTCGGTCCAATTTGCTGCTGACTCCATGACGCGATCTGTGTTCGCGACACCGGCGGATGAGGAGATGAGGAGGTGATGAGAAGCCGACACGCGACGCACGTGCGCGGTCGTCCTTGAGATGTCGCGCACGTTCGAGACCACACGCAGACTCGCGATGTGTTCGATCATGATCACATGAACACATGATCGAACGAGTGAGTAGGCTCGTGATCGAGCTCGCGAGTGAGCTCATGGCTTTCTTGTCTGCGCGCGCTATGAAGGCGACATGCGGTCTATCAGTCATTCAGTCACGGCAGCCAATGTGGCGCACAAGATCAGCTGCGTTTGGTTCTTTGCTCTGCTTTGCTTTGCTTGACAAGCGTTGCGTGGTTCAAATCAAATCACGACGTGCTTTGCTTCCAGGACTTCAAGCGCATATGCGCGACATGCATCCATTCTACGAGCGCTGAGCAGCAGCAACGTGGCCTCGACACACAACACAATTAGGTTGCTCTCGTTGATGTTGGTGCTGCTACTGCTGTGAAGTCGAGCGTCCAAGAGCACACACTTGTTGGTTCATGACGAGCACTCAAGCAAAGCTCTTCATGGTTGCTCTTGCTGCTCTAGAGCTCATTGTTGTTGTTGTTGTTGTTGTTGTTGTTGTTGTTGTTGTTGTTGCTTTCTCTGAGATAGCTACAGTCGAGTCAATCGGTCATTTCAAAGAGTGTCGTCCTTGTTGTCTCGATCGCAAAAGGTATTTCGTAGAAAGAAGCGTGCTGCTCGCGTGCTCGGTGTGTGTGAGAGGGTGATGTGTCGTGTGATGACAGAGACCGACGCGACCTCGAGACGACGACGATTCGAGTCGTCTTGCACAGTTCACAAACGGCTACAGCACTATGTAGAGCGCTCGCTCGCTCGCTCACATGCACATGAGTAAATGGGCTGCTGCTCCTGCGCATAGCACACACCAACAAGGCATGTAGGAGCACCTAGAATCAAACGAGACCGAAGCGAGTCATCCGCACAATAATGAGCAAGTGAGAGTGGCTGCTCCATTGTCAGTTGGTCTTCTTTTCGAGAGAAGGCGAAAATGTCCATCTGCGACATTTCAGATGTGACGCAAGAGAAAAGCCGCTGATTGTAAAAACTAACCAATCCGCGCGCGCGATGCAGTCGATACAGTCTGCAAGAGGCACGACAGATACAGCGCTTCAAGATCGACTCGTACTAAGTGCGTCAACACTGTGACGTCAAGACAATCAGGCGTCTTGACTCGAGTCGACTTGCTAACGCTGACGACATACTCGGCCAGCGCTACGTGAGTATATGTTCTTGCCTGGCCTTGTACCAACATCCAACCCACAACCAACATACTTGGATCGATACAAACGCTACGTGTGCATTACGAGTTCACTAACTCTCTCACTACTTCTCGAGCTTCTCGACGTGGTGGCGCACCGTGCGGACTTCGAGCAGGACCGAGTCAAAGCCCTCGCGCATGTCGCGCCAGCGCTGCTGCTCCAAGTCGCGATGGCGCAGCACCATCTTGAGCAGCTCGCCCCAGAACGTCGTGTTGAGCGCCACGGCGACGACGACGAGCCACTGGAACCACGAGAGGTACGCAAAGCCAAAGACGTCGTCCATCACAACCGGCACGTGCGTCACGAGGAGCGTGAGCGAGACCGACAGCCCAGCAGCGAGCTGCATGAACTTGTTCGAGAACATGCGCGCAAACACGGGCTCTGTGAAGCTCCGGATCGTGTACGCGCGCAGGACTTCCGTGAACGCGAGGCCGACAAACGTCATCGTCTGCGCGCGCGCGAGGCCTTCCGAGACGCACTCGTAGAGCGGGTCGACGCGGCACTGGAGCGCGTTCGTGTCGACGCCCGTCAAGCGAAAGTCGCCAAAGACGTACGACCCGTCGCTGCGCTGCGCGTTGCAGTTCCCGAGCACTTGCCAGCCGAGCGTCATGCCGTTCCAGCGCGTGCACGTCACGTTCGTGAGGTCCGTGCCGTTTGCGCCGCCGCCGGCTGCGAGGATGTCGTCTTGCAAGAGCAAGCCAAAGTTCCAGTAGAGCCCGAGGAGGAACGTCGTCATGGCGCCGACCGCGAGGATCGCAGCGTTGCAGCCCACGAGAAGCCACAAACGGCCGTGGATGAGTGGCTGCTTCTGCGGCCGCGGGCGCTCTTCCATGATCGTTGGGTCGCCCTTCTCGAGACTCAGTGCGACGGCCGGCATGCCGTCCGAGAAGAGGTTCAAGACCAAGATCTGCAGCGGCTCGAGCGGCATCGGCAAACCGACGGCGATCGACGTCACGATCAAGAAGATCTCGCCAATGTTCGTCGAGAGCAGGAACATGACGAACTTCTGGATGTTGGCGTAGATCACGCGACCTTTCTCCACGGCGGCGACGATGCTCACAAAGTTGTCGTCCGTAAGGATCATGTCGGACGCACCCTTGGCGACTTCCGTGCCGGAGATGCCCATCGCGACGCCAATGTCCGCTTCTTTCAGCGCCGGCGCGTCGTTCACGCCGTCGCCCGTCATCGCCGCAATGAGACCCTGGCGCTGCAGCGACTTGACGATCTCGATCTTGTCCTCAGGCTTGGCGCGTGCAAACACGAGCGTGCGCGACGTGATCTCGTCAATGTCTGGCTCCGGCAAGTACACGTCGCCGCGAGGGCGGAGCTGCGAGCAGTCGGTTGCTTCGTCGTCGACGTCCGCGCCGACTTGGAGCAAGTCAATCTTCTTTGCGATCGCAATCGCGGTCTGGAGGTAGTCGCCTGTGATCATGACTGTCCGCACCGACGCCATGCGCGCACTCGCGATCGCCTCGCGCACGCCGTCGCGCTCCGGATCGATCGATGCGACGAGACCGAGGAACACGAGCGGGTGCGACAGCGTTGCAAACTTCTCGTCGACGTCGTCGCAGTCCGGAGCGTACGGGAGACTCGCAAGCGGCTGGATCGCAACCGCCAAGACGCGCAGCGCCTGCGACGACAGATGGTCCACTGCTCCGAGGATTTGGTGGCGCTGCTGGTCCGAGAGCGGAACCATGACGCCGTCCGTGCGGCAGTAGCGCGTGCAGGTGTCGAGGATGTAGTTCGGCGCGCCTTTGACGCACGCGACGTACTTGGCTTTGGCTTCGAGCTGGAGCGTCCCGAGCTTCGCGCCTGGCGGGAGCTGGTTCACTGTGATCATCATCTTGCGTGACGAGCTGAACGGCACTTCGACCACGCGCTTGTACTCGTCCGCGACGTAGTCCTCCCAGATCCCGGCCTTGGCTGCTGCGACGACGAGCGGCGCCTCCGACGAGTTCCCGAACGGCACCCACGAGAGCACACCGTCGGCGTCTTCGTGCTGCTTGAGCTGCGTGTTGCTGCAGAGCACGCTCGCGAGCAGCGTCGTGCGCACTTGAACGTTGCCGCTGCCAGGCGCAGTCTGGTTCACGCCGTCGAGGAAGATGCCGCCTTCGGGCGTGAAGCCTTTGCCCGTGATGTCGTACTCTTTGAAGTCGCCCCAGAGCTTCACGGCCGTCATCTTGCCTTCTGTGAGCGTCCCCGTCTTGTCCGTGCAGATCACAGACGCCGCGCCGAGTGTCTCGACCGCTGCGAGCTTGCGCACGAGCACGCTCTTGCGCGCCATCTCGGCCGTGCCAGTTGAGAGACAGATCGTCACGACCATCGGGAGCCCTTCTGGCACCGCGCTGACGGCGACCGAGACTGCAAACATGATCATCGTGAGCCAGCCAGGCCGCTCCGGGTGCTTCGGGTCGACGTAGCCGCGCGCAATGCCAATTACAAACACGAGCGCCGAGACCGTGAGCGCGATCATGCCCATGACGTAGCCGAGCTTGTGCAGCGACCGCTGCAGCGGCGTCTGCTTCGGCTTGTAGCGCGCGATGCAGTCTGCGAGCGGGTTGCGGCACCACGTCTTGTTGCCAGCACTGCTGCTGCTGCTCGGTGTCTTGGCTTTCAAGAGCGCTGCGATCGATCCGACGCGCGTGTCCATGCCGGTCTCAACGACCACGCCGCGTGCGTTGCCGGCAGTGATCGTCGTGGACGAAAAGACCATGTTATCGGCCGTGAGCTTCTGGTTCGCGCCACTTGCTGCACTCGCCATGAGCGCGTTGAACTTCTTCGAGACGTCCTCCGACTCGCCCGTGAGCAACATCTCGTTCGCTTTGAGGTCGACGCTGTGGATGAGTCGGATGTCCGCCGGCACGACGTCGCCCGTGACAAGCAAGACAATGTCACCCGGCACAAGGTCTTTGCTGTCGACGACGAGCTGCGCGCCGTCGCGCACGACTACGGACTGCGGACTCGAGAGCTGCGCGAGCGCTTCGAGCGCATTTCCAGCGCTGTACTCTTGCACCGTCGCGATCACAGCGTTGAGCACGACGATGAAGAGGATCGCAATGCCTTCGACCCACTCCTGGAACGCCAGCGACGCGAGCGCTGCGAACAGCAGCATCGCAATGATCAGGTTGTAGAACTGAAGCAGGAAGATGATCGCGAGTGGTGTGCGTGGGTCTTCGTCGAGCTGGTTCAGACCAAACTGCGCGCGCTTTACTGGGACTTGCGTCGACGTGAGGCCGTTTGCAAAGTGCGTCTCGAGCGTCGCTGCAATGCGCTCAAGTGGCGCGACGTGCCAATGCTTGGACGTCGTTGCTTCGAGCTCAATGAACGACTGCTTCGTCTCGCGCGGGTGGTCAGCGAGCAAGCGCTCAGCGTCGCTCAGGAACCGCGTGCGGTGGTCCGACGCTGCGTCACTTGGACGCGTGTTGTCGACGTCGTCGTCGCCAGACGACGTGTTGAGTGTGCTCTCGCGGCGCAAGAGCGCATGGTGAGACGCCGTGTGGCGTGGCGTTGAAGTGAGCGCCGTCATATCCATATAGTCGGACGAGAGGCGCGGAGACTGGAGCGGAGCGCTCAGTGACGCAAACGAGTGCGCTGAGCTCTTGCGCTGCGAAGTGTCGCTGCTGAAGAACATCATCAGCGGTCAGTGAGGAACGTCCACGGCCGAGTCGTCGTCGTCGTGGCGCAGAGTCGAAGAGACCAAGCGAGCGTCGTGGTCGAGATCAGAGTGACGGTCGCCGTCACGCGTGCTAGCAGGTGCCGAAGGAGAGAGGAGGCGTCGCGCGCGAGCGAGTTGGTGGTGGCCGCTGGTGATCGGCTGCTTGCGCGCGAGGAGGCAAGTTTGGAAATGAGCAACTTCCATGAGGAGACGCAGGTGCGAAACCAAGACGCTTGGGCCGCGAGAAGCACAAGCACGAGTCGATCTTGAAGCGCTGTATCTGTCGTGCCTCTTGCAGACTGTATCGACTGCATCGCGCGCGCGGATTGGTTAGTTTTTACAATCAGCGGCTTTTCTCTTGCGTCACATCTGAAATGTCGCAGATGGACATTTTCGCCTTCTCTCGAAAGAAGACCAACTGACAATGGAGCAGCCACTCTCACTTGCTCATTATTGTGCGGATGACTCGCTTCGGTCTCGTTTGATTCTAGGTGCTCCTACATGCCTTGTTGGTGTGTGCTATGCGCAGGAGCAGCAGCCCATTTACTCATGTGCATGTGAGCGAGCGAGCGAGCGCTCTACATAGTGCTGTAGCCGTTTGTGAACTGTGCAAGACGACTCGAATCGTCGTCGTCTCGAGGTCGCGTCGGTCTCTGTCATCACACGACACATCACCCTCTCACACACACCGAGCACGCGAGCAGCACGCTTCTTTCTACGAAATACCTTTTGCGATCGAGACAACAAGGACGACACTCTTTGAAATGACCGATTGACTCGACTGTAGCTATCTCAGAGAAAGCAACAACAACAACAACAACAACAACAACAACAACAACAACAATGAGCTCTAGAGCAGCAAGAGCAACCATGAAGAGCTTTGCTTGAGTGCTCGTCATGAACCAACAAGTGTGTGCTCTTGGACGCTCGACTTCACAGCAGTAGCAGCACCAACATCAACGAGAGCAACCTAATTGTGTTGTGTGTCGAGGCCACGTTGCTGCTGCTCAGCGCTCGTAGAATGGATGCATGTCGCGCATATGCGCTTGAAGTCCTGGAAGCAAAGCACGTCGTGATTTGATTTGAACCACGCAACGCTTGTCAAGCAAAGCAAAGCAGAGCAAAGAACCAAACGCAGCTGATCTTGTGCGCCACATTGGCTGCCGTGACTGAATGACTGATAGACCGCATGTCGCCTTCATAGCGCGCGCAGACAAGAAAGCCATGAGCTCACTCGCGAGCTCGATCACGAGCCTACTCACTCGTTCGATCATGTGTTCATGTGATCATGATCGAACACATCGCGAGTCTGCGTGTGGTCTCGAACGTGCGCGACATCTCAAGGACGACCGCGCACGTGCGTCGCGTGTCGGCTTCTCATCACCTCCTCATCTCCTCATCCGCCGGTGTCGCGAACACAGATCGCGTCATGGAGTCAGCAGCAAATTGGACCGACCGATCGATCGATCGATCGATCGATTGAGAGCTCGAGGTGGCTTCGCTTCGCAGATCTCTCTCTCTCTCTCTCTCTCTCTCGTTAGATCACTCACCCGCATTGTTGTTTGCTTGCTCGAGTCTCTCGAGACGACTGCACTATGTGATCACTAGTGCAACAACACTGTGCTACTGCCTCAATGAACATACAAGTGCTTGTGCTGCTGCTCCAGCCCCTGTCGGACGATGCTGCTGCTCGCTGTTGCTGTTGGGTTTGATTAAATCGTGTGGGTCACACCACACACTTGGACACCAACACTCACACCAACACTCACACACTTGGCTACACCGAGTGATTGTTGACTGGTTGATCGACTGAGCATCCATCTTGCTTCAACGAGTCCTTGCTTGCTTCACACCTTGCTCGGTTGGCTTGCTCTGTTGGCGTGTTTAGACATCGATGCAAACCACCAGCTCGCTGCACTGCCAGCACGATGCATTTTGCGAGCATGCACGCACAAAAGTATCTCTCGCTCTTGCCGCGCTTGGTTCTCGCTCCACTCCTGTCGCCACTCTGCTACTGTCAGCTCCATCACGCTTCCACGTACCAAACGAAGCGCACAGCTCGCTCGCACTGACTCGCCTCGATCACTCTGGACGAACTCATTCGTGTTGTCCGCCTCAACGACGACACGCACTTGCACACGAATGGATGGATGAACGCAGTTGTGCCCGAGTGTGTGTGCGTGTGATCGTCCGACTTGGGTCTCAGAACGTAGAGACTGACTGACTGGCTGACGGTACTCACTTGGTCGACTGCAACGACGACGCTTGCCTCCTGGTATTCACTAACGACATCTATCTCCACTGCAACGACACGACACAGACAACGCACAAAGATCTCGTCCATGTACAAGCACACACTACGACTCGAGCTTGTCTGCGACTTTGAGCCCCAGGATCGCAAACAGCAGACACGCGACTGCAATACCGAGCATCACGTTCGAGATTGTCATGCGGGTTGTCCACTCGTGTGTGTACGAGACAAAGATCTTTCGTCTCGATGCAAATGGCGACGGGAGCGCTCGCTGATCCGCGTCGATCAGCGTCGTGTTGCGGTGGTAAACGTTGCCACACCACGTGTCGACTGCACTCGAGTCGTTGCGGGTGCTAAACAAGTCGATCCAAACCGCGTCGTCATGGATAGGGTCGGTCTTGAGTGTCGTCGTGAAGAACGTGCTCTCGGTCTCGTCGGCCCGCCACGGCGGCAAGCTCCGACAGCGACTCCATATCGACGCTGCAACAGCTGCCACACTCTCGCCCGACTCGACGACAGCCATTGTCGTCGCGTTGCCGTACATGAGCTCAAGCATCCGCTTGCCGTCGCCTTCGAGACACGCGCGCGCCGTGCGGGCGTCGCAGTAAAAGCGCGTTGAACCGGACGGCGAACCGGGGCTCAACCTTGCGTCGCGCTGTAGTCACGCTGGCCGCATTGTCGATTACAAGCAGCACGATGTAGATTGCGCACGCGAAGTAGAGCAGACACCGTCGCTCGCGATTGGAGTTGAACTGGTCGTCGCAAATGACTGCTTTGCCGGCTGCGAGGATAGCGATCGCGAGGAAGCAAAACATCACCATACCCCGCGCACTATGTACTCCGATGACCCGCAGCTCGTAGGGTTCGCCAAACGGGTAGTCTAGCACCGGCCAGTTTACAAAAGTGAACATGACCAAGTGCAGCATTGCAATGATCTCGACGACGACCACGAGCCAAAAAATACCCATACTCACATAGGCTCGCTCGCGCTGTCGAGAGGCGACAGGAGATGAACTCGCGGCAGGACTTGCTTGAGTCGTCGGCGTCGTTGTCGGTCGGTTCGTGTTGTCGTCGTCACCATCGATCAAGTCGTGAGTCGTCGGTGTGGACTCGGCTATCGGCAGCAATGGCGCTGGAGACGGCGAGCGTGGAGACAGCATCGGCGTTCGCGTTGAGTGGTGGCGGTTGAGCTGTGCGGCTGCCGGTGTGTACTAGAGCACAAGTAGGTGATGGAGCACGTGCCAGCGAGTTGATGAAAGGCGAGAGCTGGAGTTGTGCAGTTGAGCCAAACGCCAGTTGGATCTCGCTTTCTCTCTCTTCGTTGATAGGCACATACAACATCGTCATCGATGGCAAGTCAAGTCAAACGATGGCATCTTGCAAGGAACGAGTCGAGTGATCGAGTCGTGATGTGATGTGATGTGATCGCTGGCTCGAGAGTGTGAGAGATACCAATGCTCATGATTCAGTGGATGAAGATCACGATTTTGTGTTGAGGTTGTGTTGTGATTTGTGTGCTTCAGGTAGATCCGCTTTTGATCCAGTTTCGCTGTCCTCTCACATACATCAAGGTGTACGAGAGAAAAAGAGCACAAGACAGCGTTGTTTGGATAGTGCGATAAGCAAGGGCCGAGTGAGTCGCATGACACGCAAAGCAAAAAGATCGCCAGCTTCAATCGATCAGTTGACCAACAACGCATCGACGCAGTCAAGGAGGACACGCGACAACGAGCATGGAGGAGACGATCGCGTTCATCGACTGCTCTGTGGGCGTCGCAGGCGACATGCTCCTTGGTGCGCTCATTGACGCAGTACGTGCGTGCGTGCGTGCGTGCGTGTCTGCAAACAACAGCGGATGCGTTTGTTTGGTTGTTTGTGTGGTTGCTTGCACACTTCGCAGCTCTTCTTGACCGCACTACATATATGTCTGTGCATGTGTGTCTGTGCACACTTGTGCGCATGCATCTGCGCTGCTTGAACGAACAGGGAGCGCCACTCGACGAGATCGTGAGTGGACTGCGCTCGCTGCGCGGCATCGACGGCGAGTGGACCCTGCGCACGAGTCGCGTGTGGAAAGGACCGGGCCGCATCGCTGGCACCAAAGTCCACGTCGACTCTATCTACAGGCATCGCGAGTTGCCACCGCCTGGTAGCAACAACACAAGTAGCTCCGAGGCAACTGGAGCTGCTGTGGCGTCAGAGACTACAATCTCACCAGTTCACTACCACGACCACAGCCATGACCACAGTTACAACCACGACTACAGCCATGACCACAGTCACGATCACAGTCACAACCACGACCACGACCATGACCACAGCTATGACCACGGTCATGACCACGACCATAGCCATGGCCACGCCCACGACGAAGGCTCTGACAAAGAGCCGATGCGCAACTTGGACGACATCACGCGCCTCGTGCTCGAGAGCGAGCTGTCGGCGTGGGCGAAAGCGCAGAGCGTCGCGGTCTTCACGCTCCTTGCGCAAGCCGAAGCGCACACGCACGGCACGACGGTCGACGCTATCCACTTCCACGAAGTCGGCGCGATCGACAGCATCATTGACACGGTCGGGAGCGTCGTCGCGCTCGACCTCCTCGGCGTCCGGCACGTCTACAGCTCGTTCCTGCCGTTCTCGTCTGGCACAGTCAAGTGCTTGCACGGCGTCTTGCCGGTGCCGCCGCCCGCGACGTTCCGGCTCATGATTGGTGTCCCTGTCTGTCCAGCTCCGCGCGGGTGCGTCTGTGGATGACGATGCGCACTATGGGCGAGCAGAGCATGCCGTGGTGCTTCTGTCTCCTGTTCGCTCACTTGCTTTGTACTGAAGCGTAGTGGTCTCTCAACCTCTCTCTGACATGTCGTTGCAGCGCCACTGGCGAACTCGTGACGCCGACTGGCATCAGTCTCGTGAAGGCGCTTGCGACTGCGTTCGGCGAGCCGCCGGCGTTCGTTCCGACGCACACGGGCGTCGGCGCAGGCACGAAGGAGTTCCCGCACCACGCCAACATTGTGCGCGTGGCGATCGGGACGCGCGTGGACCCGCACGCAGCAGCCACGTCGATCTCGAATGCGCTGCATGCTCCTCCAGCCATGGCGACAGAGACGGCGCTGTACAGCCACGAAGACGTCGTCGTGCTCGAGACGAACGTCGATGACGTGAACCCGCAGGTCGTCGGCTTTGTGTTTGAGCAGCTGCTCGCGCCGCACGGGCCCGCGCTCGACGTCTGGACGCAGCCGATCCAGATGAAGAAGAGCCGACCAGGGCTCTGCGTGAGGTGCGTCGCCGTACTACAGAGCTAGTCAGAGCAGCGTCGAGACTTCACGACAGACTCACACTGCTTGATTGTGCTGTTGCGTCATTCGTCAGTGTGCTTTGCCAGCCGCAGCATCAAGACGACGTCCTGCGCACGCTGTTCCGAGAGACGACGACGCTCGGCGTGCGCAAGTGCGTCTGCTCTCTCGCTCGTTGCCATGGCGCTGCGTCTGATGGACTGACGTGACGGCCTGTGGATCGGCTGCTGCTCTTCTGTTGCGCAGACACTCGCTCCAGCGCGTGTTCCTGCGTCGCGAGGTCGTCTCGATCCGCGCATTCGACCGCAGCGTCGACGTGAAGCTCGGCTACTACGGCCAGACGCTCGTGAACGTCTACCCCGAGTACGAGCACTGCAAGGTGCGTCACGTTGTCAAGGGATCGAGGACACTGCACTGCGCGTCTTGGGTCTCTCTCTCACGCTCTTACTTGGTCACGATGCTCAGGCGATTGCGCGCGAGACCGCGACGCCGCTGCTCAATGTGATCCACACGGTCCAGGCACTCGCGCAGGCGTTCCTCGCGTCGTCGGACTAGCGACCCAGACACTCGCTCACGCACATCCGTAACACTGTTGCTAGCCACGTCGACGTCCTCGCATCCGCTCTTCCTCACTCCATCCAACCAGTCTGCTGTAGCTCTCTCTCTTGTCCAGTCTCTTCACTCTCTCACTCACACAATCAGCGCTTGAGCAGCGCTGGGATCTTCTTGAGCTCGCTCGTGGCCACAGCGGCGAGGAACATGCCGAGTCGCGATGGCACGAGGCTCCGGAAGCACGTCGTGACGAAGATATAGAACGCCGAGTCGTACGTGACGTCGTTGTAGCATCACGTCACAGCTCACATCGAAGTCTGGCAGCCCACTCAAAGTCGTCGATCAACGCGAGTTCGTCCTCAGTCGGAAGGAACAGAAGAGGTACGTGCTCGTGCTGCACAACACTAAGACCACCTAGAGCCATCAAGAGCGATCAGCATCTCACCTGCTCACACCTCACTCGCTTACATTCACACCTCACACCCTCACCTTTGTGTGCAACACTCCATTGCGAGCGCGCACCTCGAGCTTCTTGTACCGATCTTGTGCTCGCACCAGACCAAGCACCGCAGACGACGGATGCAACGCTTGAGCAAAGTCACAGATGATCTTCACAGTGATGCTGCGTCGGAGCGCAACGTAGATAGCTTGAGCGACCTACACCAGAACAGCAAACAGAGTGAGATAGTGAGGATCTAGGGCTCGACACACACACAGCCTCGTCGATCGTCATCAAGTATAGGGCAATGTGTATGGTTTTCTTGGCCTGGTCAATGAACTCCAGCAGACGCGGGAGCCCACGTGGCTGCTCGTCAAATGGATACTTGAACGTCAGGAGGTACTCGGCGAGCTGGTGGCGAAGACGACGGCTCTGCTCGATATGCTGCGTGTGCTGCACTCGGCGCTCGCGTACAGCGCTCGCTCGGACTCGGACTCTGCGCAGCATCTCTCTAGCTTGCGCTGTCTGCGCCCGCATGCACGCCAGGAGCACCTCTTGCTGTTCGAGCTGCGACTGCAGATCTCTACACATGTCGTCTAGCCGTTGTACCTGCTGCTGTCGCTCCTGCTCTCGTGCTTGTTCAGCGGAGTGTGTCGAGACCTGATGTGGAGTGGTTTGGTGTGGTGCACGATCTGTGAAATGCACGAAAGAAACCTGAATTCTACGTTACCGCTGGTTTACAGAAGTGTGGCTGACACTTAGTTACTTAGGACCAGTGGTTAAGAAAATATGGGTTACTTAGGACCAGTGGTTCAGTAACACATGTCCCATTTTCAGCCGAGAATAGGCTTGCCTTCTGTATGTGAGAGGTAAACGGCCACACCGAAAATCGCTGAATGCCATCCTAAGACAAACGCAAAGTGAAGCAATAAAACCTCGCCTGAATCTCTCCAGATTACAGGCACCATTCTCATGAGTAAATACTGTAATAACTAATAACCTGACGAATTTGTTCATACCAAGTCTGAAATCTTTTGTCCACTCTTTAGCAATTATGCCTAGCAGCGCGACGCGTGTACGCCTGACCGCGCAGCAGAAGCTCCAGCTATGCGAGCACCACGAGCAGCACCCAGCGCTGTCGCTGTCGGATCTGTGGGGGGGGGGGGCGTCAACTACGTTCCAGCTGCCCAAGCGACCGTCTCCTTCCACTCTCTCCGTCCTGTTCAAGGTGCATGGCTCAGGGAGCGGTGCCGCACGCAGCGCTGGCGCTCGACCGACACTCAAGACGATGCAGCCGGTCAGCAGTGATGCGCTCGAGTCCGCTCTCGTCGCCTGGACCGTTCGCTGCGAGCGTATGCAGCTCCCAGTTGCTACGTGGGCGACGATCAAGGCCAAGGCAGAGAAGCTGCGAGCGGCTCTGTTGTGCTCGCCAGCGCACGCGCGTGGCGACCGACTCAAGCGCTTGAAGTTCAGCGACGGTTGGCTGCAGAAGCTCCAGCTCAGGCATGCCCTCAAGCCACGTCGAGTGCATGGAGAAGCAGCTTCAGCTAGCAAGGAAGCAGTGAAGGAAGGCCGTGCCGCTCTACGCGCACTAACAAGTCAATACAAGCCAGCCGACATATTCAACCTCGATGAAAACGCCTACTTCTACTGTGCTGCTCCTGTGCGAGCCGTGAGCAAGTTGAGTATGGCAGGGCGAAAGGTCGGCAAGAAGCGGATCACTGTGGCGCTGACTACAAATGCAGACGGCTCGGAGAAGTTGCCGCTGCTGTTCATTGGCGCGGCAAAGCAGCCTCGCTTCTTCGAAGGTCGCACAGCCAGCGAGATTGGTGTGGAGGACACCAACTCGCAGAAAGGCTGGATGACGACTAGCCTCTTCCGCGCCTGGCTGAGCCACTTCAACGAGCGCATGCAGCGCGAACAGCGTCAAGTCCTCCTCCTCTTGGACAACGCATCGCCACATAGAGTGAAGGACACGTTTTCGAACGTCACACTCAGCTTTCTCCCCCCAAACACTACGGCACACCTTCAGCCACAAGATGCTGGAGTGATCCAAGCATTCAAGAGCAAGCTCATCAAGATTCGCACTGCGCACATCGTCGACAAGGTAAATGAGATTATTGAGCGTGAAGAAAGTGAGGGAGTGGAGGTGAGTGAGCAAGAGCTGGCGTCTCTCTATGATGCTAGCGTTTTAGACGCTATGAAGTGGGCTCAAGCAGCATGGGACGAAGTGTCGAGCACTACCGTCGCCAACTGCTGGCGCCACACAGGCATTCTAGCAGAGGATGTGTTTGAGCTCGTTGCTGCATTTGAGCGACTTCGTGTCGCGCCACTGTCAATCACGGCACTTGTCAAATAAACCTGTCGAAAACTTATCCCTTTCAAAGCAGATTTGCTTGCCTACTGTTTTGCTATTTAGTAATGGGAATGGTGCCTGTATCGCGTTTGTCTATTTTCAAGGTTAAACGAGAATTTTCGATAAAAATGTAAGGTGTATTGAAATTTTGTGAAACATAAATCCATTTTCTGGTTTTCTAAACGGTAAAATACACTGAGCACTGAATTAAGTTTGCGTGTATTTTGAGTACCTAATACACTGATATGTATAGCAACATTGTTTAGGATCGCACTTAGCAGAGAAAATCAGGTACCGCATGATGTTCTTCGACGGCGCTCCGCCTGTCGAGCACACACACAATCGTCAAGCTCCGCCGCCAGCATTGCATGACCGCACACAACGCTATTGCGTGCCTTTTCATAGCGAATGCGCGACGCCAAGAGTGTCCCGACAGGTGATCTTGCGCGACGCTGGGTAGTACTGTGCTGTTGTTTCGCCGACGCGGTGGTTGTGTGTAGCGAGGTGTGAGTTGATCCGGACGAAGTAGTCGCCGCTTTGGTCGAGCTTGAGCGTCGAGTTGATTCGCGTCTGGCAGCCGGTTGATCGCGCATCGTGATTTGAGCGCAATCCCTTGCTCCTCGACTTGAACTCCCACCCGTGCGTGCAGATCAGCGTCTTAACGCAGAAGCCAAGGCGCTCGTCGTACATCACAGGTAGGCGCTGACCGCTGTTCTTGGTGCGGAGCTCGTTCCTGGCACGCACCTACGTTGCCGTCCGCACCTTATACATCTGGTGTGTGTCTTCGCTGTATCTGAGGCGTCGCAAACATGCGCAAACAACAACGTCAGCGCTTGTCATGTGCATGAGAGCACGCGCACACGGAATGCCGACTCCCATTTCAAGCGCTCGTGAAAAGCGTCCCAACGTGGTATGAGAGTATGGCTCGGTGTTAGTCTATCTGTACACGGCACTCGGTGCCTTGTATCCTGTATACAACTGTAGTATGCATAGTACAATCAAGAGAGTGGCGAGCACTGGGGTTTTACGTCTGTCTTTACAGGCAGGGCTTTCCCCAGCGCCTCAGTCCAGCTTTCGCTCACACCTGCGCTCTTGCTAGGTTATGAGCCCAAAGAGCACGAACAGCAAAGCTCGTGCTTGCTCGAACGACGACATGCTACAGCCGCTCGACACTGTGAAGTCGATCCGGTTCGACGGGCGAAACTTCCCGCCGTACAAAGCGTCGCTCAAGGCCGCGCTTCGAGCTCGAGGTCTCTGGGATCTGCTAACCGGCAAGGATACCAAGCCAGCGAGCAACCAGGACGACGCTCGGAAGCGATGGCGCCAACGACTTTTGAACCTCGACGACATTCTGACGAACACGCTCAACGACGACTACAAGGAGAAGCTGGACGAGTTCGACTCGCCTGTGACCAAGTGGGAACAGCTTGTGCGCGAGTTTGAGCAAAAGCCGTTTACGAACGTGCACTACCTCAAGAAGTCTCTCTTTGTCACGGAGATTGAGACTGGCGAGTCGATCACTAGCTACTGGGACCGCATGATGACGTACCGACACCGTACGAAGCGCTCCACAGCGAAGCGCTCCACAGCGAAGCGCCAGGCGTTGAGCATCTTCGCGTCTGGGGATGCCTGGCGATCAAGTTTGTCGACAAGAAGAACCGAGCAAACAAGCGCTCCACGCGGTGTTCCAACGCTGCTGATGGGGTACGCACAAGTGACCAAGGGCTACAGGCTGTTGAACTTGCAGACCGGCGTGATCGACGAAGCGCGCCTTGAGAACATCTCCTTTCACGAAGACAAAACTGTCGACGCAAGTTACGTCGAGCTGCTACTGAAGTTCAAGTACGCGGACAAAGTCGACCCCAGAACGAAGTTGCCGCAGCAGCTGCCGATCGTCCGGCTCGCACCTCAAGATACGACGCCAGAAAGAAGCGTGTGTCCGAGAGTACATACTGGACCAGAGCGTGCCGCAAGCAGCATGGTCGCAGGCGATGTTGCTGGTCGGAGCGATCGCGAAAGCGAGCTCGACGCAGAACACGCGAGTGATCGAGAGAGCGTGGATGCGGATAGTGAGAGCGCGCCAAGAGCGAACGCCCCACCGCTGCGCCGATCGACACGCGAGAGACGCATACCGAGACGATACCAAGACTTCGTACCATCGGACGCAGCGACAACAACCGATCACATCCTCCTCACGCAAAGCGCGACCGACTATCGAGTTCCTGACTCGTACGAGGCGATGCTCAGCATGCCCGATGCGAGAGAGTGGATCGCCGCTACTGAGCGCGAGTACGACGCGCAGATCGAGAACGGTACGTGGGAGCTAGTTCCGCGCCCGAGCGATGTGAACGTGCTCAAGACCAAGTGGGTCTTCAAGATCAAAGAAGACGAGCAACGACACATGACGCACAAGGCTCGACTTGTCGCGCTCGGCTACATGCAGCGCAAGTGCGTGGACTATGACGACACGTACGCACCGGTCGTTCGTTTTGAGACACTACGACCTGCGCTCCTGACCGCTGGACTTCATCGATGGGAAGTGAAGCAGTACGACTTCGTCACAGCGTTCCTGAACGCCGAGCTCGAACGACGCGTGTTCGTCGAGCAACCAGAAGGATACGTCGTCGGCAAGAGAAGAAGTCAAGTTGGCCTACTCAAGAAGAGTCTTTACGGACTACGACAAGCACCAAAGGAGTGGAACAGCGCGCTGCACGCGCTGCTCGTAAAGATCGGGTTCCAGCGCAGCTACAAGGACTACGGGCTGTACGCACGCGACACACCGACATCAGCGATCATCATAGTGTACGTAGATGACGTACTTCTCATGGGCAACGACAATGAGATGAATGTCGTTGCACAACAGATCCAGTCGGAGTTCAAGATGAAGGCGCTCAGACGCGTTCGCTTCTTGCTCGGTATCGCGATCAAGTTTGACCACCACAGCATCGACTTCTCGCAGCACAACTACATCGAAGATCTGCTCAAGATGTTCAACATACAGCAGACAGCAGGATCACACCTGCCACTCCTACCTGAAAGCATCAGCAGCAGTACAACGCACGAAGAAGGCGAGACAGCAATGCCGTACAGAAGCGCAGTCGGCCATCTGCAGTATCGCGTCCAGACTTGTGTACGACAGCCAAGTACCTGAGCCAACATCTGCAGCATCCGACGGAATCTCACTAGCGCGCAGCAATGCGCGCTTTCAAGTACATCGCGAGAACCAAGAACGAAAGGCTAAGACTCAACTTGGACGAAGCACGGCGATACGGCACCCTCAGATTTGAGCACTTCGCGGACGCTGACTATGGGAATGATCTCGACGACGGCAAGTCCGTCTCTGGATTTGCACTGTTCTTGTGTGGACAGCTCGTGTCTGCAAAGAGCTGGAAGCAGCAGCAAGTCAGCGAAAGCATCTGTGAAGCAGAGCTCATTGCGATCAACGACGGTCTGCACGATCTGCTCTGGGGCGAGCAAGTTCTTGATGAGCTACAGCTCACTCGTGCCAGCTCCATCGTGTACTGCGACAACCAAGCTGCACTCACGTTGCTCAAGCACCCAGGCAAGCATCGACGCACGAAGCACTTTGCAATCAAGTATCTGAAGAATCGAGAAGTGATCCAGCAACGCGGCGTCCAAGCTCGGCACGTAGGGTCCAACAACAACGTCGTCGACATCAACACGAAGCCGCTTCCTCGACCAGCGTTCGAGAGACTCAAGCGGCAGCTGGGCGTCACGGAGCACCATCTCAAGCACCAAGACTGACTACCTCGCCAGAAGGGAGTATGAGAGTATGGCTCGGTGTTAGTCTATCTGTACACGGCACTCGGTGCCTTGTATCCTGTATATAACTGTAGTATGCATAGTACAATCAAGAGAGTGGCGAGCACTGGGGTTTTACGTCTGTCTTTACAGGCAGGGCTTTCCCCAGCGCCTCAGTCCAGCTTTCGCTCACACCTGCGCTCTTGCTACGTGGGACTTGTGACCGAAAGCCTCGCTGCGCGTGCTGGCGCTCCCGAATCGCTTTGTTCTCGCTCGCTGGTTCTGCGCGCCGGAGCGGAATAGGTGCCGCGTATATCTCGCTCACTGTCGCTCGGAGCACGATCATGCCGAGAGCGCTTCGACGCTAGCAGCGCTCGAATGCCCTCGGTTCTCGACATTGCGGCGGGCATCCGTCCGATCTGTCAACACACACGGTGCACAGATCGATAGCACTATTAGCACGGACCTCACACACGCAAGCTCGCGTGCAACAGCTCGACGACCGCACCAACGCACACACACCAACGCACACACACCAACGCACACGCACCACGTTCGCTTGCTCTCGTCGCCGCGGATTTCGAAATAAATGGCGATTGTGCACTGCGCGCAAAACACGCCTACACTCCTGGACAAAAGGATATGGACACCCACCTTTTCCCACATAACTTTTCGACCACTGCGTTTTTGAACGCGCTGTTTAGATATGTTATGCAACAAACTGTACTGAGTCGATTGGTGCGCTTTGTGCAACAAAACACGCCACAGCGCGCGTGAGCCATATAAATTTGCTGACATTCGGAGTGGTCAAATTATATGAACACCAGAGCCAATACAATAATCAAGTATAATTGACTGGCCGAAAACCGCATTTGCACGCCAGTCGGCAAATGATGGGGCGAGGAAAGTCGTTGTCAGACGAGGAGCGCGGGCGGATCAAAGGCCTGCACGAGGCTGGCGTCGGCCTGCGCGCCATCGTACGCACAGTGAAGCGCTCATGCGGTGTTGTGCAGCGCGTGATCGATGGCAAGGGCGGCAAAAAGCGTGCGGGTCGACCGCCTGTGCTGAGCGAGCGTGAGACTTGTGCACTCGTGCGCTCTGCGGCAGCAGGCGAACAGTCGTCTGCACAACTGCACGCTCAGCATCACTTGCAGTGCTCGGTGCGCACAGTGCGGCGCGTGCTCGAACGAGTTGACTGGTTGCGCTACTCCAAAATGGAGAACACGCTCCAGCTCTCGGAAGAGCACAAGACGCTCCGCCTTGAGTGGGCAGAGAAGATGGTGGTGTAGCCAAGCGCTTGGGCGACCACGATCTTCAGTGACGAAAAGAAATGGAACCTTGATGGCCCTGACTGCTTGCAGACCTACTGGTGCGACATGCGCAAAGAGGCCAAGCAAACCAACAGGCGTCAGATGGAAGGTGGTTCTGTCATGGTGTGGGGCGGTTTCAGCCGTGATGGCAAAACGGAGCTTGTTGTGCTCGTGAGAAGGGGAAAGTCATCTGACTATGTGCACACACTGCGCAGCTACATGCTTCCTTTTGCCTATCAACACTATGGTCATGAATACACGTTTCAGCAGGACAATGTTTCCATTCATACGTCACGAGAGAGCATGGCCTTCTTCACTGAGCACAAAGTGCCCTTGATGACATGGATGAATATCGTGACTTGGCCGACACGCAAAGTTTTACTTACTCTTTGTATTGGATGGCATCGCACTTAAGAGAGGAGTTTTGCATTATTATCCAATGAGGTGTGATGTCGCTCGACTTTTAGCCAATCAATGTCAAGGGGTTAGGGTAAACTGATGCAAAATCGCCACCAACACGTCGCCGACACGTGGCCGACACATCATGTCGGCAGCAGATCCGAGATATGCTGAAGGCCATTCGAGCTCTAAGTCATTCGCGCATTGTCCAGATATCTCGCACCCAGCCGACACTCAACTGAAGTTCATTATGAGCCTCCACGACTTGACACCTACCAACACCCAGCGCGCGCATGAGACGGCATTGAACGTCTTCAAGCGCTTCCTGGCCGCAGAAGACACGACCATCGAGTACATCCATGCGACTCTAATTCGAGACGTCAAGGGTGTCGTGTTCGTGAAGCTCATGGACCGATTTGCCATGCATCTCGCGTTCTCGAACGGACGTGGTGGTCAGCCGCTCGCTCGCAACACGATCATGGGCTACTACCGCAGTGTGAAGAACTGGCTGCTCGATGACCAGCCGCAGCACCGCCAAGCCATCGAGAAGCAGTTGCTGAAGATGGGACGAACGCTCGAGCGCTACTGCCTCAAGCACAACCAAGGCGGCATGGTCAACAAGGCGCCCGCGTGTACCAAGGAAGATCTGCGCATCTTAGTCGAGGACATGTACTACACGGCCACGACGACGAAGGACTACCAAGACGCCGCGCTGCTCACGATCATGTGGTACGCGTTCGGAAGATCGTCCTACCTCGCGTTCGTGCGGAAGAGCAATCTGTCGGTGGCGTCTGACTACGTATTGTTCCTTCGGCTGATTCGAACCAAGACGTCGGAGGAGCAAGAGCAGTCACTCTACCCAGACCAGCACAGCCTTGTCACGTGCCCGCTACATGCGATTGGCATGGCTTTGGCGATGCAAAGCCTTCCAAGCAGCTCGCTCCTTCAGCTGCCAGTTCTTGTCGACAGTGACATCCAAGCGCTTCATCCAATGAACGACGTTGGACTTGTCGAAGCTCTCGAACTTTGCGAAGAAGACGACGCAACGCCCTCCAGAGTGTCAGCGACGACTCCAGCTCGGCTTCAAGCACCAGCACCGTTGAAGATACAAGGCTATGTGAACCGCATCGTAAAAGCAGCGCCGGAGCGTCAAGTGCGAGCGAGCCCAACAGCAGGCCTGTCGTCGCACTCGTTTCGACGAGGAGGTGCGCAGTACGCAAACCGTGACGCGACTCTGTAACGGGATTGCTGTGCTAAGTACGAAGTAGCACAGCAGACACCCAATTAGTGGCTCAACCTGATTTCTGGACGACCTTGGTCGTCCCATCAGACAGCTCACTATTTAGGTTAGCTCCCTCACTTTGATCTCTATACATGATCCTAATACAAAAACCTCAGAGTTGAAAATACCGAGTTCAGCGCAGTCCCTCTGCGCTTCACCACATCGCTTCCTCGTAAGACCACGTGTAAGCTACGTCACGGAGAACACTCCCGTGACAGACTCTGAGTGCCCAGTGGATCATTGATCGAGGGAGCTGGAACATGAGCGCCACGAACAAAGCGTTCGCCTACGTTGTCAACTCGACAAGTGAAGACATGAAGGTTTCGAAGGTGCTCAGCGGCTGGAGATCGGACGACAACCCGGCTATCGCATCGTTCAGCACGTTTGACTCCACATCTCGCAAGAAGATCAACGACGTCATGCGGACGCTGTTCTCGTCGAGTTTGGGCTTTGAAGATAAAGCGTTGAACGTGGACTGCCGAGTCGTCAACTTGCTGTTCGCGACTTTGATTCGGCACTTTCCGGAGTTCAACACAAGACACGCTGCCTCTCCATACGCCACCCGTGTACGCGAGTGTCTCGCCGCAAGCAACGTTCCCATGAGCGAGATGCTAGCGTGGAGCACGCACCTCGGACGTCAGCATGGTGTGCAGATCACTCAAGACACAGACAGCGGCGTGAAGTTTACCAAGGAAGAGAAGCTGATCAACCACCAGAACACGATCATCAGCGAGCTACTCAACAGCCACCGCGAGTTATACGCCCGCCTTGCAGCACTCGAGCTCGCTCAAGGATCTGCGTCGACAGCGTCAAGAGAGCAAGTCCAGCAGCCGGCGCCATCGGTTCCAAGTGGTGATGAAGGGAAGAAGGGGCGCGCACTTCCGATGCCAGCGTCCTCAGTGTGGTTCGAGTGGTACACGAAGACACCGCGTCTGTGGGAGCAGTGCGACAGCCGCCAGCACAAGTCAACTGCCAAGCAGCTCGTCGCCTACTTGAAGCTGTTCTTGCCTCAGGGTTTCCAGCTCGACCCAAACTCCGCCACGTACTGCGACGACGTCCTGAAGACAGGCAAACGTGCCGAGAAGAACATGTTCGAGTTCCTGACAAGACGTCGCATCACCCGTAAGTATTGGTCTGGCCTGCTCAAGCATTACGCGATCTCCATCGCCAAGGTGAGCTTGATCCTCAGATCCGAGTGTATTGAGCTAGAACTACGATTGGAGGGATCATTGATCCTGCGCCAAAGGAGCAAGAGATGTTCTTAATATCAACTTTGTGTCCTATAAATACGTATATTTTATATATAGTCAAGTGGCAAATACAGCTCAATCTAACAGCATGTTCCAAAACACTCCACAACAACATTTGCCTCGATGGCTCCATGCATGCGCAGACGCGTGTTCAACAAGACAGTGCGAGCGTTGATCCAAGAGCATGGCATTGACATCAAGCTTATCGATGAATTCATGCACTACCTACGCAACGACATCGTGCGGCATGTCGAAGACGCCAACGACATCAACGACGTCGTGCTGCTCGTGTTGACTGCCTTGCGCGAGCGCGGCGTCAGGATGGCACGCCGAGAGCATCTATCCGAGTTTCTTGGTGTCGGCGTGCCAGACAGCGAGCACGAGTCGCACGAGAACGCACGCAACACTGCGCCAGCGCAAGACGACAGCGACGGTGAGACGGAGTGGACGCCGACCGGGAGTCTGCAGGGTCAACCGCTTTGGGATGTACGCCGCATCCTGACCACGTACAGGCAAGACGGCCAGACATACTACATCGTAGACTGGCAGCCAACGCACGAACCGGCAGCGCACATACCACACGCGGTCATCGCTCGCTTTCACCACCAACGGCGTGCACTGGTGCGCCGCACCTTTATCGAGAGCGAGGCAGTTGTTAGCAACTAGGCCGGGCAAGTCCATATTCCTGCACTCAATACACACACACTTCATTCAAACATGCGCTCGCGCGCTCTGCGCAACAAGGTTTCGTCAATTGCTTGACACACCGAGTCTTCGCAGTATGTATGTGCGCAAGACACAGCGAGGTTCCCTCGCGAAGGCGAGACACCTAGCTTTCGTCTTGCACACACACACGCGCCGCAAGCTCACACCGACTGCACTCTCTCATGCACTTACACGTACGTACCGATTGCTGTCCCGCTCGCACTCCACTCTCCGGGCCCGCTCGCGCCATCGCTGACATCGCGCGTGCTGTCTCGCTTGTGCGACTTGTTTGCTTATTTGTGCCTCTCGCTCGCGCACTTGTTCCTCTTGCTCGCCTGTACCATTCGCGCGTGAGTCGTTGAGCGCATTGCATGCATCGCGCGCGATTCTGTGCGCGTGCTGTGTTTGTGCGAGCTGTGTGTACACGCGTTGTGTGCGCGCGAGCTGTGTTTGTGTGCTAGCTGTGTGTGTGCGCCGTGTGTGTGCGCCGTGTGTATGCGTGAGCTGTGTTTGTGCGCCGTGTGTGCGCGCGGGAGTTTGGTCTCGCTTATGCTAGCTCGCTTGGCCGCATGTTGTGCGGCTGCATGTTGCGGGGCTAGATTGCCAATATATGCTTCCACACACGCAAATACATACGCACTCGCAGGTATGTAAATTCGCACTCACACTCGCGCGTACACTCGATTCTCGTTGCTGTTTTTGTTTGCTCGCTTGCTGTCGCCCTTGCGCATCTGCTTGCTTGCCGCTCTTGCTTGATGTCGCTCAGTTGGTACTTCAGTCGCTTGATAGTTCGCTTGGTTGCTTCAACACATACAAACACGCATCATGTACACATATACATGCAGGTGATCGACGACTCACCGCGCCTCGCAAGGCGCAGGTCACTGTCGCGCGGAGTAGACATGCACCGACCGCTGTTTGCTTGCTTGGTCTCGATCTCGTTCGCTTGCTCTCGATTCGTTTGTGAGACCTCTTGCCGTTTTCTCTTGACTCCCTCTCCCTCGCACCACCCAACAACTTTAACAACAATAGCCTTGGATGAATTAGATTTTACATCCATGACCATGTCGGCTGCTGTCAGTGGCTGTCGGCCGATTCACGACATGGCCTGCTCGTTCGCCTGACCTCAATCCGATTGAAAACCTATGGGCGATCATGACAAGATAGGTAAACAAGAATGAGATGCAATTCAGCAGCGTTGCGTCTCTCTCTCAAGCGCGTGCTTGAGAGAGCATTGAGAACGAGACACTGCGCTCGCTCATCGACTCGATGCCGCGTCGTTGCATTGAGGTCGTCAAGAAGAAAGGAGGCAAGACGCACTACTAAATGCAATTTTGTCTTTTCAATTATACTTGATTTTTGTATTGGCTCTGGTGTTCATACAATTTGACCACTCCGAATGTCAGCAAATTTATATGGCTCACGCGCGCTGTGGCGTGTTTTGTTGCACAAAGCGCACCAATCGACTCAGTACAGTTTGTTGCATAACATATCTAAACAGCGCGTTCAAAAACGCAGTGGTCGAAAAGTTATGTGGGAAAAGGTGGGTGTCCATATCCTTTTGTCCAGGAGTGTAAAACGCGCAGGAAACCAGCGTTTGAACTTTTCCAAAATGTTGAAATGCGTAGAAAGTTTAAGAAAATGATATAGTGTGTGTACACGTAAACCACTTGGCATGAGAGGAGTAGTGCATCTGGATGCTCCAGAAGCAAGATATAGAGGAATATGAAGAAGAAGAAGTAAATTGTGTTGGTTGATGATAAATTGTGTATTTGCATTTTGAATCCTAAACATATCGAAGTAATTTTTAGTATTTTTATGTTATTGATTATAGAAACAGATTCTAATTGGAATGCTTCGCTTTTTACTCTTTCGCAGTTGCTTTCTACGTCAATCGCGGTAATGAGCATATATCTTAATGTATTGTAGACAACATAAAGCCGGTTTTGTTGTTGCAAACAAATGCCATAACAGCTTACTACCAAGGCGCTCTCTAGCAAGCCTACAAGCCTCCTCGAGAGAAACGACACTAAGTGTTCGAGAGTGCCAAAAGCGGAGTCATAGCTCCCTTCTACTCAAAACAAGTCATGTCGATTTGAACTTTTGGCATGAAAATCGAGCTGATATTATATAGTTGCTAAATGACAATTTTATACCTGGTAGTTTGTAAAAAAAAACTTGTCGATGTTATTGAAGTTAGCCTCATTTAGACGTAGTTAAATATAGAATCAACAATGACATTTTACTTTTGACAGAGTTTTAGTGATTGTGATCAGTAATCATTTATGAATATTTGTGCTTGTGTTACGTGTATCTAACTCCGACCAGAAACACAGATCGCTCGAAGCACTTTAGGTCGAAGCACTTCGTGTGTGTGTTCTTGCAGCGCGTGTAGTACATCGTCTTGCAACCATGGCGAGCGAGCACTAGTGCTCGATCTCGCGAAGCGAGCTTGTGTGTGTGTGCGTGCGCGCGCGCGCGCGCTCGCACTGTGGACAGCACCACCGAAACGAAAACTGGCAATGCCTCGCTCGCGTGTAGCGCACCGATTGCTTGAGCATTGTATCTCGTCCTAATGCGAGTTCGCGACACACCCACCCACATACGCACGGCCCAATACGATCGTCGTCGACAACCTGCCTAACCTAGGTTGTTTGGCAGTTCGAGGTCGCTTGGACGGCTCTGTCGGGAGTTCCCACACGCAGCAAGACGCTGTCACAGATAGCGCCGCGCTCACATACCAGCAGACGGACAACACCATGTCTTGTGACGAGCTTGCTTGTCAGTGTCGGCACTCCTAGGACGTTCGGTCAAAGACCTAGATCGTCAACATCGTAAAACTCGTCCAGCGAGTTCCGTCTTGCCTCAAGTTGTGCTGACAGAGAGCTCCGACAGACAGCAAGCGCTGTGGTACGCACTGACAGCATGAACATGGCGCGCTCGAGCGTCTTGACGCCGCGCACATGCATGAGCTTCCTCGCAGACGCAGCTCGGTCCGTCCAGCTAGCTGTGCGCAGCCACTTTCGCAAATCAGGCGACGACTGGCGTACTGCGCATGCTGAGATAAGTACGAATCTTGCGCGTGGGTTCGATCTGCTTGTCAGTATTGGGGCCACTAATCGGGTCAAAAGCTCCCCTGAGTTTTCATCTCTCACTCACTCTCACTCACTCACTTGCCCTCATTCGGCCGACGCACGCAGCAGCAGCGCCATCGCAGTCGCCGCATCATCCGCCGCCGCGAGAGCCGCCGCCGCTTCCAGCGCAGCAGCAGCACACACACATTGCACCACCGCGGCATTACACTCTCTACACACTAGCAGCACCAACACACGATGCCGGAGCTCCACGTCACGCTCATCAAAGCCACAGACTTGCCGGCGGCCGATAGTGGCTTCCACGGCCGCAGCAGCGACCCGTACGTGACGTTCACGGTCGGCGACGAGTGCGTCCGGAGCACGGGCTTCAAGAACCAGCTCAACCCGGTGTGGCGGCCAGCGGAGCGCTTTGAGTTTGAAGTGCTCGACATTGCCTCGGAGAAGCTCCGCGTCGTCGTGATGGACCACGACACGATGAACCAAGACGACGTCGTCGGGTCGCTCACGCTCCCGATCGCGCGCTTTGCAAAGCACGCGAACAACCCCGTGGTCGAGACGTTCCAGCTCGAGGTGCCAGAGGAGTTCTCGCGCCAGCACTGCGACGCGACGATCGAGATCGAAGTGTGCCTCAAGGTCGAAGACGACGGGCAGCAGACGCTGCACATTTGGGAGAACGAGCTCTGGGCCGGCGGCGCGTGGGTGCCTGCGAACAACCACGAGCGCAAGCACTGGTCGTCGTACGACCAAAAGGTGTCGTCGAACACGTTTGAAGACGTTGCGCCCGAGGTCCCCGACGGCCTTGAAGGCCAAGGCTGGGCGTACTCGACACGAAAGGGCGACGAGCACGGCTGGTCGTACGCGAGCTCGTTCACGGGTCCGTGGTCTGCGTCAAAGGGGTCGTCGAGCTACGCGCGCCGTCGTCTGTGGCAGAACAACTGCCGCCCAGCGATCGCATGTGAGTAGCGCGCTCGCGCGCTGCGAGCGACCGTGGACTGGCACAGACCGACCGACCAACCGACTGCATGAACGAAGAGTGACCCACAACGACAACGACGACGAGGACGACGAGGATGACAACAGCGAGACCCGCGCGCAGGAGGAGACTGCGCAGTCGACTGTAGCGAGCAGCAGGGGACTGCTGCGTTTTGTATGTACGTGCGAGTGCGAGGCGCGTGCTAGTGGTGTGCGTCGGACAGCAGCAGGTCGCAGTCGCACCACGCTCGAGCAGCACGCGCCTCGCTCGACAGTCTCTAATATAAACTCAGAGCACTTTATTCACTCACACGTATCAAGTCCGCGGACATAGCGCGTCTCGGCGGCGAAGTAGTGCGTCCGACGGCGGAGTAACCGCGCGTCAAAGTCCGCAGGCAACACTGTTGCGCCCATGTCGTCCATGCACTCAAACGACTGGCCAGGTGTGCGGCCACGGCGCTCGTACCGCGGCGTCACGTGCGTCGGATGGACATTGAACATGCGCGACTTGTCGGCAGTGAGGCTCTTGTCAAGCCCGAGCGGGAATGGCGCGAGGAGCGCTTTGCCGTTCACGTACAGGAGCTCCGGTGCGTCTGTGGCGTCTTCGGTCGGGACAAAGTGCGCCATGCTGCCGCAGAGCGTCTCGCGATGGCGCTGTAGGTCTTGATTCGGGACCGAGTCGAGGAGACTGAGGCCGTAGGGCGAGAAGAAGTAGTCGACGTGCGCGAGCTCAAACGCGAGCCAGAACGCCTCTTTGTCGCCCCACGAGAACGCCGAGTGGAGCCGCACGACCGTCACGAGGTGCTTGAGCACGGCGAGGACGTCTCGCCCAGCGCGCGCTTTGTCGACAAACACCATCGACGAGTCCATCTCGTGCGCTGTTGAGCGCTTGTACGCGAGCGACGCAAGCAAGTGCGGCGACGGCGCTGGACCAGAGAGCCCAAACGCTGCGTAGTCAAACGTCGCGACGAGGTGCTCGAGCAGCGTCGTGCCGCTTGCGTCGTCGTCGTCGATAGAGCGCGTGAGGAACTTGTTCATCGGTGCGACGCGGTCGTAGAAGAACGTCGTACCCGTGCGGACGTAGCCGCTCATGGTCCGGATGTCCGCAGGATTGCGCATGAGCACAGCGTCTGCGTCCAAGAGGATGACCTCCTGGAGCTTGGTGTGGTACAGCGCCAGGGGCTTGAGCCAGTAGCTTTGGAACGACCGTGCGAGGTCCTTGTCGCCATGAAAGACGTCGTCGACGTCACCGTCGCGTCCTGAGCGACTGAGGATCTCAGTGCACACGTCGATGATCTCGACGTCCGTGTCGTTGTACGTGAGCAGCGCCTGCGCGTCGGCTGAGAGCTCGTCTGGGAAGCAGTGGTACAATTGAATGACCTCCTTGTTCCCAAGACACCGGAGCTCGCGAATGAGCGACACGGCCATGGACACGATGTCGTTGTGGAGACTGATGATCACGCCGCGGTCGTATCGACTGAGAGAGCTGTTGTTGTTGTCGGTAGTAGATGCGACGGACGGCTCCGACCGCAGGAGCTTAAACCGCGTGCTCTGAGCATCGGCGAACACGCGCAGCGACGTTGTGAAGTGCGGCATGTAGTGCGCGGTCGAGAGCGACGCGATCGAGCCGAGCGCGAGACAGCAGAGACATGCAAAGACCCACGCAATCGTGCGGTGGTGGTGCGACGCTGGTGCGGATAGAGGCGAAGACGATGCTGCTCCTAGCGCCATCTCGATCAAGTCGGTGTCGAGTGCGCTTGACGCTGCGAGATTAAAAGTGCGATGCGTGCGCAGCAGCGGCCATCACGAGCGCGTCTGCCACGCACATCGTCGTCGTCGTCGCAGTCGTGCAGTGCCATTCGGATCATGTGCTTTGCTGCGGGTGATCTGTTTGGACTATCGTACTTTATCGAGATGTATACTCACTAAAGTACGCTGCTATCCGCTCAAGTACGATGCCATGCTACTCATCGCAAGTCTTCACGACTCGAGTCCGAGTATGTGCATGTCGATCCCAAAGGCGCTGTCAAGTCGCTACACTCGCTTGGTCACTCTCAAGTCTCTAGACTGCAGCCGTTACAGTCGCAGTCGCAGTCGCAGTCGCAGTCGCAGTAGCCGGTGCGGTCGTCAACGCAGCGCGCTTCGCGCCGCCTTCGTAGTCCGGGAAGCGCTCTTGGAAGATCGCGTCTGAGATCATGATCCACGACGACTTCTCTGTGAGCGCGAGCCGGTCAATCGCGTACGACTTGGAGAGGAACTCGAAGCGCGGCCGCGTGATGCGGTCGACGCTGCGCATGATCATCCCGACGTTGCGCACGATGCGCTCGTGCGGCATGCCGACGACGTTCAGGAGGTACGCGTACGCGCACGCGAGTGGCTCGGACTTGCACATGATCACGCGCGGGTTTGTGGACCAGGCCTGGATCGTCGCGTCGCGGCCGCCGAGGAGCGCGTCGAGCGCACTGAGCTTTGCGTCGACCGAGTCGGGCGAGAGTCCGAGGACCTCGGGCGAGCTCGCAATCAGCTTCGTGATCGCATCGGCCGACAAGCCGCGCTTCTTGAGGAACACGATCTTCGACTCGAGGCAGTCGAGGCTCAGCGACATGAACTGCGGAGAGCGCTGGAGCACACCGACGACCTGGCGATGGCTCAGCCCCTGCTCGATCAGGAACTGCCGCTTCGGCTCGAGGTTCTCGCGAATGCTCGTCGACACGGCGTGTGGGAAGACCGAGATGAGGAACGGCAGCTGTGTGGTGCGGTGTTGTGGATGAGAGAGAGATGATAGTGAGTGAGCGACTGCTAGACGAGCATCAGAGCTCCAGTAGACGCACCTTGCGCGGCGCCACGCCCTGCGAGATGTACCACTCCTTGACGTCCAAGAGCGCTTGCTCGCGCACGCCGAGGATGTTGGGGTGGCGCGCAATCGCGCGCACGAGCAGCGGACCCGACACGCCGTTTGCGCGGAGCCAGTTCACCTACGAGCAGCACACGCGTGAGGCTCGCGTACTTTGATTCGCGTCCTAGCTGACCATGTAGGATACTAGAGTGCGCGGACGTACCTTCTCGTCCATAGTTGAGGCCAAGTAGCCGATCATCTAGCGACCATGCGAGCACATGCGCAGAGTGAGTGAGTCGTCATTAACCGAGTGCGATCGAACGGCAATGATCGACAGAGGCGAGCACACCGAGCCAAGGGAACGTACCATAGGGTGCATCGCAACCGCCGAGAGCGCGAGCCTTTTTGTGAGTCCGATCTCTTGCAAGTACGTGACTGTGCGGTCGATCGCGTCCATGGACACGACGTTGTTTGTCTTCTCGAGCTTCGCGGCGATGCGACTGTAGCACGCGTCGGTCTCCTTTTTATTCATCGGCCGGTCGACCGAGAAGCGCGACGACGAGATCTGGCGCACGAGCGCTGCGACCGTCATCTTCGTCGTCGTCGTCTGTTGCGCATGTGGCGCTGCGGCAGTGACGCTCGCACGCGCGCCTCGGACGACTGCGCTCAACATGGTGCTGCTACTGCTGCTGGCGAATCGAGGCTGCTGCGAGAGGAGGACTGGTGTGGACTTGACGTACTTTAGTCATTCGATCAAGTACGATTGTTGCCAATCAAAAGGCAACAACTGCCGGATCACATCGAGGAGCTGTCTTGCGCTGTTGATCGTGCTGCATGACAGCTCCAAGGCGCTTAACGAGACGACAATGCGTGTGTGTGAAGCTACGTGTACGTGTGCAGTGTGTGCGCTACAGATATGCAGTCAACGTCCTAGTGTGTGTGTCTCGTGTCCAAGTGCAGCGTCTCGAAGAGAGCGATGCGGCACGATCCAAGTCGCATCCAGCGCATCGCTCTCCTCCAAGACGCTGCTTGTGCGTCTATGGTGCGTTCTCGTCTTCGTCATTGTCTCCGTCTTCTCCTGCCTCTTGTTCATCGTCCTCTGCCGCCGTTTGTACATCTTTTGGTGGCGGCAACATGTCGGACATGTGATCCAAAGGCGCTGCGATCGTGTCGCTCGTATGGACGCCAGACGTCGCTGGTGGGACTGGGAACATCACGTTCTCGCACTGGTCGAACGGCGCGAGGTACCCTGTCTCGAGCGCAAACATGTGCGTGCGGCGTCGGAGCAAGCGCTGGAAGAACACATCCGGCAACGGGACTGCCCCAAAGCCTGCGAGGCACTCTTGCTGCTTGTACGGTCGGTCTGGTACCTTCTTCCACGGCTGCCGCGTCCGTCGTGGCGAGACGTACCGCGGACTAAAGTTGAACAGATTCAGGTGCTGCTGCTGCTTGAGCGCTTTCTCCTTCCCGACCGGGTACGCCTCGAGGAGGCTCCGGCCATTGACGTAAAAGAGCTCGGGTGTCGTCGAGTTGACTGGGAGGTAGTGCGCCATGTTCCCGCAGAGCGTGTCTGCGTGCTTAACCATGTCGTCGTGTGGCGCAGACTCGATCGCGCTCACGCCCCAGGGCGAGAACGAGTAGTTCGCTTGGCCAAACTCCCACGAGAGCCAGAACGCCTCTTTGTCGCCCCACGAGAACTTGTACCGGAACCGCTTCTCTGTGATCATGTACCAGAGCACATCGAGCGCTTTGCCAGCGCGCGCTTTGTCAACAGCGAGCATCGACGAGTCCTGCTCGTGGCACGTCTTGCCTTCGAACGACAGCGACTGCTTCATGTGCGCCGACGGCTGCGGACCTGTGAGGTTGAACCGCGCGTACGGGAACTTGCGGATCCAGACGTCGAGGTAGCGATACTGCTGCGCGTCGTCGCCTTGCCCGAGCCGAATGATCTTGTTAAAGTTGCGGTGTTTCTTCACGACGCGGTCGTAGAAGAACGTCGCGCCGGTGCTGACGTAGCCAGGTAGTGTGCGGATCACGCCCGGGTCTCGCATCGCGAGCACGTCTGCGTCCAGGAGCAGCACTTCTGTGATGTTGGTGTGGTGGAGCGCGAGCGGCTTGATCCAGTAGCTCGCAAACGTCTTGGCGATCTTGAGCGTCAGGATCTTCTTCTCGACCATCTCAGTGCACACGTCGACGAGCTGCACTGGACTCTCCGGCGTACTCACCCTTGCTAGGAGCTCGCGCGACCGTGCCGACATCTCGTTCGGAAAGCAGTGGTACACCTGCACGAGCTCTTTATTCCCGAGGCACCGGAGCTCTTTGATGAGCGACACGCCCATCGCGATGATGCCGTCGTGGAGACACATGATGATGCCTTTCTGGTACAGGTTCACAGGACGAGGAGCAAACGATACCAGCGTCGGCGCGAGCACGCTCGGTGTACTTGCGCCTTCCGGCTCGCGCTCTTCGTCGCCGACTGTGTCCAATGGCAACGGCAAGTCGTCCTCCAGCGCACTCTCGACGATCGCTGGGATGCGCTGGACCTCTTCTGGTGCGGCGCGCACTGCGAGGCGTACGAGGTCGCTCGCATGATCGACGACGGACGTTGGGAGCTTCTGAAGGATGATGCGGTCGGATGTGAGATGGGAGTTGATGAGCGCAAAGCTCACGAGCGCGTAGCCGATCACAACGAGGGTGACGCTGACAGTCGTACGGAGCACGCGATGACGGCGCCACCATCGGCTTGCACTGACACCGTCCGAGGCGTCCGAGTCCCCAAGCATGTCGCTGTCGCTCACAGTGACTTTGGTCTCCATGTGAGCGCGCGCGTGTGCGTGTGTAAGAGAGCGACCGAGAAGCCGCCGAGTCGATTTCGAGTAGTGGTTGTAGTTGGACTCGAAGTCGTCCTCGGGTACGCGCGTGGCGGTAGAGAGGATCCGAGCGAGTCAGTAGGAACCCGAGCGCTCGTGTCGTGAGCAGGTCAAGATGCGCGATGTGCGTGCACGGGGCAGCAAGTAGTCGACGACTGCGGCGGGGATTAACAGGAGGCTCGAGGAGGCGCCGGCGATCGACTTGAAAGGACGCGCCAAAGGATTCTCCGTTTCAAGTCGCGGTTTTATCGAATCTCTCTTTCGATACACCACATATATTGGCCAAGTACAGCAGTGGACTCTACAAAGAATCTGTTGTTGCGCATGATTGCATGAACCGTTTTGCGATGAAAGGACACGGCGCGCGTCGCACGGGACGCATCCACATCGAAATACGGGATATGGCTACACTTCACCTCGTCAGTCTGAAGCAGACATGGCTACGTCTTAGTCTCTATCACGCACTCACTCGCTCTTACCTTCCGACAGTACCTATATTCCGATCACTACAAGATAATGTGATTTGAGTGAGCTCATCGAACCCGAGCCAGTCTTAATCGGCGTCACGTCGTGGAGGCTCGCTTATTCTTGTCGGTCGGACCATCTCCGTCTTGATGTCGCAGTCTAGCGCAGGACTCGCGTCCTGTGCGCCCACGGCTGCGTCGCGCATGGGATTGCTCGTTTAGTAAGGTTAGTCGGAAACGCGTGTTGCTGTTGTTCCTCTCACAAGCAACCGAGCCGCTCGATCAGTCTCCTTCCACTTGGTAGAGATGTTCACTTTCAAAGTGACTCCAGCGTCTTCACGTCTCGAGTCACTCCAGCACCATGAAGACACACGGTCGGCGAGCAAGCGAAGACAACGCAGTCGACCCAGTTTCAGAGCGACACGAGACCGCCCACCGTTCATTGGCGTCGACTGCACTTCGCACGCGTGGCAGCGATCTGGTGCAAGGCGCAGCGCCAATGACCACTCTCAGTCGATATCTCCAGCAAAGGCGCGCGCTCGTGCTGGTTGCGATCGTGTGCACAGCAGCTCTGTGTGTGATTGAGATCAGTGTTGTATCCACGCTGATCCGCTCACTCGAGCAGACTGGACGCCATAAAGCGCTTCGCTCGTCCAACGACCAGAAGCTCATCCAGATCTCTCGTCCCAACGCACCAAGTAGCGACCAAGGTGGATCTCAGGCCTCGGCTTCCGACGTTGACACGGCAGACGGACGCAACCACACCAACGAACCTCTTCCCACGCACGCCGTTAAGGTCACACCGCAAACTGGCAGAGTTCTCGAGCAAGCGCCGCCGTCAACTCCTTCGAGCAGCGACAGCGCAACGAGACACGACACACTTGCAACGTCTCCTTCGGTGACCAGGACCGGCGCTCCAGCGACAACTCAGCAACCTGATGTGCCGACGACGTCAGCACCGCAAGCGACAGCTCTCACCGTCAAAGAGCATGCATCAGCATCGCTGCGTGCACGAGAGAAGCACAAGGCGAACAAGCAGGCCCAGATGGATAGTCAACGAAGCAGCGCACCGATTGTATCTGGAGCAACGCGAGCACCTCCAAGAGACCTCCGCACTCGAAGCGACGACTTTGACACCTCCGTGTCGCGCTCGAAAGGCGTGATCATCTGTCTCCACGACGCGCTCCTGACCATGGGACTCTCGCTCATTCGCGACCTCCGATGCATGGGCAACACGGAGCTGATCCAAATCTACCACTGCTTCCCAAACGAGCTCTCGTCTGCGTCTCGCGACGCACTCACGAAGCACGACCCACGAGTCGAGATCATCGACGTCTGTACGCACTACATCAAGCACGGCGCACTCTCGAGAGCACAGGCGACAAAGTTTCGCAACTGGTGGATCAAGCCACTCGCGCTCATTCACACTGACGTCCAGGAGGTGATCCTGCTCGACGCCGACGTCGTCTTGATGCACGACCCAGCGAGCGTGCGCACACTGCTTGGGTACGTCCGCACTGGCACGACGTTCTTCTACGACCGAGCGCTCGGAGGCAAAGGGTTCCTCAATCACCCGACGACTGGCGGCGCAAACTACATCCAGAACTGGGTCCAGACGTTCCCGTACGGAGCGTTCAACTTGACCGGACCAGCGCCATCGAGCCACTTGCTCTCGTCGCTTGTCTACGCTGGCAAGTCGTGCCACGAACAAGACTCGTCCATGGTGGTCGTCGACAAGCGGCGCGCAGGCAAAGCGCTCGAGGTGCTCTGGTTCCTCATCACGAAGCAGCGCTTTGCGTTCGAGTTCTCGTGGGGCGACAAAGAGAGCTTCTGGCTCGCGTTCGAGTTTGCTCACGTCCCGTACTTCTTCTCGCCATGGGGAGCGAGCGTCGTTGCCTCTGCGCCGAACGAAGATATGAAGAACCACCCTGATACGCTCTGCGGCAGCCTCGCGCACTTTGTCCCGAGCGGAGAAGAAGAACCAAAGAGCATGACAACCACGAGCAGCAGCAGCGCTGGTGACTCCCTCGTCGGCGAAGGTATTGCAAGCACTACGAGTGCGAACGAGACCAGCAACTCTGAGTCGTCTCCGCCCGAGTTGCTCTACGTGAACGGCAAAGCGCTGTTCGCAGCGCAACCTGAAGACGTCGTTGCGATGCGCCGAGCAAGTCCAAACTTGTGGTACAACGCAAATCCGACACACGTGACGCCGCGGCAGCATCGACGACTGAACAGCGTCTCGAGCTCGCGGCAGTACCGGAGGTTCCCACCCGAATGCCTCATTGGGCTCGGCTCGACACCGTTGTCCGAGCACTTTCAACTCCGGTTGTTGCAACGGCGACTCGTGTACCTCGCCATTGAAGCGAACTTGCCTGCGATCGCGTACCGCTGTCCGCGGTTCTGAGTAAGCGAGAAGAAGGAAGAGGAGGAGGAAACAGAGCTAGACTTTGGTTCCATCACGCTACGATTGATTGGTCATGGCTTGCGATGCTCTTCCGGCACCTTACGTCGTCGAACTTGCTCGATGTTTGCCTGAATGTCTTCACTTATCGGCAATGTCATCAACCGAGTTGGACATTGCTAGACGATTGGCGAGGAGACTGAGAGAGAGGCAGATGTATGTGCGTTGTGTGTTGCAATCCTCTTCTATGCCAGAGGCTCCTACGCGTTACCGTAGTGCTGCAAGTGCGTGTTGAAGCAGACCAGTGTCACGTCGCCCAGTACTTGTCGGACGCCTAGACTCGATCCGAGTGTGCTGTGGCTTGTTGCTTGTGCGTCTCAATCACGGAGCAGACAAGATGAGAGGATCGTGATGTTGAGCGTGCGAGTGAGTGTTTGAACTGTCATATTCCTCACGTGACAATGGAGTCAAGTTGACGCGTCTTGGGATTCAGCGGTCGCTTCGCACCATGGGCGCTCTATGAGCGAGTTGACGAGCTCGTTCATGCTCCGCCACACAGACCCAACCTATGTGAGGTGACTGTAGCCATGTGGCTCGACTGATCTGATTTGGCTTGGAGTTTGTATGCATGCTGCACACGCACACGGCGTGTACTGAACGACGCACTCAGCGCCATTCGTGCTGCCTTTCGCCATTCGCTTTCGCCATTCGCCAACAAGCTCGCTCCTGCTCGTATGGGCGACTACCACAAGGTCTCGACACCGACGCTACCACCACGTACGCCACCGCCTCCCTCGCTGCCGCCGCTAGCGATGAACGTGGACGCCCCAGCAGCTCCAAAGCCGCCAGCGCCAGTCGATGACATGCCAGCCCGCCACCATCGTCATCGTCTACTACACGCGTCTCTCGAATGCGCAGATGGGCAGCTGAAGCGACCTTCAGCGCGCTTCTATTGATCGCCGCTGAGCTCCTCATGATCGTGTACTTCATCACGCTCCTGTTGACCGACGACCAGACGCTGCACGACAAGTACGGCGACGCGTTCACGCCACGGTCCGTCACGCCGTACAAGGCG
Source organism: Pythium guiyangense (assembly GCA_003730235.1). NCBI lineage: Eukaryota > Oomycota > Peronosporomycetes > Pythiales > Pythiaceae > Pythium > Pythium guiyangense. Next base: position 98,525 of record QXDM01000010.1, read on the forward strand.
TGGGGCATCGTCACGCAGGTGTTTGTCTGCTGTGGCTTCGCATTGGTCATCGCAGCAGCCGTGCAGGATGACAAGCGAGTGAGACGATGGATGCTCTACCTTGGCTTCTTGGCCTACGTCGCATTGCTCGCGAGCGGCAACGCGCTCAGTGCGAGCGAGACAGCAGCGCGACGCAAGTACGAGAGCGCGTTCGCCGCCAACTTCAACGCGTTCTACTGCGACGTGCGCACGGTGCGCGTGTGTCTCGAAGGCGACGCGAAGCTGGTGCTCCAGCTCACGCGCGGCAACGCCACGACTATCGAGGCGAACGAGAGTGCGACAGACGTCGCAGCGTCCGTGTGGAGTCGGTGCCAGAGCTTGCTCACACAGCGGATCGAGCACACGGGCAACAAAGTGCGCACGACAAGAGGCATCCAAAAGACCAAGAAGGGCGTGATCGCGATTGACACGGATCCGCTCTACGACTTCCTCAACGACTGCAAAGAATCGAGTGTGCTCGACGCCTGGTGCGGCAACGCGTACCGCCGCAGCACACCCATGAGTGACGCAGAGCAGCGAGCGCTCCCGTCACCGTATGCGTCAAACCCGAGCGTGTTCCCCAAGTACAAGCGCGAGTGGACGCGCCGCATGACGATCTCAAACATACTGCTCGGCGTCATTGCGCTCTGTCTGCTCCTCGCGGGCATTGGGCTCAAGGTCGCCGACAGACTTCGTAAGTAAGAGTCACATCCATCCAGTTGCAGCTTGATCAATGCCATCCCTGTCTTCCATTGAGTATCGGCATCTTCCCTAGAAAGCGTGCATTTGCTCGTATGGAGACGACCGCGTCGCGATTTGGTTGACTGGCGCGAGTGTCTTGATGCTGTCGTCTGCTGCGAGAGGTCTACGCCATCGAGTGTGGAGACGGCGACGCTGAGTCGTCTACAGCGCATCAGAGCGTCCAACTCTATCGTCGACTCGTGACGGACGAGCCGCGCGCGAGTCAGATCGACAGCACACGAGCAATCCATCGCATTGCCTGGGCGGCAAGGTCGTCGTTTAGCGACCATGTCCAGGACTCGAGCTAGGAATCGAGCTGGAGCTCCTCGAGTGGTCCATCTTGACAGACCAATCGATCAGCACAATGGACACACAGGCTGACGCGCTTGAGCCGCGAAACCACGAGTGCGTTGGTGCTGGATCAACCAAAGCGCGGCACAGAGCGCTATGACGTTCGTGCAGATGACCGATCGACGACCGGCGTCCTGACATCTCACAGGGAACTCTTGAAGACCTCTGCTGCGGCTTCGATTTCTACTGCTCGGTCCGTCCGTCAGGTGCCACTGACAAGCAGACTCGCGTCTCACCAACAGTCCTATCTACTCGAGTCCGCTGTCACTGCAGACGCATCTTGCTCTTGCGCGGCTTCATTCCCGATTCTCCGCTCTCGAGCGCAAGTCCGACGTTCCAGTTCGAGATTGCCGCGTCCTCGTCCATGGCTCGCAGCAACTCTGTGACTACAGCAAGTGACGATGAAGACAGCATGGCTCGCGCTCAATGCGTCTGCTGCTTTGTTCGCCAGCGCGACCGATAGCTCCACTGCGAGTGCTGCTGTCGCTACCGACCAGCCAGAAGCAATCGTGCCGCTCATCGTTGGAGGCAAAGTAGTGCCGGCTGAAACGAAGACGTATGTCGTTGGGCTTCGCAGCTCAGCGGCGGGGACGAGCTTTTGCGGCGGCTCGCTCATCAGCCCAAAGCACGTGCTTTCAGCCGCTCACTGCGCCGATTATCCTATCTACTAAGTGTCGATCGGGACGCACTTTGCCAGCGGCGCATCGGACGGCGAGCAGATCCGGGTCGTGAAGCGTATTCGGCACCCGGTGTACATGCCTGGGATGGATCAGTTCGACTTCCTCATCCTCGAGCTCGAGCGCGAGAGCAAGTTCACGCCAGTGGCTCTTGGAGTCTCGTCCGACATCAAAGAAGGCAAAGTGGCGGCGACGCTCGGCTGGGGCGACACTCAAAGCGGCGGGGCAGGGTCGAATGAGCTTCTGTACGCCGATGTGCCGATCGTCAGCGACGCAATGTGTGAGAAGATCTACCCAGACAAGTTCGACTCGACCTCGATGTTCTGCGCAGGCGGCGAGAAGGGCAAGGACTCGTGCCAAGCCGACTCGGGCGGTTCTCTCATTGTCTCGAAGAACGGCAACGACGCCTTAGTTGGTGTTGTGAGCGGGGGATACGGCTGCGGTCAAGAAGGTCTCCCTGGTGTCTATGCACGCATCCCAGAAGTCTCGAACTGGATCCAAGCCGTGCTGACTGCAACGCAAACGCCACCACCGACACAAGCAAGGACACTCAAGTTGGCGTTGCGAGCTGGGGAAAAAGTTGTGGTCGCGCTGGATCCCCAGGCGTCTACCCACGCATCCCAGAGGTTCTGAGCTGGATCCAAGACGTACTACCAGCAATGCCAGAGCCATCGCCACCACCGACTCTGCCTCCGACGCAAGCACCGACGCCGAGCCCGAATCCGTTTGCGAACAACCGCTGCCAGCTTTTGAGCGAGACGATGTGCAACGAGCTTCTGTGCGAGTGGAGCGCAGCAGCGAGCACGTGTGCGAGCATCCAGTAGAGTCGCGTCTGTAGTTTTGCCGGAGCAGACACCACCACCGTCTCCACGAAGGAGCGAATAGCCGATCATCATCGCTTCAAGTGTGTTGTGTCTCTGTCTCTTTCGATCGCTTGCTATCACATTCACACTCACACACAACCAAAGAGCAACCGCGCACATCTCCAGTCTGCGCATGGCAATACGCGAGCACAAACGATCGCGTTGCTAATGACCCGAGCCGTTCAGTGACCATCTCGGTGCGAGCGAGAGTCACGAAGCAGATCCGTGGCGAGGCCACGTTGTGTAGTGCTTGTCGGAGGTCTAGACGCAGTATGCGTCTCAATCACGTAACAATCAAGAGCAGTGAGCGATGGGATCCAGAAGCAAACGAACTGTCATCGCCTCGGGTTGGTGTGAGCATCTTGTCACCAAGTAGCTCGTTACGTTGGCGCCTCGCCGTGTTGGACAAGGCTACATGTCCAGGGATTCGACGATAGCTGGCCCTGTTCGACTCAAGTCCAAGAGTCAATGAAGATCAACATCTATAAAAGGGAGATGTCCACTACAATAGGAATGTGCCGTATACGTATATATGTAAGTGTAATGAAAAATAACCCAATTTACAAATTACTGGGTCTACTGATATATGTACCGTATATTGTGGTAGTTTTACACCCTCAAAGACGGAAAATCCTACAATATCGTACATATTTCACGTTTTTCTTACCGAATTATTGGATACTCTAATGTGGCGTCAATATCTCGAAGGCGGCGCGCCTTTATTCGAAGCAAACCAGAGGCATTTCAGGGTTTTGGCAAATTACAAAAACATTATGACGTGGTCCACACACAACAGCACTTCCTGCATGTCGGATCATTGGCGTCGGCATGACGCGGCACCAAGGGCAGACGTGCATCAAGGCACCCATGCGCATGAGAAGCAGTTCAAGTGGATCCAGTACAAGTTCGACTACAAGCATGCTGTCGTCGAACGATACCATACGCATGGTATCGACTCAACCATCGCACGCTTTTTCGCGAGTGAGCAGCGCGACGCAGCGTGTAGCCGCATAAGCAAGTGGAACAAGAACTCGTCTTTGATCGCTTCGCTCGCCAACAATGCTCGCACTGCATCCAGCGTGCGCATGCGTCCGATGGGGCTTGCTACAGTGCCGTCAGCGGCGGCAGAGGAAGAGCTGGTCCGCTGGATCAACGACCTTTGGCGTGACAGCGTCCCGATTTCGGCGTCGATGCTGCAGCTCAAGGCCCGCGACATGCCGCTCGCGTCAAGCATTGTGCCAGGACAGTTTGCTGCGTCCAACCCGTGGAAGCAGGTCTTCCTTCGTCGGCATCGTCTCGCGTTCCGCGCCAAGAACTGAGCTGGACTGACGTCACCAGACGACGACAGCGTGCTGAGCCGCACGTTTGCTGACGAAGTGCGAGCGTGGATGGAGCAACACGGCATCTCGACTGTTTACAATGCAGATCAGACGGCTGTCTACTTTGAGATGCTTCCAAAGAAGACGGTCTCTACGCGCGGCGAGCAGACAGTATGGGTCAAGTGCAGCAAGCGAGAGAAGCAACGAGCGACGGCGATGCTCCTCGCGGACTCCGACGCCAACAAGTTCCCCCATTTGTTGTCTTCAAGGCCAAGCCGTCGACTGTGGAGGAGACCCAGGCTGTGAACTTGACGTCTCGTCACGGATTTGGCCGCGTTCTTTGGCGAGATATCAAGCAGCTACAAGACGCGAACGATGTGCAGATCTACAGCAACCAGTCGGCTTGGTGGAACCGGGCGCTGACAGTGGAGTGAATGCGCTACATCTTCGGCGAGCGATCTACGACAAGCGAGCCGATCATGCTGCTTTTCGACTCGTTTTCAGGCCACTGAGCAGAGGAAGTGCGCTCCTACGCGGCGCAGTGCAACGTGCTGCTCAAGTGTGTCCCGCCAAAGCTGACATGGCGATGTCAGCCAGCTGATGTGCTTGGATGAAACCCCTCAAGGACATCTTGCGAGCCAAGTGGGTGGAGAATTTGTACGCACTTCTCGCACACCACGACACGACGAACGGGCCGTTTGGTATGGCACCGCCAGACCACAGCGATGTTGCGCGGTGGGTCTCGCAGACTTGGCTCGCTGTCTCTACTCGGACCATTGTCTCGAGTTTTGCTCGTTGTGGTTTTGTGCACCACCAGGACGCAAGTGTAGTCGAGGGAGTCGAGGAGGAGTCTGTCGACGTCACGACTAATCTTGTCGTGCAGCTGCAGGCTTGCGGATTGATCGATCCAGATGATGGTGATGTCGCTGACGTTGTTGACCCTGTTGTCAACGCGTGTTTTCACAAAATCAGTACACAAAAGAGTACATTGTTGTTTTGTGTTCTGACATGACGTGTGAATAAGATATTTTTCGAAATTTATAGTCTCGCGTCGTATCGCAGCATTGCGATACAGAATATCAAACGCCTCAAATCGTGCGCTGCGAAATCATTCCCGAGTGGGATTTGAACCCGGCGCGATGGATTGGCAGGGTCAGAACCAAACCACCAGACTAAAATCCAGACCCTTTTGTGTGGGTGTGGACAACTGCGACATCTCTCTATTGACGTGGACAAAATTCTTGTCGACAACAATGAAGTAACTAACCTTAAATATCAGTTATCTCAACCTTTTCTTGAAAAACTGATAACGGCCGGTTTTGCCATTTTCCAGTTTTTGTTATCGCAAGGTCGTCAAAATTGACTTTTCGACTCGTTCATACTATCAAGCATTGTGTCACTTGACAATGTCTTTATCAAAGTCGTTGGAATCAACACTGGGTGGACTACATAACGTCGATGAGTGTAATTGTAGTTCTTTAATAATCGTGGTGAAGATGAGTAAATAATACTTTGTACTGCCTACAACTGCAATTTTGAAAATCTGTTATGGCTAGATTTTTTGCGTTAAAAGGTCTGTGAAAGAGCTCGACTGATGCGCATCAAGGAGCTTCATCATGACACCAAGAATTGCTCCGCTCGTGTGCTCGTGTGCTCGTGTGCTCGTGTGCTCGTGTGCTCGTGTGCGTACAACTCGCCCTTCAGCGCCAAGTGACTGCAGCGGCCGCTACCTCTAATGTGCATCAAGAAGCCTCGTTGTCGACAGCATCAGCAGCTTCATGGACGTTGCACATCCGCGCTTCTGGAGACTTCCGCGTGCATGCGAGCACAACTTGCTGCATCTGCTGCCGCGACTGACTGCGCGTCTACGCGTCTGCAGCAGCGCTAAAGCGGCAGAGTGCAATAGCGCAGGCACAAGCAGCAGCAGCGACGAAGATGTCGACGGCATCGACCCGCACTACTGGGCGTGGCAGTGCAGTCACGGACTTGTGTGCGCTGTGCAGCACGACAACCTCGGCTCCACAACTACTGTCCGCGCGTGCTGCCGTACGCTGCGATGTGCACAGCCGCAGAGCGTGGCAACTTGCACTTGCTGCAGTGGCTCGCAGATCGCCACGTCGATGCGCCGTGGGTGCCGCAGATCATGGACGCCGCTGCTGGCGCCAGGCAGCTCCACGTCCTGCTGTGGCTGCACGCGCATCGAAAGACTGTCGGCTGCACGATCGCCGCCATGTCGCTTGATGTGCGCCATGGACACCACGCGGTGGTCGAGTGGCTCCACGAGCGCTTCGGCAGTCGCCTCTGCGTCTCTGGCTACGACGTTCATCGAGCGATCGCAAACGGCCACTTGGACGTGGAGATGGTCCTGTACGGCCACTTGCAAGTATATCGCTTGGACGTGGCGAACGGCGTCGCTGCTGCTGCGTCTGTCGGTGACCTCGAACTGCTGAAGCGCTTAAGCACCTGGTCGCAAAGCTGCTGCAGAGTCGACCGTTCTGCGCGGACGCCGTCGTCCGAGCTGCTGCGAGTGCGGGTCGTCTCGAGATGGTCCAGTGGCTTCACGTGCACCGGACCGAGGGCTCTAGTGCTCGCGCGATGGACTTTGCCGCAGCCGACGGCCACCTTGATGTCGTCCAGTGGCTCCACACGCATCACCAAGACGGATGCACGACTGTGGCGATGGACAGCGCGGCCATGGAAGGACGCCTCGAGGTCGTCCAGTGGCTCGACAGACATCGCACCGAAGGCTGCACGCCGTTTGCAATGGACCAAGCAGCTGAGAACGGTCACTTGGACATCGTCGCGTGGCTCCATACGCACCGGCGCGAAGGATGCTCGGCCGACGCGATGCGCGGCGCAGCAGACAACGGATGCTTTGACACGCTGCTCTTCCTGCACACGCACTGGAGCGAAGGCGTGGCGCCGGTGCGTTTGAGTTTGGCGTGAGCGCGACCAAGCACTTGGAGATCGTCCAGTGGCTCGTATGTCACTACCCAGACGCTCTGGACATGGCGGTGCTTCACAGTCGCTGTGCGCCAGGCGTTCTTTGTTTGTATCTGTCTGTCTACATGCGTGTGGTGGTCAGTACGAGTGGCGTCGACTGCAGCGAGTGTCTTGGCTCAAGTACCATCGGCAGAGAGACTCGGTCTGTCCTTCGTTGTCTGCCGTCGTCGTCCGCCGCGTCATCTGTCTCTCTGCCTCTTGGTGGCGCCAGCGCTGGCGAATAAGACGACGCACTCGGTCGCGTCGAGACCCACAGCGCAGTTGCCAGACGCTCGCTCACACTCGAACTCGCGCAGGCGTAGACCACCAGCGACACAGACAACAAGAGCAGCAAGCGCCACTAGGAGAAGGAGAAGAAGAAGCGCAAGAATGAGTGGTGCGTTTGGGACTGCGTCCTGCGTCGAGCGCATGCGTGTGGTGCTGATCGTGCTCGTCGTCGCGCAGCTCGCAATGCCTGTGACTGCACTTGCAAACCACGCGACCGCGTCGTCATCTGCGCTCGAGACGCCAGTGCGTCCGCGTACGTGCTACTTGCGTCATGTGCTCACTGCTTGTGGTGATAGCGATGGCGATACGCAGCGCTTGGTATCGCGTGTGTGAGCTCACGCAGGACGCAACTCGTGCCTCTCACTCTCGCTCGTGTGTGCGTGTGCTCAGACCTTCGCGTCGTGCAGCGAGTGCTGGCGTCAACCGCGGGATCTGCTGCGAACGCGACGATCGCGAGCATCGCTGGCTCTTCCTCTGGGAGCACGAGCACTCAGCAGCACACGCCACTGGTCGCACACTCGGACGCAGTGGGCGATCATCACGAGCATGACAATGAAGACGGAGGTGAGGATGATGCAGACGCGTCGAGTCTGTCGACGACAGCGACCGCCATTCTCATCGCAGCACTCGCGAGCGTCGTTGTCGTTGCGCTCGTCGTCGCTGCTGGGCGCGTCCAGAGAGAGACGCAGCATTCACTGCCATTGACGCCAGCTCTCGATGCGACAGATGCAACTGAAGGCGCTTTGCCAGTCTACAAGCGCTACTGTCCGACGCCAGTCGACGCGACGCAGCACAGCCGCCACGCCAAGCACTCGCGCTGCGCGTCGTCAGTGCAGCAACAGACGCACACGAGCCACTGGATGTCCACTCCAGCAGCGACAGCAGCAGCAGCACGCTCGACTACAGTGCAGTCGCCTGCATCACCAACCGACGACGACACGCGCTCGAACTCGTACCGCACGTGCTCGCGTGTGTTCACCGAGCGCCTCTCGAGCGAGAGCTCGTGGGTCTGGAGCAGCACGCGGAGCAACCGCGTCGACTCGAGCGAGCCTCTGAGTGGCAGACAAGCGCCTCCACTGCTGCTCACGACACAGCAGCTCGCACGACATCAGCAGCAGCAGTCGATCGCATTCGACACACACGCCACAAGCGCCACTGTCGAGACGTTTGCGGCGCTGGCACGAACCAACACACTCGACTCGCTCGGACTCTTCTCGACGCTTCTCGAGAGCGAGCGCGCGTCCGAGGTCTCGTGGTCGCGCAGCTCGAGCTGGAGCGGCTCGGACGTCTCGTCGCTCGACAGTGCGCGCGGCTCGGACGGATCGCTGTGTGCGCGCTCGAGCGTCCGTAGCAGCATCGAGTCGCTCGCAACAGACGATCGCGAGAGCGAGCTGGACGCGATTGTGACGCTGAGCGCGCGCGGTCGCGTGCAGTTGAGTGTCTTGCCAGAGCACTGAAGCAAGTGCGTCTGTGATACCATGTCCATTGAGAGAGCGAGCGTCTGTAGCGCCAGTTGTTGTCATGCGTAGTGTCGAATGTCTGTTTGTTTGTGAAGCTTCTTTTGAACAACAGTGCACATTTGCAGCTGCTGCTGGACACCAGTGGCACGAACGAGTCACCGTCACACTGAGGAGCAGCTCCTGATCACTCGCTCGTTCACTCGTTCACTAGCTACGACGCGACTCGGAAGACGCTCGAAGCACGCGAGACGCTCGTTCGACTCCTGTCGACCCGACCGACTGCGATCATATCCTCACACTCACACTCAGACACGACCATCGATCGCTTGATCCCTTTGCGCCATACGTCGTCCTCATCACTGCTCGACTCCTTCTCACTACACCATTGGCGCGACGACAGCGTGCGTCTTCGTGTCGTCGAGGATCCACGCGTCGAGCGTGGCGAAGATCTGGTCCATTGTCGGGCGATGGAGCGGATGGAGCTCAAAGCACCGGCGCATGAGCTGCTCGTGCGTCTGTGGCAGTCCAGACGGAATCGGCACGTGCTTGCCTTCACGCACGAGCGCAATGGCTTCGCGCGTCGAGAGCGCTGGGAACGGCGCTTCGCCCGTGAAGATCTCGTACAGGAGGACGCCAAACATGTACGAGTCCGAGTGCATCGAGAAGAGATGCGGCGGTAAGATCGACTCAGGCGCCATCCACTTGAGCGGCCCAAAGCCGTGGCGCTCGTCGTCAAAGACAAAGCCCGACGCGTGGAGCTTGCGCGAGAGCCCAAAGTCGCACACTTTGACGCGGAAGTGGTCGTCCACGAGGCAGTTGCGCGCCGCGATGTCGCGATGGAGGAAGTGGCCCTGGTGGATGTTTGCGAGGCCGTGCGCCGCGTCGCGCGCCATGACAGTGCGCGAGAAGAGCCCAAACGTCGGCGGCAGTGGCGACGCCGATGATGCTTTTGCGCTGCTGTAGAGCAGTGCAAAGTCGTCGCTTGAGCGGTGGTCGAGCGGCGATGTGCCGTGGAGCACGTCCTGGAGACTCCCGTTCGGCAAGTACTCGGTCACGAGCGAGAACGACGCGTCGTCGGCGCTCGCCAAGTTGCTGCAGACGCCAAAGAGCTCGACGACGTGCGGATGCTTCCCGAGCATGTGCATCACCGCAGCTTCGTGCTGGAACTCGGCGACTGCGTCCGAGTTGCGGTACATGTCGCGGTGGAGCATCTTCACGACGACGTCGGTCGTGTTGTGCCACTTGGCGAGCAGTGCGTCGCCAAACGCGCCACTCCCAACTGGTCGAATGATCTCGAGCTCCTGCGACGGAATCTCCTGAACGTCGGCGCGCACGTGCTCGAGCGTCGACTCGAGCAATGCGAACGCCGTGTGCGTTTGACTCGCACTCGCGCGCGCGTGGCGCAGACGGATGTAGAGCAGCGAGACCTTTGTGCCTGCGATGATCCGCGCAATGCACACTTCGCTATCGTCGTCGTCGTCGTCGCTATCGAGCGATGCGTCGGTCGTCCTGCTGACAGATCGACGGCTACTGCGCCGGCGATCTGGCGAGTGCTGCTGCTGCTTGCGGTAGAGCTCAAACGACACGCCACTGACGTCGCCGCGCCAGCGGAACGTCTTCGAGTCGTCGCCATAGACGCCAAAGCGGTCATTCGCCTCCAAGACGACGGTGATGAGCGTCCCGCGCTGGATGTGGAACGGCTCGACGTGCTGCGCGACTTCGCACTCGTTCTGCTCGCGCGCAGTCTCGAGCATCTCGGCGCGCTGCTGGCGCAGATACGCCCAGATGTCGACGCGGAACGACTCGCGCCGCGCGACGTCGTGCGGTCCAAACGCACTAAAGAACAGCGGGTCGGTCGCGGCTTCTGGCGCAAACGGCACTTGCGCGTCCATGCGGTCGCTACTGCTGCTCAAGAGCGGCGATAGTGTCTTTGCACTGGTAGAGGCACTTGAGCTGGAACTTGTCGAGCGGTGATCTGCTTGAAGCGACCGCAGCGTCTCGTGCTGGAACTCGTGCGGCGCAGTGTGCTCGTGCAGGAGCCGCACGGAGGCCTTGCGCTCGAGCGAGAGCGCGCGCGTGCGGTCGCCCAACGCGACTGTGCTGTCGTTGTCCTCATCGTCGTCTTCTTGGACGTCCGTTGTCTCGATCCAGTCGAACGCGTCGTAGAGCGGATCGTACAGACTGCTGCTCGAGAGCGATGGAAAGTCGTACATGAAGGTGCTGTAGCCACTGCCAGCGCTGACAGGAATGACTTCGTCTCGCGTCCAGGACTGGAAGACTGCGTCAAGTGGCGTGCTCTCGCGCCGGTCGTCGCTCTCGCTCTCGCGCTGCGGGAGGATCGACGAGCCAAGTGGCGGAATGATCGCAGCGCCGCGCTTGAGCCAGTGCGGTGAGTGGCCCGTGAGCAGCAGGAGCTTGCGACCAACGAGCGCGCGCTTGTTGGGCTTTTGCTACTCGACAGCGGTGCATCCAAGCAGAAGAGAGACGTGAGTCAGTCTACGAAACAGTCGCCACAGTCCAAGACAAGAGAGACGTACGCGCAGGCGCTGGCGGATCTCTTCGTCCTCTGCGTTGCCGACGCCTGACGTCTGAATCGCAGCGAGCGACTGCATCGTGTCGAGCCAGTCGGCGAGGAAGAACGCCGCGAGCTTCCACATGAGCGAGTGGTAGAGCAAGCGGCGCAAGTGCGTCGTGTTGGCGCACGGCTCGAGCTTCGAAGCGACGGAGATGAAGTCGACGTGGCGGAGCCACTTGCGCTTCGAGAGCTCGTCGATCGTCAGCTTGGCCGCTACAGACGCAGATGAGTAAGGAGACGCATGAGCCAGTGTCGTCTGGTGGCGCAGAGAGAGAGAGAGCAAACGACGTACTCAAACAGTCAAAGAGCGTGTCGCGGCACTGGACCGAGACGTGGCTCAGCTGATCTTCGATCGCGTCCTCGACGCTCGCCATGTCGAGGCGCGTCGCGCGCTCCAGCGGCGCGAGTGGCGCCATGCAGAGCTGGACCATGAGCATCCCGATCGCCGCACTAGTCAAGTAACACAAGGACGCTCTGTCAGTCTGAGGCGTTCTGGCCTTGAGGGCATCGGTACGAAGCGCACGTACACGTCATCGGCTCGGTTCCGGTCGTTCGCAGGCACGAGCGTGTAGCCGCTGAGGAGGTACGTCACGTGGACGAGCAGCGCGACTTTGCCGTGCTTGAGCTACCGACACACGCACGATCCTCCTGAGTCCTACAGTACGTCGTTGCTACGGAGCGATGGAGTGACAGACGTACCATGAGGTCGCGCGGCGCGAGTTCGCCTGCGAGACTCAGGTCGTGCGCGTGGAGAAAGTGGACGAGCGCCACGACTTGGAACACGACGTCTCTTAGTGCGTCCTCTGCGAACGCGCTGCTGTTGGCGTCAAAGCGCGTCGTCACTGGCGTCCACGCGTCGTCGAACGCTTGGACAAAGACCCAGTTCTTGTCGGCGTCCCAGACGCGCAGCAGCGCTTGGAAGCCCGTCGTGCGCGCGAGCGTGGCGTTCACGCGCAGCGCGTGGTCGATCTGCCTACAGAGCGAGCGAGAGCGAGTGGTATGAGATGGTCGCCCATGGCACAGGAGTGGCGAACGAGAGACTCGCACGCGATGCGGACGTACCACTTGGTCACGATCGCCTTTGCGAGACACGTGAGCACGACGAGCTTGCTGTCGACGCGGTCCGTTGCGACGACAGCGTGGAGCACTTGGTGCTTGGCAGCGGTGCCTCGATGCGGCGATGGCTTGCTACTGGCGCAAGTGGTTGTTGCGTGGAGCGGTGGGAGCTCCCACTCGCGCACAAATGCGTAGCGCTGCGGCGGGAACGGGTCGTACGAGTGGCGCACGCGCTCGTGGCCTGCAGTTGACGCGACCAACGCGTCATGTACAAGTGGCGAGAGCGCAAGTGAGCGCCGTGTGGGTGCATGGGAGGCATGCGTCGCGCCGTTGCGGCGGTCGCGTGCGTGGGATATCAAGTGGTCGCTTAAGTGGCGCTGCTGCAGCGGCGTCCGCGCATTGCGAGCGAGTCGCCAGAGCGCGATCGTCGCTGGGTCTGCGTCGTCTGGTGTCGTGGATGAGAGCAGCGGCGCAGAGCGCTGCTGCTGCTGCTGTTGTTGTTGTTGGTCAGTCACTAGCACCGACTTGTGCAGTGCGGTCGAGGGTGACGACGCAGTCGAGACGCGTCGCTTGCGGCTGCTACTGGCAGTGAGAGGTGTGCTGCGGTCGTGCGCAGCGACAAGCGCGCGCGCAGTCGCGTCGGACGACGTCGCGAGGGGCTGCATCGTCAGCGAGCGAGGGCATCCGAATCAACTGGAAGCGTGTGTGTGATGGAGACGACCAGACATACTCAGCTCAAATAATTGAGGTATTTCTCATCAGAAGCTTTTAATTTGTATGCTTTCAGGAGAAAGAGCAACACGCACGTCTGCATGACCAAATCACATCCGACCTCCGCGAGAAGCTCCGCTCTTCGCGCGCTTGATGCGTCGGCACTCCAGGTCGACCGTCTTCAGACTCGACTCGGGCGTTCGCTTCTGCGAGTGACACTAGGTCGAGATGAAAGCGTGCTTGCGCCGCGGCACTGTCGATTGCGCATGGACTTGAGTACACCCAGCGCGCGCGAGACTGGGGCTGAGGCGCCAATGGCGACCCTGAAGCCCTGGCAGCAGGTGGAAACATCACCAGATCGCGTCTCAATCGCGCTCTGCAGCTGTCGAGACACGGACGAAAGCGCTCGCATTGCGTGGCCGCTCGATGGAGTCAAAGCATCTGCGACTGATGTGATGTGATCTGTGCCTCTGACGAGGACGTTTGGCAGCGTTTGGCAGATGACTCGGACCAGCTCAATCACCAGCGATCCCAGCTGGTTGGTCCTCTCCAGCCGTCAAATCTGCCGCAGCCTGATCCCAATCACACTCGTCGCGCCACGTACCGCTCGCTCGTCCGGAGAGCCACGTCGTCGCTCGCACTTGCGAATCGGCTCACTTCCCGCCACCCACGCTCTCATCCGCGACGACGACGACCGCCACCATGGCCGCAGGGTACGCTAGCAGCAGCAACAGCATGAAAAGCGCCGACGCTCCAGCTCGAGAGCGCTATGAGCTCCGCGCCTGCGAGCGCGCGTTCACCATGACAGACTCGCTCTGCTTCACGACCGCGCACGTGATGCTCGTGCGCGGACAGGTGCGCGAACTGCTGCACCACCTCCCAGCCGCACTCGCGCTGACGTTCAATCGGCACCCGAAGATGCGCGCCAAGCTCGTGAAAGACGAGTTCGCAGTCGCAGAGATCTACACGCACGTGGCGACTCGAGACATCGCAACGCACGCGCTGCTGCACGTGAGAGAGACCGACGCGCAGGGTCTTGAGCCTCCTGCGTGGCACGCGTTTGTCGACGAGCAACGGAGCGCAGTCGTGAACCGATACGAGCGCTTCCCGTTCTGGCTCCACGTCTGGGTCGACTACGCGAGTGACTGCGCGCGGCTGTTCCTCTTTGCGGACCACTACCTCTCGGACGGCACGTCCGGCTACACGGTGCTGCACGACCTGCTCTCGTTCGCGTCGTCGCTGTCGCTCGCATCCAGCAGCACTGCGTCAACTGCGGACACCAGCAAGGACAGCGACAACCACAACGCTGCTCTGGTCCCAAGCAACGCGCTGCCGAACCAGCCGTCTCTGCATGCGCTCTTGCTGAGTGCGCACTCTGTCGTGAGTCCGATCCTGCGCTTCGTTATGAAGTTCACCGGCAAGCTCCTGTTTGCGAGCGTGCCGCAGTTCGTACCGCTCCTGCCGCCGCGCGCCGATCAGCACGAGTTCACAGTGCCGCCCAAGAGCAACAGCGCGACGATGTTGCTCGCAGACGGCTCGCAAGCGAACCTCGCGAAGCTCCTCGAGCGCTGTCGCGCCGAGCAGACGACGTTCTTTGGCGCGATGAACGCCGCAGTGTTCACTGGCTACGCTGCGGCTATGGCCGCGATGGACGACGCCGAAGACAAGACGTTTGCGCTGCGCATGCTCGCTGCGATCAACATGCGCTCGCGCGTCGCTGCGCCGATCGACTCGGAGACTGTCGGGTGCTACGCGGTCGCAAGCCCGATGGACAAGCTCAGCGCCTTGCGCATCGACCCAACCGCGACGCGCTTCTGGGACCTCGCGCGCGCTGCAAAGACAGAGGTGAACGACATCGCAGCGAACTTCCCAGCGCTTGCGCTCGGACTCATTGCGCTCGACCAGCACTACACAACGCAAGCTAACGCGTCGTTCTTCACGAGCAACAAGACCATGGCGGCGTCGAGCGTCGGCGACGCGATCGTCTCGAGCATTGGCAAGTACCCGCACGCGACGACGCACACGTTCCGCTGCGACTCGCTCGACGCAGTGGGGACGCTGCGCATCGATTCGCTCCACTGCGTCGCGCGCGCGCCGATCTTTGGTCCGTTCGCGCAGTTCTACATCACGTCGGTCGACGCGATCGGCTACGCGTGCAGTCACCACTACGACTCGGTGACTGGCGCGGCGCTGTTTGCGACGGTCGTGAAGGCGATGGAGCACGCGGGAGCGATCTCGAGCGACGCGACACTCGCCGACGTGCTCACACAGATCCAGGACGATGCGACTGAAGCAGCGCGTACACCCACGAGCAAAGACGAGGGGCACGAGCAGGAGGGTGCGCGAGCTGGCTAAAGCGCAGACGTCAGTAGCAGCTGTGTGTTGACAGTCGAGAGCAATGGAACGTCGCTATGTGTACGTGTGTGAGGAGACGATGGACGCTTGCATGCGGTCGTGGCGAGCGCTGCCGCAGTAGCTCTAGACGTCGTTCATGCTTCGTACTCATGCGCCGAACGAGTGGCACTGCTGCAGCGCGCGCTCGACGCCGGTCGTCGCAGCGAGGAAGAACACGCGGCGCCGAAGGAGCTGCGCGGCAAACGTCGGTGGCAGCGGCGTCGCGCCGAGTCCGACCATGCACTCGGCGTAGTAGAACGTCCCGCGCCGTTGCTGGATCGCTGCGCGCACTTGGCGCGGCACGACATGCGTCGGATGGACGTTGTACAAGTTGTTGTCGCCCGCAGTCTTGACGCCAGCGACGCCGTCTGGGAGCGCGTCGAGCAGCGCTTTGCCGTTCACGTAGAGCAGCTCTGGCGTCGTGTCGTTCGTCGGGACGTACTGCGCGAGGCTGCCGCAGAGCGTGTCGCTGTGGCGCTCGATGTCGCGGTTCGGCGTCGACGAGACGACGGCGGCACCCCAGGGCGAGAAGAAGTAGTCGGCCTGTGCGAGCTCGAACGCGAGCCAGAAGCTCTCTTTGTCGCCCCACGAGAACTCGCGCTCGAGGCGCGCGCGCGTGACCAGCCACCAGAGCACGTCGAGCGCTTTCGTGCGGCGCACAACGTCCTTATTGAGCAGCACCATGGACGAGTCCTGCTCGTGGCACGTCGTCTCGGCAAAGGCAAAGCTCGCGCGCAAGTGCGTCGACGGCGCAGGACCTACGAGTCCGAACACCGCGTAGTCGAACGTGCGCACGAGCGCTTTGAGGAGCTGCTCGCCGTCGCCGTCGGCCTTCTTGTTAAAGTACAGGTCGCAGCCCATGACGCGGTCGTAGAAGAACGTCGTGCCTGTGCGCCTGTAGCCGTCTGTGCGTCGAAGGACTGCAGGGTCGCGCAGCAAGATCGCGTCCGCGTCGAGCAAGATCGGCTCCGTGAGCGTCGTGAAGTGCATCGCCAGCGGCTTGATCCACCAGTTGCGGAACTGCGTCGCGAGGTCGCGCGTGATGTCGTTGCGCGCAATGAGCGCCGCACACACGTCGATGACCTCGACGCGGTCGTCCGTGCGCAAGAGCAGGTCGCGCGACGCCGGCGAGAACTCGTCTGGGAGGCAGTGGAACACTTGCACGAGCTCCGTGTTGCCGAGGCACCGGAGCTCTTTGATGAGCGACACGCCCATGGCGACGATGTTGTCGTGGAGACACAGCACGATGCCTTTGTCCCGCGCGACTGAGGCGTCAAACACCGGCGTGGTGTGGTTGTCTAGTGTTGAAGACGACGGAGATGCGTCTGAGTCTGTGGAGCGATTGATCTGCCGCTGTGGTGTCGCTGCTGGCGCTCCTGCTGGGACGACTGGAAGCACGTTGAAGCCTGCGCCAGTGCGCACAAAGCGCTGCGAGATCGGACTGGACGTGTCATTGCGAATCGAGCTCACGGCCGCGCCGGTGCAGATCATCACGAACGCAGCGGCTGCGAGGACTCCGAGGAGCAAGTACCGCAGCACCGCACTGGCGGCGCGTCTGCGCGCTCGGTCGCCTTTGCGCAAGAGCCCGCCGAGCGTGTTCTCTTCACTGTCGTTGCTATCATCAGTGTCACTGTCGCTCGTGCCGTGCATGTCGTAGCTTCGACTGTGGTCATCGTCGCTGCTGTCGCTGTCATAACTGCTGCTGCCGCTGAGCCTCCGCTCTTCGAGTCTGTGAGGCTGGAGCTTGCGCTCGACAGAACCCGCACCCATGCTGAGCTCATCAAAGCTGCGACGCCGACCAAATGCTCGACGTGGCGAGCACGCGCTGTCTGCAGTCGCTCTAGCGTGCGATGTTGCATCGAGCGACGTCATTCTTCAGCAGCGGTGTGTGGCAAACTGGAGCTGGTTGGAACTGCGTTGTTGGAAGGAGGCAACAGCGCAAATGAAGAGCGTCCTTAGCCTGTGTCCATGCAGCAGTGCACCATGCCGCTGGAGTGTTGGACAGATCCTCGACGCATGGAGAAGGACGACGACGACATCAACAGCAACGATGTGCGCACGAGCTGCTGAGAGCTCCGCGGCGATCCGACTCGGGTGCTCTCTTTCTATCCCGTGCATAGTGAGCCCAAGTGATCCTATAATAGGATGACGAGATACGAAATGATCACGCCGATCGGCAGCGCGTTAGCAAGATGTGCTGGCACATGTCGTGCATTTGCTGTTTGTCCTGTGCGTGTTGTTGTTGTTGCTGCTGCTGCGCGTGTGCTGGTGTTTGTTGTCCTTGATGGTGATCACGTCGATCTTATCGCAACTGCGATCCAGATCGCAAAAGTGGACACGATCGCGTCTTGAGACGGAGACCACGCGAGTGCACCACCGATCGCACTGACGGCGTGACTCGAAGTTCACTGCTCGTGCGACGTCGTGGTCGTCTCGAGAGCACGACTCGTGCTCTCGGTGTAATACGCGGCTACTCTTCGAGACGATCTTACCGCCGCATCTCTTCTCGATGCACTCGGACTCGTACATGTTTGGCGTCCTCCTGTACGAGATCTTCACGGGCGAAGCGCCGTTCCCAGCGCTCTCGACGCGCGAAGCCATTGCGCTCGTGCGTGAAGGCAAGCACGTGCCGATTCCGTCTGGACTGCCACAGACGCACGAGCAGCTCATGCGCCGGTGCTTTGAGCTCCATCCGCTCCATCGCCCGACAATGGACCAGATCTTCGCCACGCTCGACGCGTGGATCCTCGACGACACGAAGACGCACGCTGTCGTCGCGCCAATGGTGTAGTGAGAAGGAGTCGAGCAGTGATGAGGACGACGTATGGCGCAAAGGGATCAAGCGATCGATGGTCGTGTCTGAGTGTGAGTGTGAGGATATGATCGCAGTCGGTCGGGTCGACAGGAGTCGAACGAGCGTCTCGCGTGCTTCGAGCGTCTTCCGAGTCGCGTCGTAGCTAGTGAACGAGTGAACGAGCGAGTGATCAGGAGCTGCTCCTCAGTGTGACGGTGACTCGTTCGTGCCACTGGTGTCCAGCAGCAGCTGCAAATGTGCACTGTTGTTCAAAAGAAGCTTCACAAACAAACAGACATTCGACACTACGCATGACAACAACTGGCGCTACAGACGCTCGCTCTCTCAATGGACATGGTATCACAGACGCACTTGCTTCAGTGCTCTGGCAAGACACTCAACTGCACGCGACCGCGCGCGCTCAGCGTCACAATCGCGTCCAGCTCGCTCTCGCGATCGTCTGTTGCGAGCGACTCGATGCTGCTACGGACGCTCGAGCGCGCACACAGCGATCCGTCCGAGCCGCGCGCACTGTCGAGCGACGAGACGTCCGAGCCGCTCCAGCTCGAGCTGCGCGACCACGAGACCTCGGACGCGCGCTCGCTCTCGAGAAGCGTCGAGAAGAGTCCGAGCGAGTCGAGTGTGTTGGTTCGTGCCAGCGCCGCAAACGTCTCGACAGTGGCGCTTGTGGCGTGTGTGTCGAATGCGATCGACTGCTGCTGCTGATGTCGTGCGAGCTGCTGTGTCGTGAGCAGCAGTGGAGGCGCTTGTCTGCCACTCAGAGGCTCGCTCGAGTCGACGCGGTTGCTCCGCGTGCTGCTCCAGACCCACGAGCTCTCGCTCGAGAGGCGCTCGGTGAACACACGCGAGCACGTGCGGTACGAGTTCGAGCGCGTGTCGTCGTCGGTTGGTGATGCAGGCGACTGCACTGTAGTCGAGCGTGCTGCTGCTGCTGTCGCTGCTGGAGTGGACATCCAGTGGCTCGTGTGCGTCTGTTGCTGCACTGACGACGCGCAGCGCGAGTGCTTGGCGTGGCGGCTGTGCTGCGTCGCGTCGACTGGCGTCGGACAGTAGCGCTTGTAGACTGGCAAAGCGCCTTCAGTTGCATCTGTCGCATCGAGAGCTGGCGTCAATGGCAGTGAATGCTGCGTCTCTCTCTGGACGCGCCCAGCAGCGACGACGAGCGCAACGACAACGACGCTCGCGAGTGCTGCGATGAGAATGGCGGTCGCTGTCGTCGACAGACTCGACGCGTCTGCATCATCCTCACCTCCGTCTTCATTGTCATGCTCGTGATGATCGCCCACTGCGTCCGAGTGTGCGACCAGTGGCGTGTGCTGCTGAGTGCTCGTGCTCCCAGAGGAAGAGCCAGCGATGCTCGCGATCGTCGCGTTCGCAGCAGATCCCGCGGTTGACGCCAGCACTCGCTGCACGACGCGAAGGTCTGAGCACACGCACACACGAGCGAGAGTGAGAGGCACGAGTTGCGTCCTGCGTGAGCTCACACACGCGATACCAAGCGCTGCGTATCGCCATCGCTATCACCACAAGCAGTGAGCACATGACGCAAGTAGCACGTACGCGGACGCACTGGCGTCTCGAGCGCAGATGACGACGCGGTCGCGTGGTTTGCAAGTGCAGTCACAGGCATTGCGAGCTGCGCGACGACGAGCACGATCAGCACCACACGCATGCGCTCGACGCAGGACGCAGTCCCAAACGCACCACTCATTCTTGCGCTTCTTCTTCTCCTTCTCCTAGTGGCGCTTGCTGCTCTTGTTGTCTGTGTCGCTGGTGGTCTACGCCTGCGCGAGTTCGAGTGTGAGCGAGCGTCTGGCAACTGCGCTGTGGGTCTCGACGCGACCGAGTGCGTCGTCTTATTCGCCAGCGCTGGCGCCACCAAGAGGCAGAGAGACAGATGACGCGGCGGACGACGACGGCAGACAACGAAGGACAGACCGAGTCTCTCTGCCGATGGTACTTGAGCCAAGACACTCGCTGCAGTCGACGCCACTCGTACTGACCACCACACGCATGTAGACAGACAGATACAAACAAAGAACGCCTGGCGCACAGCGACTGTGAAGCACCGCCATGTCCAGAGCGTCTGGGTAGTGACATACGAGCCACTGGACGATCTCCAAGTGCTTGGTCGCGCTCACGCCAAACTCAAACGCACCGGCGCCACGCCTTCGCTCCAGTGCGTGTGCAGGAAGAGCAGCGTGTCAAAGCATCCGTTGTCTGCTGCGCCGCGCATCGCGTCGGCCGAGCATCCTTCGCGCCGGTGCGTATGGAGCCACGCGACGATGTCCAAGTGACCGTTCTCAGCTGCTTGGTCCATTGCAAACGGCGTGCAGCCTTCGGTGCGATGTCTGTCGAGCCACTGGACGACCTCGAGGCGTCCTTCCATGGCCGCGCTGTCCATCGCCACAGTCGTGCATCCGTCTTGGTGATGCGTGTGGAGCCACTGGACGACATCAAGGTGGCCGTCGGCTGCGGCAAAGTCCATCGCGCGAGCACTAGAGCCCTCGGTCCGGTGCACGTGAAGCCACTGGACCATCTCGAGACGACCCGCACTCGCAGCAGCTCGGACGACGGCGTCCGCGCAGAACGGTCGACTCTGCAGCAGCTTTGCGACCAGGTGCTTAAGCGCTTCAGCAGTTCGAGGTCACCGACAGACGCAGCAGCAGCGACGCCGTTCGCCACGTCCAAGCGATATACTTGCAAGTGGCCGTACAGGACCATCTCCACGTCCAAGTGGCCGTTTGCGATCGCTCGATGAACGTCGTAGCCAGAGACGCAGAGGCGACTGCCGAAGCGCTCGTGGAGCCACTCGACCACCGCGTGGTGTCCATGGCGCACATCAAGCGACATGGCGGCGATCGTGCAGCCGACAGTCTTTCGATGCGCGTGTAGCCACAGCAGGACGTGGAGCTGCCTGGCGCCAGCAGCGGCGTCCATGATCTGCGGCACCCACGGCGCATCGACGTGGCGATCTGCGAGCCACTGCAGCAAGTGCAAGTTGCCACGCTCTGCGGCTGTGCACATCGCAGCGTACGGCAGCACGCGCGGACAGTAGTTGTGGAGCCGAGGTTGTCGTGCTGCACAGCGCACACAAGTCCGTGACTGCACTGCCACGCCCAGTAGTGCGGGTCGATGCCGTCGACATCTTCGTCGCTGCTGCTGCTTGTGCCTGCGCTATTGCACTCTGCCGCTTTAGCGCTGCTGCAGACGCGTAGACGCGCAGTCAGTCGCGGCAGCAGATGCAGCAAGTTGTGCTCGCATGCACGCGGAAGTCTCCAGAAGCGCGGATGTGCAACGTCCATGAAGCTGCTGATGCTGTCGACAACGAGGCTTCTTGATGCACATTAGAGGTAGCGGCCGCTGCAGTCACTTGGCGCTGAAGGGCGAGTTGTACGCACACGAGCACACGAGCACACGAGCACACGAGCACACGAGCACACGAGCGGAGCAATTCTTGGTGTCATGATGAAGCTCCTTGATGCGCATCAGTCGAGCTCTTTCACAGACCTTTTAACGCAAAAAATCTAGCCATAACAGATTTTCAAAATTGCAGTTGTAGGCAGTACAAAGTATTATTTACTCATCTTCACCACGATTATTAAAGAACTACAATTACACTCATCGACGTTATGTAGTCCACCCAGTGTTGATTCCAACGACTTTGATAAAGACATTGTCAAGTGACACAATGCTTGATAGTATGAACGAGTCGAAAAGTCAATTTTGACGACCTTGCGATAACAAAAACTGGAAAATGGCAAAACCGGCCGTTATCAGTTTTTCAAGAAAAGGTTGAGATAACTGATATTTAAGGTTAGTTACTTCATTGTTGTCGACAAGAATTTTGTCCACGTCAATAGAGAGATGTCGCAGTTGTCCACACCCACACAAAAGGATCTGGATTTTAGTCTGGTGGTTTGGTTCTGACCCTGCCAATCCATCGCGCCGGGTTCAAATCCCACTCGGGAATGATTTCGCAGCGCACGATTTGAGGCGTTTGATATTCTGTATCGCAATGCTGCGATACGACGCGAGACTATAAATTTCGAAAAATATCTTATTCACACGTCATGTCAGAACACAAAACAACAATGTACTCTTTTGTGTACTGATTTTGTGAAAACACGCGTTGACAACAGGGTCAACAACGTCAGCGACATCACCATCATCTGGATCGATCAATCCGCAAGCCTGCAGCTGCACGACAAGATTAGTCGTGACGTCGACAGACTCCTCCTCGACTCCCTCGACTACACTTGCGTCCTGGTGGTGCACAAAACCACAACGAGCAAAACTCGAGACAATGGTCCGAGTAGAGACAGCGAGCCAAGTCTGCGAGACCCACCGCGCAACATCGCTGTGGTCTGGCGGTGCCATACCAAACGGCCCGTTCGTCGTGTCGTGGTGTGCGAGAAGTGCGTACAAATTCTCCACCCACTTGGCTCGCAAGATGTCCTTGAGGGGTTTCATCCAAGCACATCAGCTGGCTGACATCGCCATGTCAGCTTTGGCGGGACACACTTGAGCAGCACGTTGCACTGCGCCGCGTAGGAGCGCACTTCCTCTGCTCAGTGGCCTGAAAACGAGTCGAAAAGCAGCATGATCGGCTCGCTTGTCGTAGATCGCTCGCCGAAGATGTAGCGCATTCACTCCACTGTCAGCGCCCGGTTCCACCAAGCCGACTGGTTGCTGTAGATCTGCACATCGTTCGCGTCTTGTAGCTGCTTGATATCTCGCCAAAGAACGCGGCCAAATCCGTGACGAGACGTCAAGTTCACAGCCTGGGTCTCCTCCACAGTCGACGGCTTGGCCTTGAAGACAACAAATGGGGGAACTTGTTGGCGTCGGAGTCCGCGAGGAGCATCGCCGTCGCTCGTTGCTTCTCTCGCTTGCTGCACTTGACCCATACTGTCTGCTCGCCGCGCGTAGAGACCGTCTTCTTTGGAAGCATCTCAAAGTAGACAGCCGTCTGATCTGCATTGTAAACAGTCGAGATGCCGTGTTGCTCCATCCACGCTCGCACTTCGTCAGCAAACGTGCGGCTCAGCACGCTGTCGTCGTCTGGTGACGTCAGTCCAGCTCAGTTCTTGGCGCGGAACGCGAGACGATGCCGACGAAGGAAGACCTGCTTCCACGGGTTGGACGCAGCAAACTGTCCTGGCACAATGCTTGACGCGAGCGGCATGTCGCGGGCCTTGAGCTGCAGCATCGACGCCGAAATCGGGACGCTGTCACGCCAAAGGTCGTTGATCCAGCGGACCAGCTCTTCCTCTGCCGCCGCTGACGGCACTGTAGCAAGCCCCATCGGACGCATGCGCACGCTGGATGCAGTGCGAGCATTGTTGGCGAGCGAAGCGATCAAAGACGAGTTCTTGTTCCACTTGCTTATGCGGCTACACGCTGCGTCGCGCTGCTCACTCGCGAAAAAGCGTGCGATGGTTGAGTCGATACCATGCGTATGGTATCGTTCGACGACAGCATGCTTGTAGTCGAACTTGTACTGGATCCACTTGAACTGCTTCTCATGCGCATGGGTGCCTTGATGCACGTCTGCCCTTGGTGCCGCGTCATGCCGACGCCAATGATCCGACATGCAGGAAGTGCTGTTGTGTGTGGACCACGTCATAATGTTTTTGTAATTTGCCAAAACCCTGAAATGCCTCTGGTTTGCTTCGAATAAAGGCGCGCCGCCTTCGAGATATTGACGCCACATTAGAGTATCCAATAATTCGGTAAGAAAAACGTGAAATATGTACGATATTGTAGGATTTTCCGTCTTTGAGGGTGTAAAACTACCACAATATACGGTACATATATCAGTAGACCCAGTAATTTGTAAATTGGGTTATTTTCATTACACTTACATATACGTATACGGCACATTCCTATTGTAGTGGACATCTCCCTTTTATAGATGTTGATCTTCATTGACTCTTGGACTTGAGTCGAACAGGGCCAGCTATCGTCGAATCCCTGGACATGTAGCCTTGTCCAACACGGCGAGGCGCCAACGTAACGAGCTACTTGGTGACAAGATGCTCACACCAACCCGAGGCGATGACAGTTCGTTTGCTTCTGGATCCCATCGCTCACTGCTCTTGATTGTTACGTGATTGAGACGCATACTGCGTCTAGACCTCCGACAAGCACTACACAACGTGGCCTCGCCACGGATCTGCTTCGTGACTCTCGCTCGCACCGAGATGGTCACTGAACGGCTCGGGTCATTAGCAACGCGATCGTTTGTGCTCGCGTATTGCCATGCGCAGACTGGAGATGTGCGCGGTTGCTCTTTGGTTGTGTGTGAGTGTGAATGTGATAGCAAGCGATCGAAAGAGACAGAGACACAACACACTTGAAGCGATGATGATCGGCTATTCGCTCCTTCGTGGAGACGGTGGTGGTGTCTGCTCCGGCAAAACTACAGACGCGACTCTACTGGATGCTCGCACACGTGCTCGCTGCTGCGCTCCACTCGCACAGAAGCTCGTTGCACATCGTCTCGCTCAAAAGCTGGCAGCGGTTGTTCGCAAACGGATTCGGGCTCGGCGTCGGTGCTTGCGTCGGAGGCAGAGTCGGTGGTGGCGATGGCTCTGGCATTGCTGGTAGTACGTCTTGGATCCAGCTCAGAACCTCTGGGATGCGTGGGTAGACGCCTGGGGATCCAGCGCGACCACAACTTTTTCCCCAGCTCGCAACGCCAACTTGAGTGTCCTTGCTTGTGTCGGTGGTGGCGTTTGCGTTGCAGTCAGCACGGCTTGGATCCAGTTCGAGACTTCTGGGATGCGTGCATAGACACCAGGGAGACCTTCTTGACCGCAGCCGTATCCCCCGCTCACAACACCAACTAAGGCGTCGTTGCCGTTCTTCGAGACAATGAGAGAACCGCCCGAGTCGGCTTGGCACGAGTCCTTGCCCTTCTCGCCGCCTGCGCAGAACATCGAGGTCGAGTCGAACTTGTCTGGGTAGATCTTCTCACACATTGCGTCGCTGACGATCGGCACATCGGCGTACAGAAGCTCATTCGACCCTGCCCCGCCGCTTTGAGTGTCGCCCCAGCCGAGCGTCGCCGCCACTTTGCCTTCTTTGATGTCGGACGAGACTCTAAGAGCCACTGGCGTGAACTTGCTCTCGCGCTCGAGCTCGAGGATGAGGAAGTCGAACTGATCCATCCCAGGCATGTACACCGGGTGCCGAATACGCTTCACGACCCGGATCTGCTCGCCGTCCGATGCGCCGCTGGCAAAGTGCGTCCCGATCGACACTTAGTAGATAGGATAATCGGCGCAGTGAGCGGCTGAAAGCACGTGCTTTGGGCTGATGAGCGAGCCGCCGCAAAAGCTCGTCCCCGCCGCTGAGCTGCGAAGCCCAACGACATACGTCTTCGTTTCAGCCGGCACTACTTTGCCTCCAACGATGAGCGGCACGATTGCTTCTGGCTGGTCGGTAGCGACAGCAGCACTCGCAGTGGAGCTATCGGTCGCGCTGGCGAACAAAGCAGCAGACGCATTGAGCGCGAGCCATGCTGTCTTCATCGTCACTTGCTGTAGTCACAGAGTTGCTGCGAGCCATGGACGAGGACGCGGCAATCTCGAACTGGAACGTCGGACTTGCGCTCGAGAGCGGAGAATCGGGAATGAAGCCGCGCAAGAGCAAGATGCGTCTGCAGTGACAGCGGACTCGAGTAGATAGGACTGTTGGTGAGACGCGAGTCTGCTTGTCAGTGGCACCTGACGGACGGACCGAGCAGTAGAAATCGAAGCCGCAGCAGAGGTCTTCAAGAGTTCCCTGTGAGATGTCAGGACGCCGGTCGTCGATCGGTCATCTGCACGAACGTCATAGCGCTCTGTGCCGCGCTTTGGTTGATCCAGCACCAACGCACTCGTGGTTTTGCGGCTCAAGCGCGTCAGCCTGTGTGTCCATTGTGCTGATCGATTGGTCTGTCAAGATGGACCACTCGAGGAGCTCCAGCTCGATTCCTAGCTCGAGTCCTGGACATGGTCGCTAAACGACGACCTTGCCGCCCAGGCAATGCGATGGATTGCTCGTGTGCTGTCGATCTGACTCGCGCGCGGCTCGTCCGTCACGAGTCGACGATAGAGTTGGACGCTCTGATGCGCTGTAGACGACTCAGCGTCGCCGTCTCCACACTCGATGGCGTAGACCTCTCGCAGCAGACGACAGCGCACAGCAGCATCAAGACACTCGCGCCAGTCAACCAAATCGCGACGCGGTCGTCTCCATACGAGCAAATGCACGCTTTCTAGGGAAGATGCCGATACTCAATGGAAGACAGGGATGGCATTGATCAAGCTGCAACTGGATGGATGTGACTCTTACTTACGAAGTCTGTCGGCGACCTTGAGCCCAATGCCCGCGAGGAGCAGACAGAGCGCAATGACGCCGAGCAGTATGTTTGAGATCGTCATGCGGCGCGTCCACTCGCGCTTGTACTTGGGGAACACGCTCGGGTTTGACGCATACGGTGACGGGAGCGCTCGCTGCTCTGCGTCACTCATGGGTGTGCTGCGGCGGTACGCGTTGCCGCACCAGGCGTCGAGCACACTCGATTCTTTGCAGTCGTTGAGGAAGTCGTAGAGCGGATCCGTGTCAATCGCGATCACGCCCTTCTTGGTCTTTTGGATGCCTCTTGTCGTGCGCACTTTGTTGCCCGTGTGCTCGATCCGCTGTGTGAGCAAGCTCTGGCACCGACTCCACACGGACGCTGCGACGTCTGTCGCACTCTCGTTCGCCTCGATAGTCGTGGCGTTGCCGCGCGTGAGCTGGAGCACCAGCTTCGCGTCGCCTTCGAGACACACGCGCACCGTGCGCACGTCGCAGTAGAACGCGTTGAAGTTGGCGGCGAACGCGCTCTCGTACTTGCGTCGCGCTGCTGTCTCGCTCGCACTGAGCGCGTTGCCGCTCGCGAGCAATGCGACGTAGGCCAAGAAGCCAAGGTAGAGCATCCATCGTCTCACTCGCTTGTCATCCTGCACGGCTGCTGCGATGACCAATGCGAAGCCACAGCAGACAAACACCTGCGTGACGATGCCCCACGCCTTGTACGGCGTGACGGACCGTGGCGTGAACGCGTCGCCGTACTTGTCGTGCAGCGTCTGGTCGTCGGTCAACAGGAGCGTGATGAAGTACACGATCATGAGGAGCTCAGCGGCGATCAATAGAAGCGCGCTGAAGGTCGCTTCAGCTGCCCATCTGCGCATTCGAGAGACGCGTGTAGTAGACGATGACGATGGTGGCGGGGCTGGCATGTCATCGACTGGCGCTGGCGGCTTTGGAGCTGCTGGGGCGTCCACGTTCATCGCTAGCGGCGGCAGCGAGGGAGGCGGTGGCGTACGTGGTGGCAGCGTCGGTGTCGAGACCTTGTGGTAGTCGCCCATACGAGCAGGAGCGAGCTTGTTGGCGAATGGCGAAAGCGAATGGCGAAAGGCAGCACGAATGGCGCTGAGTGCGTCGTTCAGTACACGCCGTGTGCGTGTGCAGCATGCATACAAACTCCAAGCCAAATCAGATCAGTCGAGCCACATGGCTACAGTCACCTCACATAGGTTGGGTCTGTGTGGCGGAGCATGAACGAGCTCGTCAACTCGCTCATAGAGCGCCCATGGTGCGAAGCGACCGCTGAATCCCAAGACGCGTCAACTTGACTCCATTGTCACGTGAGGAATATGACAGTTCAAACACTCACTCGCACGCTCAACATCACGATCCTCTCATCTTGTCTGCTCCGTGATTGAGACGCACAAGCAACAAGCCACAGCACACTCGGATCGAGTCTAGGCGTCCGACAAGTACTGGGCGACGTGACACTGGTCTGCTTCAACACGCACTTGCAGCACTACGGTAACGCGTAGGAGCCTCTGGCATAGAAGAGGATTGCAACACACAACGCACATACATCTGCCTCTCTCTCAGTCTCCTCGCCAATCGTCTAGCAATGTCCAACTCGGTTGATGACATTGCCGATAAGTGAAGACATTCATGGACGCTCATTCGTCTCTAGTGTCGGGCACAATCTCAATCATCTCATGCGCCTGCTCAGTCTGCGGTCGATCATCGACATCTGTCGGCGACTACACACTCGACAAGAACTGCACAATGCGATCCCGCCGCTGATCTGCTTCACCATGCACATGTAGACCAGTAGTACTGCAGCGCTTAGAACCCTTGCAGACAAGAAGTCGCAATTCTCAACAATTGCACACGCATCTCTTGTACCGTCACTCGAGACAGCATTGACAGCCTAGACGCCTGGGAAGCTCGCACTGCGGTCGTCTTCGTGGTCGAGCGACGTGAGCGGCGTGTACGCAGCAAACATCTGCTGGAACTCGCGTCGGATGCGGTTGTCGCGGGCTCGGAGCGCCACGAACCCTGTGACGAGCGTCACGAAGCAGAGCGCACCGAGCACAACGCCTGCTGTCGACGAGTTACTACTGTAGCTTGCCGCTTGCTCACCAACTGCGCCACTTGCGTCTGCTTGCATCGCACTCACAGCAGCATCGCTTGCTTGCGTCGGCAAGCTTGCGACCGAGTGCACGCGCACGTGCTCAATGCTCGCCGCTTCGTCAAGACCAAACGCGACTTTGTCCACGTACGCGCGCATCGCCATCGCGACTATGAGCGATGCGCTCGGATCTTGCAGCCGCGCTGTCGTCGATGCGCGGCACGCGTCGTCGCGACATGGCACAAAGAAGAAGACTTCGACACATCCGCTGCTGTTTGCGCTGCTGAAAGAGCACGTTGAGGCATCGACGACGCTCTTCAGCAGCACTTCAGTCGCGCTCACGTGCGCGGCAGCACCGATCGCGTGTTGAAAGGCTGCGAGCAGCTCGCCACGAAACGCCATCGTGTGGACGCCTGCAATCTCGACTTTGCCTTTCACTGCGTCGGGGTCTTCCACAACACGGCACTGCGCATGCTGGCGTCTCGGGTCGTGGACATCGAGACAGAGTCCACAGGCGTCGAACGACCCGCGACCGTCGCAGACGCCGCACGGATCGCGTTTGGACGCGCCGTTCGGCACGCCTTTGCAGTCGACGCAGCTCTTGTTGCGCGTCGGGTCGTCGTGCGGAAGGCACAGTCCGCAGACGTCAAACGACCCTGTGCCGCCGCACACGCCGCACTCGTCCAGGTCTTTGCCGCTGCGTGGCACGCCGTCGCAACCTGCGCACTTGCGGTTCCAAACCTTCAGGTCTGCGCGCAGCGAGCACTCGCCACAGTCGTCGCGCTCGAGCGGTAGCGGACACATCGCGTCCCAGAACGCTGGCGAACACGCGCGCGGCAGCGCAGTAGGCGCGACACTGCGCTCCAGCTCGCTGCAGACCATTCGCAGTGGCGTGCAGTTTGCGAGCGAGATCGGCTCAGCGCACGAGATCGAGTCGACGTGGAGTGGCGCATTGTCGATCGTGAGCTGCGGTACAGACACGACACTGGACACGCGCTTTGCCGCGACTTGAGCAGCCAGCAGTGACTCGCCTTGCTCGTTCACACACGCATCGATCGTGTCGACTGGAACACTGAGCGTTGCAAGCACTTGACGCGAGCATTCGGCGTTGAATCCGTTCGCTGGCGTCGCGTCTGCAGCGCTGCACTGGCGGTTGAACGCTGCGACGTAGTCCCAGAACACAGCGCTGCTGTTGCTTGCCTTGAGTGCGTACTGCGCGACGCAAAGCTGTCGGACGTCTTCATTCAGTACGTCTTTGCCGTCCAAGCCAGCGTCTTCGTTCCACTCCGGGTCATACGTGCAGAACTTGCGGTTGTAGACGCAGAGCTTGTCGCAACCAACTGACGCTGTTCGGTCGTCGAGAACGTCGCTTGTTGCGTTCGCGGACGCCGACGGCACGCCGCAGCCCCAGTAGCTGCCATCGTAGACGTCGTAGTGCGGTCGAAAGTGCACACGGAGCCGCGTCTCCGTCTCTCTGCTGTCAAACGCGCGCACGATTGATCCGAGTGCGTCGATCAACGAGCGCACTGCTGGCGCACTGCGCGACGTGAACCAGAGCGCGACTTCCACTGGCTAGTCCGTTGCTCGTTGTTTGTCCCAGCTGAGCTGTACGACTGTCGCTGGTGCTGTGCGCATGAGCTCGATGAGACGCAACGCGTCGCGTCGGCGGATCACGATCGTTGGGATCTCAATGCCATCGACAGTGTCCTGTGCGACTGGCAAGAGTGACGCGTCGGTCTCTTCAGCGTCAAAGAGCACGACTCCTGCTGCGCCGATCTGCTGTGCGTAGCGCGTTTTCGCTGCAGCAGGACACTCGCCTAGCTCTACGAGCAGAACAAACGCTTGATCGTCTTGTATGCTCTCGTTGCGACTGGCATCAGCATATGTAGTAGACGTTGTAGCTGTTGGAGCGATGCCAGCTGGTGCGATCCCGGTCTGCGCAAGCGCCGCACGGTTGAGCGCGCTGCACGCCTTGCGGTCTACTAGCGGCGGCAGCACAAGCGGTGCAGCGATACTCCCAGCGCTCGATGCAGCGATACTCCCAGCGCTCGATGCAGCGTCACTGACGAGTGCGTGTGGAATGCCATCAGCGCCGGTTCCGTGCAGCGGATCGTCGTTCTCCAGCGCAGGAGCGACGACACGAAACGCACTCTCGCACCCGCGAGCATATAACAGCAGGAACAGGAGCGGCGCGCACGCCGCACGCACGAGTGAGCGCATGACTTGGTAAGACGATTGAGGAAGAAGTCTGTCGATCTGGTGTGCACGATCCAAAGTGTATCTTTAAGAGAAGCAAGTCGCTTGTGTGTGGTCAAGCGACGCGACGGTTGGATCTTTGAAGTTCGTTTGTGAAATTTTGGTATATAAAACATGAAATACGACCACAATGCCCAAATTTCACGATATGTAACTTCATTTGTGAAATTTTGGTATAGAAAACATGAAATACGACCATAATGCCCAAATTTCAGCAATGAGTCGCTAACGTGACGTTCTGCTGTGTTCCCGCAACGCGCTGGATTTTGTGTGTATCACGTTTCTGAGGTGTGTTCGCTCGACTTGTGTGCAGTCAAGCGCAGTCAGGCGTGCTGGTATTATGCTACAGAGGAATAAAATCTGTGATATCACGTTGTGTTGCTCGATCGATCGGTTACGGTGCAGCAGAGTGGGATGGACGCACGCACTTGGCTGGGTTCAGAATGTGCTGCTCAAATGCGTTGTATCAGGTGTGCATTTCTTGCGTTTTGTATGGTTCAAAAAGTTGTTGCGCTAGACATGCGCCGTACCATGCTCGAGCAACCATTCCGATCAGAGCACTCGCTCATTGTACCGCGCAGGTACCTGCGTATGTGCTGAATCATCCGTTTGAAGGGGTATAGTTTTTAGCCGTCCATATATATCTTGATTTGTATAGCACCCGTGATAACTAATAATATGGACTGTAACAGGTCATTACACGTAGGATTGTTAGTAACGAAGATGTGCGGTGGACCCACCCATCGCTTCGCGCCACTGTTAGTCGACATCACAGCGCCAACGCAGCAGCACTGATCGAGGAACGTCTGCGCCACACTTGCGCTACATCTGCATCCGCCAGGACGCCGCTGACTCGACACCAGCGACGGCGAGAGCGACATCAAGCGATCGATCGATCCGAGTGCTCAACACACGCAACGCATCTGCTCATTCGCGTGCCACAGCTCAGTGATTGTACACACACAAGACACAAACACACTCGCACACTTAAGCACAAGCACGATGAAAGCGCTGCGCGCCGCGGTGTCCGGCTCGCGCGTGCGCTACATGCAGGACGGCTACGACCTCGACCTCACGTACATCACACCGCGCCTCATTGCCATGGGCTACCCCGCTGCTGGCGTCGAGAAGACGTATCGCAACAACATCTCAGAGGTGCGTCGTTGCGTCCTCACTCGTTAGCTCATACGTTCTCTCGAGCGCTGCGCTTGTGCGTGACCACCACGAGACTGACTGCGCTTGGTGTGGCTCACAGGTTGCAAACTTCCTGAACTCGCACCACCCCGAGGCGTATCGCGTCTTCAACCTCAGCGAACGGTGCGTTCACTCTCTCCATTGCTCTGCGTCGCACGTGGCAGCAGTACTCACTCATGCACGCGCATACTCTCTATCGCCACACCAACGTACTCTCACACTCATGCAGCAAGTACGACTATGGCAAGTTTGAGAACCGCGTGACCGAGTGCGGGTTCCCAGACCACCACCCGCCGCCGCTGCAGATCCTGCTCGACATCATGAACGACATGCTCGAGTGGACTGCGCGGTCAAGCAAGCACGTCGTGGTCGTGCACTGCCTCGCTGGCAAAGGCCGCACGGGCGTCGTGTGCTCGTGCTACTTGCTCCTCGTCGGCTTCTACGGCAGCATCTACAAGCTCCGGAAAGAGACTGAGATCCGCGAGATCGCGAACCGGTCGATCCGCGACTTTTGGAACGCGCGCGGTCAGGGCGTGCGGTTCCCAAGCCAAGCGCTGTACATCTACTACTTTATCAAAGTGCTGCGCCGCCTCGGACGCACGCCGACGCGCATTCCGCCGCTGCTGCCAGCGAAGCGCATGGTCCTGAAGCGCGTCGTGCTCCACGGCATTCCGGACTTTGACGCGCCGCCGCGCGGTGGCATCGTGCCGTTCCTTCAAGTGCTTCCAGCGCCGTCGCAGCACGAGAAAGCCGACTTGCTCTACAACAGCTCGTGGCAACAGCCCAAGTTCGAGACGTACGCGCCAGACCCCGACGGCTGCATCGTCTTTGATGTACGTACAGGAGTATCAAGAGTATTAACGATTGTGTACCAGCTGATACTCAACTCGTGGACTGGCACTTGGGTTTTATGATGTATGGTACAGATCAACTGCGTGCTGCAAGGCGACATCCTCGTCCGCGCGTTCCACGCGAGCACGTCTGCGATCCTCGGGAAGCACTTCTCGCAGATCTTCCACTTCACATTCAACACGGACTTTCTCCGCAAAGACGTACGTCTTGTATCGCACGAACGAATGCGAACGAGTATCAGGACTCATACACCTCTCTCTCTCTTGTATCAATCCTCAACAGAGTCTGCTCTTGCGCATGCACCGCGACGAGATCGACGACATTGGCACGAGTGCGCGGTTCCCATCGACGTTCCACGTCGACTGCGAGATGGAGCCGCTCGATGACACTGCAGACGCGAGCGCGGTCGTCATGAACCGCAGCAGCAGCGTGCGCGCGAGTGGACCATCGCGCAACGCGCTGCCAGTCGACAGTTCGCAGAAGCAGTTGCCAAAGACCGGGTCGAGCGCACAGCTTCAGACTGCACCACCGCCAATCATGGGTTGGCTGTACAAACAAGGCGGGTTCGTGAAGAACTGGAAGAAGCGGTGGTTCGTCGCGCGCGACGGCAAGATCATGTACTTTCACGGCGCGTCGGACCCGACGCCACTCGGGACCGTTGACTTGCGCCGCGTGACAGTCGACGTGTGCGAGCCGCACGAGATGAACGCGCGGAACCAGTGCCTGTACTACTTCAAGATCGTGCCGCCGCAGCGCGACCAGCGCACGTACTACTTTGGCGCCGACACAGAACAAGAGATGGTGCGGTGGATCCGCGCACTCGGGACGCAGTCTGGCTACGGCATCCAGACGAACGCTGACAACGGACGGAGCAACAGCAATGCGGGTCGCGGCAAGCACGAGTACAGCGCGTCGATGAACGAAGACCGCGGGAGCTTTCGCGGCAGCGTCGGTGGTTCAGAGCGGTACTCGGACAGCCGCGTCGCGTACAGCCAACCCGAGGCGCTGCCAATCAGCGTCTTGAGTATCACGTCGCCGCCTGGTGGCGTCGACTCGGTCTCGCGCTTCTCTGGCGCTGCAGTGCGGTCGTCGCGCGGTCAGAACGCGACCGAGTTGACGTACATGCTCCGGCAGTCGGCTGCGAATCGCGAGAGCATGTCGAAGCTCCAAGCGCAGCGGCAGTCGTCTGTGCGCGACGCGAGCGTCTCGCTCACAGAGAATGACGACGACGACAGCGACGCGCATGCGTTCACGAACGCCAAGGCGCTGCCGACGTACGTTGCGAGCAAGCCGATTGCGTTCGAGCCGCTCATCTCGGAGAACGAGCGCATGACGATGCTCCAAGAGGTCGAGAACTTTGGTGGCGGCATCTACGTCTACTCGGCCGACGAGCTCTCGGAGATTGCGCGGCTGCAAAAGTACTTGCGCGCGACGGCGTCGAGCGACCGCATGGCGCCACTGAGCACAGTCTTGCAGCAGCTCGTGACGCAGCGACGGCTCGCTGAGGCTGAGGAACTGCTCGTGGACGTCGTGATCAAGTTCTTCTCGCGGCTCATCGATGCGATGGACTACGACCCGATCGCGTTCACGCAGATGGTCGTCGATACGCAGCAGTCAGCGCACTCGAGCCACAGCGCGCAGGACTATAGCGGCGGCGTGTTCTTTTAGACACAAGCGGACGCGCACTCTATAAGGAACCAAGGACGCCTCGGGTGGCGTACGGACGACAACGTGGCTCCTCCACCTCATGCGGAATAGCCACGTATTGCATGCAGTAGTCAAGATGGCGTTGTCCAGTGACTCGTGTCCAGAGCACTCGGTCATCGAAGAGAGTATCAAGGCTCGACAGTTGAGTGTCAAGGTCGTTTGGATCACTTGTATCGTACTTAGTCCGACGCATACTTTGTTTCATATAGTTGGGCATTTCCACGGAAAAGCCGCCTTGGTATCATCACACAACACGCTCAGTACACGAGAAGCTAGAGGCACCGCTGCGCGCACGTGCGTGTCGCGAGAAGCAGCAGCACGACACGAACGAGCGACTGCTGCAAGGAGTCGCGCGCGCTCGATCACGCACTCGGAGCGCTCTACGGGCCATTCATCAACTGACTGATCGATTGAGTGATCACGGCACCACCAGACGCAGCAGCAGCTCGACGCGAGGCAGAGAGCGTGTGACGAAAGACCGACCGACATCGCACATCACACAGGCGCGCATTGACAGATCACTCGACCTTCACAGACACGATGGAGTACGGGCGACTCGTCGTGCTCGGCTACAGCAGCTACCGCGTCGCGTCCGTGCAAGCGCCGCCACGGAGCGAGAATCTGCCGCGCTCGCAGTCGTCGTTTGGCCTCGGCGTTGCGAGCAGCAGCAGCGACAACAACGGCAGCGACGATGCAGAGGCACAGAGTAGCGCATCGCGCACGACCGCAGCGCCACCGCGCAGTCTCGGGAGCAGCATCAGCGCAGCGACGAATGGCAACTACTCGTCGAGCAAGAAGTCGCTCGGGCAGCTCTGGGAGCCCATTGGCGACCAGAACGCGCAGTACATTCTCCAGAGGCGCAAGCGCGCAAACGGCGTCGCGCTCACGCGCTTCCACCACTTTCGCTCGACAGTCAAGGCTAAGAGCTCCTCGTCCTCTTCGTCCCACGCGCGGTCGAAAGACATTCAGGCAGTGACGACGCGCATGATGCAGAGCATCGACGAGCAGCGCGTGCGCGACGCCGAAGCACTCACCCACAACGACAACAATGTGATCCACAGCAGCGACGCGAGCACAGACACACGCAGCAGCGCAGCGACAGCGCCTCGCGACGCGTCCGCGTACCTCATGTGCGTCCCAATGAACGGCAGCGACGCGCACGCGAGCGTCACCGAGTACGCGCTCGACCCGACGCGCGACATGTTCCAGATCGGCCGCTTGCCGTGTCGACAGAACGACTTTGTGATCCCAGGGCCGCGTGTTGGCGCCTCCGGAACGATCTCGCGCTTCGCAGCGCGTATCGTGTGTGCGCGAGCGCCGCCGTACGAGTGTCGACTCTACGCCGGCGGCTTTGACGTCCAGCGCAAGATGACGACTGCTGGGCATGCGCTCAAGTACTGCGCTGGCTGCAGTGCGTGGTTCAAGAAGCTCCCGCTCGACCACAGCTGCGTCGCGGGTGCGCAGCTCCCGACGACGCGCCGTGCGTCAAACCAAGCGAGCCACATCCGTGACGACAGCGCTCGCGCGAGTCTATCGGCATCGTCATCGACGGCGCTCGCGGACATGAACCACACAGAGCTCGCAATGTCCGACTCGAGCGACGTCCCGATCGACGGCGTGACGAAGAACGGCGTGCGCGTGTGGCTCCCGGAGCACAAGCAGTGGTTCGAAGTGTCGGTGAACGGCAACTTGTACGCGATCGAGAACCGCACTGCGTCGTCGTCGTCGTCGTCTGCACGCGCGCTCTCAAGCAGCAGCAGCTCGGCGGTCGTGCGCCACTCGACGTTCAACCGGCCAGTGTCTGGCTCGGACGGCGTCCCGCCGATCCTCACAGATGGCGCGATCATCGACCTCGGCGGCGTCCAGCTCCAGTTCCAGACCACGCACCGCGCGATGCCGCGCACGGGCGAGCGCCTCTCGCTCAGTGACGACGACAGTGTCGCTGGTCGCCGTACTGAGTCGTCTGTCGTCGCGCAGCTCGAGCGCCTGAACGTCCAGTGCCCCGTGCAGCTCCACACGCTGCGGTTCACGCGCGCCGAGTCGTCTGACGACGCGATGGATCCGATCGAGATCCCGCACGTCTTCCCAGCGTGCGGGCACGTCTTTGGGTACGAAGAGCGCATTGCGTCGTCGCAAGTGTGTCCGCTCTGTCGCCACCCAGGCTTCCTCGTGAAGCTCCTGCTGAAAGAGAACTCGCAGCTCCAGTCCGCCGCAGAGCGCAATGCGATCCCCGAGTGCGTCCTGAACCCATGCGGCCACGCGATCAGCCGCAAGCTCGCAGCGCACTACTCGAAGCTCCTCATGCCGAACGGCCGTGCGATCTGTCCGTTCTGCGCCGTGCACCTCCACCCGACGACGCCGTACTCGCGGCTCTATCTCTACAGCGAAGAGACGGACGAGCTCCGATAGAACGGACCATCGCCACTGTCTCGTGCCGTCGTGCGACGAGTGAGTCAGCGAGCGACAGACAGACAGGAGCCACGACGAGCTGCTATTGCGAGTGTAATGCAGAGCGGCGTCCTAAGACGGAGTGTGTGAACGTACGACCGATTCTTACTTCTTGGCTTTCGAGACTGACGACGACGCCTGGAAGCCAGCGCCACCCGTGCGCTTGACCTCTTTCGACGTCGAGCTGCCGACGCTGCTGCCGTGCGGTGCGTGCGAGGCGCCGTGGTTGAGCCGACGCAGACCTTTGAGCGTCCGGACCTTGAGCTCGTCGCGCGTGAGCGGGTGCATGTTGTCTTCGTTGTCGCCGCTGTCTTCGTCTTCAGACGAGTAGTCCTCCAAGTTGGGCGGGTTGATCTGCAGCGGCTCTTGGCCCATGGGCGTGAGCGGCCCGACGCCGAGCACGGACTGAAGCGCTGGGTGCTGCAGCCCTGAGGTCGACGCAGCAGTGCCGGACGCTGCGTTTGAGTTTGCCATGAAGAGTGCCTCTTGCTCGTACAGGTCCGTGGTGCCTTGCGTCGCTTTCTTGGCGCGCTGCTGCTGCTGCTGTTGCTGGAGCGTGACACTGGCGTACTGGTGCAAGATGTCGTTCGTCTTTTGCTCAATCACGCCGAGGTACTGCATCATGTTGGCTTCCGTCACGACCGAGTCGCCGAGCATCTCGACCATCGCCTGTGAGTTGCAGCCGGTCTTGGTAAAGAGGCTCTGGATCCCGATCTTGACTGCGTTGACGATCTTCTGCGCGTCCTGGCACTTGAGTTCGCACTTGTCGGCCGCTTGCTCCGTGACCACGAGCTTGCTCTCGAGGTCCTTGAGTAGCTGCTTGTGCTGACTCACGTCGTCGCCGCTGTCGTCGCCGTACTTCTTCTCTTCATCGCGGAGCTCCGTGAGCCACTCCTCGAGGCGCTCGATCTCGTTGCTCTGCTCGTTCACGTAGTTGAAGAGCGAGAAGTTCTGGTCCTCTTTCTTAATGAACGAGCTCACGAGCTGCTCGAGGTCGTCGATGCCAGTCGCGGCCTTGATCTTCAGGAACGCCTCCTCAAAGTTCTGCACGCGCTCGATCGAGACTTGGACGTGCACCTTCTCCTTCGCGACGCCCCACGTCCCTTTCTGCAGTCGCTTCTTCATCTCGAGCTCTTCGTCCATCGACATGTCCCCGACGCGACTGCCGTGGTGCCCACCACCGCCGCCGCTGCGCTTGAGGTACTCATCGCCCTGTCGTCGCGACTCCTCGAGCTTGTCCATGAGCTCGCCGA
Source organism: Pythium guiyangense (assembly GCA_003730235.1). Lineage (NCBI taxonomy): Eukaryota > Oomycota > Peronosporomycetes > Pythiales > Pythiaceae > Pythium > Pythium guiyangense. Next base: position 136,950 of record QXDM01000010.1, read on the forward strand.
TCGCGCGTCGGTGCTCGTCGATCTCGATACGATTCGCTTCTTGGAGACTCCGGAGCTCGAGCTGCGCCGCGTCGCGCTGCTCGTACGCGAGGTTACTCAGCTCGATCGTCGTCGCCATTTGCTTCTTCTTGTCGTTGTGCTCCTTCTCGAGCTTGCGGTAGATCGTGTCAAAGACCACGCGCTCGCGGCGCAAGTTGTCGATCTCTTCGCGCAGCACCTTGTTCTGCGCGAGCGCCTCGTTGAACTTGATGAGCGACTTGTCGAGGCGGTTCTCGAGGATCCGGATCTGCTTGCTCACCATCTGCTGGTTCTCCTTCGCTGCGTTCACGCCGCCCATGTGCTTCTTCTGGTGCAGCACTTTGTGCTTCATGACCTGGATCTGCTGCACGAGCGTCTCGAGCTTCTTTGCCTCGGCGGCGTTCTTGCGGTTGTACGAGTCGATCTGGTCGTGGAGCTTCGCGAGCTGCTCCTGCTGCTGCGTCGCCGAGCTCTCCGTGAAGTGCCGCGTCGCAAGGCTGAGCTCGTTCTTCATCTCGTCGTTGTCTTTCTTGAGCTTGTCGATCACCGCTTGCTGGCGCCGCATCACTTGGTGACTCTCGTCTGCGTACACTTTGCGGTTGAGCTCCATGTTGCGGTACTCGCGCTGGAGCTGCGTGAGGTCCGCGCCATTGTTGTTGCCGCCGCTCGTGTGCAGCATTGCGCTGCTCGACGAGTGCATCTTGTCGTGGCAGATGAAGCGCGGTGCGCTTGCTTGTCGAGTTGGAGCTGGTGCAACACACGCTTCGAGCTTCAGCTCGAGGTGCTTTGTGTGTCTTTTCGAGGACTTGGCTGTCAACATCGAAACTGCTGTGATGGAATAATTCTCGTTCAACATACAAATATCAAGTATGTAATAGGAAACAATGACATCTCAAATATGAGCTTGCCTTTATCAGTACATTCTCATCTCTGTATACAATGCACAAGTTGAAAGAACGAAAATATTGTTTTCCTGAAAAGGCAAATATTGCACCACACTTGTTTCGCACAACCTCTTGTTACTAACATACAAACTATGAGAAAGCGTGATGACTCGGTTTCCTGAAATCTCAGGAAAAGTCAATCACTCGCCTCCGCACGTCTTTCATTCGCAAACGAGAAGCCCACGTGCTCGACACCGCCACGACCACAGCACAGCTCATCGACGACGTCCGCCAGTATGCTCCGCCTCGCCGCCACGAAGACCCTCGCGCGCCGCGCATTCTCGACGGAAGCGACGTCCGCTGCTGCCGCTGCGCCGGCGGCCAAGTCGTCTGGGAGCTCGTTCGGCCAGCGCCTGCTCGCGTTCACGGTCGGCTTTGCGGTCGCCGGTGCGATCGGCCTCGTGCAGCTCAACGAGGACGTCGAGAAGTCGACCGCTGACATCCAGAAGTCCATCAGCAGCCTCAAGACCGACGTGATCGCACAGAACGCTGCGCTCACGAAGCGCATCGAGCAGCTCGAGAAGCGCCAGTAGATTCGTAAGCGAGTACGCGAGCGACGACAGCAACGGATGCGCCTGCAGCCACAGCCGCAGCAGTCGTCTGCATCCAGCGAACGCGTAACTCAAGTGTCTATCGATCGTACTTGCTGCTGCTGTCTTCACCGCTCTGCGTCGAGCGACTGGACCAAGTCGCGTGCTGCTGCCAGTGTTAAGAAGATGACGATGGGGTCTATTGCCGATAAATAGTAGCGCAGGGGTGCGAACATGAGCGTCAGTAGTAGTTCTCTGGCAGTGGCTTGAGCGCGCCATTGCTACTGGGCGCAGCAGCAGCAGCGGCTTGCGTCGTCTGCACGAGCTGTGCCAAGTCGCCAGCGACGAGCTCGTTCACTTTGTCGGCGACGTGCACGGCCGTGAGCGCAGTCTGGAGCGTCTCAATGTCGCTCCGGAACGCCGCGTTCTCCTCGCTCTTGTCGTCGAGGCGCTGCGTGAGCACTGCGATGCGGCGCTTTGCGTCGCTCAGTTCGCGCTGCAAGGCGCAGAAGATCGCAGTGTACTGCGTCTTGAGCGCACTCGCGTCCGAGTCGGAGCGGTCAAAGCGCTCGAGCGCGTCGTCGATCGACTCGCCCGAGTCGAGTGCAACGGCGCTGCTGCTCGCGACGCTGTCGCTTTGACTGAGCGTGCGGGTGTCGCGGTCCGAGCTGACGCTGTCAAAGTGGCGCTGCTGGTGCTGCGACAGACTGCTGCTGCGGCTCTGCGGCGTGCTACTGCGTCCTGGTCCCGCGTCGCTCGCGACGTCGACGATCTGGAGGTCGGCGATGTCGAGGATCGAGATGCGCTTCGGCGCGCGCGGCAGGATCTGGTTCTTGATGCCCATCTTCATGGCGTTCCCGATCAGCGCCTCGGCGTCGAGGAGCAGCGAGTCGTCGATCGCGTCGTCTGGCGCGCTAAAGCCGCTGCTGAGCGGCGCGCCACCTGCGCTCGTGGTGCTCGCCATGCCGCTCGCGCTCGCAAAGCTCGAGCTACTGCCACGTGCACCAACGGGCGAGTTGTCGGCGCTCGAAGACGCGTCCGAGTCGTCTGCGCCGACGTCGTGGCGGTTCCACGGCAAGTCGTACGTCGGCGCAGGCACAAAGTCCTCAGTCTGTCGTGTACCAAGCAAGCGTGAGCGTGAGTCGTGAGTCGGAGAAAAGAGCCGATCGACGAGCTCGTCAAGTGGCGACGTACGGGCGTGCGGTCGTCTGCGAGGCTCCGGATCGTGAGCATGGGCGAGAGTCCTTTCGCTACGGCGTGCGTCACGGCGTCGTTCGAGACAGCGCCGTTGCGAAACGCGCGGACGGTGAGCACGATGATGTCGCGCACGACGTTCGTCTCGGCGCGCAGGTGCACGTAGCAGTTCTCTGCGAGGTACAGACAGAACTCGTTCGGGACGCTGCGCACGACTTCGACCTGTGCGAGTGTGTGCGTGTGGATGAGTACGTGTAAGGCTGGAGCTAGAGAGAGAGAAGAGAGACTCGCACCTTGATGTCGCTCGTGTAGAGCGCTTCGAACGGCGGGAGGAGCGACGACTCGCACGTGAGACGCACGCGCCGGTCGTCAATGAGGAGCGTCCACGACTCCTGCAGGTTCCACACAGCGTATCGCGTTAGAGCCAAGCGCTTATGCGTAAGAGTGGGAAAGTAAGAGCGACGGACGCACGCGCAGCTCGACGTTGTTCGGGTACTCGTCGCCGTCACGGACCGAGATGCTTTGGAGTCCCTACGCATCCGAAGAGAGAGCGTCAGTCTGTCCGTCGTCTGACACAGAGCGCCAGTTGCTTGAGCTACTACACACAGGCGGTCGTACCATAAAGAGCACAGACTTGCGCTCGAGGTACATCTCGACCTTGGAGCGCACTTCCGGGTCCTCTTTGATCGGTCCGTACTCGAGCATCTTGGTCTTGACGACGTCGGCGTCTTCGAGCATGACTTTCGCGAGGATGCGCACGCCAATGTCGTCTGCTGTCGGCGTGAAGAACTCGTCACACGCGCCTGGGAACGAGCACAAGCGGTCAGTCGCGCGGACGCACAGTCAATGGCGTCGTAGAGTCAGCGAGCTACCTGGAATGACTTGGAAGTCGTCGTGACCGCCAAATGCGCGGAACCACTGCACGGACATGCAGTAGCAGCACGTGTCGGCGCGCAGTGGACTCCCCAAGTACGTGAGCACGTTCATGTACGTGTGGTGCACGCCGCCCTGGAGCACGCAGTGCTCGAGCACTTTCGCAACGCTGCAGGCGCTCCCGACGCTCTTGCAGCGCTCGTCAAAGTGGAAGAACGCCGGGTTCTCCACTTCGCTCGCAAAGTCGCCGTCTGCGCTCCGCACAGACGCAGTGATGACGTCGATCATCGACTGCGACCGCGGAATGAGCGTGCGCGCCGATGCTGGCGACGTCCCAGACCCGAACGATGGCGGCGGCGACGGCGCGAGCGACTGCCGATGATGAGCGTGTAGCTGCTGCTGCTGTTTTTGTGCTGGTGACGTGTTCTTGTCGCTCCGTGGTGAGCTCGTGAGCGCGTCCTTGCTCCGCTTCACGACGTCCATCCAGCGGTGCTTCATCTTGACGAGACGAGTGTGCACCCACGCACGTTGTCGGCGTGCTTCTTGCAGTGCTTTCGAGTATTGAGTGCCTACATGTATATACGTATAGAGGTGACTGATAGTGACAAAAAGCAGGTAATCTCAGACAAAACGTGACTTTTGTCATGCCAAAAATAGGACAGAAATGACACATTTTGTACCAGATAAAGCTTGGCACAAACAAAAATATTCCAAATCCAAATTGATGCCAAAACATATCGCCGAAGGGTCTAATTCAATTCCAAAAGTCCATGTCATCGTAAATTTGGGTTAAACCAAGACTTTATCAGGAGGGCAATCCATTTTCGTGAGTGCAGCCCACGATTTGGGCGGTACTTGCCTATGTACTTTCGTTTCATCACTTTCTTTGTTACTTTCTTTGTTACTTCAAAACATCCGTTTCGTAACTGACCAAAGTGAAACGTTGAATAACATCAAATTTTCCAATACAAGATAAATAAGTGGGTGGGTGTTTTGTCACGTTTGGATCATTCTTTCAATCGAGTTCGGATAAATTTTACTTATGTCGTGACTTTATTTGATCTTTCTATGTTACCAATTAAACCCGGGATCTCTCGCTTAAGTATACGTCCCTTAATCCCACCTTTTCTACCTTTCATTTGATCTTTGTATGAGAAGACCAAACAATTAAACCCACGTTTGTCTCCACTGTATGGAGTTGACCGAATAACTGGAATTTACCCGAATTCAATTGAAAGAACCACCCAAACGTGACAAATCACCCACCCCGTTTTTGGACAACCGTGGGATCAATTGCTTTCGAATATCAAATAAACGACGGACAAAGTGGGATTTACAGACTGATGATTTCGGGTACAGGCATTTCTCTCATTATGATACACCAGCAAAAACACATCACCCGTGCAAAGCGATATTGTCGTTTTAAACCGTGAATTGCAAATTGCGCTTGACTCGCACATTCCTCCACGATGGCTGGTCCAACGAAGCGAGCGCGCATGACGCGAGCGCAGAAGTAATCGCTGCGTGCTCACCACCAAGCACACCCACACATAACGCAACTAGAGCTCGCAGAATGGGCTGCACGAGCGTTCCGACTCAGTTCGGTTCCAGGCCGCGTCACGATCTCACGCTCACTGAGCTCAAACGACGACGGCGCGCCGCCGACACGCAAGACAAAGCACACTGTCGCGTCTGAACCACTCGAGCGCGGGCTTGTCGAGTGGGTCAGCAAGTGCGAAAGCTATCAGCTGCCCGTCGTGACTGGCGCCACGGTGAGGGCAAAAGCGGAGAAGATTCGGCGAGCGCTCCTCCCATCAGCGCAGCCAGACGACGCAGCTCGGCTCAGAGCGATGCGCTTTTCGGTGGGATGGCTCACGCGGCTGCAGAAGCGCCATGGCCTCGTGAGTCGTCGCGTCTACGGCGAGGCGGCGTCAGTGAGTCAGCGCGCGGTGCAGACAGGGAGAGCGACGATGCAAGAGCTGACGCGTGGCTACTCGCCGCGCGACACGTACAACCTCGACGAGACTGCCTTTTACTACTGTGCGGCGCCGACACGATCCATCACAGCAACCAGCATTGCTGGCCGCAAGCACGACAAACGACGCCTCACTGTAGCTCTGTGCGCCAACGCCGACGGGATCAGCAAGATGCCGCTACTCTTTGTGCACTCCGTCGCCAAGCCGCGATGCTTTCAAGGTCAAACAGCACAGCAACTAGGGCTCGACTACGCTTGCACTAACAAAGGTTGGATGACTAGCCAGCTTTTTCAAAACTGGCTCGAGCGGTTCGACATACAAATGCAAGAGGAGGGGAGACTTGTCTTGCTACTGGTTGACAACGTCTCCTCTCACCGAGTGTCCTCGCCGCTCAAGAACGTCGAGCTCAGGGTGCTCCCTCCCAACACGACTGCAAGCCTACAGCCACTCGACGCAGGCGTGATTAGAGCGTTCAAGGCGCGGATCGACGCCATACAGCACCGCCATGCCGTCGACCAGTTCGACCTCTTGCTTGAGCGTGCCGCCGACGAGAGCTACGGCGACATCGCGGCTGCTGCCAACACGCTCTTCAAAGTCGATGTGCTTGTCGCCATGAGGTGGGCAGAGAAAGCATGAACCAGCATCTCAAGCACGACAATTCAGCACTGCTGGCACCACACACACATACTCGACGACGAGATGTACGAGCTCGTGGAGATGTTTGACAAGATGCGCACCAGCGCGCCGACAATGCAGCAGCTTTTGAATTAAGTGGGGTCACACAAAATTGTTTTGCCTCTGCGGTTTATATCCTCCATGCGTTTATCAAAACCTCCGAAGTCTTGTGTATCATAATGAGAGAAATCCCACAACCATCACTCCTACAAGAGTGCTTGTCACAATTGTCACATAATCAGGACCAGATCCTACCGCAAAACATAGATATTATCCTGGCCATATGTCTTCGGACGGAAATTCGGTGCCTCACAAGCGATCCATCGTCCTGTGCGTCTGAGGCGAGATTTGAAGGCGCGATCTCGCACACATATAGATAAGTATCCTGTGAGCCTGCTTGTGCCCTTGGCCTTCCAGCTCACTCGTTGTCATTCGCAAACATGCCGCACGGAAAGCAGCTCTCATCAGAGGAGAAGTACCTCGTCGCCCGCACATACGAGTTCATTGCAAAAAAGAAGAGCGAACACCCACAGCAATGGCGCGGAGAAGTGCGCAACCATGTTCACGAGTGTCTGTGCTTCGCAAAGAGCACGATCTCGGCTGTATGGGCGCACTGGAAGCAGCATCATGACCCATCGTTCGCTTCGGTACGCCCCCACGAGGACCAAGATGCTGTGAAATATTCGCTCGCGAGATGTAAATTACCTCACACTTTTTTTGACACATGACAGATGATGGTGAACTCCAAGCCTGGTCGCCCGCAACAACACACTGGGCACGTCCTGGCCGATCTGCGAGACATCGCGACATCGATGAACCAAAGTGCACGCCCTGCAACGTCAAAGATACTATCTGCCGAACTCGCCAACGTTGGGCACGTCGTGCCACCACGCACTGTCCGCCGCCTGCTGTTCGACATGGGCATGCGCTACGTGCGCGGTCAGGCGCGCGTGTATCTTGCCGAGACAGAAGTGAACGCTGCGTTTCGAGCGCGATACCTCGCGGCGAAGGTGGACAACCGCGACGCGAACAACTATCCTGTCGTACCTGAGGTGTATGTCGATGAGACCTACTGTAACCTGCATCGCACAGCCGCGCTGACCTGGGTCGATGAGAGTCGAGTTCGCTTCACCAAGAGCGGCCGCGGCAACAGGTATTTTACTTGCCAAGCCGGAATATTTCGCCTCTTTAACCGAAATTTACATCTCACAAGGAAAAATTCTCACATGACGCAGGTTCTGCATCATTGCTGCGGGTGTGCTTGCTCGCGATCGCAACAGGTTGGTCGCGAGCACAGTGCCTGAGTCGGTGCAGCATTGGCAATCACAAATCAAGCGCAAACGAGGCGATGAATGCGGCGACTACCACGGAAATTTCACTGCAGAGCTGTTCGAGCTGTGGTTTTCGGACCTCTGCTCGGTACTCGCCACGCGCTACGGCTCATGTAAGATCTTCATGGACGGCGCAGCATACCACAAACGAGTGACAAATCCCAGCCCGACGAGCAGCACCACAAAGTCAGCAGCACAAGGCTGGCTCAAAGCCAAAGGTGCGCGACTGCGGGAATATTCCCGAAAAATGTATCCTCTGTGAAATATTCCCTCACATCGCGCTTGTACAGGTGTCCCGTTCACACAGCGAATGGTGAAGGCGGAGCTGCTCCAGCTCGTTCGAGCGCACAAACCACCACCGAGCTACCGCGCCGTCGAGCTCGCATCCTCGTACGGACACACAGTCCACTACACACCGCCCTATCACCCAGAGCTTCAGCCGATTGAGCTCATTTGGGCTCAACTAAAGGGCAGGCTCGCTCTCGATCCATCGACAAGCATGAACGAGCTGGACGAAAAGATTGGGCGGGAGATTGCGGCAATCAAGCCCGCGGATTGGGTAGGAGCATACAGACATGTACAAACACGCGAGGACGCATACATGGCAGCGCCAGACGACGGACCTCTCGCAAGCGAAGACACTGTCGACTCCGAGGACGACGGCGAGGACGAGCGGGTGCTTTACACGATTGATCTATAGGGGCGGATATTCTATATTTGAGTTCGCATTCGACTTCATCGCTTTGAAATATTTCCGTCAAAACAGCTGTTTTGGCTCTGCAGCCAATCAAGTTATTGTATTTGTAACCCTAAACGAGCTCAATGTATTGAAAATAGACATCTTTTGTATCACAGGTCTGTCGTTAATTGACGCGAATCAAAGGCAGTGGAATCGAATCTCCATATTCAAATCTATCACATATCCAACTGTCGACACAGAATATTTCATCGTGTCAAGACGAAAAATTCGCCCAAAGTCCGTCCGAAGACATATGGCCAGGATAATAGTTTCCGACAATGATATGCTCTGCATTAACTGAATATTAGGACTACGTGATCCACACATTACTAAAAAAATTGATATTAAATGATGTAGCAGTGCAAATGGCTACAATTTTAGGTCTAACGTAATAAATCGTATTTACAGCTTTTACACCTTCGTTACTTTGACTTGTGTTGGAAACAACTGATCGTCGGATACTACTACTGCTTTGCGGTATTCTACTACAATCACCGTACATGACTTCGTCACAAAAGACGAGGTGACTTTCCCGCTATTGTCTTACATTTCTATTCACGAAGAAGAATTCAGTGAGAAAGATCGACTTGCGATGCTGGATGTTCACTCGTGCGTGTCAACTGCAGCGCTCTATTCGAAGCATGTACCCACTCGCTCGGCCTCAGATCCGAGTCGGAGGATCATCAGATCATTTCATGTGGCACTGGTGTGGCAGCATGTTCTGGAAGACTCGCAGCTCGCGAGTCCTCGCTTCTTTCACTATCAGAGCACTACTCCCATACACTTCGCAAGCTCAAGTGCACCGCTTGTCATCGTCGCGAATCAGCTGAAGGACTCGAGCGACAAGCGAGTCGAGCCTCGCGTCCTGAGAGCAGCGCCGTCTCTGCTGCTGCTGCTGCTGCGCTCGCTCTGTTTGTGTCTGTGTCTCCCCCTTCACTCGACGTCGCTCCCCTCGCGCGCGCAGCGCCACTACAGTCCGTCACAGAGGGATGGAGGCGCTCCAGCAAGTCGAGTTTGCGTACAATCGACAGCAAGGCGTGGCGCGGTACACGCCGTTCACGCACCGCGGCGTGCCGCCTCGGTACCCACCGTTCGTGATGCAGTTGCCCGTGCTGCTGCTGCCGTGGGACCACGACCGGCGCGGCGTGCTGTGCTTCCTGCACCCAGGCCACCAGCAGCTCCTCGCAACGCCCGAGGAGACACAGGACGAGAGCGCGAACATTGGCGTGTGTCGCTGCGGCGTTGTCAAGTACGGCAAGTACTTTCAGCGCCATCGGCTGCACGACACACCAGCTTACGACGTCGCAGTCAAGATCATGGACAAAGGGCAGCTCGAGCTCCAGCGCGACGACGTGTTCAATGAAGTGCGCGTGATGGCGCAGCTCCAGCCGCCGGGCTTTGCTGGGATCTACCACTCGCCGCACTTTTCGCAGTGGGAGTGCTGCTCCGACGGCGTGAACGAGTACATTGCAATGGACTGGGCCGCGAACGGCAGTCTCATCATGTACGCAAAGCGGAGGCTCACCGAGTACAAGAAGTTTGCAGTCGGCGCGCTCGTGCAGTCCATGTCGTCGCTCGAAGGCCTCGAGCGGACCGTGAACGCGTTCTTGGCGAAAGCGTGGATGCTCGAGGCGCTGTACCTCTTCGATAGCGTCATGAAAGGCCTCGCGTACATGCACGCACAGAACGTGTGCCACCTCGACATTGACCCGTGCAACGTCGTGATCGACGCGACGCACAACGCGCGGATCATTGACTTTGGGAGCTCCGAGATCATGGACAACAACGGCATCGCCGGCGCAGACGACCGCTTGATCAAGTTCAAACCGCTCTACGTCGCGCACGAGGTGCGGCATCACAACGCGCACGCTGCGCCGCGTCCCGGCTTCCTCGGTGCACCTGCCGACATGTGGTCGGCCGGCGTCTTGGTACGTCTTGATACGCGCTATTGTGGCGATCGACGAGCTCTCGCAGCGATCATGATCGTAGCGCTAACAGTGTGGCGTGTCTGTGTGTGTCGACAGCTCTACCAGTTGCTGTGCTTTGGGTACCCAAAGGGCCACCTCGCGCTCGTGTACGACACGAACTGGCTCACGCACTTGCTGTACCACGCGAATGGCGAAGTCACGTCGCCGCCGTGCCTCGGGCAAGAGGGCTGTCTGATCTGCTTCCGCGACATTGCGTTCCCGCCAGTGATCTACGACATCTTTCGCGGGCTCTTGGTCGCCCATGCGCCGCAGGAGCGCTTGACTGCTGTCGAAGTGTCCAACATGCTCCAGCCGCTGCTCGTGGACTACGAGCACGACTTCTACGCGCGCGCGCAGATGGTGCTCGAGTCGCTGTGAGCGCCGTCGCGTCGTCCCAGGTGCCCAAGAGAGAGAGACAAGGCAAAGTCGTCGCCTCTCTTCAACTCCCACACCACATCACATCACCACCACACACGTGCAGTTAGACCGTCGCACTTGGATGTCTCGCATGCGCTCGTGCGCTTGTTCCGTCGTGGCGCGAGCTCCGCCACTTACTTAGCCGATAGTAGATCCTCCTTTGTATGCGACGCCTCTCTCCTTAGTACCTACGGCGCTTGTGTCAGCTCCATCGCGCTACTCCTCGCTACCGCTTGAACGCAGCAAACGCCTTCGTCACGACGAGCGACTGCAGTGGGTCGTCAATGAGCGCTTCGTACGTCGCCGGTGCGTCCTGGAGCTTCTCGACCACGAGCGAGAACTGCAAGAGTGTGTCCTGCACGTCCCAGCCGCACACAATCAGTCGCGTCAGTACTGAGCACCAGAGCGCGCGTCTTGGATCAGCTCCGCATCACCTAACGCACCATGATCGCGTTGCTCTTTTGCTCGATCGACTGCTCGAGGTTGTCGGTCTTGCGCAGCGCAAGCGGTGGCGTCGGCGTCTCGTCGGCGTTCGAGCTCTTGCGCTGCTGGAGAATGTCAATGCCGACGGAGCTGAAGTTGTCCAAGTTGCGCTGGAGGTTCGTGAGCGTGCGCTTCATCGACATGAACTGATGGAGCACTTCGAGCTCCGCCTCGCTCAGGGCAAACAGCTCGAGCGAGCGCGACGACAGCGCGTTCCCAGTCTGTCCCGTGGTCGATGTGAGGTGCTTGAGGTTGCGCTTCGTGCCGTTCCAGGCTGTCGACGACCCGCCCTGGCGATCAAGAAGAGCACAGAGAGCCACGATCGTGGTTAGTCCATTGCAAATGCGTGGTGCGTAGTGCTAGGAGCAAGTGTGAATGCCGACGTACTCGCTTCACGACCATCTTCTCCATGTGCTTCTCGTACAGCTCGTAGAACTTGCTCCCGACGAGCGAGACCGGCATAGCCGAGTAGATCGTCGAGATGATCACGACGCAGATGCAAAAGACCTTGCCGATCGACGTCCGCGGCACGAGGTCGCCGTACCCGACTGCTGTGAGCCTACAGACACAACATCGTATGTGCGCGTCAGCAAGCAGCAAGCAAGAGCATCGCGTCAAGAAGAGACAGGAGCGTACGTGGTGTACGAGAGCCACGTCGAGTGGATCATGTCGGTGATCGTCGACTTGCGTCGGTCCTGGATGAGAATGCGCTTGCCAATGGGCAAGTCGTGGGCAAACTTGGGCGTGAGCACGTCCTTGTTCCACCACATGCACTCGCGGCCGACGAAGCACTCGGTGCCGCGCTCGATCTCGTAGAAGCACGCGCCAGCGATGATACATCCCGTGAAGAGGAAGAAGATCTAGTGCGAGGCACACAACAGCAGCAGTAGAGTGAGAGGCGTCAGACTGAGGCACGCAGTGGCGAACACCGCGCCAATGAAGGCGTGAATCAAGGACGGGTGGACGCACTGGGATCGTGAGCTGCTTCCACACGCTCTTGGCTGTGCTCGCGAGCACCTTTGTGCCTTTGAAGTGCTGCAAGCAAGAGAGAGCAAGTGTACGATCAGCGCCTGACCACGGCTCATAGACGGCGACACCACTGCACAACGCACTCGCGTGAGTTTCAAGATCCGCGTCGTCTTCATGACGCGAATGACCGAGAGGAACGATGGCGACGTGGCCACGATCGCGTACGACGGCTCGACACCTTGCACGACGTACTGGATCACCTGTGAGGAGGCACGTCGAGTGGCGATAGCGCAGTGACTCAGCCAAGCGATCAAGCTGACAGCGAAGAACAACAAGAGCCTGATGCGTCAGTCTGTACCTCGACGAAGAACGGGGCGACCGAGAGAATGTCGAACGCGATGTAGAAGTCGCGAAGAAGCTGCGCGCGCTCCTGTGACGCGACGAAGCGCAGCACGAGCTCGAGCGTGAACGCAAGACCGAACGTCCACTCGATGTAGATCCAGTACGGCCCCATGTCGACGATCGTCGCAATCTCGTTGCACTGCTGACGATAGCAAATGAGCGACACGCCGGCTGCGTCAAACACGTCTGTGCAGCTCGGCATGGCTGGGTCGAGCGACCCAAAGTTCCAGCCATTGCCGTAGCAAGAGAGCGCTGCGTCTGCGTCTGCGCACGTGAAGTCGATGCGCTTGGTAAAGTCCGCTGCGCCACTCGCGTCGCGCACGAAGCAGCCTGGGTCTGGTCCGCTCCAGGACGTGCCGACAAAGCCAGTCTTCTTGCAGTAGTCGTGCACGACGCGCCGACACGCCGCGGTGTCGACGCCCGTGCTCGAGAGCTCTGGTAGTGACTCGCAGCAGAACACAAAGATGCTCAAGACTGCAAAGGCGACCATGATGCGGTTGATCACCATCGCGGGCTGCGACGAGTCGGGGACTTCGAGCAAGAGCCAGAGCCGACCGCGCAGTGTCTGCGCCATCGCACTCGCGTCGCGGCTGCCAAGACTCGCGGCGTTGTCTCGCGTCTTCGCACGCGCCATTGCGCGCCGCGCGCGGACGTAGATGTGCGCAAAGACGCTGTCTTGCGCCGTCTCGCTGCTGGCCGCAACCTGCTTCTTCTTGTGCGGCACAAAGACTTGGAGGAGCTCGCACGCTTCGCTATGGACATTCAGCAGCTTCGCGGCGACGTCGTTGATCTTTGCGAGGCGCTGCTTCTGCGCTGCAGCGCCATCCTTTGTCCCAGCGTCTGGGGCTTTGCTCTTGCGGACCATCTTCTGGATATTGAGCTGCACGACGCGCCAGGCGTCGAGCAAGTGGAACTGCGTTGTCGTGAGCTGCACGACATGTGCATGGAGCTCCTGGGCGTCAAAGGAGCTGAGTGTGTCATCGAGCTGCCGGAGCTTGCGCTTGTTGTTCCACTGGAAGTTCTCGTACGTGCTCTGGAAGTTGTTGCCGATGATGAAGACCGGCATGGCAAAGTACATCTGGCCGAAGATCATCGCGACGCCTGTGACGAAGACCGACGCCCAGTTGTTCAGCGACGGCACTTGGTTCCCGTAGCCCACGGTCGCGACACTACAAAGCACAGTAGAGAGAGAGGTGGGTGAGTGCAACCGACGTCGCACTACACAGGCACCGAGACGTAGGACGTACGTGACCATGATGAAGTACGCCGAGTTGAAGATGTCGGTGAACTGACACGTCTGGACGTTGTAGCACGGCTCGGCGTAGAACAACGCAGTGGCGAGGAGCATGATGAGCGTAAAGAGGAAGAACATGGTGATCCCGAGCGGTCGGAGGCTCGCGCGGATCGACAGGTACAGGATCCGCGTCTGGTCGTGCTGCCGCAAAACGTTCCCAAGACGCACGGCGCGCACGAGCCGAAAGAGCGCGACCGAGTGCGCTTTGGCGTCCATGGCGTCGAGGCTGAACGTCACGCCAACAGCGCTGAGCACGAGCTGGCAGTACCACGGCAAGAGCGCGACAAAGTCGGCGATCGTGAACGGATCGAACAGGATCGCTTTCGCAAAGCGCTGTGCCGCGACGCGGCTGAGGAGCTCGAGCGAGAAGATCACACTCAGCACCGCGTCGACCGCTCGGTACGTCGCCTCGGTCGGGAGGTACGGGTACCCAGGATCTGAGCCCGCAAAGTTCTTGCCGTCGCACGTCTCGAGCGCCATGACGGCAAAGTTGAGCACGATGAGCACAAACATGGCGCGGTTGAGCGCTTTGACCCAGATCACCTCCTTCGGCTGCCCAAAGATCTCGGCCACGGTCTTCTGCGCGTGCGCAAACACGATGCGATGGTGGTTGAGTGAGGCTGTAGTGCCTTGAGCGTCCGCCACGGCGGCGACCTGGACAGTCTGAGGCGCAAACGGCGCGCGCTCAGTGCTCGGTTCGTTCCTACTCGCACTGCGTCTGGACGCGCCGCTGCGGTGCGAGATGTACTTGAGTGACGCAACGCTGCCGCGCGATTGATGGATCGGCGTCTCGGCGCTCTCGTCTCGCTCATCGCCTTCTTCACACTCGCCAGGGGCGTACGCGACTGGGTAGATGCGCGGCGACGTGGCGCTCGAACCAGGCGTGAGGAACCGCTTGAGCGTGCGCGAGTACGACGGGCTTGCAGTGCTCAAGTTCGGAAGTTTGGCTCCAAACTTGAATCCGGCCTCGTTCGCATCGCTCTTCGTGTGCGCGCGAGCGCCAATGTACGACGTGCGCTTGTGTAACGCAGCAACAGCGGCGATCGAGCGCGCAACCTGCGGCGATGTTAGTGAAGCGCCATTCGGTTGCGCACTTGGCGTCTTCACTGGCAGTGCGTTTGAGTCTGTGTGTAGATCCGTCTCGCCACTTGTGCTTGGGATGTCATTCGACTCGGACGCGACGTCGCTTGGACTGCACCAGCCTCCAACGTTCGCAAGCACAGACGGCTGCTGCTGCTCGGACTCGCCTGAAACCTGCGCGACCGCGGCTGACTCGCCGCTGCTGCTCTTGTGTCGGAGCGGTGTCTCGCGCGGCTCAGCAGCTTCAGTGTCTGCATCAGGGCGAAGACTAAGGCTGCTGCTGGCAGTTGCGAGTACTGCCTGCGACGCATGACTTGGAGCGTCTGACGTAACTTGGACGAGCCCAAGACGCTTGCTGACATCTCGTGTCAGCGCGGAAGCGCTCGGTCGCGACGTCTGTGGCTCGGACACGCGGTCTTCGACGGCGCTTGGGAGGTTGTAGTCGGTCGAGCTCGCATCGCTATGGATGAACTCGGTCGTCAGTGGCATCGAAGTTGGCTCGCTCGAGCGTGGCGACGTCGACGGTAGAAGCACGTCAGAGATCGGTGGCGTCGGCGCTCGTGCAAGCGGCGGCAACTGGAGCTTGTCCTGGAAGAGCTGTCGCGACTCGCTCGCTGCGCTGTCTGTCGAGTGCTCTCGAGGCGAGACGCTGTCCATGAGAGCGCGGGATTCCCCGCTCAATAGCAACTTCTGGTCACGAGCAGTCGCTCACGACGAACGCCACCTCCTCCTTTGCGCGTGCTACGCAAGCAATGCACTCGTGACGCGTCGGCTGCGACAACAACAACAAGACCACGCGAGTGATGCTGGACTCGCGCTGCAGTGCGCGCATGAAGCTGCGTCAGTCTGTCTGGTTGTACGTCTCGCACTCGCTTATCCGGCGCTGGCGCTCGCTTCTCGACACACACGCGCGAACAAACGGGTGTACTGTGTGCGCACCACGGACACCCGCCGCGAGCACGATCGATTGATCGTTCGCTGTCGTACGCCGATGTTGGGGAGCAGCCGACTGGGACACCCAAAGGCGCCTATATCGAGCAATCGCGCGCGTAACGATCGTTAGAGACATCAGACCTCGTCGGTCCTGTCTACTACTACTACTATGTACAACTTGTACGCAAGTGCGTCGCGACCAACAGTGTTGTGCATGAGTGAGCAAACAACTTGCTGTTTGCGCGTGTTTGTTCAGCTAGCCAACAAGGACACTTGTGTGTGTCAAGTACAAGCAACTCGTATCTGTGTACTGCCACTGCTCAACAATCACTCGGTCTTCTTCACTAGTCGCCGTTGCTTTCTTCGTAGACTTTGACAAACCAGGCCGTGAGCACCATGCAGCCAATTGCGCTGCCGAGGAGTGCGTCCGTGTACTTGAGACGACGAGCCCACTCGCCCGTGTACTTGGCAAACATGTGCGGGTTTGACGCAAACGGCGACGGCAGCGCGAGGTGCTCGTCGGTCGAGAGCGTCGTGTTCTGGAGACGGTAGTGGCCGCACCACACATCAATGGCGCGTGAGCGCTCGCAGTCGTCGAGGAGTTGGTAGACTGGTGCATTCGAGTATCCCTGCTCTTCAGGCCGGGTGCTCACGACGCGCCCGACGGTCTCTGCTCGAGCGTCCATGCAACGCTTCCAGATCGCGAACGCTGCCGTGCTGACGTCCTCGTTGCTGAACAACACCGACGTCGCGTTGTTGTTGTTGCTGTTGCTGGCAGGAGTGCGTCCAACAAGCGTGAGGATGTCGAGCTCGTTGCCTTCGACGCACGCCTGGAACGTCCGTGTGCTGCAGTAGACGTCGTTGAAGTTGGTCGCAAAGAGCGTCTTGGCACCTTCGCGTTCACTGGTCTGCGCAGAACCGAACTGGTGGCCGACCAAGAGCAAGATGGCGTAGATAGCAGCGCCGATGTAGAGGATCCAGCGACCAGTGCGCTTTGCGTCGCCGAGCGCGCAGAGCCCCATCGGTATCCACATGAAGAGGAACGGCAGGATGATCAACATCGCAGTGGCCCATTTGTCGTACGCGCCAGTGCTCATGGGAGCAAATGCGTAGCGGCAGCTCATCGTGCCGGCGTCAATGTAGAACGGTACGTAGATGTACCACACGATCGGCAGCACGACGGCTCCGATCGCGAGCGGCGCGATGGAGAGCGCGCACAGAGCCTTGCTCATCGTAGCAGCGAGTCTTGAGCGCAAATGCTTGTCTTGCTTTGCCTCCGATGCGTGCTTGCTTGTGTGTGCAGAGTGTGCGCTGTCGAGGAGGTTGCAAAGTGTGCTCACGCTTGAGCGAGCTGCTTGTCAGAGATGCTTGTTTGTCTGTTTGCTTGTCAATGGCTGATTGTGGCTGTTTGCTACGAGCGGATCTTCATTGTTTGAAGTGCAAATGACAAAAGAGGAGTGAAGAGTGCATACCACCTGGACAACAACATAGTGTTTTGAAGTACACTTGTGATTATGAAAGATTTTAGAAGTGGAGATTAACACCGTGTTGTGAGATATACCCACTTCGCCACACCGCATTGTGCGAAATACCCACTTTCCCGATGGGTTCACACTTCTTTGAGAGCGAGCACAAGAGAATCGTGCAGTACAACGAACGCGAGTCTCAAGTCGTCGATCAGCCAATCCATCAAGCCACACGCACACAACAAGACTTGCTTGCCAACGCTCGCTCGCTCGTTCACTTGCAAGACGAAGAAGAAGACCACCAAGACGAGCAACAAGACGAACAAGCTCAAGCACGTGCATTTGCAGACTCGCTGCTCCTCGACAACAACCAACAAGAAGCAACAGCAAGCAACGACGACGACATGGCCAAGCGATGGTGGGATCTCCGCTCGCAACGAGGCGCTGCTACGACTGCGTACGCGTTCGCTGATGACAAGCCCGCGTACTTGCAAGACGGCGTGCCGCCTCCGCGGTCGTGCACGACTCGCGTGAAGGACGCAGCGCTCGCAGTGCGCACGGCAGTTCGAGCAGCACTCGCGAAGCTCATCTGCTTTCGCTCGTACTGGTACTCCGTTCCGCTCGTGATTGCATCGATCGGACTTGCGATCGCGTGCTTTGTTCTGCTCCTCATCGTCGATGGCGACACGTTGGACTCGCACTACGGATTCACGCCACTGCCGGTCAAGTCGTACGTCAAGTGGGGCCTCGCGATGTACATCATGGTGCCGATGCTATTGATCCCGCCACTCTGTGCGACCTTTCTCGAAGCTAAGCGCTCTGCGCGCCGGATCATGTACTTCGTGAGCGCGATCTACATCACGATGCTCGTGATCGGCAACGCCTTGAGCGTCTCGCGCACACACGCGCGGCGCGCGATCGAGCCGCAGTTCGCCGCACAGTTCAACGCGTTCTACTGCAACGCGCGCTTGGTGCGTGCGTGTCTCGAGAACAAGCAAGACGACGTGCTTACGCTCGCTGGCATTGGGAACGCGACCGCGCTGAACGCTGCGACGAACACAACCGACGGCGCGCTCTCGGTCTTTAAGAACTGCAGCGACGCGCTGCTCAAGAGCGTCAACCGCGACAAGAAGAGCATCGTTGAGGACCCAGACGTGTACGTGCCAGGAGTATGGATCGGCAACATCTTGGACGATCACAAGGCGTCGCAAGCGACGGATGCGTGGTGCACTCAGCTCACGCTGCGGTCGGCGCCACTCTCAGACGCCGAGCAGCTCGCGCTGCCGTCGCCGTACGCGTCGAATCCAGACGTCTTTGCCGCGTACGTGGACGAGTGGCCGCGCCGCATGCGGTACACGAACGTGCTGCTCGGCAGCTCTGTCGGCTGCATGCTCCTCGCTGCGGCGTCCTGGAAGATCAAGGACGCGACTAGGCAGAGCGGGTGGCAGTGGTAAGAGAGACACGATGCTGATGAAGAGCAGAAGCGATGGGGGGTGAGTGAGGCGTAGTGAAAAGTGGCGATGATCAGCAGCAGCAGTAGTAGCGAGGCTAACAACCCAAGAAACACGTGCGAGCATGTTCATCTACGCAACGACTTGCGCGCTCTCGCCGCACTAGTGTTCGTCTCTCGCGCTCGTATACGAGTCGACAACGTGCTCAGAGCTTGGAGTTGGGGAAGAGCTGCTTGTCGCCTGCAAACTTGTAGTAGTCGCGCTTGTTCTGGATCACGCGCATGCATCGGCCAGCGTTGTCGGGCTCTTGCACAGCGGCGGCGAAGCTCTGGACAACGTCGTCGATCTCCATGACGCCACCCATCATCGAGGTGAACTCGGGCACAGACTCGGTCGCCTGCTGCCCCATCGCAGTCTTGGCAAAGCCTGGGCAGAGCGCGACGACACGAATGTTGTGGCTCGCTTTCAGAGGGTACAGCGACCGCGTGAGTCCAACAACACCGGCTTTCGCAGCGGCGTACTCGGGCGAGAACGGCACGGCGTTGAGCCCAGCAAGGCTTGCGAGGTTCACGACGACGCCCTCCTGTCCCTTCGGCAGCTTCTTGAAGTAGTCGATCGCAACCTGCGTGCCACGCACGACAGCAGTGAGGTCGATGTCGATCACGCGCTCCCAGTTGCGCGGCGCGCCGTCGTCGTAGAAGCTCATGTCACCGGCGATGCCAGCGTTGTTGGCGAGGAGGTTCACTGGCTTGTCAAAGAACTTGGTCGCAAAGTCAAAGACACGGTGGAAGCTCTCCGAGTCTGTCACGTTCTGCGTCTGCCACGCCACGCGCTTGTGCCCAAACTGCTGCTGGAACGCCGCACCAGTCGCTTCGAGCGTCTTCGCATCGACGTCAGTGATCACGACTTTGCCGCCTGCTGCGAGGATCGCGGTCGCAAAGCCTTTGCCAAGTCCTGCCGCGCCGCCCGTGACAATCCCCACGACTTGCGAGAGCTCCATGTTGCTAGTGTAGGTGGTGTTGCTGTGTAGTTGTTGTGTCGGTGGTGTGATGTCAATGCGTACGAAGAGGTACGCTGACGAGAGCTGTCGCCGAATGGAGCTGCTCTTTCCTCGTGTGTTGACGAATGCCTGTCTGTTGAGTTGACGTGTGGCATAGCACTCGGTTTTGTCACTATCACTTGTTTATTAGCGAGGATTTGCTCGGTATTTCGTGTGTGTGTGGCGTACACATTTTACTCGATCAAGTGCGAGTCGCTTCAACTCCCACGTACTGAATTGCCTCTTGTAAGTACGATCAAACGAGGTTTATTAGTAGTCGATAATAAACCTCACAGTGCGAATCTGCACTCGAAACGACTATGCACAAGTCGCAACAGCGTGTGTGGCGGACTGGTTGGTTGGGCATTGGTTGGGCACGGAAGCGTCGCGCACTGCCATCAGCTGCTGCGGCACAAGGCGACGTCCAGCATCGCCATCGACAACGGCAGCGCCTGCGCCTGCGAGCACGTGCTTGACGACAGCGACGACCTGCAGCAGTAGGTCCGAGACACGAGACGGACAGCATGGCGGGCGCAACGGACAAGAAGAGCAAGAAGAAGAGCAGCAGCAAGGACAGCGCTGCTGCTGCTGCGAGCAGCGACTTTGGCACGTCCTGGCCAGCGACGAACCCGTCGTCGGCGTCGCGCTCGTGCCCGACCAAGACGTATGTGCTGTCATAGCGACACTGTCTCTTGTCTCTTCGATGCATTGCTACAACTACTAGTGCTGTGCATCACGACTCACTGACTCATGTCCACCTACGCTGCATGGACAGCAATGACAAGCTCCAGAAGCTCGTGTCGCCGCACCTCGACTCGTTCAACTTCTTCTTGACCGAAGGCCTCGACCTCGCTGTCGCAGACCTCGCAAAGGTGCCAGTCGAGATCCCGAACCAGCACCAGATGATGCTCTGGATCGAGAGCGCGCAAGTCGGCTTCCCAACGAGCGAGAACCAGATCTCGGGTGAGCGCAAGCTCCTGCCGAGCGAGTGCCGTCAGCGCGGCATCTCGTACACGGCGCCACTTGTCGTGACGCTCGCGCGGTCGTTCGCGGGCTCGAACAACGTCGAGCGCATCCAGCGCGTCGTGGGCGACATTCCGATCATGGTGCGGTCGAAGCGGTGCCACCTCAGCGGGCTCTCGCCGCCAGAGCTCGTGAAAGCCCGCGAAGAAGCGAACGAGATGGGCGGCTACTTCATCTGTAACGGCAACGAGCGCTGCGTGCGTCTGCTCCAGCTCCCTCGGCGCCACCACATCATGGCCGTGCGCCGTGGCGCGTTCGCGAACCGCGGCGACCTCTACACCGAGCTCGCAGTCTTCATGAAGTGCGTCCGGCGCGATCAGTCGGCTGTGACGGTCACGTGCCACTACTTGGAGGACGGTAACGCCACCGTGCGCTTTGGTGTGAAGAAGCAAGAGTTCATGATCCCAGTCGGCTTGGTCTTCAAGGCGCTGTACCCGCTCACGGACCGCGAGATCTACGAGCGCGTGCTCCGCGGCGAGCACGAGAACACGTACCTCTCAGCGCGTGTCGAGCTCATTCTGCGCGAAGCGAAGAAGTTCTCTCTCTACTCGCGCGAGGAGGCGCTCGCGTACCTCGGCAAGCACTTTCGCCACGTCATGCCGAACGTGTACGAGTCGATGAGCAACGTCGACGTCGGCTCGAAGATGCTCGACGAGTTCCTGTTTGTGCACATTCCGAAGGGCGAGAAGGGCCGCGCGCAGAAGGTCGAGCTCCTGAGTCTCATGCTCCGCAAGCTGTACGCGTTTGCAAAGGGTGACGTGCGTGAAGACAACGCCGACTCGGTCATGAACCACGAGCTCCTGCTCCCTGGGCACTTGTACCTCATGATCCTGAAAGAGAAGCTCCAGGAGCAGCTCGCAGCGATGCGCGCCAACATCTTGAAAGAGTGCGGCGGAGCGAAGAAGAGCGTCGTGATGGACCAGGTATTCTTGCGCAAGATGTGGGAGCGCACGGCGAACATTGGCCACGCGATGACGTACTTCCTCAACACGGGCAACCTCCGGTCGTCCAGCGGCTTGGACCTCATGCAAGTCGCCGGCTACACGATCGTGGCTGAGAAGCTCAACTACTACCGCTACTTCTCGCACTTCCGCTCCGTGCACCGTGGTCAGTTCTTCACGGAGATGAAGACCACGGCTGTGCGCAAGCTCCTGCCCGACTCGTGGGGCTTCATGTGCCCAGTGCACACGCCGGATGGCTCGCCGTGTGGTCTCTTAAACCACTTGGCGGTCGAGTGCGAGCTCGTGTCGTACCCAGCGCACAAAGCCGACGACTACCTCGCGCACGAGATGAAGCTCGCGCGGTTCTTGGCGACGCTCGGGATGATCCCGACATCCGGCTACGCCGACGGTGCGCTCGTTGTGCCGTACTCGTACTTGCCGATCATGCTTAACGGCAAGGTCCTCGGCGGTGCGCCGGCGAACGTGTGCAAGCGCATCCAAGAGGTGCTGCGTCAGGTCAAGTCGGCCGACGACAGCGCTGAGCGCCTCGAGCACGGCATCGTCGCGAACCTCGAAGTGTGCCTCATCCTCCCGACGCTCGGCGGCGTGTACCCGGGTCTGTACCTCTCGGCCGACGCGGCGCGCATGTCGCGCCCTGTTGTGCAGATGGACACGCACCGCGTCGAGTACATTGGTCCGATGGAGCAAGTGTTCATGGACATTGCGGTCACGAAGGACGACATTCGCCCTGCGACGACGCACATGGAGATCAAGCCGACGAACATGCTCTCGCTCGTGGCGTCGCTCACACCGTTCTCGGACTACAACCAGTCGCCGCGTAACATGTACCAGTGCCAGATGGCGAAGCAGACCATGGGCACGCCAGCGCACTCGATCGTGAACCGCACCGACAACAAGATGTACCGCATCCAGTCGCCGCAGATCCCGATCGTCCAGAACGAGCGCCTGCGCGAGTACCAGCTCGACGAGTACCCGCTCGGGACGAACGCTGTCGTCGCTGTGATCTCGTACACGGGCTACGACATGGAAGACGCAATGATCTTAAACAAGTCGTCGTACGAGCGCGGCTTTGGCCATGCGTCCGTGTACAAGCAGATCAACGTCGACATTAGCTCGGACGGCAAGCAGGGCGGGTCGACGAAGAAGTACTTCTCGAACATCAAGCCGTCGACCGGTGAGCAGTGCTCGACGAGCCTCGACCGCGACGGCTTTCCGCACATTGGCCAGGTCGTGAACTACGGCGACCCGATCGCGTGCTGGATCGACGAGACAACCGGCCAGGCGCAGTACCAGAAGCATAAAGAGTCGGAGCCAGCGATCATTGAGCAGATCAACATGATCGGGAGCTCGTCGCAGGCGTCCGAGCACACAAAGGCCGGGATCAAGCTCCGGTTTTGCCGAAACCCGACGATCGGTGACAAGTTCTCGTCGCGCCACGGACAGAAGGGTGTCATGAGTATCCTCTGGCCGCAAGCCGACATGCCGTTTGCCGAGTCGGGCATGTCGCCAGACGTGATCATCAACCCGCACGCGTTCCCGTCGCGTATGACGATCGGTATGCTCATCGAGTCGATGGCCGCAAAGACCGGCGCGCTCAAGGGCAAGTACATGGACGCGACGCCGTTCCAGTTCAGCGAGAAGGACCGCGTGATCGACTACTTTGGCGCGCAGCTCAAGGAGCACGGGTACAACTACATGGGCAGCGAGCCGCTCTACTCGGGCATCTCGGGCACGGTCATGCACGCCGACATCTACATGGGCGTCGTGTACTACCAGCGCTTGCGTCACATGGTGAGCGACAAGTCGCAAGTGCGCGCAACCGGCCCGATGAACTCGCTTACGCGCCAGCCAGTCAAGGGTCGTAAGAAGGGCGGCGGTATCCGCTTTGGTGAGATGGAGCGCGACTCGCTCCTGGCCCACGGCTGTGCGTTCTTGCTCCAGGACCGTCTCATGAACTGCTCGGACAAGCACATTGCCACGGTGTGTACGAACTGCGGCTCGCTGCTCTCGAACGCGACGCAGCGTGCGAGCGTCGAGACGGCCGGCCAGGGCGAAGTCGCCGTGGCGATGAAGTCCAAGACGCAGTGGTACTGCCAAGTGTGCCAGAGCGGCGCCAACTGCCAGGCCGTCGCGATGCCGTACGTCTTCCGCTACCTCGCGAACGAGCTCGCAGCGATGAACATCAAGATGTCGCTCAGTCTCAAGGGCTGCTAAGGCGCCAACGTCCAACAGCGGCAGCAGCAGTAGTAGGTCGTTCGCGCCAAGACGTCGCTACTGCTGACAGGCTCTAGGACGTCGTATTTCATATACAGCCACCCCACTCTCTCACTCCCTATGACCCGCACTCAATAGATACACTTTGCCACCGCCTCTCATGTGCTGCTGCTGCTCCTACTGCTGCTGCCGTGATGCCTCTCACTCTCAAGGGCACGCTCCAGTCGCTCATGCTCGTGACACCACGAGCGCCATTGCCAGCTCCAGCTCCAGTCGTCCAGATGGTCGTATATATCTAGCGCATACAGCGCCACACAAACGATCTTGAAGCGACGCACGCGCCTCGCAGCACGAGACGAGCTGTAAGCTGCGAGTGTCCGCATCTGCGCTTGCACGTACAGACGTACGCTCTCGCCACTTGCTGCGCTTGCAGTGTGTGCAGTTGCGTGCGATGCGGTCGAGCACGTCCGACTTTACGGCGTCGCTGCGCAGCTCAAGGAGCTCCCCGAGCACGACACCGCGCAGCAGTAGCAGCAACGCAAGTCATGCGCATGGCAGTGGCTCGCATCACCACAGCCGCAACAATGCGTACGCTGGCATGAGCATCAGCGTGCCGTCGAATGTCCCATCGCCGTCGCACTCTGCGAGTGGAAGCGCGCGCTCGTCGCCGCACACGAGCGCAAGTGCGTCATCGAGTCGGCGCTCGTCATATAGTTCCCAGTCGCAGCAGCAGCAGTCACATGTATCACATAGCTATCACCACAGTACAGCGCAGCTCGCACCTACGTACTTGCAGCGCACGGCGATCTCGAACGCGTACAACTCGCGCGGCGACGACGAGACGTCGTCAAACGTCTCGGAGAGCCTCTCACTCAGCAACGCGAGCATGAGCGGCAGTGTCTCTGGCGGCAGTGGCGGTGGTGCACTTGCGTCACCTGTGAGCTCGAGCGGCTCACGGTACTCGGAGCGCGGGAGCAACTTCAAAGTCGTGATCCGCGTGCGGCCGCCACTACCGCGCGAGCTCCACGGCGACCGGCCGTTCCAGAACGTCATTAGCGTCGATGCCCCAGGACACGTCCTCACCGTGTGCGAGAACCTCAGCGCGCTCACGGACGCCGACGGTAGCGCCACGCCTGGCGCGTACGGGAACCACATGTTCTCGTTCGACCATGTGTACGACCAGCAGTGCACGCAGAGCGCGGTGTACGAGAACACGGCCAAGGCGGTCGTCGAGTCCTCGCTCGAGGGCTACAACGCCACGATCTTTGCGTACGGACAGACCGGCACGGGCAAGACGTACACGATGGAAGGCTTCAACAGCGGCTCCGGGTCGGTCGAAGAGCGCGGGATCATCCCGCGCGCAATCGAGCAGATCTTCTGCCACATCCAGTCGAACATCTCGGCGCGCATGCGCTTCCTCGTGCGCGCGTCCTACTTGCAGATCTACAACGAGTCGATCTCAGACTTGCTCAAGCCCGAGCGCAACAACCTTACGATCCGCGAAGACAAGAAGCGCGGCGTGTTTGTCGAAGGTCTCTCCGAGTGGGTCGTGCGGTCCCCAGAAGAGATCTACGGTCTCATGGAGCGCGGTGGCGCTATGCGCGCGACTGGGAGCACCAAGATGAACGAAGTCTCGTCGCGGAGCCACGCTGTGTTCATCATCATCGCTGAGCAGAGCAAGACGTCGTACGTCGACGCGAAAGGGACTGAGATCCCGCCAGAGGAGTTCACGGCCATGGTGAACGCGTACCAAGCACGCCACGCAAGTAGTGGCAAGACGAACGCGAACGGCACGATGGCGCTCCACCCGAAGCTCGAGTCGATGATCCGACAGAGTTTCAAGGTCGGGAAGCTCAACCTCGTCGACCTCGCTGGCTCGGAGCGCGTGCGGCTCTCTGGCGCGACAGGTCAGCGCCTCGAAGAGAGCAAGAAGATCAACCAGTCGCTCTCGGCGCTCGGGAACGTCATCGCTGCGCTTACAGACGCGCGCGGGCGGCAGCACATTCCGTACCGCGACAGCAAGCTCACGCGCATCCTCGAGGACTCGCTCGGCGGGAACTGCAAGACGACGATGATGGCGATGATCTCGCCGGCGCTCGAGGCGATCACCGAGTCGCTCTCGACGCTCAAGTTTGCGAACCGCGCCAAGAGCATCAAGAACGAAGCGCGCGTGAACGAAGACCTGGACCAGAAGAGCCTCTTGCGCAAGTACGAGCGCGAGCTCAAGCGTCTGCGCGCTGAGCTCGATGAAAAGAGTCGGAACGTTGTCGACAAGCGCCGACTGCTCGAGCTTGATGAGCAGCGCCGGCGCGCGGAGGAGGACAAGATGGCGGCGATCCGCGCGCTTGAGGAGCGCTCGCGCGAGTTCATGAAGGAGAAAGAGGAGAAGAAGCAGCTCGAGCAGCGCATCTCGATGCTCACGTCGCAGATGCTCATGAGCCACCAGCGCAAGCTCCCAGGCGGCGGGACGTATCGCCCAGGCACTGGCAGTGAAGTCGACGCAGATGGGAACCAGCAGCTCGTCCTTGGCGGCTACGACAGTAGCAGCAGCATGGAGGACCCAGTGCTGCGCGACGCGATCAAGGAGCACCAGGACCGGATCCGGAAAGAGTACGAGTGTCGCCTCGCTGATCTCGAGAAAGAGCGCGAGAGCATCGAAGAGGAGAAAGCGCAGGTCGATCGGTACAAGCAGCTCCTGCTCAAGCAGCGCGACATCATGATCGCACTCACGCAGCGTCTGAACGAGCGCGACGAGCAGATCACGGCGCTCCAAGACGAGCTCGATGCGTACGACCGACACGAGAAGGCGCTCGAGGAGAAGCTCGACGAGAAGACGGCGCACTTGATCCACTTGCAGCGCGTGACGATGGAGCACCACGCGAGCGCGAGCGGTGCGACACACGCAGATGTGCTCCAGGCGCTTGGGGACTGGGGCGCAACGAGTGGCGCTCGAGCGAGCAGCGCTAGCGCAAGTGCCAGTGGTCTCCCGACTGAGTTGCTCCTCACGCACAAGCAGTTCCGTCCGCACGATGCAAGTGTTGTGGCTGTTGTACCAAGCAGCCGTGGTGCTGGCGCACCATCGGAGCGTCTGCTCTCAGCGCACGAGAAGATCCAGGAGCTCCAGGCGCTCGTGGACACGCAAGCGACTGAGCACGCGCGCGTCGCCAAGGAGCTCGAAGACATCAAAGCCGAGAAGGTCTCGGTCGAGTTCGTCTTGCGCGAGCGCGTGGACAAACTCGTGCAAGTCGAGCTCGGCGCACGCGCCAAGCAGCTCGCGCCAACAACAGGCGGCGATGCGCAGCTCCACGCGCGCTGCGAGACGCTCGTGAAGGAGCGCAAGGCCGTGCAGACGATCATGGAGCACAAGATCAAAGCGCTCGTGAGTGCTGTGAGTGAGGCAGCGGACGCGACGTTCGCACGCGCGGGCGGCGCTGACCAACTCGGCGAGCCGGCGCAGTGGCTCACGCGCGAAGTGCATGCGCTGCAGCGACTCGTGAACGCGTCGATCGTTGCGCTACGCAACGCCGAGAGCAGTAGTGGCAGTGGCGCTGCTTCAGCACCAGCACCAGCAGCGAGCAGTGGAGGCAAAGTGTCGATGCGTAGTGAGCCTGTGCCAACGAGCGCTGGCTCTAGCGCTGCAGCGATGGCGACGTCCGCAAAGCCGAGCGTGTCGGTCGAGGAGCTGATTGAGCAGCGCCGCGCACAGCTCCAGCGCGAGCGACGCGATGCAGGCGAGACGCAGTGAACGAGATGCAGAGAGGCAGCACATTTGCTCTGCTGGACGCAGGGCCGACAGAGTGGCAGACACACACATGAAGTAGCCAAATGAACGCGTCGCGCTTGGTTCTCCGCGTCACACTCGTTCGTCTATTGCAGCGCTGTCCTGAGCTTCGAGCAGCAACGCTTGCGCTGACGCCATGGCCGCCTCTCGTCCTCGAGTGTGTGATAATGCACTTGTTTGTCCGTTGGTTGCTAGAGCGGGATCGCGAGCTTGGGTTCATCGTCTCGAGCGCTCCCAGACGGCGGCGGCGCTGACAGGAGCGACGGCGGCGGATGTCCAAATCCAAAGGCTCCGCCGCCACTGACACCGACGATCGGTGCGCTCGGTTGGATCCGGTGCTTCTCGTCGCGCGTGCCTGGCTGCGAGAAGTACTTCCAGTGGTCACTCGAGCACTTGAGCTGCGAGTCGAGTATCTGCATCATGAGAGAGTGCATACGCGTTAGTACGAGGCTGAGGCTGCCACGGTCAGAGTCACTGAGACACAGAGACGCACCCAGAACTGGAACGAGTTGCCGACGCCTGGGAGGATCACCATCACAAGCAAGAGCTCGAGGTGGCGATGGCTCTCAAAGCCAGCGAAGAGCGCCTTGGAACCAAGTGCGAATGGACGGTAGAGGCACCAAATGAACGCAAACGTCGCTAGCTTCATGCCTAGCAGCGCCACCATGTAGCCGGCAAACTGCGTCCGCCAGACGCGCCATCGCGGTGGCTCGCCATAGTAGCCCGAGTCGACGAGATCTGTGATCGCATAGCGCACTGCGCACGCGTGGACGATTCGTAGGAACACGATCGTGAGCGCGAGTCCGAGCGTCGCGTCGACGACGTATGTCACAAAGTAGATCCCGCACTAGGACGCAGCGCCATACAAAGCACATGTACGTGAGCTCGAGCAGCAGCCTCGGATCATTGGCATCCCCGACTTGCAAGGCGCGCGCGCACTTCGTCGTCGTCCGGCGCGCCGTTTGCAACAAAGACAATCGACAAGACGATGTTGAACCAGTGGCAGATGAGCGACCCAACGCACTGCTTCCCGACGTCCATTGCCCAGACCTGATCAACGACAAGCACGTCGCGTGAGTCGCGTGAGGTGTGTCCATCGACTTGCACAAGATCCGAAACAGGATGCACGAGAGCGTGCTGCTTCCTGGTTATTGTCAACGCACCTTGAGCGGTCGTGCAGGCGTCTCGAGCTTGCGCTTAATGTACAGCACGCAGACTGCAGCAAGTGCGAGCGATAGCTGCAGCACCCGTCCGAAAGCGTCTGTGAAGAGGTAGCACTCGTCCGAGGCGCCGTCCTCTGATGTGAACTGCCAGTACTCGCGCTCGCGCATGCCAGTCGTCTGCTGGCTCGAGCACACACTCACAACGACGCACTTGCTCGTTCACTCGAGAGCACTCGATCGATCGATAGTCGTGTGTCGCGTCAGTCGTCACCACCACACGCACAGACTCGATCTCGCGACGTTTGCTGCTTCAATGTCCTGATAGAGTGTGTGGACTACACAATGCGTATTGGTGTGCACGTGGTGTGGCAATCAACGAACTTGGCAAAAGTATGGCTACTCCTGGCACTGGCGCTTGAGGGGAGACTCGCGACTGCTTCGAGGCTTGTCTTCGTCTTCGTCTTTGGCGTCTCGCTCGCGTCGACGGTGTCCAGACATGCCGCCTAGCTCTCGTTCTTGCAAGACGGTCTTCCAGATGTAGTCGGTCAAAACTTTGGCCATATTGAGGCGCTGGATCTGCATCGCTGCACATCTCGCGTCGAGCACTTCGATCAGTGTCGAGTGCTCGCACATGATCTTGATTGCCTTGAGAGCCAGCGAGCGCGAGCAGTACACATCAGACACTGCAGCGCGTCGCAGCGTGCCGGCAAAGAACTCTTCGTGGCGATTCTCGACAAGAAACTTGAGGACGCCGTAGTGCTGTCTCCGCGCCGCCATGTTGATCGCTGCGCGCGTGTAGCCCTTGGCGCGATGTTCGTGCAAGAACCGTACGACGTCGAGGTTGCTGCACCGCGCCGCCATGTCCATCGTTCGCGTCGTCATGCAGCATTCGAAGCGATGTGTGTGCAACAACTGCAACATGTCGAGGTCGCCATTCCGCGCAGCTTCGTTCATCGCGTACGACGTGCAGCCTTCCGTGCGTTTGGCCTGCAAGAACTGCACCACGTCGAGGTGCGCGCAGGCAGCAGCAATGTCCATTGCGTCAGTCGAGCAGCCCTCGG
The DNA here is from genome assembly GCA_003730235.1 of Pythium guiyangense. Classification (NCBI taxonomy): domain Eukaryota; phylum Oomycota; class Peronosporomycetes; order Pythiales; family Pythiaceae; genus Pythium; species Pythium guiyangense. The sequence goes on from QXDM01000010.1 coordinate 166,935, forward strand.
ATCGGTTCGTGTGGAGAAACTCGACGACGTGGAGTTGTCCATACTGCGGGGCGTCGTCCATCGCTCGCGTCGTGCAGCTCAGGCGGAGCTGCTGCATCTTCGCGTGGAGAAGGATGACAGCGTCCATGTTGCCGGTGCTGCTAGCAGTCTCGAGCGCGCGGGCGTACGCGAGCGGTGACCATTGCAGCGTCTTGTGGTTGCGCAGCAAGAGCTTCAGTTCGTTGATCGATGGGCCCTTGAGTCGACATAGCCTGTACGTCGCGGCTTCCGACAGTGCGTAGTCCGAGAACTGGTACCGCGCGCTCTTGATGACACATCGCAGCGTCACTGTGTCACTACACAGTGTGTTACCCACGACTTCCGGCGCGATGTCCGTGCAGTCTCGCGGGAGGTTCTCGAGGAGCCACTTGACGATCTTTGTACTCGGTCGCTTGAGAGCTGACTGCATCAAGTTCCGCTCGCAGACCCAGTGCGGATCCTCGCGCATGGCCGCGAACGTCCACGCGAGGGTGTCGACGTTCTGATTGTGCACCGCGCACTCCATGACTGTGTCAAACTGGAGCTTTGCGTGGCGCTGGAGTGTCGGGTTCTCACGCGCCAGTGTGCGCAGCGCTCGGAACATGACCTCATCGTTCGCCAAGATCGCCATCTGCGGCAGCAAGCCGACGCTGTGAGGATACAAGAGTGGCGACAACTTGGAGGCCAGTGGCCAGTTGCTTCTCTTGGCGAGCTCTCGGCGATGAAAGTCGATGACCCATTGCGGCCACTTGTAGATGAGCCTCGAGATGTGGCGCCACTGTGTTGCGTCTGCCAGCACTCGCGTGATGAATAGACTCCGTCGGAGGCTCGAGGCGATCGCTCGCTCGGGCTCTGCTTTCACTGCGTCTTGGTCACAAGGTGACCAATGCGCAGGCGGCGCAGTCTTGAGCAGCTCTGTCTTCACGTTCGCCATAGTTGCTGCTGGTTGAGCAAGTGCGCCGTCACGCAGCGTAGTAAAGCACCAAGATTGTGTGTGTGAGAGAAAGAGATAGTGTGCGTGTGAGAGTCCAATGGCTCTCGTGTGCCTGCACTTGAGGCAGTTGCTCGAGTTGCGCGTGAGAAGCAGCATGTTCGAGCTCCACTACGTGTTCATCGGCGAGCCGGGCGTGCACTGCGTCAAGATGGACGGCAGTCAACCAGTGAGCGACCTCATGCGCGCGATCAAAGCGCGCCACCTCGACTTGGTGCGCCTCAAGTGGTCGGACTTGAGTCTGTACTGCGCAGCGCCAGTCGACTTGGGCGACCATAGTAGCACCGTAGACGCTGCTGCCGCCGATGCCAGTGCGCACACGCGCGCGCGGAAGTACATCCACCGCACGGACAGCTGTGTGCCGCTCCTTCAGACATTCCAAGCCATCAAACTGGCGATGACGAAGAGCAAGTTCGTGCGCCGCGAACTGCGTCTGCGTGAGAACCAGCGCCTCGATGCGTACTTTGACCATGGCGTTGCAAGTGAGCGCGACAGCGACGACGATGATGGTGACGATGATAGCGACAGTAGCTGCTCGCTTGACGCTAGCGACTGTGAGACGGACGTCAGGACTGTCGCGACTGCGATCAAGGACGAGCGTCGTGACGACACGAGCAGCAAAGACCGAACGTGCACGCACCGCACGCGGTGTCGACGCCGATGCAGTGGCAACATCCACATCATCGTCGACCGATCCGTGGTGCGTCCGTTTGACCAGCGCTGGGAGATTCGCTCGGATCGCCCGCGCATCCGCAAGATCAGCAAGCGCAACGAGCAGATGTGGGCGAACAAGACGCAGCGATGGAAGTGACTGGACTGACTGCGGTGCGCTGTGCTCAAGCGATGCAAGAGCCAAGAGCGGTGTAGGCTGAAAACGAGGCTCGTAGCTCAAGGTACCCGGTCACGTTCATGTTCACGTCGCTTGACGATGCTCTTTTCAATGCGCTTCGCCTGCACGTCACGTCCAGGACGCACTCACTCCACACTCGCAACGGCGGTCTGCGTATCCATGACGCGCGCCTCTTTGCGCGCCATCGCAATGTCAAACGCATCGAGATCGGCGTCGCGGTGCACGAGGTCGACCGCGTCGTCGGGCTTGGAGCCGTCAGGGATCGGCACGCCCCAGTCGCAGTCCTGCTCGATGCCGAGGTTGTTGTGGTGCATCTTGATGCGGAACCAGCCGTTCTCGCCCCAGTACCTGCAGGACACGGCGCAGTCAAGAGCGAGCAAGCGATCGTGAGCACCGAGTGTGCGAGTGTCTCGATCGCCAAGATCAATACAGTAGCAGTAGCTCCAAGCACGTACGTTCCCCACGAGTTGCGACCAATCCCTGCCCAGTCACACACACACATATCAACACTGTCGTCAGTCACTCGCTCGACTGCGCAGTCACAGACGCTCGGCCAAAGCACATCACGTACAGTACTCGGTCTGCGTTTCTTCGTCAAAGCCCCAGCCAGCGACCGAGATCTCGTGGTTGATCATCGGGAACCAGACGTTCTCTTCGTAGATCCCGCCGCTGTAGGCTTCAAACTTGTCGGTCGCGTGCACGCCGCAGCCAATGGGTCCACGCTTGTAGATCTCGGCCTTCATGCGGTTCGCGCCGCTCACAGACCCGTACTCGGACACATAGTACTTGGTGAACGTCTTCACGGGCTCGCACGCGCCAGGCGTGAACGACGTGTTCGACGGCCAGCACCTGTGTGGTTTGGCAGCAGTGCATCGGATCCCAACAGTGTCAGCGACGTGCCACCCACGCGAGCCACAGTACCAATGCCAAGAGTAGCAAGTCAATCACTCCGTCGCAGCACAGACGTACGTCTCGCAGATCGCGTACTGGTCGCACGCGAGGTTCTTCGCTTGGTACGCTTGGCACGTCTGGTCCGGGATGCCGTGGCGGTGCGCGTACTCGTACACAAAGCCTGGGTTCCCGCCTTGGCACGTGCCTCCGCCGTGGCAGTTGATCAGCACTTGTGGCGCAAGCGCGATCTCTGGCCACGTCGCTGCAGTCACAGGAGCAAGTACACAAGAGGCATCAACAGTGTGAGCAGACCCAGTCGAGTCGCTAGCTCAGGCGAAAGCGGGAGAGCGTACCGTTTCGAAGGATCGAGATGCGGTCCGAGAGTGCGCTCGTCGTGCCTTGAGCCCAGCAGCTGCCGCAGTACTGCGGAATGTGCTGGTTCTTGTCCCACGTGACGTAGTTCTTGCCGTCGACGTTGCGCCAGTCCCAGGCTTTCGGCAGGTCCTTGAGCTCGATCGTCTCGTGCGGCAGCGGCGAGAGCACCTTCTCGCCGCCCACAAAGCGGAGCTTCTCGCGACACGTCGCCTTGGCGATCGGCTTTGTCGTGCGCGTCGTCTCGACCGGCTTGGCAATCTCTGGAACTGCTGCTGCTGCTTGCTCGGCTTCAATCTCGTGCTTGGGGATGACGACAGCAGTCGGCCAGCCGTTGTCTTTCGGGACGCCGAATGCGCACTCGCCTTCGATCCCGAGGTTGTTGACGCCGCGCACGATGCGGAACCAGCCGTCTTCGCCCCAGTAGCTCCCCCAACTGTTGCGCACGACCCAGAACTTGGTGTTCTTCTCTTCACCCCAGCCCACGACCGAGATCGCGTGGTCCACGTCCGTCTGGTTCGTCTTGTCGTCAAAGATCCCACCGGTGTACGCCTCGAACTCGTCCGTCACGGCGACGCTGCAGGCAATTGGACCGCGCGCGTAGATCTCGGCCATCATCTGCTGCTCGCCGAGCGTCGTGCCAAACTCCGAGACAAAGTACTTGTCGTACTTGTCCTGCGCAAAGCAGCCCTTGTCCGGCGTGCAGTTCTCACACACGTCGATGTTTCGGCACTGGTTCCCCGTGTCGTGGCCACTTGCAGAGTATCGCTGACAGCCTTCCTCTGGCACGCCGTGGTCATGGATGTAGCGATACGCCGTGAGCTGGTCGCCGCCATGGCAGCCCTCGTCTTCGAGGTCGCAGTTGAGAATCACCTGCGGCGACAGCACGACTTCGCGCATCACGTCCAGTGGCGACTTGCCCTTGGCGTCCCGCGCCTTGGCGATCATCACGCGGTCTGCGAGCGCAGACGTCGCGGCTGTATGTCGCAATAGATAGGCACAAGCGCGATCCAGAGCATCCATGAGCTGTACGTTAGCGCACGAATCTCTCGAATACAACGACGCATCGACGGCACACACAGCAGCAGCAGCAGCTCATAGAGAGAGCAGATGAACGCACCGAATGACCAGCAAGCGCCGCAGTAGTGCGGTACGTGCTGGTTGCGCGAGATCGTGACGAAGCGCGTGCCGTTCACGTTGCGCCAGTCAAAGTTCTTTGGGAGCGCGCTGACGTCGACGTACTCGTGCGGCTGCGGCGTCGTGAGGCGCGTCGAGCGATCGGGGTGGCGCACGTACCCACCGCCCCAGCGCGCAGCACTCACGCCATTGTTGTTATTGTTGCTGCTCACGAGTCCGCAGAGCGCGAGCGCGTATGCATACGCTGCGAGTCCTGCACTGCACCGCATGCTCTTGCTTGTTGTCTTATGCTTGTGCTTGTGCTCGACGAGGTGCAAGTGCGAATGGCGCTCGCGCTGGAGAAGCGTGAAGGGAGTAGAGAAAGATCTCGTGGCATACTGAAATCAAGTCAACTGCGATGCGCAATCTGCGTTGAAGTTGCTGCAACGTCATGGAGAAAGCCGAAGCAAAAGACACTCGGTCATGGACCAGGACCACGCGTGATGTGTACGAGCACTCGCCCGTGATACGAAGACGTGAGATTACGACGACTGCTATACGACTACGGCTACTGCTGCGGCATGCGTGGTCACAGATGGTCCTCGCTCGACGTAATGAGCGAGTGCGGGAGGTGCCCAGTCTCGTTCACTGACACGATCTTCAGCGGTCGGTGCTCGCTCACGTCGATGCGCGTGACGCCGCAGTGGTTGATCTCAAAGTGGCCCCAGCGCCCTGTCGGGTCAATGCCCATGGCGCGACAGAGGAAGAACCGGATCAAGTTGGCGTGGCACACGACGACTTGGTAGCTAAACTGCTCTTCGTCGTCGCAGTCGTTGCTGTCGACGCCGCAGCCGTCGCTGCTGCTACTGCTGCAGCCGATCTGCGAGAAGAACGTCTGGAACGCCTGCTCCATGCGCTCGGCGTCTATTCGCTCGAGCTCGGCGTTCTTTGTACTCGCATTCGCGACCTGCGGCACAGCCTCGTGCGTCGCGTACGGTCGGCCAGGCCAGCCTTCGCGTAGCAAGCGCGTCGGTCGGAGCATGCAGTGGCCAAAGTCTTTACTGATGGTCTGCGCAGTCTCGACTGCGCGCGTCATGTCGCTGTGGAAGATCGAGATGTCGTGGCGCGTCGGCGCGCGCGCGTAGAGCTGCTCGAGGTACGTGCCCGTACACTCGGCTTGCTGTCGCCCCATCTGCGAGAGCACTTGGTGCGAGTCTGGCACGCCGCGCGCGTGGGCGTTGATGTAGTGACCGTGGCGCACGAGGATCACGTGCTTGGTCTTTGGTGGTGCGGCGTACAGGAAGCTGCTGCACGGTGGCAAGAGCGCGGGCTGCACGTGCGGCGACGCTGGCGGCTGGTCGCACAGCGATGCGATCGACCGCATGCGCCGCGTCGCGCCCGTGGCTTCACTTGCGTGCTGACACGAGCGACTCGCGCTGTCGGTGCTGCTACTGCTAGCGCTCGTGTCTCTCCTGCTGCTACTGCTGCTGCTCAGTTCGCTTCGGTCGCGAAAGCTCATGATCGCGTCGATCCACTTGGTGTACGTCGCCGGCGACGGACACTCAAAGACGTACGCCGACGGCCGACCTGGTGACGCACAGCGCGACTGGAGCTTGAACTTGCGCGCATCCTGGAGCGCGTCTTGGTCCATGAGGTTCATCGCCGCGACGTCGAGGTCGAGAAAGTGGTGACGCTGGTCCGACACGGTCTCGAGATGCAGCGACGCACCGTTCTTCACGACGAGCACGCAGAAGATCTGATGAGATGCACACGTCACGCAGTGTGAGCTCGCGGATCGAGCAGCGAGCACACGCGCGTTCTGTCTGTATCCCATCATGAGCAAGCGGACGTACCGATCCGAGCGTCCGCAGCACGACCGAGTCCTGCCCGTGCTCTTCTGCGACCACGAGCTCGCCTTCAGCGACGACGACGTCGCTCAGTGACGTCTTCTTCTTTGCTGTCGGACTCAAGCTCATGCGCTTGTTCTTGCGCTTGAGCGGCGACGAGCGCAGTGTGCGAGCGTCTGGCTGCTCTGGATCTTCTTGCTGCTCAACATGAGACTCTGCGATTGGGGCTGGTGGCGGCGGGCTAGCACTTCCACTGGTGCTAGCGCGCGTTGGCTTGATCGACAGGTCCTGGATGCGGCTAGACGCACACACATGCAGACACAGCGATCAAGCGTCTTTGTGAGCGACTGAATCGAGTGGCGCTTGCATACACATAGCAACAAGAGAGAGTGAGCGCAACGTACACGCCTTGGGTCTTGAGCGCGCACTGGTCGTTCAGTGACGGCGACAGCGGCTCGTTCTGCATGATCGCGGCGCTCTTGCAGAGTGAGCGGCGATGCGGACTCGAGTGGAGACGATGGCGACTGACACGCTACGCGGCGCAAACGACACAGTGCCACTCGACGGAACGACGCGTGTGCGATTCTTCTACGACCAACGTCGTCGCGCGGCTGCTCCTGCTGGTGCGCATGCACGACGCACACTGAGTGAGCAGTCGAGTTCAGACGCGACGTGCCTGCATGGTCCATCCTGTGCATGCGTCACACGTCGACGGAATGGTTTCATTCGCGTCACTCCACGCGCGCAGTGCCACGCACAGCAAGTGCTTATTCTCGTGCATCTCGTCATGCGCGTGGCACATGCGCAAGGTAACACCGAGTGCTACGTACATTTCCAGAGACGCAGACACATGCACACAGGAGCATACCACTTGCGCTTTTCATGCCATTAACGTGGCAATCAGCACTGCAAAGAGCGACGCACAGCAATCGCTGTCGCTGCAGTAGACGTGGTATCATGCTCGCACTGCGCAATGCGATTGATGCACTCGTGCCATTCTCAAGCAGACATGCACACATGCAGACCAGATGACCTACCTCAAGACGAATGTGCGTGTAACTGGTGGTGTGCACAATGAGAGCAGCTCGATACGCGGATGTGTGTGGAGGTGCGAGCTTGCGTGCTGGTGCAGTGTGCGCCGCCGCCGGCAACGCGAGAGCGAGCGCGACAGCAGAGAACGCGCAGAGCAGATCGAGGTCGAGGTCGAGATCAGCGCTGGTGTGTTTGAGCGCTGGCTTTTGATGGGGTTTGCTCGAGTGTGTATGTACAGCACGATTGGATTGATCGGCTTCAAGAGGTTTATGCAACTGCATCCATTTCTGTGAGTGAGCTATTATACAGACATCTATATTCTGGCAGCCGGGATAAGAAGTCTATGCAATTGCAACGTCTGGTATTGAGGAGTTTGGCAGTAAACATATCGCTTCGAGCCAAAGAGATCCGGACCAAGTCACATTCACGCTTCAAGTGGCTCATTCCGATCAACCACTTGATAATTGTATGTTTTCGTCAGAATCACACTCAAAATATCGAACCAGATCATTGGTGTGGCAGTGGTGTGCATGCCGCCAAGCAAGTCGCAGCAGCAGCAAGTCCAAGGCAAGGCAAAGGACGCGAGCGCACGCGCTGAGCATATCGCCAGCGCACCTCGCTCGCTCTCCTCGACGCTCGCTCGCTCGTGTGCACGTATGAGCTCTCGGTCTATGTGTGCGTGTGCCGAGCGCAAATGAGAGCCCTTGCTCACCAACAACAGCGCGCTCGACGTGAGCGAGCGAGCTCGACTGCAGAAGAAAACACTCGACGCGCGCCACATCACATCTTGGCCGGTGACGCGAACGACAGAAAACGAGCACCAGCAATCGCAAGAAACAGCGCTGCGCCGCCACTCGCTCGCTTAGGACAACACGCACCGCCACCACTTCCACGTCCTCTCGTCAGACCTCTATGAGCGTCGACACCCCGTCCATGACGCCGCCACCACAATCACCACCGAGCGGCGCGAGCAGCGGCAATGACTTTGTCGGCTACAACGAGTGGGCTGCCGACACGCTCGGCGTGACGATCGCGACTGACTTTGTGTACGAAGTGGCAGACGACGGCGACCGCGGCGTGTTCATCGCAGAGGACATTGCGCCGCACACTGAGGTGTTTGCGATCCCGCGCGACGCGATGCTCACAGTCCGGAGCGTGCACGAGACGCCGTCGCTTGCGCCTCTCGCAAAGCTCCCGTTCTTCCAGCAATGTGACAGCGAGTGCGAAGACGACCAGCTCGCGCTCGCGCTGCTATTTGAGAAGCACGTCACAGGCGCTGCGTCCAAGTGGAGCGAGCACATTGCGCTGCTGCCAGCGACGTACCACAACGTGCTCTACTTTGGCGCTGACGCGCTCAAGTGCCTGCGCGGCTCGAACCTCTTCCTCATTGCACAGCAAATGGAGCAAAAGGTCGCAGACGACTACGCGGTGCTGCACGAGGCGGTGCTCGCGCCGCTCTTTGACGCGCTGCTCACGACTGGCGCGACGTCGTTGACGCGCGCGGAGCTCGAGCAGAGCTTCTCGCTCGCGAGCTACAAGTGGGCGCTCTCAACGATCTGGAGCCGCTTTGTGTCGCTTCGCGTCGGCAAGTGGGACGCGTCCGAGAGCTCTGCGACCACAGCAGCAACAGCAGAGACGCCGACGCTCGCGAGCAGCGAGCTCGCAACGTCGCCAGCCGACTTCTTTGGCATGGCGCGCGTGAAAGCGATGGTCCCAGTCTTTGACATGCTGAACCACGACCCCGAGGCCGAGATGGCGCACTTCTATGACGTCGAGACGCAGCACTTTCGGCTAGTGAGCCACCAGCACTGGTCCGCTGGCGCGCAGATGTTCATCAACTACGGCGCGCTGTCGAACCACAAGCTCCTGGCGCTCTACGGCTTTGTCGTCGACCCGAACGCGTACGACGCCTTGGACCTGTGGGTCCCCATGGATGAGACAACGTCGAGTCGCTTTGAAGCGAAAGCCGCGGTCTTGGCTGCGAACGGTCTCGACCACGCCTCGACGCCGTTCGAGCTCACGCAAGACGAGCTGAACGAGCTCTTGCTCATCACAGTGCGCATCCAAGAGATCGAGTGCGACTCGGACGACGAGCTCGAGGCGCTCGCAGCGAAAGCGCTCGACGGCGAAGTCCTGAGCGTCGAGAACGAGCACGCGACGCTCACGCGGCTCATCTACACGCTCCAGAAGATGCTCGACGAGTTTAGTGACGACAGCGTAGGAGACGCAAGCGAGCGTCCAGACGACGGTGGCACGCCGTCGCTCCATGAGCGCATGGCAGTCGTCGTGCGGCGCTCGGACGAGACGATCCTCACCGAGACGATCGAGATGCTCAAGTGGAAGTTGCTCGAGATCCTGCCGACGCCCTAGTAGCGCTCCTAAGTGTGTGAGAGAGAGTGCGAGCTGTCTGTTGCTGTGTCTTGATGCGAATCCGTCCCTCTATGCGTCTTAAGCTATGCGTCTCTTGCTCTGTCAGTTCACACGCAGCGCGTTCAGCGGTGACGCCTAGAGCTTGGGGACGCGAAAGACCTTGGCGACCTTGCTCTTCTTGCCCACGACGAGCACTTCGTCGCCGTGTGGTGCAAACACGACGCGCTTGATCGCGTCGTCGAGTGCGTTCGGAATGACCGAGAGCTCGCGGCCGTCGCTCGTGGCGACAAAGAGCAGGTCGTGGTCGCGCGCAGCAGCGAGGAGCTACAGATGACAGCGCAGTACGCAAGTGTAAGAACGATGCAACGGACGATCGCCGCTCAGCGCACTGCAGGCGCACCTTGGCGTCTGGTGAGAGGTCGACCGACTGGTACGGCTTCTGTGCACTCGCACTGAACGTCTTGAGCATCTTTGGGTCTTCCGATACGACGTAGCGCACTGCCAGCAGCCACAGTCACACGTGTGAGGCGATCGCGTCAGTGCACCGAGTCCAGTCGTTCCCATGCGTCGAAAGACGCACCGTTGATGTCCCAGAGGCGCACGGAGGCGTCTTTGCAGACCGTGATCATGCGCGTGACGGCCATCGTGTCTGAGCCGTCGAACGCCAGGTCCAGCACGCCAGTCTAGTCCATATACGAGCACGTGCGACTGAGTGTCAGCTCTGCAGTGCCACTGTATGCCACTCACATCAAGCGCACGGACGTACGCGGTGGCCCTGGAGCGTCATGATCTTGTTCACCTTCTTGAACAGCCCGTTCTTCTCGCGCGTGATCTCAAAGATCTTGACCTCGGGCGTGTACGCCGCCACGGCGATGTACCGATTGTCCTTGGAGCCAATGCAGTGGTAGTTTGCCACTTGGTTCGTGTTGACGACCTGCAGGAGCTGACCGCTGAGGCTCCAGAACTTGACGTCCGTGTCGGCGTCGCCAGCGCACGTGATGAGCGTCGCCCACTGCGCATTGTTGTCAGCCGAAGTCGCGCACACAGAGCGATAAGAGCATGATGCGTGAGCGTTGCAATGGAGCAATGGCCAAGCAGCAGCAGCAGAGTGCACGCGTACGTTGCCAATGTCGTTCATGAGCACCGAGTGGACGTCGGTCTTGTGCGAGACAGGGAACTCGGCCACGAGCTCTGGCTTGATGCGCAGCTTCTCTATTGTCGTCCAGGCATACAAGACGAGGTAGCAGAGGGTGAGCAAACGAAGGCGCGTGGGTTCGCCGTTCGAACAGCTCAACGAGCTACACGCCCCACTACCAACCACAGCACATGGCGACACAGAGACGTACGGTACATCTTGAGCAGCCCGCCTTCAGTCACAACGACGAGGGTCTTGCCATCGCAGCTGAACGTCATCGCAGTCACGTGGTCGTACTCGGTCGAGATGATCTGCGGCTTTGCGTGCTTGTCATGGAGCGTCTCGCGCAAGTACACGCGCACAGTGCGGTCCGTGCTCGCCGTGGCGAGGAAGCGGCCGTTTGGACTGTACGCTGCAGCAGTGACTGCGTACTTGTGCCCAGCGAGCACGTGGAGGTTGTCGACGTGCTCGCGCGCGCCTGCTGCATCTGCGCTCTCGCTGTGCTGCTGCTGTTTCTTCTTCTCGGCTGTCACGTCGACGCGCTTTGCTTTGGCTTTCGGCTTCTTGGTCGCTGCCGCTGCGCGCTCGGCGTTGAGTTCTGCAACCTTTTGCTTGAGCTGCTGTGCCTCTCGGAGCTTTTGCTGCTTCGGGCGCTCGACGAGCGCAAAGTAAAGCCCGCCTGCGAGCACAAGGAGCAGCGCGAGCACGACGCCCTCGAACTCCATCGTTGCTGTTGATGTGGTGGTCGAGGTCGAGGTCGAGGCGATGAAGCGATCTTTGTGCCCTGACTCGTTTCGAGCTGACTTGCCTCGATTATCGCACTATTGAGGCAATGAGGTTGAAAATGTATACTGAAATCAAGTCATGATCCGTTGTAAATGTACGTGGGCCACACAATATACGTGGACCACGCATCTGTTCACGTCAACCACACCAACCACCTTCAACTCGACCTCACCTGATCCAAGGCGACCGAAAGGCTCATTTCCGATCGAGCGCGCCGCACCGCAAGGCACCGACTGTCTCGACGCCAAGCAACAACAGCAACAACAGCAACAATAATGGAGCTCTCGCAGGTCGTGGGTATCGTCACTGGCGCAGCGGCTGGCTTTGGCCGCGGCTTTGCAGAAGCCGTGCTCGACGCAGGCGGCAAAGTGCTGCTCACGGACGTCGACGTGCACCAGCTCCAGCTCACGGGCAAGGCGCTGCAGAAGAAGCATGGCGAGAAGCGCGTGGCGTGGCTGCGCCAGAACGTGACTGACTCGGGCAGCTTCCACGAAGCCTTCGACTACGCGATCTCGTACTTTGGCTCGCCCGTGAACCTCCTCGCCAACAACGCTGGCATCGCCGGTGACATGAGCTTCTACGACGACGGCGCGCCGCGCAACTGGGAGCGCGTGATCGACATCGACCTCACTGCTGTCGTGCGTGGCACGCAGGTTGCGATCGACTACTTCAAGAAGCTGCCGAAGGGACAGGAGGGCGTCATCGTGAACCTCGCAAGCCTTGCTGGGCTCAACGCCGTGCCGTTCTCGCCCGAGTACGCTGCCGCGAAAGCTGGCGTCGTCGGTCTCACGCGCTCGTTGTACCAGCTCAAGGCAAGCCACAACATTCGCGCGTTTGCACTCGCGCCGGGCTTTACGGACACGGCGATGGGGCGTCTCGCAACGGAGACTGTGCCCGAGTACACGGGCGAGCAAGGCGGCTTGATGGCAGTCTCGGACGTCGTTGACGCGTTCGTCGCTGCGGTGCAGGAGCCAGACAACGCTGGCCGCGTGCTGCGCATCGTCAAAGGTAAGCGCAGCTACTATCGCTACGCAGGCGACAAGCAGCTCTTCCCGAACTCCAAGCTCTGAGGATGAGGAGGGCTCGAGTGTGCTCCAGCAGACGTCGTCTTGTAGTTGCGCATGTGCGTCGTGTGTCTGTTCCTTCCACGTCTAATGCCAAAACGATCCAATACGTGCTTCTGTACATGCTATCCATGACGTGCGCTGCTCGTACAGGACGCTTCATGCGCCGAGAGAGAGTATGCACAGACTTCGTGGTGGAGCCCTTGCTCCTATAAAGTTCATGTCATTCCCAGTCACAACTGCGCAACACTATAGTGACAAAATCCAGGAATTGTTTTGCGTCAACTTGCAGCACAACAAGCCCAAGACATCAACGTCGAGCGCGTTTGCTCCTGCATTTGCTCGACAGCAGCAGCGGCACCACACGACAATCTTCGCGCAGCAACTCAGTCAATCAACACAGCAACACCACCTACACTAGCAACATGGAGCTCTCGCAAGTCGTGGGGATTGTCACGGGCGGCGCGGCAGGACTTGGCAAAGGCTTTGCGACCGCGATCCTCGCAGCAGGCGGCAAAGTCGTGATCACTGACGTCGATGCGAAGACGCTCGAAGCGACTGGTGCGGCGTTCCAGCAGCAGTTTGGGCACAAGCGCGTGGCGTGGCAGACGCAGAACGTGACAGACTCGGAGAGCTTCCACCGTGTCTTTGACTTTGCGACCAAGTTCTTTGACAAGCCAGTGAACCTCCTCGTGAACAACGCCGGCATTGCAGGCGACCAGACGTACTTGGACGACGGCGCGCCGCGCAACTGGGAGCGCGTGATCGACATCGACCTCACTGCTGTCGTGCGTGGCACGCAGGTTGCGATCGACTACTTCAAGAAGCTGCCGAAGGGACAGGAGGGCGTCGTCGTGAACCTCGCAAGCCTTGCTGGGCTCAACGCCGTGCCGTTCTCGCCCGAGTACGCCGCTGCGAAAGCCGGTGTTGTTGGACTCACGCGGTCGCTGTACCCTCTGAAAGCGAGCCACAACATTCGTGTCGTCGCGCTCTGTCCAGGCTTTGCCAAGACTGCGATGGGTCGTCTCGTGATCGACAACGCACCCGAGTATGCAGCGATGATGGGCGGCGTGCTTGAGGTTGACGACGTTGTCCAGGGCTTCGCCGCCGCTGTGCAGGAGCCCGACAACGCTGGTCGGTGCCTCCGTGTGTTCCAAGGCAAGCGCAACTACTTCAAGTTTGCAGGCGACAAGCAGCTCTTCCCCAACTCCAAGCTCTGAGCACGTTGTCGACTCGTATACGAGCGCGAGAGACAATCACTAGTGCCGCGAGAGCGCGCAAGTGGTCACGTTGATGAACATGCTCACTCTTGTTCATGTGTGCGTCTTTCGTCATTAGCCTCTCTGGTCCTTGCTGCACACACATATGCATCCGCTTTGCCATCGCTACTGCTCTTCATCAGCATCGTGTCTCTCTTACCACTGCCACCCGCTCTGCCTAGTCGCGTCCTTGATCTTCCAGGACGCCGCAGCGAGGAGCATGCAGCCGACAGAGCTGCCGAGCAGCACGTTCGTGTACCGCATGCGGCGCGGCCACTCGTCCACGTACGCGGCAAAGACGTCTGGATTCGACGCGTACGGCGACGGCAGCGCGAGCTGCTCGGCGTCTGAGAGTGGCGCCGACCGCAGCGTGAGCTGAGTGCACCACGCATCCGTCGCTTGCGACGGCTTGTGATCGTCCAAGACGTTGTCGATCCATGTCGATGGCACGTACACGTCTGGGTCCTCAACGATGCTCTTCTTGTCGCGGTTGACGCTCTTGAGCAGCGCGTCGCTGCAGTTCTTAAAGACCGAGAGCGCGCCGTCGGTTGTATTCGTCACAGCGTTCAGCACGGTCGCGTTCCCAATGCCAGCGAGCGTGAGCACGTCGTCTTGCTTGCTCTCGACGCACGCACGCACCAAGCGCGCGTTGCAGTAGAACGCGTTGAACTGTGCGGCGAACTGCGGCTCGATCGCGCGCCGCGCGTGTGTGCGCGAGACGCTCAAGGCGTTGCCGATCACGAGCATCGTGATGTAGATCGCGCTCACGAAGTACATGATTCGGCGTGCAAAGCTCTCAGCGTTGAGGCAGAGCGCGCAGAGTGGTGGGAACAACAGCATCGGCACCATGATGTACATCGCGAGGCCCCACTTGACGTACGACTTGACCGGCAGTGGCGTGAACCCGTAGTGCGAGTCCAACGTGTCGACGTCGACGATAAAGTGCATGACATAGCACGCGATCGCGAGTCCGATCGATGCAATCACGAGCGGAACGGAGTACCAGTACGAGCGAAAGCAGATGAGCTTCGCGAGTGCTGCTCGAACTGCCGTGCGCACTGCGAGCGCTGCGTCCTTCACGCGAGTCGTGCACGACCGCGGAGGCGGCACGCCGTCTTGCAAGTACGCGGGCTTGTCATCAGCGAACGCGTACGCAGTCGTAGCAGCGCCTCGTTGCGAGCGGAGATCCCACCATCGCTTGGCCATGTCGTCGTCGTTGCTTGCTGTTGCTTCTTGTTGGTTGTTGTCGAGGAGCAGCGAGTCTGCAAATGCACGTGCTTGAGCTTGTTCGTCTTGTTGCTCGTCTTGGTGGTCTTCTTCTTCGTCTTGCAAGTGAACGAGCGAGCGAGCGTTGGCAAGCAAGTCTTGTTGTGTGCGTGTGGCTTGATGGATTGGCTGATCGACGACTTGAGACTCGCGTTCGTTGTACTGCACGATTCTCTTGTGCTCGCTCTCAAAGAAGTGTGAACCCATCGGGAAAGTGGGTATTTCGCACAATGCGGTGTGAGTCGATACTTCCAAATTCTTTGAGAATCACAAAGTATACTTGAATTGATTATGGTCATGTCTAACTGAAATGAACGTTTGCCTCCGCTTTTGTCATTTTGCACTTCAAACAATGAAGATCCGCTCGCAGCAAACAGCAACTGGACAACAAGCATTTTTGACAAAGCAACTCTGACAAGCAACTCGCTCAAGCGTGAGCACACTTTGCAACCTCCTCGACAGCGCACACAAAGCGCGAGCAAGCTCTCTCTTCGCACCACATCGGAGACCAAGCAAGACGAGCATTTGCGTTGAACACCTGCCGCGATGACGACCGTCAGCTCCTGCTACTCGACGTCGACCCCGCTCTCGCTCGAGTGGTTCGGCTCGCTCCTGGTCGCGGTTCCATTCGCAGTCGGCGCGATTGCGCTGCCGATCGTGTGGTACATCGTCGGTCTGATCTACGTCGACATCAACACGATGTACTACCACTACGCCTTCGTCCCCATGGGCACTGGTATGTACACCGGATGGAGCATCGCGATGTTCATTATCGTGCCATTCCTGTGCGTAGGCGTGTCGTCGGCACTGTGCAAGGCTCGCGATACCGGCCGCGTCCAGTGGATCCTCTACAGCGGAGCCGCTGCCTTCGCCATCTTGCTCGTGGTTGGCCACGTGCTCGGCGCCATACAGACCACCGCTCGACAAGACGCCAAGACGGTCTTCGCGACCAAGTTCAACGACGTCTACTGCAGCGCAAGGACGTTCAAAGCCTGTATCCAAGGCAACGAGCACGACATCCTCACGCTCGTTGGACGCAATCCAGCCACCGCCGCTACAGCCAGCAACGCGACGCCGGTGTTGCTCAAGGACGAGACCGTCAGCACGGTGGCGTTCTCGATCTGGAAGCGTTGCATGGACGCTCGAGCAGAGACTACCAAGCGCGTCTTGAGCACGCGAACTGAAGACGAAGGGTACACGAATGCACCAGTCTACCAACTCCTCGACGACTGCGAGAGCTCGCGAGACGTCGATGTATGGTGCGGCCACTACCGTCTCCAGAACACGACGCTCTCGACCGACGAGCACCTCGCGCTGCCGTCGCCGTTTGCGTCAAACCCGCACATGTTTGCCAAGTACACGGGCGAGTGGGCTCGTCGTCTCAAGTACGCGGACGTGTTCCTTGGCACCACCATCGGCTGCATCGTACTCTTAGCGTTATCGCTCAGAGTTCGTTATGAGTAGTAGGGAGAGAGAGAGTAAGAGAGAACACCAAAGGCTATCACTGTGTCATTGCACGACTGCACTTGACCATACAAAGTCTTGTTACGATGTCGCTCTCTTGGTCACTGTCCTCGTCCTCTGTCTCCAGCAGCTGTATGGCTGTTTGTCTTCCAGTACAAGGTCCGACTCGTTGGATGACATCGCCAAAGCGCAACGCACAGCTAGAAGGAAGGAAGCTGACAGCCGATGAAAGACACTGATGGCATGCATCAAGCTGCTATTGGATGCGACTCTTACGTCTGAAGTCTGTCGGCGACCTTGAATCCGATGCCCGCGAGCAGCAGACAGAGCGCAATGATGCCGAGCAGTATGTTTGAGATCGTCATGCGGCGCGTCCACTCGCGCTTGTACTTGGGGAACACGCTCGGGTTCGAAGCGTATGGTGACGGGAGCGCTCGCTGCTCGGCGTCCGTCATGGGTGTGCTGCGGTGGTATGCGTTGCCGCACCACGCGTCGATCACACTTGAGCCTTTGCAGTCGTCGAGGAAGGCGTAAAGTGGCTTCGTGTCGATCGCGATCACGCCCTTCTTGGTCTTTTGGATGCCTTTTGTCGTGCGCACTTTGTTGCCCGTGTGGTCGATCCGCTGCGTGAGCAAGCTCTGGCACCGACTCCACACGGACG
The DNA here is from genome assembly GCA_003730235.1 of Pythium guiyangense. Lineage (NCBI taxonomy): Eukaryota > Oomycota > Peronosporomycetes > Pythiales > Pythiaceae > Pythium > Pythium guiyangense. Next base: position 184,057 of record QXDM01000010.1, read on the forward strand.
CTGCGACGTCTGTCGCACTCTCGTTCGCCCCGATGGCCGTGGCGTTGCCGCGCGTGAGCTGGAGCACCAGCTTCGCGTCGCCTTCGAGACACACGCGCACCGTGCGCACGTCGCAGTAGAACTCGTTGAGCTTGGCGGCGAACGCGCTCTCGTACTTGCGTCGCGCTGCTGTCTCGCTCACACCGAGTGCGTTGCCACTTGCGAGCAGCACGACGTAGACCAAAGCGGCTAAGTAGAGTATCCATCTCGACACTCGCTTGTCGTCTACTCCGAGTGCTACCAACGCAATGACGAAGAGGATGCAGACGAACACTAGCGTGACGATGCCCCACGCCTTGTACGGCGTCACGGACCGTGGTGTGAACGCGTCGTCGTACTTGTCGTGCAGCGTCTGGTCGTCGATCACAAAGAGCGTGATGAAGTAGGCGATCGTGACGAGCTCAGCGAGGACCACAAGAAGCGCGCTGTAGCCAGCTTCGGTTGCCATCTCACGCATTCGAGAGATGCTCGTGGACGGCGACGATACCAGCGGTCTTCGTGCCGGCATGTCATCGACTGGTGCAGGCGGCATTGGTGCTGGACGGTCGATGTCATCGTCGATCGGAGCTGCTGCTGGTGCTGGTGCTGCGGGGGCGTCCACGTTCATCGCTAGCGGTGGCAGCGAGGGAGGTGGTGTCAAAGGTGGCAGCGTCGGCGTCGATACCTTGTGGTAGTCGCCCATGAGAACCGGAGCGCACGAGTTGGGGAATGGCTTTGTCAAGCAGACGGAGCATCGAGACGACGACGATTGAGCAAGTCGATTGAGCAAGTCGCTCGGTGCTTTGCTTTTCAGACTCGAACCGCAAACCTATCATGTCATGTCGCGATCTGTCGCATACAAACACCAAGTCAAATCAGATCGGACTGACACATGACTCCAGCTTTGTGTGGACTGCGAGTGGTGGTGGAGAACAATGTCAAGACGTGTGAACCGCGGTCATACTACACAGCACTCGTAAGCACGGAAATCGCAACACACAGTGTGAAGCCCCCATTATCCCTTTGTACCACTGTCTGGACGTTTTCACCGAGGATAGGGGAGGCGACAATCACTCCTCATTTGTCGAGAAACAAGAGTTCAAATTCTTGGGCCACCTGCTGGCCCATTTTTTCGCGCCAAAATGGCGCCAGCCGACGTGCGGTCATTTTTAGATTTGGGCGACGGGGGGCAGAACGAGCGACGCGGCGCGAAAATGCGTGATAGCTCCGGAATGAGCGGCACTGAACGTGAGGTGAGCGAAAGCGATTCTGCAAGCGATTTGGAAGAAGAGAGAAGCGAACAGACGACCATGGCAGGCAAGCGTAAGGCCCAGGCTGTCACGCATGCTGCACGCAAGAAGTGTGCATCACGCGCTGCTCGAGATGTCGACCGTGAAGAATCTGAAGACGAGAGTGCTAGCGAGGTCGAAGCGACGCGCGCGAAGACGAAGAAGAGCAAACAGAAAGCAAAGGCGCGAAAGACGCGCGCACAAGACGACACTAACGAAAGCAACGACTCAGACGCTGGCTAACTGCTCCCGCTTCCCGATGCCGAGACTATGCGATCAGTCTCGCAGTGGGTGTTCGACACGTGGGAATAGTTTCACGCATACGTGTCAGAGTACAGACAGCAGACATTCCAGGTGAGTTGCATGTTTGTTTGTGGGTGCGAGGTGCGGATGTAGCGCTCACGTCACGTGTTGCGTGTCGTGATAGAAATACTGCTCAAGCATGGCCACACCAGTCGCGACCAGAAACGAGCGGATCAAGGCCAAAGACGCCACGTCGCTCATTCCAGACTCTTTCGGCACATACAACAAGAAGCTTGCGTGTACGCATGCCGGCAAACCACGAAACCAAGGGAGTGGCGCTCGACCACGGCAGAAGAACCGAAAGATTGGGTGCCATGCGCAGGTATGTGTCTGTACACTGTTGCCACTGCACGGACGCTGCACAGACACTACAGAAACACTGCTGTCACTGCTGTCACTGCACAGACACTGCTTGTGTGGAAACTGACATGTACTTTGTACTGCAGATGAATGTGTGTGTGCAGCGCACATATCGAGGCTGGAAGGTTGTCGTAACGAACCACTACAACAAGCACAACCATCCCGTTACCATGAGGCTCTTTAACACGTACCCAGAGGTCCGCTTGACCATGCCCGCTACAGTCCAAGACACGGTCCAAGTCATGCACAAGGCGGGCGCCTCCAGACGGTCGATCACGAACAACATCAGGGCCAAGACAGGGTCTCGAGTATCGATGAAAGACGTGCACAACCTCGTCTCGCGGATAAAGACGGATAACTACACGCACGCGGAGCTGGAAGGCCGTCTCAAGCTCTATTTAGACGACTTCGCGAAAGGGGACGGCAACACAGCCTCGTTGGTCACGAAAAAGCTGAACGACAAGGTACAGCGGTGTTTGGACCTCTCCTTGCTAGACGCACATTAAGTGTAGCGTTTAACACTAAGTACATGTATTTAATACATCACTATTTAGGTCTTGGTTCGTGTCATTGCACTCCAAACTGCTCACATGCGCAAGGTCTTCGCCATGTACCCTGAAGTGCTTCTGATCGACGCCACGCACACCACAACAACGCCACGCACAAGCTCTTCTCGTTCATGGTGCACGACGCATTCGGCAAAGGGCAACATGTCCAGGTTCGTGCACTGAATTTGTATAAGTGTTCACGCAGTGTTTGCAGTGACTCGAGTGATTGCAGTGTCTGGATGCATAGTCTGCAGTGTTCACCGGACACTGCATGAACACTGAATGAACACTGCGGACATTACACACACTGACTTTTGGTATGTGTACCTTAGCACGCTTTGATCAAGAACGAGCGCAAGGAGACTCTATCAGCAGCTTGCGAGACGTTCAAGAAGCAAATCGAGATGGCAAGACATCCAGTGCTTGATGATTGACAAGGACTTCACGGAGATAGCGGCTCTCTAGAAGGCGTTTCCAAACGCACGCGTCTTACTTTGCCACTGGCACGTGAAGAAGTACCTCAAGAAAGAGCTTGCGAAGGCGAAGTACGGGTACACGACGTTTGAAAAGAACGTGATGATGGCAGCACTCGACAGCCTGATCAACGCGCCGTCGGAGCAGCAGTACGAACGCCACCTCTCAACTCTTCGCGCAGTCATCCGCGATGATCATAAGCTTGCGCAGTGGTTCGCGTACTTCGACAAGAATTGGTCGTCATGCAAAGCGATGTGGTGCGCGTACCTACGCAGCAACCTTCTGCATCTAGGCAACAACACGAACAACCGGTACGTGGACGTGTGTCACATTAAACGCGTTGGCAACATGACTGATGGCAACATGACTGACTTCAACGTGTACGATAGGTTGGAGTCTAGCTGGCAAAATCTCAAGCTGGAGCTCCATCGGCACATGGACCTGGACGTGTGTCTCGTCACTCTCATGTGCTGGCAAGCCGACGTCGAAGAGGACTGGCCCGACGAGCTCAGCAAAGTCGAGCAAGTGGTTGATCCCACGTACGGCGACGACCTCCAGTCGCTTCTCAACCTTGTGAGTCGGCACACATGTGAGCTCATTCACGAGCAGTACGATCTCTCGTGTAAGAACGTGTACAAGTTCCACCGTCCGATCGCGAACTTTGCTTTTGCTCACTACGATCGCGACGCTACCCGAGGCACGGCTACCGACGACAGCGAAGATCTCGCACTCGACACGTCTGAAGAGTATGCAGTGAACACGCGCACTTGGTCATGCTCGTGTATCGTCAGCACCACGCGACTTCTTCCGTGTCGCCACGTCCTCTTCATTCGCAATAGCGAGGGGACGCTGCCAGTCGTCCCGCTCAATTGTTTGCGCGAGCGCTGGCGCTTCGAGCTGCTCCGTTCGTGGTCTGCTAGCCCGTCGTCTGTTTGCCGTCTCGCCGGCATGCCTACTCCCTTTGTCGTCCGCCGCATTACCGATCGGACGTACGCCGATCTGTCAAAGACATAACGATTCTGCCTTCTCCAGACTCGAGCTGAAGAGATCACGAGTCTTGGCAGAGAGCTCCAAGACGAGCACTTTGCGCACGTGGTCGATCTTGTCGAGAAGCTCAAGATCTCCATTAAAGACGGCAGCGCGTTTACTTTGTCAGATGCTGGCTCGGGATCGAACGCAACGCCGCCTGGTGATTCCGCGGCTGACGCAGAGAACCAGACACTGCAGACACGGCCCCGAACACTGCTCCAGACACTGCGGATACTACAGAAACTGTGCCAGACACTGCTTAAGACAGCACTGTCGACGCGAGTCATCGCTCTGCTACAGCTCCTGCTGCTCCAGAGCGGACAGTTCTGACCTCGCCAAGCACTGCGAAGGCAAAAGGGAAGACGACAGCGACCAGCACGTACAAGACAAAGTCCAAGGACAAGGAAGCTGTCGCGAAACGTCTCCAGGACGCCGCACGAGATGGCGCGGATCTCGTGAACTTTGAAGAGCTCATTCGAGTCATGGAGAAGTCCACCGGCTACAAGCGACTTCAGTGGCTGCGCAGATTCAAGGTGCTCGCGGACAGACTGCCCCTTGGTGTCGATGACGTTCAAGCCGACGCCAGCGCATGAACTTGCTCAAGTACTTCCTGTTGCCGACCTGAACAAGGTCGCCAAATGCCTCAGTACGTACTGAAATCTGAACAAGTTGGACTACGACGAGAGCAAGACGGTCGTGCGACACCGAGGCAAGACGGACACTTCGGCGGCAGTGAAAGTCATGCGGGACTATCACACCGCTATCCATCGGCTGACTTTGATCGAGTCGTACCTCCCAACGATCCGCACCCAAGCAAAGCGTTTCGTTGCACCGCACGAACCCTTTCGCGACGTGACCGAGAAGAGCGTCGTCGGTCTGCAAGAGAAGCTCAAGAAGCTCAACGTGCTCGGACCGCGTGGCACTACTGTGAGTCTTTGCAGCGAGCAGTGAGTGGACGACGACGCGATGCAGTACATCTTGGACATGATTGCGTCGTAGGACAAGTCGCGCGCCGTCCTCGCGGTGCCAATTTATATGACGTCGCTCCCGTCCACGCAGGACGAAGCTATCCCGCTGTTGCGAGGCTCGAAGGTGTTCGACAACGTCAAGAACACAACCATTCTCGTCGCGATCAACTGCGGCCGCGAACATTGGTGCGGAGTTCTGACCGACTTTCCGAACAAGGTGTTCAAGATGTTCATCCCGAACGGATCTGCCGAGAACACATCTGCTTGCCGAAACTTCATCAACACCACGATTGTGCCCCTACTTCCTAAGTCGCGTCGGTACTCGTTCCCGAACTGCGCACAGCTGGAGCAAGTCGACAGCTACAACTGCGGCGTCTACGTCGCAATGTGGTTCGACTTGATCGTGAGAGAGCCGACCGTGTCACTCCAGGACTACAACAGCGTCGACGCGATCGAGTACTTCCGCGGCAGATACATGGTGTACCGACTGTTCGAACGGGTCGAAATCGAGTGACAGTGTGTGCAGTGTTTTGGAAGTGTCTGGAGTGTCTTAGTTCATAACTCAATACCTTTGGATTGCGTGCAAGCGACAGTGTCTCATCCTATCCCGATAGTGTTTGCAGTGTTTGCAGTGTCTCTATTTGGCTTCTCATACAAATTTGTATCGGATTTCAAACAGGAAAAAGGACTTCGACGATTTCGAGGTCATGACATCCAAAAACACAAGAGGTCTGCAGTATCTGCAGTGTCTAACACAGTGTCTGCAGTGTTCAGCAAAACTATATATTTCGTCATACACTCTTAGTATCGTTTTCCAAACAGAAAATCGGACTTGGTGGTTCTCAGCGATCGCCGCGAGCGTGTCCCACTTGGTGGCCCACTCGACAACCTCGAATCTAGAGATTTTGTAGACATTTGAGAGCTTCACTCCTTCAGGCTGTCCTGACTCTATTACACCAGTAGCGTGCATAAACGCTGCAAACACTGCACGATTGGACGGCCAGACACGGTGTGTAGACTCGGCCTCGTAAGCACCAACAGCACGCCACTTGCTTAAGAAGGACTCGCACTGTACGTGATGAAGTGGTACTCGAGTACGAGTGAACGAATGTAGTGGCGCTCCTCGTGACCATAATCCCCACACCTTAACAGCTAACGTCCGAGCTTATCGTCCGAACACAAATCAGTCACAATCAAGACGGACGATAAGCAGTATCTGAATATGGAGGGTTTGACTTCAAAAATGTACAGGTCATAGTGACAAACACGAACAACACAGGCTCGCCAGGGTGTAGACCACTGTGGCGACGCACGGTCGCAAACGGCCGCTCGCTCGCTGTGTGCATGATGGCGAGAGAGCGCGAATGACTCGCTGCGCTCGCCACTCAACTGCCAGATCAAGAGCGCACGAGTTCTCGAGCATCAACTCGGTGTGGCGAAGCTGTGACATGTCACAAGCCCCGTCTCTCGTGCGCACGACCAAGATCCGGCTGCGTCTCTTGTACGCGCGCATCTCTTCGAGCTTCACGCCCACGCTTAGCCCCAGGGGTCGCGCGCTTGTCCAAGACCACTCACGCACAGAACGAGGGCCCCTGGGCCTGCATGAGAGCCAGACACCAGTTCACACTGCAACAACAGTGCACGACACCCAGGGACCTCGAACAAGTGCACACCAGGCGTCGAGCGACGTAGCACCAAGATCGCAATCACGCATAAGTCAGACCGGTTCAGCCCAGACAGTGGGACAGCGAACCCATGGCAATCCGGACGGAGCACAAAGAAACGACGTCTGCGTGCTGGTCGGCGGCTACACAATCAACGCGCGTGATGGTCGAAGGCTCGAGGATAAATACGAGTCACAAGACATCATCCGAGAAGCGCAACATCTACACTACACGCAGAGACCGGCTCCGACGGCCGACGTGACGCGACTCGAGTGTCGCTGCCTCTGACTCGTGTCCCTGCGCATCCAGCACGTGTCGTGCGGTGCTACGAGCGTCGTCAACGCTCCAGAGCCTCGAGTCTCTCGCGTCCTCGCGCGTACGGCGTCGACCAAGCGGCGCAAGTGCATCACGAACCTGAAAGTGCGTCACCCACGGCGCTCGATTACCAGCGCGGCTTCTCGTCACCAGTTTGGCGTTCAGCCACAAGTCCCACGTCGAGACACACTGCGAGCAGCTATTCGAGCGCCAGAATCCCAGACCCCGAGGTCCGGCAAGCAGCCATTGACAATACGCAAGCGCCTAGACAGTTGCACCGTGTAACCACGTGCGTTCAGCTCCTGCGCGCAGACACGTGGACTTCGTGGTCGACACGGGCTTTGCAGCCAGCACAAGTATCGGTCTCAAGCTCTGCAGCCAGCACCGGCATTGGTCTCCGAGCCTGCGACCAGTACAAGTCGACAAGCATACAAGCAAGCGGTTCTGTGGCCAGCAACGACCGAGTCGAGACTTGAGACCCAACGAGCAGTCCATGGGCGTGCCTAGGAGAGTCAGGACGCGTAGCAAAGCACTCTAGTCTTTTCATAACTTCATAAATACAACTCGCCAATTTGCCAGCTACTGCTCAAGTCTCATCGACTCTCCTCGACCTCGACCGTTCAGCGGATACTCTCGGTTTCGACACCTGCATTCGGCACAACGTCTGCAGTACACGCGTGGTTCTGTGGGAGGTTACCTGCGGAAGTGTGAACGGAGTGCTGTGTGCCTGCATATTGGGGGTTCGCCTGCTGTATCCCATTTACACATACATCTTGGCGCTGCGCTCGAGGCGAGGCCAATAGTGGAGTGTATTCCATATTGTATTGTGGGCCCCTGAGGACCGGACGGAGCTCGGTTAGCCACCACACGCCGAAGCTCCAGGTCATCAGGACTGCCACCAAAAAGAGACAAAAAGAGAAAAAGTCCAGGCAAGGCTTGTGTGAGATCATGAATCCTTAGCCCAGAGTCCCGCCGAGCTCGGGGAGAGAAGAGAACCCTCAAAGCCCCGGCCAAAAGAAGAAGTACCACCCGGTTGCGGCGATTGAGAACATCTCGCTCGACCAACCGTCCAGAGAGTGCCCGACAAGCGAGGACTCCTGTTGACACCCCGGTCCCGTCGTCTAGGCGCGGTTGATTCCCCAGGTCCAGTCGCGCGAGCGCTGTTGACCACCGTCGTCGCCCAAAGGCCGCAAGTCCCATAGGACCCGCGCCCCAGAGGCTTGACGTGACGCCCAGGTTGTGCTCGGCGACGCACCTGGAGACGAACTACTATCGCCCGTTCGGTCTCTATCAGACCTTACCAAAAATAGATCAACCCCCAAGACAAAGAAGGCATCGCAGAGCCGAAGACGTTGCGAAGAACTTCATCCCCGACCGCCTGCACCCTCTCGTCGTCCCAGCGACCTGCCTCTCGCTCGCTCGCCCGCACTTGCGCTCAATGCGGCGGCGAGAGAGAGAGAGCAAGCAGACGTGTGAGTGCGTCGCGCGTAGTCGTGTGGGTCACCAAGTAGACTTGATGACGTCGTTACTTACTGTCCGCCCGTTTACTCCATGCCTTGATTAGTCCTGACGCCGCGCCAGTGCGTCGGCGAGCACGCAAACCACTTGGCGCACGGACCGCAGCAACAAAGATACGCTGTGCTTCGACGGCAAGAGCTCGCACGTCTCCCTCCCATCGGACTCTGTCGTCTTTGGAGGAGTTCTTGGGGCATGGAGACGGGCTGCGATGCCCCAGTACCCGTGCAGATATCGAGACTGCTTTGCGTGTGTCGCGCTGCGCATGTAGCTGGCGATCTGTCGGAATCTCGTGCAGTTCCTCGATCCAGTACCTGGCGACCAAACTGGCGAACATCCACCCGCGCAGCGATCGAAGGTCCGCTGGTCTGGCACACTCCGTGGTAGCTGGAAGCGGAGAGTCGATGCCGGACAGCACTGACGATGCGACACTGCTGACGACCCTTGGTTGGTTCTTCGTGCCCTGCTCTGCGCAACAAGTTTGCTGCAGATCGTTGCGGTGCAACTCAGGTCCGTGAATCAGACGCGCGAGCATTTGTGTGTGAGTGTGCTGTTGCTCCATCAGCTGCTGCTACTGACGTATCACTTTCTCTTGCAACTCCAGGAGCTTGGCGAGTGTGCCGGATTCGCATCCCAACTTACAACCCAATCCAGCCACATCGGCAGCTGTCTCGCGCTGAGCGACAGAGAGGCGAGTCAAACTGTCGCAAAGCGGAATCGGGACTTGATCGGTCGTCTCTTGCGCAAGCTCTGGCGATGCGTGCAGGATCGAGCTGAGGTTTTGGTACGTGAACCGCTTTTTGACGGAGCAGCTCCATCGACGCAGTGTCTCGAGAGCGTCACCGTGGTTGCCAGCGCTTGTGGTCGCTTTCACTGACGCGATCATCACTTTGTGAACGATGTGATTGCTCGATGCAGCGAAGGTGTCGCTGAAGTACAGCAGTAGTGACCCCCCCCCCCAGAGCTTCGGCGAACGATGAGAGCATAAGGTGCGACGCGTAGTGGTGGAAGAGGTGTGATGCGAACCGCTTCTGCTCAAGCGAGGCAGGCGGCTCCGAGTCGAGCTTTGGTACTTGCCGAGAGGGATTTTCCCATCCTCCAAGGACCCGAGCCACCTTCTGATCGCTATTTGCTGTTGGCGATATGTACTTCAGGAGCGTGTTGAACCCGTCCATCGTCCAACGACCTCGATGAGCCAAGTCGCTCAGGATCACTTCCACGATCGAATCAGCTACCGCTGCCGCGCCACACCTGCTGCTGTGTGAGCGCAATTTTTGTTAGCTGGAATCGCTCGCTCGACTGCGACAAAGACTCCAGCAGCCGATTGATGTAGGCCGCCACGTTGAGTTGCTCCGTTTGCTCGAAGCTGATCTGACTGAACACGCGGTCAGACAAATTGTAGCGGTCGACTGAGAGCTGTGTGGCAAGCGCGTGCAGTGGGTCGTACTGCCAGTGGTGCGCGACTGGAAACACCGACACTGCGTGCTCTTGGTGAACTTTTTTTCGCGTCACGTGCACAAGTAGATAGTCGCCCATCCACTGGAACTGGCTGAATTGAACGTCGCCGACGTCAGAGCTGCGGCCAACGAGGCTCCACTGGAACGCCAAGAAAGTCCTGTCCTTCATTGCTTTTGGATCGTTGCATGCAAAAAGGAGGTTGCTGAGCATGAGGAGGTCGTTGATAGTCATCAGTGGCGCCTTTTCCTGAAGTGGTCGCCCTTGTTCTGCGGCCTTGACGAGGTAGCTCTTCCGCAAAGTCGCTCGCAAGTTCGCGTACCAGTCTTTCTTCTTGCGGAAAAAGTTCGTGTTCGCCTGCTCCACGAGTTGTCTCTTCACACTGGTCAGGTACGTTGCGGACGCGGAGAAGCCAATGGACGGGTCCTCAACCAAGAACGTCGCAAACTTTCCGATGAGATCTTCACTCTCGCGAGCTAGAAAGACCTCAAACTTCTTGGCTGCTGCAGACGCATGTTGCCGCGTTGCCGTCGCGTCGCGGTTGGACATTGGCAGTAGCGAGTGCGCGTCCGCGCGCTACTCCGCCTCTTGGTGGTGCATGTCGTTCTCCATGCTGCGCGTGCTCGATGCTTCTCTCAGACATACGATGATAAGTACGATTGAGTCGCACTTAAATGCACACCTACTGTGATAAAATTTCCGATCGTCCGATTTGGACGATGTCCAATTAACCTACTTTAGCGCTTTCGGCAATTTGCGTTAAAGCCGTATCGCACTACGTTTTCAGCGAACACACAAACGAACTAGTTTTACTCAGTTTATCCTATTGACAGAAATACATGCGTTTCATTCGCAAACAAAACACAAGCAGTTTGTCCGCCAACCACTCATATCGGTGTATTTATCTGTGGTCACCTGTGGTCACAAGACTAGCATGCTCACAACGAAGCGACTGCTTTATCTGGTCGAGTCCAAGCGTCCATATACCATAGCAGCAGCTCACGTGAGCTTGACCTTCGCTTCATGTTTTATTGCGCATTTTATTTACTGTGCAGGTTGAAAACGACGCGAGTTTGCCGACTTTTGTTTAAAACGACGCAAATATAGTACATATGGAATGCTGTCCTTTACATTCGGGATGCTGCTCTTTTCTCAAGTAAGCCTCTTCATGTGCTCGTTTAAGAAAACGAGCACATGAAGAGGCTTACTTGAGAACGTCGGTATGTACTTCTTAATGCAACAACAACGAGATGAAAGGTACCGTGACGGAGGAGCGAAACCTCAAACACGATTAATACCCGCCCAAGCTTTTTGTATTTGTAAAGTCACAAGTTTTGAGTTGATATGTCGAGTTTCAAACATAAAACGGGTCGAAAACGTGTCGACTTTGATGCGTTTGAGGCTCGACAGCTTTCAACAGAAAAATGCCCCACACAAATGGCTAATACTCGACTCCAGCGTTTGAATCGTTTGTTATTGAGTGTATATAATATGAACAAGTTGTGCTCGTATTCGTTTTTGCACTATCAGAATACAGTCACCATTCTCACTAACGAAACCTGTGTAAACAGTTTCCCTTTCAAAAGCGACTATTTTCTCATCTGCTCGCTCGGCGCGCGCTCGCCATTCGCTTTCTCCATCGCAATGCCTCGACGCTCAGTGCGCTTGCGCCTGACGTCGGCAGAGAAAGCCGCCATCTGCCGACACCACCGTGAGCACCCGGCGATGCTGCTGCGCGAGCTCAGCGAATGGGCGCGCGCGTCACTGAACCTCGCTAAGCCACCCTCACTTGCGGCGCTCTCGCAGCTTCTGAAGGCACCAGTTAGTGACGATGCCGCACGCGCTCGCCCTGCGCTCAAGACGTCGCAGCGAGTGCGCTGTCCTGCGCTCGAGCAGAAGTTCGTCGATTGGATTGCGTTGTGTGAGCGCTTGCATCTGCCCATTGTGACCTGGGCTACAATTCGAGCAAAAGCAAGCAAGATCCGCGGCGAGTTGCAGCGAACGCCGGCGCGTGCAAACGGCGAGGCCCTCCGTCACCTCCTGTTCAGCGACGGATGGATACAGAAGATGCAAGTGCGACACTGTCTCAAGCCCAGACGCGTGCACGGCGAGGCAGCGTCGGCAAAGGCGAGCGACGTCAGCGAAGGTCGAGCCGCTTTGGTCAACGTAACGAGCAAGTACAGCAAGCGCAACATCTTCAATTTGGATGAATCTGCATTCTTCTACTGTACTACCGCAACGAGTTCAATCACCGCCGCTCCAATCTCCGGACGCAAGCTCTCCAAAAAGTGCATGATGGTTGCGCTGACCGTGAACGCTGACGGCAGCACCAAGATGCCGTTGGCGTTCGTCGGGCACGCTCAGCAGCCTCGCTGCTTCAACAAGAAAAGCGCGAGTGAGCTCGGGCTTGACTACACTGGCACGCAAAAGGGCTGGATGACGTCGGGCGTGTTCGCGGCGTGGCTGCGCCGCTTCAATGACCAGATGAAGGCGGAGGAGCGACGCGTGTTGCTGCTCCTGGACAATGCGTCGCCCCACCGCTCACTCGAGCCGCAGTCGCATGTCCACGTCCACTACTTGCCGCCCAATACTACTGCGCACCTCCAGCCTCTCGACGCTGGAATCATCAAGGCATTCAAGGACAGCATTGCTCACGCGCGCAATGCTCGGACGGTCGACAGACTCGACTGCGCGATAGAGAGTGAGAAGGAGCAGGGCAGAGATGGTTCAGCAATCGACGTGGCGAGCATCTTAGAGCTAACTGTGCTCGAAGCTATGCACCTTGCTCAGGATGCATGGGACGAGGTGTCTTCGCGCACAATCGCTCACTGCTGGCAGCACACGGGCATTCTCGATGCCGAGTTGTATGAGCTTGTCGCCGGGCTCGAGCGTGTGCGCATCGAGGCACCGACAGTTCGCTCGCTGACGCAGTAACTCCCATACGTAATACCTCGATTTGCCACAAACTCGTGAAAACTAATGTGCTTTGGTCGTGCTTTTCTGTTTTGCTAATGAGAATGGTGACTGTACGCGATTGCGCGGTTCGTCAAAGCGTCATGGAACGCGAGCGCGCACAGAGCGTGCACAGCCATGGACTGAGCATGTGCGGCTACGAGTCTTCGAGCCACGAGCGAGCGATGTCAACATGACCGTCTGTGTGCGAGCGCGCGCCTGCGTTGGCGTTCTCGATTGCGTCGGCACACTTTCACCGCGGTTGTTCATTCGCTCGTCCATCAAGAGAGCGACTTGACCCATGAAGCTGCTGCCAGCGGTACAGCTGGCACACTGCGATCGCGAGCGTAGACCTTGTCGTTTGAGCTGGTCACGCTGCTTGTCGAGGTTGGTGAGGTAGCGCGAGCGAGCCCAGCGGCTTGTCCAGCGCACGATCGCCTCGAAGAACGGGGTGCCAGGCTCAAACAGGTGCATCGTATCGCCATTGACAGTGAGTCCTTTGTTGCTGATGTTGGTGGAGCCTGTGAAATACCAGGCTCCGTCAACGATGACCTCTTTTGAGTGCAGCTCTGCTGACGTCATGACAGTCACTCGCTCGTGCTGGCTGAGCACGTGTAGCACCGACTTCTCACTCGAAGCGTGATCAGGATGGACGAGGATCTGTACTCGCACTGTCGTCCACTGCTCCAGGAGCGTCAGGATCACGCGAGCGACGTCAATGTCTGTAAAACAGAACACTGCGATGCAGAGCGTATCTCGAGTTGATGCGATCTTCTCGAGCAACACAGGCTTTTGCTCCTTCTTGCTCAGCAGGCCCTGGTAGCCGTCGATTCCACGGCGCCATCTGCTGCTGTTGTTGTTGTTGCTGCCGCTACGGCTGCTCGTGCTGGTGCTAGCGCTGCTGATGCTCGTGTCCACCGCCATCGTCATCGTATGTGTGCTCATCGCGACACAATCTTGGACTAGTCTGGACTGACTGACAAGTCCGAGTAGTGGCTCAACTATGGCTTGCTTGCGACAGTTGACGTATAACGTATAACATATAACGAGGTTTGCTCCCTCATTTATACGTTATACGTTGATCGTACACGCCAACGTATAATTTATATAAACTTCAGCATTTTTATTAATGCTTTAAAAATTTGCACAAAAAGTGCAACGTAGTAAGGCTATACCTGTAAATCATTCAAACAATCCGGCTATAAAACGTGCCACGGCACTGGCACGACCAAAATATGGTTATTTACAATCTAGCCGGTATTGCGGCTAGATTGTAGCATAACTATATAGTTATTCGTGGATATAGCCGCTTAATTTAGCGTGCAGCGACCAAAAGTCGCTGCACAATTGCTGCACGTGAGACACGATACTTGAAGTATATTGCCCCTCCGAGTTTTAGTAAAAAAAGAATACGTTTCGACACGTCCTCTCTCTCAATGTCATCATTCGTCAGCCGACTGTGTGCAAACACAAACATGAGCAGCAGCAGCAATGGGGTCGAGAGCGTGACGGCGACGCGCAGCGAAGTCATGGAGAGTGCGTCGCAGAACGACTCAACTCCTGTGTGCATCTCGATCCATTGACTGACCGGCAGATATCGGGACTCATGTGTCGTGTCCGTTGTCTTGTTGTGCTGCTTCCTTCGTGGTGCTCGCAGCGGTGTACGAGCTCTCGCGCTTGCTCAACACTGGCCTCGACCGCGAGACGCTCGCGATCCTCATGGCCCTGCTCCAAAAAGGCGTGAACCCAGAGGCGCTTGCAGCAGTCGTGAAAGACTTGCGGCGCGACGCTGCCGCTTCAGCAGCTGCCACTGCGTCGTCTGCAGCAGACGCCAGGGCAACGCCGACTGAGCGCTCGTTCACTGGCAAACAGCCACTCGTGACGCAGGATCTGCAGGTCAGTCAGGTCCGTGTTCCCTGCGTCGCGTTGTCATGCGCTTGTGATCGTCCGTGCTGCAGCAGCGTACTGAGCCACGCGTGCGTGCTCTGGTGTCTCTGCTCTCAGAAGAAACAGCGACGCGCCGACTCCTAGCGCCAGTAGTAGTAGCAACACACAGTAGCACCATCTTCTTTCTCTAGGCACTCAACACGTGCGTCGCCGCAGTCTCGTTCGCCAGGCGCCAGTCACTCCGTCAATCAGTCAGTTAGCTCCATAGGCGTAGAGTACCATCGAATCGCCGTCTATCTAGCGAGAGCGCAAGCTCGCTCTCGTGCTTATCCATCCATCAATTGCTACGAGTCGCGGCGCTCGCGCTCTACTTGCGCGCCATGCGGTACATCTCGTTTGCGAGCACGCGCATCTGAACAAAGCCGACGCCTGCGAGCAGCGCAAAGACCACGACTGGACGCAAGACTGGGTTCACGAACCAGTCGGTTCGACCGACGACGTACAGGAACGCGCACTGCATCACGACGATCGCCGGCACGCGCTTCACGCAGTGGCTCAAGCTCTCGAGCAGCAGCACGCTCGTCGACGGCACGTCACCTTTCTTCCACTGCTTCGTCCGGAACGTGTGCGCAATGTCAAAGACCAGGAGCGCCGTGAGCGTCAAGAGGTTGTGCAGCACGAGCCAGAGCTTGCACGCGTAGCGTGGGTGCATGAGCGCCGGGACCGAGAAGATGCTGCCCCAGAGGATCGCGAGCACGAGCACGACGCTCGAGAGCACGGGCGTCGACGACACGGCGTATAGGATGCTGCACGAGATCTGACACGCTTTGCGCATCGCCTTCGAGTTGAAGACGTCGATCGAGATTGGCTGGGCGTTCCCAGGCGCAGGGAGGCCCCAGCTCGAGAGCCGCCGCGGTCGCCCGTTCGGTTCGCTGTGGAGCCGGAGACAGAGCGCGACGTACGCGCACCACGTGAACGCAAAGATCACGACGAGCGACACGAGCTTGCCGATGAAGAACCCGACGTGGTCTTCATCCAAGCGCTCGCGCACGGCTTGCCAGTGCCAAAAGACCTGGAAGTACGTGTACGGGAGCCAGAACCACGGCTTCACGGTCGCGCCGCTGTACTTGTAGCTCAGGAGCGGCCCTGGGATGCTCCCAGCAGTCAAGTTCTTGTCTTTGCACTTGTACAAGTCCCAGTTCAGGCGCTCGTAGAACACCATGTGGTTGATACTGTAGTAGAACGGCAAGCGATGCACGACCGACTCGGTCGCAGCGACTGTCGTTGCTGGCTTCACGAGTCCGCGCGTTGCGTTCGCTTTGCTCTTGTTATCGTCGTCGTCTTCGTTGTAGAACAGTGGGCTCTCCTCAAACGCCTCAAAGAGCCCTGGGAGGAAGCCCTGCGTGATCCCGACGTAGTTGTACTCACGGCCGGAGATCATGAAGCTGTCGATCGCGTCCGAGTAGAGGTTCCGCGCCGCGACGCTCGCCGGCGAGATCACGAGCAAGCTGTTCGAGTACACGACCGACTGGCCGTTGTCGACTGCGCAGAACTGCGTGCACGCAAAGATCTCGTCCATGTTGCGCAACACGAGGTTCTCCGGGTCGAGGTACACCACGCGCTGGAGCTGCGACAGCACTGGGTCGTCCCAGATCGCGAGCTTGTTGCGCATGTGCAGCAGCTGCGCGCGGTGGTCTGTGATGCTCGTGAGCAAGAAGACGTTCGACACGCCTGTGCGCACGATCTCGATCGTCGGGTCGTCCTGCTGCAGCACGCGAGCGCGCGCAGCGTCGATACCGTCTTTCGGTACGAGCACGAGCTTGCGAAACTTGGTCTGCGAGTCTTTGATCGACCGCATCATGACGCGCGTCGCGAGGAAGAGCGCGTCGCTATCGTCGCCATAGTCGTAGAAGAACGTCGCGAACGCGGCGTCCTGTGGCTGCAGCGGCTCGGCTCCAGACGCTGGTGCTGCTGCGGGTGCGAGTGCGAGTGTGCGCGGCGGCTGCTCCATTGCACTGCAGAGCGACACGCAGAGGCAGAGTGCCAGCAGCACGAGCGTTCGGAGTGGCGTCAGGACATTGGAACGGCGGCGCAGACAGCGCGCGTGTGTTGCAGTCGTCGTTGTCGTCGCCGAGCGCCGAGCGTCGCTGGTGTCGTCCGCGCAGCGCATCGCGGCAGGTGGAGAGAGTTCGCTCTTCCGTCTCCCTCGCACTCTTGCACGCGCTGTTGTTGTTGTTGTTGTTCGTGACCGCGTTAGCATACAATTTGCAAGTGTCGCGTGCCACACTGCATTCCAAGCCGCTTGGATACAAATTACTTTGAAATTAAGCATGTACGGTTTGTAAAATCATGAAATACACTAATAGTGTTTTGATTAGAGCATATGTAGCCCAGTGTTTATCAAAACTACAAATATCACACGTAACAACACAATTGTCGAGACTTGAACATAGACGTCAAGCGCTTGAGTCGCATCCTAGCTCCTGCTGCTCGCATCGATGTCAATGCATCTGCCGATGTCCTCTCTGCTATACGAGCATGCTCATGAAGACCTGGAGTAAAAAATATCGCATATCGTGTGTGGCTGTCTGTCCTTCCTCGTCTCGCTCGCTCTCGTGGTCTCTCTGTCTGTTTGTTCATACTAGCAGGAGGTGATGACTACATCTTGCGCAAGGCTAGCTACTTGCGTACCATCTCGTCGAGCACCTCTCGCGTGCGCATCCATACGTCAGCAGCCTCCTGTCGATAGCAGTCGCGATCGTTGGTCTAGAACTCGGCGAACGGGTCCTTGCCGTTATACACTGGCACGATCGCGTCTTCGCACGAGTCGGGGTACGGATCAAAGTTCGACGTGTCGTTCGCTGTTGTGACGCGCGGGATGATCGGCGCAGCGCCTTTGCGCGCGAGCAAGTCGTCCCAGCCCATGCCGGAGAAGAACTTGTGCTTCTTGATGTCTTCGACGCCGTTCTTCAGACAGCCGTAGCGCTTCGTGAGGTCGGCCGTGAGCAAGCGCTTGATCAGCGCCTTTGCGTTACGATCAAAGAAGCGCGGGAAGTTGAGCTTCCCTGAGAGGATCTGCTGGTAGATCCCCATCGGATCGTCGTCGCAGAACGGCGGCTGCCCTGCGAGCATCTCAAACAGCAGGATCCCGAGCGTCCACCAGTCCACGCCCTTGCCGTGTCCTTTGTTCAGCAGCACCTCTGGCGCAATGTACTCGGGCGTCCCGCACAGCGTGTACGTCTTGAACGCCACGCGCTTTGCAAAGCCAAAGTCCGTGATCTTGATGTAGCCCTCCGAGTCGAGGAGCAGGTTCTCAGGCTTGAGGTCGCGGTAGATGAAGTCCTGCGCGTGCATGTACTCAAAGATCGACACGACTTGCGCGGCGTAGAACTTGGCGGCGTTGTTGTCAAAGCGCCCAGCTTTTCGGAGATGCGTGAAGAACTCGCCGCCGATGACGTACTCGAGCACCATGTAGAGGTACTTGGCGTCTTGGAACGTCCCCGCGAGGTTCACAATGAACGGGTGGTCCAAGCACAACAAGATCGTCTTCTCCGACAGCATGTGTTCCACCTAGCGCACACGGGACCGTGTGTCAGCAAGCGAGCTACCTACTCGTGTTGTCTCACGACGTACCTGCTGCAGCCGAATGATCTCGGCTTTCTTTAAGATCTTGATCGCCCAGTACGTCGTCGTCGCCTAGCACGAGCAAAGACGCAAGATGCAGTGAGCCCACTTGCCTACACGGTGTGCTAACTGTATCGAGTGAAGCATGTTGCGCGCTGGCGTAGTGGGCATACTTTGTGCGTCGCAAAGCGCACGCGACCGAACGAGCCCGTGCCGAGCGTCACGCCCATGTCAAACTGACTGCCATCGAGC
Organism: Pythium guiyangense; assembly: GCA_003730235.1. Lineage (NCBI taxonomy): Eukaryota > Oomycota > Peronosporomycetes > Pythiales > Pythiaceae > Pythium > Pythium guiyangense. The sequence goes on from QXDM01000010.1 coordinate 202,710, forward strand.
GCGGCCTGGAACTTGTTGGACTTGGCGCTACCTGCTGCTGCCGCTGGAGCCGCCATGGCTGCTACTGGTACTGCTGCTACTGCTGTCTCGTGTGTCGGCTGTTGTCGCTACGGCTGCTGCTGCTGCTGCGTGCGTACGTGCGTGGAGTCGCGTGCGCTGCGCTCCGTGGTGTGCTCGCGCGTGGACGCTGCGTGAGGTGGCGCGTCGAGAGCTCACGGAGAGGCGCGCAGAGCGGCGAGTGCGCGTCTAGACGACGTGCGTGCGTGCGCAAGAGCCGAGAGAAGACCTTTGAAGACCTTTGGCTTCGACTCACTCGCAACAAACACCACCACCGGTGGTTTCGCGTGGCATAACTGATCCGGTCGCGAAAGGTCGCGCCATGTGCAAAAATAGCTCCATTTTGACACACAAAACATTTAGGTGGCTGTACACAACTAAAGTCCGATTTTTCGGACTTTAGTTGTGTACAGCCACCTAAATATCGTGTTTGCATCAACTTCTGCCAGCTTGACTGGGCCTCAGTAAGGCGAAATACAAACAGCGATGTCAGTAGTGAGAAAATGAAGGGAGCCAATTCGTAGAACTCGCCGAGCCTCTGGTTCTACGTCTCGCAACCGCTCTTACAAATGTGGCGTCGGTGCTTCACGCGCGGATTTTGTCACTACCACAGTTGCTCTTTGTTTTCGAACATACTGGAGCCCAGTCACGGCGGCAGAAAATGATAGAAGCCCTCGAATAGTGACACATTAGTGACAGATCGGCTTTGACATGTATGTGCATCGATCGTGCATGCATCGATTCTGCTCGAGTGGGTCGCTTCCGTGGCACACGCCATGGCTCGCAAGAGGATAGATGCTCCAGCAGCGACATCCACGTAGATGAGGTGCATGAATCAAACGTGTACTCGCTCGACCTTGTTCGCGCGATCTACAAGTACTAGTACTCGCGTTCTCGCCAACTCTTTTGTCTCTGGCTACCTACTCATGTGCACGTGGTGAGTCCTATCCTGCATGAACACACCCAAGACACACACACACACACACACTTGTCGAGGACTGGAGCGTCGCGGTTGCTTCTCGTGTGTGCGCTGGTCTCTGCTCTCTGATCTCTGATCTACCCCATTTCATTCCACCACTTCCACGTGGCTCGGCGCTCGGATCCGATCGCGTCGAACCTGCTGCGAACCAAAGCTTCATACGTACTGGTGAACACATACTCGTACTAGTAGTGTAAGAATGCATCACCCTACATCGCGCTTCATGGCAGTCAACGTGAACAGCATGAGCCGACCAGAACGACAAAAGGAGACGACGCGACGCAAGTGTTTACTCGGCCTGACGGTCAACGACGCCTGCGTCCTGACGCGTTTAGCGCTTGGTGCTGAAGTCAAGAGGTGACGCAGTAGTAGCCGTCGCCGCGAGCTAAGATCACATCAAGGTCGCCTCGAGAGAGCCTCTCCAGATCGACTGTGCTTGGTGATGCACCATATCGATCGTGTCTTGCCTTATGGGAGGCAAGCTCAGTGGTATTGAGACAGATACAACGCACCACTTGATGTTGACTCTGCGCCGCTTTCACTCAATCATTCAGTCTCTAGAGTGTTCCGGTGCTTCTACCACTACGCAAGCTCGTGCGCGACGCAGTTGACTTGAAGCGCAATCAACGCTGTGATTGCAGTCGTAGACACCAGTGTCGTCGCTGTGCGTACAAAGACACAATGAAGTCGTACGTATCACTCCAGTCGTCTGTGCCCGTCTTCTAGACGATGAGCAACAACGACATGAGTACTGTGTACTACGTAGTAGCCGGCAGTGCCACGGAGCGCGGGCGTTGAGGAGCCAGCGCATTGAATGCAGTGACAGAGTACACCGCTCGTCGCGGACAGCAGATTAGACGCCACAGCTCTGTTGCGCTGCAAGTCAGGTCACTCCAGAAAATCATAACACACTGTACCCGAAATCTGAACAGTTTAATCACGATGTCCGTCCGATCATTGTTTGCTTGGCTGGACAATCCTAAGATCAAGCGCAAAGCTACTTCGGACATGCTGTGTCTTGTGAAGATCCGCACCAGCACAGGTGCGGCATGTGCAGGGGCGTGACGTCGTGGTCGATCAAGTTGGAACCCACAGTTGGCAAAACACAACGCACCATTCCTAGCTGATCGTCTTCACAGAGCTTCTGCCTGTAGTCTCCAACTTGCTGCGTCGCGACACAAACACAAACACAAACGTACACACGCATACGCTCGCTGCACTCCCTGCATTCAACTGAACGGCACCAAGCATGACAGCGTCTCGTGACATGTCTGTTCCGCTCGCCACTGCAACATGCCTACTGCCGATGGTGTGGTGCATCCTCGTGCTGTTTTTCATCAAGTCCGATACGTTGGAGCTCTACTACGACAACGACTTGAACCGCGGGTCAGACGGCACGGACACACAGTGGAGAATAGCGGTGAGTCTCACCACGCCGCTCCTGGTGTGGTGGGGCGCGGGAGACGTGTGCAGCTCCAACGAGTCCGGCACTTGCTGGTTCATCTATAGTGGTGTAGTTCCCTTCGTCATCTTGCTCGTGGTCGACCATCGGCTCAGCGCCACGCAGACCAGCAAGCGACAAAATGCCAAGACGCTCTTTGCGATACGCTTCAATGACGTCTACTGCAGCGCACGGACGTTCCAGGCGTGCGTCCAAGGCAACGAGTTCGACATCCTCACGCTCGTCGGACGCACTTCCGCCAGTACCAACACCAACACCGCCGCAGTCAACGCCAACAGCAACATCAACAACAGTAATGCCATGTCGGTGCCGCTCAGCAACGAGACTGTCAACACGGCGGCGTTCTCGACCTGGAACCACTGCCTCGAGGCGCGACGACAAACGCACTTCCGCATCACAGGCAATCAGACAGAGAACGCAAAGTACTCGCCTGCACCAGTCTACCGACTCCTCGACGACTGCGAGAGCTCGCGTGCCACTGATGTGTGGTGCGGTCACTACCGTCTCCAGAACGCGACGCTCTCGCCAGCCGAGCACCTCGCGCTACCGTCGCTGTTTGCATCAAACCCGCACGTGTTTGCCGAGTACACGGGTGATTGGGCTCGCCGCATGAAGTACATGGACGTGTTCCTTGGCGCCACGATTGGCTGCATGGTGCTCGCGTCGGTGTTGCCCAAGCTCAGCAAGTGAGCAGTCGTGTACTGCTACACTACAGCACCAGTCACACAGTCGAATGGCAATGACAAGAATGCTCGATCACGTCTCATGTTGTCGTTGTTGATGTCGTTGTTGTCCACTACTTGTCTTCATAGCCACACCCTGCGATGCACCGCAGCCAAAGCCGAGCACCTCGTTGCTCATTGCACGCGGTCGCGTGTGCCTGTCGCCGCTCTAGACTGGGACGTACCCCTGCAGTCGCCGCCGCTCGCTCACACCAAGCGTGTCTGCGAGCAGAAGACCTCCGACTGCGAGCACGAGACTCGCGACTACGGTGCTCACGAGGGCGTTTGCGATCGTCATGCGTCTTGACCACTCGCGCGTGTACGCAACAAAGACACTTGGGTTCGACGCATACGGCGATAGCAGCGCTTGTTGCTCTGTATCTGTCATGGGCGTCGCTCGGAGACTCGCGTCGCCGCACCACACGTCCATGCTAGGAGAGCTGCTGCAGTCGTTCAGGAACGCATTCAGCGGCTTCGTGTCGATCTCGAGCACGCCAGTCTTGTCGACTTTGTGGCGGGTGTACATTGGTCCGGAGCTCGAAGAGCCGACGTACGTCGTCGTGTACGCTTCGGTCTTTGGCGTCTTCTCAATCGCCCACTTGATCGCCTCCTGGCAGTGACTCCACACGCCGAGCACTGCCTCTGTCGCGTTCTCACTCGGCTGCACGAGAGAGTGGCTGCCACGCGTGAGCTGGAGCAGCGCCACTGCGTCGCCGTCCATGCACACGTTCATCGTGCGCGCGTGGCAGTAGAACGCGTTGAACTCGACTGCGAATGCAGTCGTGGCTGCGCGGCGCGCTGCGGTCTCGCTCGCACCGAGCGCATTGCCGCTTGCGAGCAGCACGAGGTAGAGCGCGCTGGCCACGAGGAGCAGGTCTCGCTTCGTGCGGTTTGAGTTCTTGTCGAACGTGACGACAGCGACAGAGATGACGAGGAGCGCGACGCCTACCAGCGTGATCGTGCCCCATGCTTTGTACAGGGTCACAGACTGCGGCGTGAACATGTCGCCGTACTTTTCATGGAGCGTCTGACCATCGACAACGAAGAGCGCGATGAAGAACGCGACTGCGACGAGCTCGGCGATGACGACAAAGAAGACGCTCAGAGTGCCGTCCATAGTCCACTCGCGCAGGCGAGAGCTGTGTGTCGGTGACGATGTCGTGCCGAGGAGCTGCTGCGAGTCAGCTACGAGCACCGGTCGATCGACGTCGCTGTCATTGTGTTCTGGCGCTACATGCTCGGCGGTCGAAGGAGACAGTGGCTGTAGCTTGTGAGAGGCGTCCATGGTCGCAGGAGCGCGCGCGTTCGTGAATGCCGTCGAAGTTGTCTTGCTTGTCGTCCATGTCAATCAGTTGTTGCTGCTGTTTCCGTCAATACAAAAATCAAAAATCAAGACAAATCATATTCAGTACGCACATAGCTACACTTTCTGTGGCTACAGTGATGACAACACACACCACCCACACTCGGTTCATTCAAGAAGCTCCACCTCGCTCTCGCTCTCACGCTCTGTCCGTCCTTCGTCGTCGCTCTCCATCGAGTCCCGAGCTTCGAGCAACCGCGCGAGAAGCAGCATGCAGATCACGGCGATGCCCATGGGAACGCTGGCAAAGTGCATGAAGAACGACACACCGGAGCTCCAGTCGACAAACAGCGACTCGCAAAGAGCAAACGGCGCGGGCGACGCGAGCTGCTGCGCTGGCGTGACGAGGAGCACTGTGCCATTGCGAACGCTGTTACACCACGCGCCCGTCGCACTCGAGTAGTCTACCAGCTGGAGGAAGCTCCCTTGCTACTGCTCAGCGCTGCTCAGCGCTGCTCAGTGCTGTCCCGATGCGCTCGCAGCCCATGCGCGTGAACGCGTTAGTGCCACGCGCTTCAAGGCAGAGCTCTAGCGTCCGCGCATCGCAGTAGAACGCGTTGACTGCGACTGCGAACGGCTCCTTGAGCGCATCGCGAGCGTGTGCGTGCGACGCAACGAGGAGGTTCCCGAGCACGAGGAGCACGACCAAGTTGGCGCTCGCAAAGACGAGACCTGGGCGAGCCACGCGGGCGAGACCTGCACAACAGACGTGCGCGACGAGAAGAAGCAAGCAGATCGCGGCACTCGCAGCGGCGACTGCAAGCCAGCACTTCACCGCGAGCATCTGCAGCGGTGGTGGCGTGAAGCCATGGAGTTCGTTGATCGTAAGGAGCGAGACGATCCCCACAGCAAGCGTCATGCACATAGCGCCAGTGCAAGCCGCCTCCTTCGCCTTCACTACATTCTCGCCTTTGTCGACGGCATCGCCCGACGACGACGACGACGACGCGGTGGTGGTGACCGACGTGCCTTCGGACTGTCGCTGCTGCTGCTCGCGTGCTCCATTGCAGTGGCTTGAGGTGATGTGCGCGTGTGGTGGCAACTGGGAGACTGAGCGCTCTCAAGTCGCTGTCGAGGCGTGAAAGGCAGCGACTGCAATCCACAGGAGCGTCTAGGACCTGTGAACCAACTGCCACTTCGACGACCGATGACAGTCGTGAGCGATGTTGAGACTGTCGTCTCTGCTGTGACTCCATCGTCATCGATCCAACGCGTGGTCCATTCACTCTACGCGACTATGACTCGTGCGTGTACCCGCGCGCAATGCCCGTGGACCCCATGACCGCAGCGTGCGCAGGCGTCTCGCCAATGCGCGGCTCAAGACCGCGGTACTCGCGCGTCGCGAGGTACTCGCCGGCTTCGCTCCGGTACGCCGTGAGCTCCGAGTGCGCATTCTTGACTTGCAGCGCAGTCGAGCTCGCGTCGCTCGAGTCTGTGCGACGACGCACTGACGTGTCTGCACGCACTGCCGACTTGTACGTCCCAGTGACGAGCGAGAAGTACGGCTTGTCACTCTCGTCATCATCACTGCGGCTGCGGTCGTCATCATCGATAAGCGCCTCGGTCGTCGCAGCGATCGCCGGCAGGACTTCGCGAAAGTCCGTCTTGTACTCGCCAGTCCACGCGTCGTCAGTCGAGAGCGCGAGCTGGAGCTCGTACGGCGTCACGATCGGCTTGTAAAAGTCCTTGCTGTCGAGGAGCGTGTTCTGCTGACACGCCACGAGCACGAACGCGTCGATCTCGGCGTAGTTGGCGAGCTTGGGGACGTTCACTTTGCCGACGACGAACAGGTACGACTTGCGGCCGCTCCTAGCGATAGAGAGAGCAGCAGCAGCAGTAGCAGTGGTGATCATGAGTGACCCGAAGACGCATCAAGCAAGCACGTGACCGAGAGCGAGACGCACTTCTTGATGAGCGCCTGGAGACTGTGCACGACGTCGAGGTACTGCGCGACGCCGAGCGTGCCCATGAGGATGCCGATGATCTGCGCCTCTTTCGCCTGCTGGACGAGGAAGTAGCGCCGCATGAGCGCGCGGTTCACTCGCGCGCCTTCGACGCGCACAGCCTGCGTGCGCGGGTCGTACGACACGCACTCGAGCGCGCTGTAGCGCAAGAGAATGCTCGTCAAGTGCGGCGACTCGGCGCCAATGTACACGAGCGCACACGTTTCAGCGGTGACAGCAGCGTCGGGCGCAACACTATCGCTTACAAGCGCGCTGATGTCGATCTCTTGGCCGCCAATGACAACGTGTTGTGGCGCTGATGACGCAGTCGATGCGGCGTCGTCGCTGCTCTGTGGACTGTAGAACGTCTTCATCGCGCCGAGCAAGAGCGTGCGCTCGCCACCGAGACGCGACTGGAGCTGCTCTGTGACTGCTCGCATCGCGTGGTGGAAGCTCGGCTCGTAGAGCAGCAGCAGCGCTTTCGCTGGCACCGTGTGTGCGTTCACGTGTGATGACAGCGCGTCGACGCACGTCGCGACGTCGATCGACGCGTTCCCAAAGACGTACACGACTGGGATCTTGGACGTTGCGCTCAAGCACGTGCGTCCGTAGTGCACGATGCAATCGGCAAAGAGGTGCTGCGCTGCGACTTCGTCGACGCAGCAGCTGCCGTACGATGTGTCGCCGAGGATGAACACGCGGTCGTAGCTGCTGTCGAGTCCGTCCTGTTGCATAGCAATGACAGCAACAAGAGCTCATACACTCAGTACACTGGGCGCGAGATGCATTAACACACAGGAGCGCACCTTGAGCTCTTGCTGCACGCGCGGTGCATCAGGCAAGAGCGAGTCTGGGAACTGCAGCGCAATGCTGCGGTACCCGCCGGCGCGGATCTGCGCGACCGTGCGATCGATCTCATAGTACGCGCGCACGTCGACGTTTGCAAGTCGCACGCCGTCGTCCTCGTTCACAACGACCGTCGTCTGGATCGCGCGCGAGCCGTCGTCTTCTTCGAACGCGAGCGCCACGCCTGCCATTGCTCCTTTGATGTGATTACTTCGATTGGCGCCAGTGACGCTTTGAGTTGCATGATCAAACGACATTGTCCATTATTGTATCGGATGTTTTCATTTTGTAGGAATTAGTATGCTACAAACTGAAACTCGTATAAAATGTATTCCAGAGCTAAAAGAGCAACACAGAGTCAAGCGTAGCAATAAGAAAATCGCTACATTTTCAACAAAAGCAAGACAAAAGCAACAACATTGTACGCCAAACAAGACAATGTATGATTCTGGTGGTTTGATCGCATCGTCCTTGCTGCTCTCTCTATCGCAGTCGCTTAGACCGCAGGACTGTCGCCCGCACCGCCGCGTCGGCGCAACGACGAGCTGTTCGCAGCCTTGATGCTCTCGTTCTCCTGCTTCTTCTCGTCCTCCATGTCTTTCGCAAGGCGCGAGCCCATGGTCTCGCCTGCTGCAATGCCTTCTGCAGCCTCCGCGAGCATCTGCTTGAGCACTTGCTTGCCGTAGCCTTCCGTCGTGATCGGCGCGCTGCTTCCAAAGCCCACAGCGAGCGTGAGCTTGAGCTTCGGGAGACTCAAGACGACTTCGCGCTCGTCGATCGACGTCACAGCCGCGCCTTCTGCGAGGTCTTCTGTCACGCTGCCGTAGTACAGCGCGAGCTGCCGCGCGCCGTCAAAGCACTCGTCGTTCACGAACGAGATGAGGTGCAAGCGCGCGTCGGCGTCCAAGTACGCGAGGTACTTGCTCGAGTCGTCGGAAAAGTAGAGCGAGATGACGAGGAAGAGGTTCATGAGCTGGAGCACGAGCGAGCTCGCTGGCGTCGCAGGGAACCGGTTGAACGCAAACTCGGCGGCAATGAGCGACTTGACTTTGAACAGCAGCGGCATGTTCGCTTTCCAGAGCAAGTACGGTAGCGTGAGGTAGAACCACGAGTAGAACTGGTAGTGGAGCGTCCGCGCGAACGCGACGCCGATGAAGTTTGCTGTGAAGAGCGACGTCACGACGACTTCCGAGCGAATCGGGAACGGCTCGTAGATCGCCAGCGGCTTGTAGAGCACGGCGCGGAACGTCCCGACAATGTTAAAGTGCTTCTGGAGGAAGAGCACGAGGAAGCACAAGTGCGCGCCAAGGAGCCCGAGCGCGAGCTGCTTGGACACAAAGACGTCTTCCGGCAAGAACTTCCAGTTCACGGTCCACTCGTACGTGAACACGCGACTGAGCTCAAACGCTTTGTGGAGGTAGTTGAACCAGTTGTGGCGCAAGAACGGCCAGCCCAAGATGATCTGGTACATACAATTGTACGATGTGAGTGCGAAATATCCGATAAACAACCAACAAACATCCGACAAAACATCAGTACGAACCTGGATCGCAGCGCAGATGAAGAGGTACCAGAGTGTCCGGAGCACGCCGCAGGACTGGAGCAGGAGGAAGAAGAGCGCGGGCGCGAAGAGCAGGACGTTCATCTTGATCGAGACGGCGAAGCTAAAGAGCACGCAGCCCATGCGCCACTTCTGGCGCGCAAAGAGGTAGACAGCGATGAACAGGAGCATCATCGCGACGCCGTCGTTGAAGAGCCGGAGCATGTAGATCGAGTGGAGGCGCTTCGAGACGCAGAGGAAGACGATCGCCCACGGCGGCATCACGCGCGCGCGGTTGTAGATCGCGAGGACTGTTGCGATTGTGATGAGGTAGAAGCCCAAGAAGATGTACTGCGCGCGGCGGATGTTCGTGCCTGCGTCTGTGACTGTGTGGAGCACAGAGAAGACGTAGACAAAGCCAGCAGGGTACACGAGCGGCCCGGTGCCGCCGCGGATCTTGATGTAGTCGCGCTCGCCGGCTTTGAAGAGCTCGACTTGCTCCATGTACGCGCGCCAGTCGATCTCCGTGTCTATTGCGCATAGTATCGTGTGTCAGTAGCGAGCAATCGATAGGTAGAGAGAGAGCACGATGCATGGACAAACGTACAGGGAACGTGCTGGATGATGAGGTAGCCGACGACTGCGTCAGCGAGCAAGAGCGCGAGCGCGAGCCACTTGAAGTGGCGGTAGCTCCACATGATGTCGTACAGGAACGAGAGCACGCGGCTGTGGCGCAGTGTCGTCTTGACATCCTTGTCGATGCGCGTCGCGCGCGGTGCCTTCACGCGCTTCGCGTCCTTCGCCATCTCGTCGTCGTCGCTTCTGGAAATGAGCTGCTGCCCACGTGTCGAAAAACGCAGACAAAAGCCGGTTCACAGTATCTGTCGGACATTTGATTCTGCTTTATACAGTCATTTCGGCACATTGCGAGATACACATGTCCTATAGAGTGCACCTAAAGACCGATGCAAGACATGTTCTTATTTGTTTGTATGACACTTGTCTGCAAGACAATCACGAAAGTGTCCACCTCTTCACGACACTCGCTAGTGCTGCAGCAAGCGCTTCTCCTCCTCTTCTTTCGAGATGCGCTCTTGCTCGAGCGTCTCGCGCGCAAGTGCGTACCGCGCGTCGATCTTCCCCGCCACTGGCGCAACAAACTGCGGCGCGTCCTGCGCTTGCTTGGCGTACTTGAGGATCGCTTCGCGCGGGTCCTCTTCACGGAAGCTGCTCTTGATGTGGCTGCTCATAAAGTACTGCGTGAACGTCGTGCTGCCGCTGATACGGCCGCCCATGCCAGGGCCCGTCACAGGCTTCTCAGGCGCCTTCGACTTGACTGGATCCGCGCGGAGCTTGTGGAACTTGCGCTTCCTCGACGCGTCGTCGTCGCGGTACATCGGCAGCGCGTGCGGGTTGTGCACTTGCCCAAGGCCGTCAATGCGCGCACCAGAGTCAAAGCTCTGGACTTTTAGTTTCTTCGTCGCACTTAAGAGCACGCCCTTCGTGCTCAAGCTCGGGTTGTAAAGTACGCGGACGTCGCCCGTGGAGCTCCCGACAAAGACTTGGTTGATCCCAGCGTGCCACTCGACGCACACTGCGCTCTCGTCTTCTTTCATCTCGACGCTCGCGAGCGGCGCGACGTGTCCTGGCGTATGGACATCGAGGAATAGCACCTTGCCGCGCTGTGCTGCGCCGCGTCGGACGCTCATGCCGGCGACGAGACACGTCCCAGCGGCGTTGAACGCGACGTTCGCAGTCATGAACACGCCCTCGATGCCGCTGAACGTCTTGAGCGGCGCTGTCGCTTTGCGCACGTCCCAGATCTTGACCATGTCGTCCGAGCACGCGCGCGAGGCCACGAGGCGTCCGTCTGGCGAGAACCGAATGCTCGAGATCCCGAGGTCGCCGCTGCCCTCTGCGTGTGCATCGCGAATCGTCAGCGCGGCGCCAGCATACGTCTTGCGCGGGTCGTAGCACTGGATTTGGCCGTCCATCGTTCCGCCAGCGACGAGTGTGCCGTCGCGATTGTACCGGCACGTCGTGACGGCGCACCGCCGCCCGCGCTTGCTCTTGAACTTGAGCACCGTGGTGTTCATGAGCTTCTTGAACGTCTGCTTGCCGCCGATGTTCCAGACCCGCACGGTCCCATCGAGCGAGCTTGAGATCATCGTGTCGCGGAGGCTCGGGTGCCACATGCCGCTCGTGACCGCGTGCGTGTGACCGTGCGTGTGCGCCATGTCCATGACGTACATGTCGCCTTTTGCGAACTGGAGCTCTTCGACGCCTTCGCGCGAGAGCACCTTTGGCTGCGACGAGCCCGTGGCGACGAACACGCGGTCGCCCGACGGACTGTAGCTCACTGCGAGCACCGGGTGGCCATCGTCGACTTCGACGTCGCGGAACGGACGCACGTGGCGCGCCATGCCAGCAAAGTCCCAGAGCTTTGCGTGGTAGTCCATCGAGCCGGTCGTCACGCGCGCACCTGGCGCATCGACTGCGATGCTCGTGATCGCCTTTGTGTGGCTCGCGAGCGTCACTTCGTGCGTCATTGGGATGTTGTAGCGCAGCGCAACGTCGTCTTGTGCGCCGCCGCTGTCGCTCTCGTCGCTCTCGCTCTCGTCGCGACTGTCGTTCCTATCATCCTCGTCCTCGTCCTCGTCCTTGCCGTCTTTGTCCGCGTCGTTGCTGCGCTTGGAGTCGTCGCCATCGCGCTCTCTCTCGTCCACTGGCGGCGCGACGCTCACAGTCGCTGGCGCTGCGAGCATCGCTGCAGTCATCGCAGCGATCTCGGCCTCTCGCTGTCATTGCATCACACATCACAGCGCATTAGAACCGCTGATAGCCATACGATCCGCTTTAGTGACATGGCACACGCGCATACCTGCTTGCGCGCATCTGCTGCACTGCTCGACGTTGGCGGTCGCTTCGCCTTGGACGCTGCGCCAAAGCTCATGGGGAGTTCGCTCCCGAGCGCGTCGTCTGGGATCGCACTCGCGCTCTTGCTACTGCTGCTGCTGCTTGAGTCGCGCGGGTTCTGGAAGACGTACACGCGCGTGCTCGCGCCAAAGCGGATCTCGTCGCCATCTGAACACCATCGCATACAAAGAGAGAGAGAGAGAGAGAGAGAGAGAAGTGAGCGCGTGCTCTCTCTCTCATGCAAAGCAATAGAAGAGCAATAGAGTGACAAGACGTACCGCTGAGTGCAACTGGCGTCTCGGGTTTGATCTCGGCGCCGTTCACGAACGTGCCTTGCGCTGAGCCGAGGTCGACGACGTTCACGTAGCCGTCTTTGTCGTGCACGAGCGACGCGTGCTGGCGCGAGATCGACGGGTGCGGCATCTCGTAGTCGCAGATGTCTGCGCGACGACCGAGCACTGTGCACGCGCTCGCACCGAGCGCAATTGTGTCGACGCGCGCGCCATCTTTGCGCACCTCGAGCTTTGCGAACCGATTCGCGCGCGCTGGCGTCGCTGCCCTGTGTCGTGCAGTCCATGCGTACATTTGCAACACACGGCAGAGCGTTAGAAGACAGAACATGTGCACACACCTGTACACATTCGGAACGAGGCGAAACATCGCGCGACCGCGAGCGCTCGCAGGACGCACCACTTGGGCGTCTTGAACGCCATCGCTTAGTTCGTGCTTTGTGTTTGGAGACGTGACTGGAATAACCCGTCGAGATCATAAAAAAGTGTCGAGCTCGAAGTATTACCTGTCGATTCTTGTACTCTATTGTATATCTCATTGGCGGCGGTCACATTACGCAACAGTGCTTAAAAAAAGGAGCGTCGACTTTGAGAAGACGCCGCTTCTGAGAAATACATTAGAGTACTAATCATTGTAATAACCTCTTGAGGCTCGCAACATATAACCTATGGTACCTGTGTAACTCCTTTGTAACCTCGCTCTTAGACCTTGACGACCTTGACGACTGCGGCAGGGGAGCATTGGAGCGCTTGACTGAGGTGTGTGTGAGTATGAACTTGTGACGGGGGCTCGCCAACAAATAGGCAGATGATGCAAACAGTTGGTCATGCAAACAGTGTTCGGCTCTGTCTGTCTGGGTCCTAGTCTAGGATCGATCAGATGAGCCTCGAGGCGACCGGAGTTGCTGTTGACAGCATGGTGACGCAGTCCTCAAGTCTGGAGGCTGTCGGTGACCGTAAAACCCCATTACAAATAGGAGTCAGACCACAGCGCTACCGAGCAGTAGGTTTGAGATCGTCATGCGGTGCGTCCACTTGCGCTTGTACTCGGCAAACACGCTCGGGTTCGAAGCGTATGGTGACGGAAGTGCTCGCTGCTCTGTATCTGTCATGGGTGTGCTGCGGTGGTACGCGTTGCCGTACCACGTATCGATTGCAGCCGAGCTTTTGCAGTCGTCGAGGAATTCGTAAAGTGGCTTCGTGTCGATCGCGATCACGCCCTTCTTGGTCTTTTGGATGCCTTTTGTCGTGCGCACTTTGTTGCCCGTGTGGTCGATCCGCTGCGTGAGCAAGCTCTGGCACCGACTCCACACGGACGCTGCGACGTCTGTCGCACTCTCGTTCGCCCCGATGGCCGTGGCGTTGCCGCGCGTGAGCTGGAGCACCAGCTTCGCGTCGCCTTCGAGACACACGCGCACCGTGCGCACGTCGCAGTAGAACTCGTTGAGCTTGGCGGCGAACTGGCTCTCGTACTTGCGTCGCGCTGCTGTCTCGCTCGCACTGAGTGCGATGCCACTCGCGAGCAGCACGGCGTCGACCAAGCAGGTGAAGTTAAGCATCCATCGCGCCAATCGACTGCTGTCCGGCCCCATTGCTCCGATGACGAAGACGAAGAAGATGCAGACAAACAATTGTGTGATGACGGTCCATGTTGAACTTCCGTCTTCGGGTGTGGTGGTCAAATGGCTAGTAAATTGGTCTAGCTATCCTGGTCTTGGTGTCGTCCTACACATGGATTGCTCGAGCAGCGAGTGGTGCTCGTGCCTGGGTCGTGTTCTAGAATGCAGAGCTCGTTCTAGAACCTGTGTGTCTTCTCGAAGCTCGCGCTTACTGTCAGTGCACTATCTCGTGCAAGCGCTGTTGACTGGAAAGAGACACGACCAAGTTGAGTGCTCTCGCCAACACTCCCACTCACTCGTCATGGCAATCAGTTGGTCCACGCACTGGTGTCTCTTGTCGCTCTTGAAGCTCAGTCTGAGGTGCTTGGTGGTGTTCAAGCAGCGTACGACGCGGATCGCGGCCTTCCAATGCTGCACGCCAGGGGTCTCGAGGTAGCGACCGAGGTACGTGACGATGTACGTGACGTCAGGTCTCGTGCATAACGCAATGTAGAGAAGTGCTCCGACGAGCGAACGGTATGGCTTTGCCTTCATCTCTTCTCGCTCGCGCTTATCGCTCGGACAATCGTTCGCGCTCAACTTGATTCTCACTTCGCACGGGTTCGCTGATGATCTCGCGTTTTGCTGGTTCAAGCGCGCGACGATGTCCTCGATGTACGATCGCTGGCTGACTGTCAAGGTCTTGGTCTTGATGTCGTGCGTGAGCTCCATCCCCAAGATGAAACGCGCTGGTCAGATGTCCTTGATCCGGAATCGGCGCTTGATGTCGTCCTTCACAGCTGCGATGTCGTTATTGTTGCTTGCGGCGATGAGCATGTCATCGACGTAAAGGCAAAGGTAGACGTGGCCGCGGTCGACTGATTTCACGTACATGCACGGGTCGGCTGTACACGCCTGAAAGCCGAGCTCGAGTTGGAACTGGTCAATCATCGCGTTCCACGCGTAGGCTGCCTGGCGCAGCCCGTACAGAGACTTGTTGAGCTTGCACACCATGTTGTCCTTGCTGACGCCCTCGATCTCCAAGCCTTCAGGAAGCTCCATGACGACGAGCTCGTTCAGCTTCGCGTTCAAGAACGCAGTGTCAAAGTCGATCTGCTCGATGTGGTAGTCGTTGGCGCAGCACACAGCGAGCAGCGCACGAATGGAGCTGATGTTGGCCACAGGTGCGTATGTGTCGAAGAAGTCGCTCCCGTGCTGCTGCCGATACCCAAGTCCAGCGATGCGAGCCTTGCGTCACACGATTTCGCTGTCCGCGTTCTTCTTCAAAGCGAAGACCCACTTCGATCCGATGACCTTCATCCCGCGTTGTCGAGGAACGAGTGTCCAAGTGCCGTTGCGTTCGTGCGCTGCAATCTCCTCGTCCATGGCTGCGCACCTAAGATCGCGCGCGCGGGACGCTATCGCATCGCGGTACGTTGCAGGCGCATCTGCAGCAAATGCGCACTGAGCTGCAAGCGCAAGTTCGTACTCGTCGTCGCCGCGACGTGGTCGCTTGAGCTCTCGCTCGTCGTCGCCGTCCTCACTGTGCCGTCATCGATCTTGTTGGTGCTGTCTTGCTGCGCACTGTTCTCGATCTGGAGCCGCTCCGTGTACGCTAGTGGTTCACGTGGTCGGATGGACGGGAGCATCATCTGTCGTGGTCGCGACGTCGATGGTCGGAAGACGATCTCGTTGGATAGTGGCAGGGCGTTGAAGAAGCTGTTGCCGTTTGATTTGGTGCTTGGCTCGTGGTGCTGGTCACGTGGAAACTGTCTTGAGCTCGGTGCTATCGCTTTGCTGCTGACGACCGGTGTTTGTGGCTGCACCTCCCTCGCTCCAGAATCTGCGCTCACTTCCATAGGTTCCACCGGATGGTCCATCCGGACGTCAGCGCTCTCATGGTCGCTCACGAAGAGCAAATCGTCATCGTCGTCTACCTCGCGGTCGACTCGTGCTTGCTGGTGGCGCAGGACTGGGGCATCATGCTCAAACGCTGTCTCGTGCACGCTTCCAACATGTCGCTCGTCGAGTGAGATCGAGCGTGTCACGATGACTTTCTTGCTGGCGAGGTTGAACACGCGATACGCCTTCGCGTAGTCGCAGTACCCGAGGAGCATGCACGGGAAACTCTTGTCATCGAGCTTGGTGCGGCTTGGAGTGTCGACGTGGGCGTAGCCAAGCGATCCGAACACGCGCAGGTGACTCACGCGCGGCGGAGTTCCGTAGCAAAGCTCGTGCGGGGTCTTCTGCGAGTCTCGACTGTTGGTGATGCGGCTCACGACGTACACGGCGGTGTGCACGGCTTCCGCCCACTAGACCTTCTCGACCGCCTTGTAGTACATCATGCTCCGCGCCATCTCCATCACGTTGCAGTTCATGCGTTCGACGACGCCGTTTTGCTGCGGCGAGTATGGCGACGTCACTTGGTACACGACTCCAGTCGACGAGTAAAGTGTTCGCATCCGCTTGTTGGCAAACTCCGAGCCGTTGCCCGTCCTGATCACCTTCAGCTGTCGCTCCCACTGTCGCTCAGCCGCGCCTTGAACGTCTCGATGTGCGTCATCGCTTCGCTCTTCTTGCGCAAGAAGTAGACTGTCACGAAGCGTGAGTAGTCGTCGATGATGAGCATCACGTAGCGTGCGCCGCCGTGCGAAGTCACAGACATCCGTCCCATCAGGTCGACGTAAACCAGCTGAAGTACAGCTGTCGATCTCGCTCCGGATGACTTGGACGGGAAACGCAGGGTCGGCTGCTTCCCTTGCTCGCAGCCGCCACACAGTACCTGACTCTTCTCCTTGATCATCGGCAGCCCAGACGTCGCTGCGACAGTGCGCACGTAGTTCTCGTGGTGCGTGTGACCCGTGCACGCGTGCCAAAGCGCCCACTGACTCGCGTTGCCGACGTGCTCGACAAACCGCGCGCTCTCGGTCGTAGTGGAACTCATCTTGTTCACGGCGCCATCGCGTGGAAACACAAGTTCCATCCTGTCGCCGTTGTACACGCGGCAGCTCGCAGTGTCGAACTCGACACGGAACCCTTTCTCGGTGTGGCGCGAGATCGACAGTAAGCGACGGTCAAGGCTCGGCACGTGGAGCGTGTGACTGAGTGTCACTATCTTGCCGCCACACGTCACCTTCGCGTCGCCAATCCTGACTGCTACCATGCTTGCTCCGTCGGTAATCGTCACGTGGATCGGTCTGTCGAGCGCTTGGTACGATGCGAGCTCGCTTGCGTCAGGCGACATGTGAGACGTCGCTCCGCTGCCCAGAAGCCACCCATCCGTGTCACCGGACACAGCCGCCATGAACGTGAGCTCGTCACTTAAGCTGCGGCACTCGTGCTGCTTGTGACCGACCTTGTTGTACTTGAAGCACGCGCCTTGGAATGGCACTCGATGACCGCGCTAACTGCCGTGGTCATCCTTCAGTCGTTGTTGATGAGCCTGGTGACGCTGCTGTTGCTGGCGACGCCGCTGTTGAGGCTGTCGTGATCCTCCCTGTCGCTGGTGCCCGTTCGGTCGCGCCGTTCCAGATCGAGCACGGAATGCCCCTTCGTGTTGGTCGCTCTGAACGAGCTTCTCGTGCGCATTGATGAGCTTCTCCTTCACGTCCAACATCGAAAGAGCGCTCAAGTTCTCGATGATCGACACGATGAGCTCGTATTCAGCAGGAAGGCTACCGAGTAGAATGACTATCTGTCGCTGGCCATCTAGTGGCTCTCCGGCTGCCTCCATGCTTGCTACGAGCTCGTCAAAACTTGTCGAGATGGTCGATCATGGTCGTGTTGTCTTCCATCTTGAAGGCGTGGAGCCGACGCGTGAGCTCGATCCGGTTGTGCAGGGCCGCGCTGTTGTAGAACGCTCGGAGCGCCTCCCATGCTTCCTTCGCAGTTCGCGCGCCACGGAGCTTGGACTGGTGCTGAAGTGCCACACCCTGCGCGATGATCGCATATGCCTTCATATCGCGCGCTCGCCATTCTTCAGTCATCTCGGTCTCGTCCTTTGTGCTCGCGATGTGCGAGCAGTCCCTTGCGAGCAAGCGCGAGCCGCATGTTGTATTCCCAGTGGAAGTAGTTGTTGTTGCTTAGGAGGTCCTCGGGCATCTTCACGGTCCTTCATTCTTGGTTAGTCGCTTTTTCTTGTCGTTGTGGCTGGAAGAGGTTTGGGCTCATAACCTGAACTTCCGTCTTCGGGTGTGGTGGTCAAATGGCTAGTAAATTGGTCTAGCTATCCTGGTCTTGGTGTCGTCCTACACATGGATTGCTCGAGCAGCGAGTGGTGCTCGTGCCTGGGTCGTGTTCTAGAATGCAGAGCTCGTTCTAGAACCTGTGTGTCTTCTCGAAGCTCGCGCTTACTGTCAGTGCACTATCTCGTGCAAGCGCTGTTGACTGGAAAGAGACACGACCAAGTTGAGTGCTCTCCCCAACACATGTCTTGTACGCTTTGACGGATCGTGGTGTGAACGCGTCGTCGTACTTGTCGTGCAGCGTCTGGTCGTCGATCACAAAGAGCGTGATGAAGTAGGCGACCATGACGAGCTCGGCGATGACAACGAGAAACACGCTGAGTGTGCCGCCTGCGAACCAGGTGCGCAGACAAGAGGTGCGAGCTGGAGGCGTGTCGACAGTGCCATCGAGTGGAGCAAGCTTCTTTGCCGGTCGGTCAATGCTGTCGGCATCGTCGTTGATCGCGACTTTGACAGCTGCAGGGTCGACGTTTGGCAGTGGCGCTGGGGACGATGGAGGCGCCGGAAGCGCAGACGATAAGTCGAGAGACGAAGTCTTGTGGTAGCTGCTCATGAGAGCAGGAGCTTGTGAGTTGAGGAATGATAGTGTACGCTATGGCGTGCTATGGTGTGTGTGCTTGCTCTCCCACTTGCTTGCGCCGTGGCAGTAGACCAATAGCTACGCTTTTGATGCAGTCTGCTCCACACATCGTGCACCTTTGCATGATGCAGACTGAATCACACACTGCACGACCGACACTCCATGTCTCCGCAAATCACTCGCTAACTTGCTCACACTCTCTCTATCGCTTGAGCTCTCTCTCGACGCACACACTCGAGGTCTCTGTCGCGTTCGTGCGAATGAGCAAGAAGCGCCTGGGGTCAGTTGTCATGTCAATCAATCAATAAATCACCGGATTCTGGTCGAGAGAGTATCCATTTCTCATGCTCAAACTGAGCATACAAATACCAAGCTAAATCAGGACTTGTATTGATCTGGCTGAATGTAGACTCTGACACTGGCAAACGCTGACATAATTCGAATACGGATAAAATCCAGTCGTCTCGGTTTGTCTGTCAATCCGAACGTCAACTGATCAATCATAACCAGACTACACTCTTGCTCGCTTCGCTTCGGTTGCGTTAATGTAGCTCTTGCTCTCGCTGCAGCTCATGCACTAGCAGTAGTCTTTCGATGAACGCTAGACTCACATGCACTGAAGTTGCACAAAGAGCAACGACCAGAAGCAAGATGCGAGTGGAGCGCTAAGACGATAGGTAGTATTGATACTGATAGTTGTGTGAGTGAATGCGACCCCATCATCGGCGCGCGCCTTGCGCATTGTTGCTACTGCACCCGTGCAACGCAAATGAGCCTGCTGCGAGCGCCATGCAGCCGACTGCAGCGCCGAGCAGCACGTTTGAGTAGTCCATGCGCCGCGACCACTCCTGCGTGTAGCTCTCAAACATGACGACGTTGGCTGCGAACGGCGCCGGGAGCGTCTGGTGCTCGGCGTCTGTGAACGGCGTCTTGCGCGTGAGAAAACTGCCGCACCACGCATCAGCGGCGTGCGACGTCCCGCAGGCGTCGACGAAGCGGTAGATCTTGCCGGTCTCGATCTCCATCTCGGCCGCCTCTTCAGCCTCGTTGTCTCGCGCAGTCTCGCGTGCCATCGCACCGAGGATCACGGCTTTGCACCGCGTCCAGATCGCGAGCGCTGCCGTCGTGGGCGTCTCAGAGTCGAGCACGCCAGCCACGGTCGCATTTGATGTTGTCGTTGATGCCGCCGTGATGTTGCCGCGCGTGAGCAGCACGAGCTGGTGCAGGTCGCTCTTCTTGTCGAGACACATGCGCAGCGTGCGCGAGTCGCAGTAGTACTCGTTGAACTTGATCGCGAAGCTGTCCTTGTACGCGATGCGCGAGTCGGTGCGTGACGTCGACAGCGCGTTGCCGATCACGAGCATGAGCACGTACACAAAGCCGACGCCAAAGAGGGCGAGGCGTCCTTCGACCTTCCTGCTCTGGATGACGCCGAATGCGATCACTGGTGTCAGCATCGCTATGAGCGTGATCAGTGCGTAGCCCCAGCCGAGGAACGCCGACAGCTTCATCGGCTCAAAGTCGTACTTGTGGTGCAGCGCGTCCGTGTCAATGTAGAACGGCACGACGATGAACCACGCGATGGGGAGCAGCACAGCGCAGAGACCGAAAAGACCCGTGAGACCGAGCGCGAGATACGAGCTGCAGCGCTGCAGACCAGGCGTGCAGCACCGCGACGATGATGCCGGCAAGTCGTTCTCGTCCGCGTACGTGTACGTCATCTGTGCTTGTGTATCTGGCGTGAGTGTTGGCGAGTGCTTGCTTGAGCAGTGTTTGTGTGATCTTGTGAGCTTGTGGGTTTGTGAGCTTGTGAGCTTGTGTCGAGGCAGTGGAACGCGCAATAGTACTTGTGTGTGCGCGGCGCAGCAAGAGAGAGTTACGTGTGTGCGTGATGCGTCGTGCTCGGCAGATCGTGAAATGGTAGTGAGCACGCGCACGCGCGCGGTGCTGCGAACGCACGAGCTGCACATTCCACGAGCCGCGCAATAAGACCAGCTGGTCCATTGTAGCCACACGTTCGCGAGTGATTGGCAGATCTGAGTGTTGGTCGTTTGAGATAGTTAGTCGATGTGCAGATTCAGTAGTATACTCACATCAAGTGATTCGCGTCTCACCAGAGAAAGTGAACCTACGAGTGACGAAAATGTATCGGGTATATCGCCACTTGCCACTCCACTCGTCGTCTCAGGATTTTATCACTCACGCACGACGTCACGCAGCACTTGCGCGCACGCATCGGCACCACTTCTCAACTGTGCGTGAGCCGCGCACTGCTCCACATACGCGCGTACGCAGTCTCGCACGTCACTTCACAACAAGCGACACACCACTCAAGCACACACACACACACACACAAAAACAAGCTGCAACTGCAATGGGATCCAGCAACTCGGAGCGAGCCGTGCTCGTGGTCATCGCCGAGCTGCTCGCGGCGGCGTTCTTCACGGTCTCGCTCGTGCTCGACAGCGCGACGATGGCGAGCAAGTACTCGTTCACGCCTCGGTCTGTGACAACGTACAACGCGTGGGGCATCTCGGCCGAAGTGATCGTCCCGGTGCTCCAGATGCCGCTCATGGCGTACATGTACCTCGCGATGGAGATGCGCGTGATGCGCGTCCTGCCGTTCCTCGCGTGCGCCGTCTCGGTCGGACTGCTCATTGCCGGCAACATCCTCAGCCACCAAGAGACGACGAAGCGCGCGGCGCTCGAGAGCGACTTTGCCGCCAAGTTCAACGACTTCTACTGCGACACACGCACGCTGCGCATGTGCCTCCAGGGCAAACCGGCCGACGTACTCACGGTCACGCGCGGGAACGACTCGGACGTGCGCGCGTCCGAGAACGTGACCGAGGTCGGGCTCGCGATCTGGAGCCGCTGCAACGAAGTGCTGCTCCAGAGCATCGCGCTCGAGGCCAAGCTCGAAGACACGGAGGACGACGAGATCAAGAACGAGGGCGAGATCGAGGTCGAGCTCAACTCGTTCAACACGTTCATCAACGACTGCGACAACTCGCGCACGGTCGACGCCTGGTGTGGCCGCGCGCTGCACCGCACAGCGCCGCTCTCGGACACAGAGCAGCGTGCCTTGCCGTCGCCGTTCGCGACGAACCCCAAGATGTACCGCAAGTACACGCGCGAGTGGTCCAAGCGCATGCTCTTCTCCAACGTCCTGCTAGGCACGGCCGTGGGGTGTCTGCTAGCAGTCGGCGTGCTGGTGTTCGTGAGCCCCCCGAGTCGGTGGTAGACCCATCAGTGGCGGCGATGGCGGCGCGTTGCGACCGCACGTCGCGTCTTTCATTCTCCCTTGGGCAGCCACACAAACACCAGTGCAATCATTGCAGAGCACTCCCACTTGTACACTAAGCATCCTTATGACAAATACAACCAGACACGCGCACACACACAAATCGCCCTACGCAGCTAGCTCCCAACCCCAGAGCGGTCTCGTAGTGTCATGCGAGAGAGCTAGTCGGTCGACGCGCACGCACACATTCGGGCTGCTCGCGTGGCGATGCGAGCGGATGGGCTCCGAGATTGAGCGAGCGACTGCACCACATGACAGATGCGAAGTGCTTGCAGTGATCATCCAGTTGAAAGTACTAGCACATTCGCACTGGTGGCTCGCTCGACTCGAGGTCTCAGCTCGTGCGTATGCTGTTTGGGTCTGATCGACTACCCTGAGACCAGCGCTGTTGCTCTTGCGCTGTGCTACGCGTTGTTGGTGGCTGTGACTATCTCTCTCTCTCTCTGCATCTTGTCAAACACAACACCTGCGACTTACGACTTGCCTCACTCACACACTCAGTCACTCACTTGATGGGTTGTCCGAGCGCTTGCCATGGCTTGATCGACTGCAAGCGAGGGTCGTCGAGGCGGCACATGCCCGATGTTGTGCTCATGACTTTGCCGCCATCGTCACTATCGTCGTCACTATCGTCGTCACTATCGTCGTCGTCGAACACAGTGAAGACAGCGACTCTGTAGTTCCACAGATGGTGCAGGCGCTGGAGCATCGCCATGGACGTCGCGAGCTCCCAGTTCTCGATCGAGATGAGCAGATTGTCGCCGTAGACGACGTATCCGAGTCGCACGAGCTCGTAGCTGCTCAGCGCCACCCTACGACGTGGCATGGCGGCACAAGCGGCGTGGGTCTTGCGATGGTGATCGTGGCCACAGTCATGCTTGTGCTTGTGCTCGTGCTCGTGTTTGTCCTCACACGCGTCGTCGTACTCGTAGATCGTCGATGTGCCCAAGTCGCCCACGTGAGCGCAGATGACAGCGAGCGACGTCTCGATGCTCAGCGGTGGAGGAAAGAGAGTCGCCGGTGAGGTCGCTGACTTTGCTTTAACGACTCGACACGGTCGCAAGAGCGGCAGGAAGTTGCAGCCGAGCACAGCGAGCTTGACGGCGACGAGGCGCATGGCACCGCCGTTCATTCGGAGCGGCGCGTCGGTCAAGAAGAAGTCGAGGAGACTCAGCTTGTCGACTTCGTTCGCGAGAAGAGACTCGGCACACGGCCATCGATGCCAAACCAGCCTGACTGTGCGATCTCGAGGCGATACCTGTGCATCGCGCAGAAGACGAGCACGGTCGGCACAAAAGGCGTGACGGGGATGCGGCGATGCACGACCTTGGCGGCGATGTTGAGGAGACTGAAGTACAGTAGCGTGAGCTCGACGATCGCAGGGTACATGACGAACCAGGCGTCTGCGAGAGCTTTCTAGTCGCCTTCAACGTCGCACCCGAGTGTCCAGAAGGCAGTGAGTGTGGTCTTGAGGCGCGGCAGCAGCACAATTGGGAGCACGCTCAAGCTCCTCGCGTTCGCTAGGCACCCGATGCCGGTGTTGCACCACTTGCTCTGGCGCTGGACATAGCCATTAAGGAGCGAGAGCATGCACTCGAGCCACCGGAGCAGCAACAGTGCGATCGAGATGTTCGAGACGAGTGTCTCCCAGTCGTACGTGCTCTTGACGATGCGAGCGCCGACGCGTTCAAAGTAGAAGAGGCCGTAGCGCCGACTGTTCGAGACTGTGATCGACCGTGTGAGGATTGGCGCGTTGGTCGAGTACAGCTTGGAGCCCCATCTGTTGACCACTGGGAACTCGCGGCAATCGTCCGTGTGCACGTAGTCTTGCTCGACGCCCTTGATCGTATCGAACTCGCGCGCGAGGACTCCGAACTCTGGGCTGTCGTCGGTGCTGAGCACGTCCGAGTACCACTTGTCACCGATGACCGATGAGGTCTTCGTACCAGCCGTTCTTCCGGACGCCACCCGATCGTTTGAGCCACTCGGCGGTCTTAGTCTCCCGAATGGTGCGGTTCACAGCGCGAAGCACACCAACTGATCGTGTCGCGTCCTCGTACTTGCCCAGGAGCCGAAACATGCACGCGCTGCCGTCGTGTCCTGGGATCGCATAGCGTGCGTACAGTCCACTGTCCCAGTACGGCATGGCTATCACCGGCAACGACTTGAAGATGAGCGACGTCGTGGTGCTGTCGATGCCGTCCACGACGCGCAAGTTGTCTCGCGTGACGTTGTAGTCGAGGGCTTCGCAGAACGAGAACATCGCGCTGAGCGTCTCGGCGGTCAGCGAACACCTGCTGTCAAAGAGAGCGAGCTTGTCGGCGTCCGAAGTGAGACCATCGCGCTTCACGAGTCGATAGCCATTGACAGACGCTACAGTTGTGTCAACCGGCACGCTGCGGTTCTCGGCAAGTAGCACGCTGATCTGCAATGCGCGGTAGTGGACGCCGTCATGTACGCACGCGAGCACGCGGTCTGCGCATGGCTCGTCATTCAAGCTGTCGATCACGTAGGGTCCGTCGAGCGGACTCTGTCTATACACGACACGCTCTGTTGTCTCGGCCGAGCCCCAGACGATGCCGATCAACTGCGAGAGCACCATCGTGACGACAAAGAGCCATGCAACTCCGTTCAAGAGCGCACCTGCGATGTCTAGCTTGGAGGTGCAGTGGCGGAGTACTCTTGGCGGTCGACACGCGCTTGGTCTCGAGTCGCGGCGAGGTGGCTTCGATACACCCGGGCCACTGGTGGCGACAGGGACTGGGCCAGCACACGCTTGACCTTCTCACGCCTCAACGTCCTTTGCTACTCGCGCCATGCCGTTCGCGAACGTGTTGCATGCACGTGCATTCGTCAATGGCGGCCTGGTCCGAGCATTGGGCTTGCGAGACGAACAGTAGCTACACTGCTAAATCGGTCGACTTGGGACTTGGGACTTGGGACTTACAGAACGACTCAAGTCGCTCAAACGTGTCCACAGCACGCAAGTGTGGACAACGAGGTGAGTGAGACCCAAGAGAACAACTCGCGTTTGCAGTGCTGTAAGCAGACCTCGCCGAAGCTCCATGTCGCGCGCTATCAGCTGTTCGATGTGTGTGTGTCTCGCTCAAGCTCGAGCACTCGCACTCGGTGGTTCTTCGCGCCAGAGTAGCCTGCCCAACAAGCTTTGTGCACGAAATCGACTGCCGTTTCGCAAAACAAGGTGCAGTTGTACCTAGTTCGCTTCACAATAAGGCGAGTCCGTCAGTCTGTCAGCCAGTCTGCGACGTGTGAGCGAAGGTCGCCATTGTGCGATGTAAGATCAGTCAGTCAGTCGATCGCAGTCGTTGCTCGACTTCGACACCAGAACGCACAGCACAGAGCACAGAGCTCAGAACACAGAGGACAACACTCCGAGCACTACGCTGCGTTTCCCCTAGGCGGACTCATTGACGCAATAGCTCGCGACGTTACACAACTCAAGTGCTTTCGAGATACTTGGAAGCGGGGCAGCGTACTCGAGCGTGTACAGTTCCAGGTTGAGGCGATGGCTACGCACGACAAGAAGCGGAAACTCTCGGCTACGACGTTGCTCTCTGGTACAGACGCGCCAGATGCAGCACACGAAGCAGAAGCCGAGAGCGTGAGACCACGACGACTAGCCGCGCCAGCAGCACTCTCGGCGTCCGCAACTGAAGGAGTAGCCGCAACGCGACCAATGGCTGTATCCGCATCAACTTCTACAACAGCAGCAGCAGCGACAGCCTCCCCACTAGCAGCGCCACTCGCGTTCACTCGGTGGAGCATCGAAGCGAACGCGAGAGCCGTCACAGCTGCTACGATCGCAGCGACCTCGCGCCAGCGCACTCGTGGCGACGGCAGTGACGATACTGGTGCTCATGTTCATGGGGATACGGATGTCAACGCCAGCAGCAGCCAGTACGACAACACTGCCGACGTCGACGCTGTATTCCGAGACGCAAAGATGCACTTCCTCACGACTGACGAAGCGAGCTGGGTCTACCACGTCCCGCGATGGTACCGGCACATCTATCGCCTCTGTTTTGAGCGCAGTGCTGCTGCCTCTGATCACTCGTCGGAGTCGGCTTCCGCGTCCAGGATGCCGTCTTCTTTAGCGTTTGCGTCGCGATCGAAGTGGTTCAACACTGTGTGGCAGCTGCACCCGAAGCACCACGACACGATCAAGATGTTTGGACGCGACGTGCTCACACCGCGCTTCCAACAAGCATATGGCGTGAGCTACCGCTTCTCAGGCAACACGTTCGACGCGCTACCTGTGCCAGAAGCGCTCCAGCACTGCGTCGAGACGATGCAAGCGATCGTGATGAACCCGGAGACGCAAGCGAGCTACCTCCGCGGCGCGCTTGTCAACTGGTACGCCGACGGCGAGCACTACATCGGACCGCACTCGGACAGCGAATCGAGTCTGTTCAAGCACTCGCCCGTGTTCTCGCTCTCGCTCGGCGCAACGAGACGCTTTGTGTTCACAGCAAAGCCGGATAGCGCGAGCAAGAGCGGCGACAGTACGAGTGGCAACACATCGACAGGAGCTGTTTGCAAGCGTGTCTCGCGCCTGGAACTCGAACTCCAGGACGGCGACCTCGTGATCATGGGCGGCACGACGCAGCAGACGCACAAGCACGCGCTGCCAAAGATGAAGAAGTGCCTCGGCAAGCGCGTCTCGATCACGCTTCGGTGTTTCAAGTAGAGCTCACAATCCATTAGAAAACAAGTGGAGGACGTGCGAGCCAACTACTAGAGCAACCTCGAAATGGTACACTTTGTTGCTGAGAGCTTCTGCTTCTTGTCGCGCGTAGCCATCGCTTCGTGCTTGCTCTTGTACTGCTCGACTGGTGTTTTTCTGCTGCGGTGAGATGCACGCAAGCCCTCGGATCGTGCCGCCGCGCGTCGTTCTGTGTGTGTGGACGTCGTCGAATTGGACACGAGACGCAGTGTCGTGCTCTGTGCTCTGTGCTCTGTGCTCTGTGCTGTGCGTTCTGGTGTCGAAGTCGAGCAACGACTGCGATCGACTGACTGACTGATCTTACATCGCACAATGGCGACCTTCGCTCACACGTCGCAGACTGGCTGACAGACTGACGGACTCGCCTTATTGTGAAGCGAACTAGGTACAACTGCACCTTGTTTTGCGAAACGGCAGTCGATTTCGTGCACAAAGCTTGTTGGGCAGGCTACTCTGGCGCGAAGAACCACCGAGTGCGAGTGCTCGAGCTTGAGCGAGACACACACACATCGAACAGCTGATAGCGCGCGACATGGAGCTTCGGCGAGGTCTGCTTACAGCACTGCAAACGCGAGTTGTTCTCTTGGGTCTCACTCACCTCGTTGTCCACACTTGCGTGCTGTGGACACGTTTGAGCGACTTGAGTCGTTCTGTAAGTCCCAAGTCCCAAGTCCCAAGTCGACCGATTTAGCAGTGTAGCTACTGTTCGTCTCGCAAGCCCAATGCTCGGACCAGGCCGCCATTGACGAATGCACGTGCATGCAACACGTTCGCGAACGGCATGGCGCGAGTAGCAAAGGACGTTGAGGCGTGAGAAGGTCAAGCGTGTGCTGGCCCAGTCCCTGTCGCCACCAGTGGCCCGGGTGTATCGAAGCCACCTCGCCGCGACTCGAGACCAAGCGCGTGTCGACCGCCAAGAGTACTCCGCCACTGCACCTCCAAGCTAGACATCGCAGGTGCGCTCTTGAACGGAGTTGCATGGCTCTTTGTCGTCACGATGGTGCTCTCGCAGTTGATCGGCATCGTCTGGGGCTCGGCCGAGACAACAGAGCGTGTCGTGTATAGACAGAGTCCGCTCGACGGACCCTACGTGATCGACAGCTTGAATGACGAGCCATGCGCAGACCGCGTGCTCGCGTGCGTACATGACGGCGTCCACTACCGCGCATTGCAGATCAGCGTGCTACTTGCCGAGAACCGCAGCGTGCCGGTTGACACAACTGTAGCGTCTGTCAATGGCTATCGACTCGTGAAGCGCGATGGTCTCACTTCGGACGCCGACAAGCTCGCTCTCTTTGACAGCAGGTGTTCGCTGACCGCCGAGACGCTCAGCGCGATGTTCTCGTTCTGCGAAGCCCTCGACTACAACGTCACGCGAGACAACTTGCGCGTCGTGGACGGCATCGACAGCACCACGACGTCGCTCATCTTCAAGTCGTTGCCGGTGATAGCCATGCCGTACTGGGACAGTGGACTGTACGCACGCTATGCGATCCCAGGACACGACGGCAGCGCGTGCATGTTTCGGCTCCTGGGCAAGTACGAGGACGCGACACGATCAGTTGGTGTGCTTCGCGCTGTGAACCGCACCATTCGGGAGACTAAGACCGCCGAGTGGCTCAAACGATCGGGTGGCGTCCGGAAGAACGGCTGGTACGAAGACCTCATCGGTCATCGGTGACAAGTGGTACTCGGACGTGCTCAGCACCGACGACAGCCCAGAGTTCGGAGTCCTCGCGCGCGAGTTCGATACGATCAAGGGCGTCGAGCAAGACTACGTGCACACGGACGATTGCCGCGAGTTCCCAGTGGTCAACAGATGGGGCTCCAAGCTGTACTCGACCAACGCGCCAATCCTCACACGGTCGATCACAGTCTCGAACAGTCGGCGCTACGGCCTCTTCTACTTTGAACGCGTCGGCGCTCGCATCGTCAAGAGCACGTACGACTGGGAGACACTCGTCTCGAACATCTCGATCGCACTGTTGCTGCTCCGGTGGCTCGAGTGCATGCTCTCGCTCCTTAATGGCTATGTCCAGCGCCAGAGCAAGTGGTGCAACACCGGCATCGGGTGCCTAGCGAACGCGAGGAGCTTGAGCGTGCTCCCAATTGTGCTGCTGCCGCGCCTCAAGACCACACTCACTGCCTTCTGGACACTCGGGTGCGACGTTGAAGGCGACTAGAAAGCTCTCGCAGACGCCTGGTTCGTCATGTACCCTGCGATCGTCGAGCTCACGCTACTGTACTTCAGTCTCCTCAACATCGCCGCCAAGGTCGTGCATCGCCGCATCCCCGTCACGCCTTTTGTGCCGACCGTGCTCGTCTTCTGCGCGATGCACAGGTATCGCCTCGAGATCGCACAGTCAGGCTGGTTTGGCATCGATGGCCGTGTGCCGAGTCTCTTCTCGCGAACGAAGTCGACAAGCTGAGTCTCCTCGACTTCTTCTTGACCGACGCGCCGCTCCGAATGAACGGCGGTGCCATGCGCCTCGTCGCCGTCAAGCTCGCTGTGCTCGGCTGCAACTTCCTGCCGCTCTTGCGACCGTGTCGAGTCGTTAAAGCAAAGTCAGCGACCTCACCGGCGACTCTCTTTCCTCCACCGCTGAGCATCGAGACGTCGCTCGCTGTCATCTGCGCTCACGTGGGCGACTTGGGCACATCGACGATCTACGAGTACGACGACGCGTGTGAGGACAAACACGAGCACGAGCACAAGCACAAGCATGACTGTGGCCACGATCACCATCGCAAGACCCACGCCGCTTGTGCCGCCATGCCACGTCGTAGGGTGGCGCTGAGCAGCTACGAGCTCGTGCGACTCGGATACGTCGTCTACGGCGACAATCTGCTCATCTCGATCGAGAACTGGGAGCTCGCGACGTCCATGGCGATGCTCCAGCGCCTGCACCATCTGTGGAACTACAGAGTCGCTGTCTTCACTGTGTTCGACGACGACGATAGTGACGACGATAGTGACGACGATAGTGACGATGGCGGCAAAGTCATGAGCACAACATCGGGCATGTGCCGCCTCGACGACCCTCGCTTGCAGTCGATCAAGCCATGGCAAGCGCTCGGACAACCCATCAAGTGAGTGACTGAGTGTGTGAGTGAGGCAAGTCGTAAGTCGCAGGTGTTGTGTTTGACAAGATGCAGAGAGAGAGAGAGATAGTCACAGCCACCAACAACGCGTAGCACAGCGCAAGAGCAACAGCGCTGGTCTCAGGGTAGTCGATCAGACCCAAACAGCATACGCACGAGCTGAGACCTCGAGTCGAGCGAGCCACCAGTGCGAATGTGCTAGTACTTTCAACTGGATGATCACTGCAAGCACTTCGCATCTGTCATGTGGTGCAGTCGCTCGCTCAATCTCGGAGCCCATCCGCTCGCATCGCCACGCGAGCAGCCCGAATGTGTGCGTGCGCGTCGACCGACTAGCTCTCTCGCATGACACTACGAGACCGCTCTGGGGTTGGGAGCTAGCTGCGTAGGGCGATTTGTGTGTGTGCGCGTGTCTGGTTGTATTTGTCATAAGGATGCTTAGTGTACAAGTGGGAGTGCTCTGCAATGATTGCACTGGTGTTTGTGTGGCTGCCCAAGGGAGAATGAAAGACGCGACGTGCGGTCGCAACGCGCCGCCATCGCCGCCACTGATGGGTCTACCACCGACTCGGGGGGCTCACGAACACCAGCACGCCGACTGCTAGCAGACACCCCACGGCCGTGCCTAGCAGGACGTTGGAGAAGAGCATGCGCTTGGACCACTCGCGCGTGTACTTGCGGTACATCTTGGGGTTCGTCGCGAACGGCGACGGCAAGGCACGCTGCTCTGTGTCCGAGAGCGGCGCTGTGCGGTGCAGCGCGCGGCCACACCAGGCGTCGACCGTGCGCGAGTTGTCGCAGTCGTTGATGAACGTGTTGAACGAGTTGAGCTCGACCTCGATCTCGCCCTCGTTCTTGATCTCGTCGTCCTCCGTGTCTTCGAGCTTGGCCTCGAGCGCGATGCTCTGGAGCAGCACTTCGTTGCAGCGGCTCCAGATCGCGAGCCCGACCTCGGTCACGTTCTCGGACGCGCGCACGTCCGAGTCGTTCCCGCGCGTGACCGTGAGTACGTCGGCCGGTTTGCCCTGGAGGCACATGCGCAGCGTGCGTGTGTCGCAGTAGAAGTCGTTGAACTTGGCGGCAAAGTCGCTCTCGAGCGCCGCGCGCTTCGTCGTCTCTTGGTGGCTGAGGATGTTGCCGGCAATGAGCAGTCCGACCGAGACGGCGCACGCGAGGAACGGCAGGACGCGCATCACGCGCATCTCCATCGCGAGGTACATGTACGCCATGAGCGGCATCTGGAGCACCGGGACGATCACTTCGGCCGAGATGCCCCACGCGTTGTACGTTGTCACAGACCGAGGCGTGAACGAGTACTTGCTCGCCATCGTCGCGCTGTCGAGCACGAGCGAGACCGTGAAGAACGCCGCCGCGAGCAGCTCGGCGATGACCACGAGCACGGCTCGCTCCGAGTTGCTGGATCCCATTGCAGTTGCAGCTTGTTTTTGTGTGTGTGTGTGTGTGTGCTTGAGTGGTGTGTCGCTTGTTGTGAAGTGACGTGCGAGACTGCGTACGCGCGTATGTGGAGCAGTGCGCGGCTCACGCACAGTTGAGAAGTGGTGCCGATGCGTGCGCGCAAGTGCTGCGTGACGTCGTGCGTGAGTGATAAAATCCTGAGACGACGAGTGGAGTGGCAAGTGGCGATATACCCGATACATTTTCGTCACTCGTAGGTTCACTTTCTCTGGTGAGACGCGAATCACTTGATGTGAGTATACTACTGAATCTGCACATCGACTAACTATCTCAAACGACCAACACTCAGATCTGCCAATCACTCGCGAACGTGTGGCTACAATGGACCAGCTGGTCTTATTGCGCGGCTCGTGGAATGTGCAGCTCGTGCGTTCGCAGCACCGCGCGCGTGCGCGTGCTCACTACCATTTCACGATCTGCCGAGCACGACGCATCACGCACACACGTAACTCTCTCTTGCTGCGCCGCGCACACACAAGTACTATTGCGCGTTCCACTGCCTCGACACAAGCTCACAAGCTCACAAACCCACAAGCTCACAAGATCACACAAACACTGCTCAAGCAAGCACTCGCCAACACTCACGCCAGATACACAAGCACAGATGACGTACACGTACGCGGACGAGAACGACTTGCCGGCATCATCGTCGCGGTGCTGCACGCCTGGTCTGCAGCGCTGCAGCTCGTATCTCGCGCTCGGTCTCACGGGTCTTTTCGGTCTCTGCGCTGTGCTGCTCCCCATCGCGTGGTTCATCGTCGTGCCGTTCTACATTGACACGGACGCGCTGCACCACAAGTACGACTTTGAGCCGATGAAGCTGTCGGCGTTCCTCGGCTGGGGCTACGCACTGATCACGCTCATAGCGATGCTGACACCAGTGATCGCATTCGGCGTCATCCAGAGCAGGAAGGTCGAAGGACGCCTCGCCCTCTTTGGCGTCGGCTTTGTGTACGTGCTCATGCTCGTGATCGGCAACGCGCTGTCGACGTCACGCACCGACTCGCGCATCGCGTACAAGGACAGCTTCGCGATCAAGTTCAACGAGTACTACTGCGACTCGCGCACGCTGCGCATGTGTCTCGACAAGAAGAGCGACCTGCACCAGCTCGTGCTGCTCACGCGCGGCAACATCACGGCGGCATCAACGACAACATCAAATGCGACCGTGGCTGGCGTGCTCGACTCTGAGACGCCCACGACGGCAGCGCTCGCGATCTGGACGCGGTGCAAAGCCGTGATCCTCGGTGCGATGGCACGCGAGACTGCGCGAGACAACGAGGCTGAAGAGGCGGCCGAGATGGAGATCGAGACCGGCAAGATCTACCGCTTCGTCGACGCCTGCGGGACGTCGCACGCCGCTGATGCGTGGTGCGGCAGTTTTCTCACGCGCAAGACGCCGTTCACAGACGCCGAGCACCAGACGCTCCCGGCGCCGTTCGCAGCCAACGTCGTCATGTTTGAGAGCTACACGCAGGAGTGGTCGCGGCGCATGGACTACTCAAACGTGCTGCTCGGCGCTGCAGTCGGCTGCATGGCGCTCGCAGCAGGCTCATTTGCGTTGCACGGGTGCAGTAGCAACAATGCGCAAGGCGCGCGCCGATGATGGGGTCGCATTCACTCACACAACTATCAGTATCAATACTACCTATCGTCTTAGCGCTCCACTCGCATCTTGCTTCTGGTCGTTGCTCTTTGTGCAACTTCAGTGCATGTGAGTCTAGCGTTCATCGAAAGACTACTGCTAGTGCATGAGCTGCAGCGAGAGCAAGAGCTACATTAACGCAACCGAAGCGAAGCGAGCAAGAGTGTAGTCTGGTTATGATTGATCAGTTGACGTTCGGATTGACAGACAAACCGAGACGACTGGATTTTATCCGTATTCGAATTATGTCAGCGTTTGCCAGTGTCAGAGTCTACATTCAGCCAGATCAATACAAGTCCTGATTTAGCTTGGTATTTGTATGCTCAGTTTGAGCATGAGAAATGGATACTCTCTCGACCAGAATCCGGTGATTTATTGATTGATTGACATGACAACTGACCCCAGGCGCTTCTTGCTCATTCGCACGAACGCGACAGAGACCTCGAGTGTGTGCGTCGAGAGAGAGCTCAAGCGATAGAGAGAGTGTGAGCAAGTTAGCGAGTGATTTGCGGAGACATGGAGTGTCGGTCGTGCAGTGTGTGATTCAGTCTGCATCATGCAAAGGTGCACGATGTGTGGAGCAGACTGCATCAAAAGCGTAGCTATTGGTCTACTGCCACGGCGCAAGCAAGTGGGAGAGCAAGCACACACACCATAGCACGCCATAGCGTACACTATCATTCCTCAACTCACAAGCTCCTGCTCTCATGAGCAGCTACCACAAGACTTCGTCTCTCGACTTATCGTCTGCGCTTCCGGCGCCTCCATCGTCCCCAGCGCCACTGCCAAACGTCGACCCTGCAGCTGTCAAAGTCGCGATCAACGACGATGCCGACAGCATTGACCGACCGGCAAAGAAGCTTGCTCCACTCGATGGCACTGTCGACACGCCTCCAGCTCGCACCTCTTGTCTGCGCACCTGGTTCGCAGGCGGCACACTCAGCGTGTTTCTCGTTGTCATCGCCGAGCTCGTCATGGTCGCCTACTTCATCACGCTCTTTGTGATCGACGACCAGACGCTGCACGACAAGTACGACGACGCGTTCACACCACGGTCCGTGACGCCGTACAAGGCGTGGGGCATCGTCACGCTAGTGTTCGTCTGCATCCTCTTCGTCTTTGCGTTGGTAGCACTCGGAGTAGACGACAAGCGAGTGTCGAGATGGATACTCTACTTAGCCGCTTTGGTCTACGTCGTGCTGCTCGCAAGTGGCAACGCACTCGGTGCGAGCGAGACAGCAGCGCGACGCAAGTACGAGAGCGCGTTCGCCGCCAACTTCAACGCGTTCTACTGCGACGTGCGCACGGTGCGCGTGTGTCTCGAAGGCGACGCGAAGCTGGTGCTCCAGCTCACGCGCGGCAACGCCACGACTATCGAGGCGAACGAGAGTGCGACAGACGTCGCAGCGTCCGTGTGGAGTCGGTGCCAGAGCTTGCTCACGCAGCGGATCGACCACACGGGCAACAAAGTGCGCACGACAAGAGGCATCCAAAAGACCAAGAAGGGCGTGATCGCGATCGACACGAAGCCGCTCTACGAGTTCCTCGACGACTGCAAAAGCTCAAGTGTGATCGACGCGTGGCGCGGCAACGCGTACCACCGCAGCACACCCATGACAGATACAGAGCAGCGAGCACTTCCGTCACCATACGCTTCGAACCCGAGCGTGTTTGCCGAGTACAAGCGCGAGTGGACGCACCGCATGACGATCTCAAACCTACTGCTCGGTAGCGCTGTGGTCTGACTCCTATTCGCAATGGCGGCTCTCACGGTCACCGACAGCCTCCAGACTTGAGAACCGCGACGTCACGATGCACACACCACACATCTTAGAGACTTGCTACAACAAGACTAGGAAGTACCTCAGACACACTGAGCGACTCGACCAAACAATTGTATCGTGAACAGGACCTCGTGCGCCGTCGACTTATCGCCAAGACGTCCTCGGACCATTCTCACAGCCTACAGCACCACCATCACGCACCACTACGTCACCACTCGCCCCAGTCGTCGCGCGGTGCGTCCGACATCGGATCGTCCGACACGGACGCGTTCGCATCCGACGTCTCGCTCTCAGGGCCGTCGCCGTCGCTCACTGGCGCAACGTGGAGGTTGTCGATCGAGTGCGACATCGCGTCGGTCTCGCTGAACTCGTCGCCGAGCACTGGCACTGGGACGCTCCAGATCACGTCTGGCTCAGCTTCCGAGTCTGTTTGGTCCGCTCCTGCAGCGTGCGTGTGCGCGCTTGCACGGAGCAGTGCGATCTCGGTCCGGAGCAAGTCGATCTCAGTCTTTGCAGCGAGCGTCGCCGCGTCTACGCCCGCAGCGTACGCTTCGTCAGCTCTGCGCTCTGCTGCTGCGGCTTGTGCAGTAGCAGCGGCGAGCTGCTGCGCAAACGCATCGGCGTCCGCGCGCCGCGCGGCGTCTGCAGTGTCTCTGAACGCCTGGAACTCGGCGTCCACGAGCTCCTTGGCTTTCTTCATCTTGACTGCGCGCATGCGCCAGAGCTCGAGCTCGCGCTTATGCGCGTCATTGTCGTCGCTCGACACTGTTCGTGGTGCTGTCGCAGCTGCGAGCTGCGCTTCCAAGTCACGTACACGAGCGTTTGCTCGCTCGAGCGCTTCACTAGCGTCACTGCTGCTGCTGTGAGGCGCCAGCGAGTCTCCAGTCTGCTGCTGCGATGCGACTTGCGTTCGCAACGCGGCGAGCTCGTCGTCTCTCGCCAGCAGAAGCGTCTCGACTGCGACTTTCTCGGCCGCGACCGTCGCGAGCGTCTCGGTCTTGAGCGCAAGCGCTTGCTGCAGCGCGAGGACGCTCTCGCTCTCGCCACTAGCGCTTGCATCGCCAGCGACCTGGCGCTTGAGGCGCTCGATCTCGTCGTCTGCTGCCTGGCGCATTGCTGCGATGATCGCTTCGCTCTCTTGAATGCCTGCGTCGTACCCGATCGCGCGGGCGTCGTCGATCTGGAGCGTCACTTCCGCCATCTTGGCCTCGTACGAGTCGCACAGTTGCTGGTACTGCGCGTTCTTGTCGTCGGTGATGCGCTGCGTCGTCTCGGCGAGCTCTGCGGCCATCGCACCAAGCTTTGTCTGGAGCTCGAGCGCTTTCTTCTTCCACGCACGCGCCGCGCGCTTGTCTGCGTCGCTACTGCTGCTGTCGACTTGTGGCTGAAGCGCGAGCTCTGCGCCGCTTTCTGGCGCAAGTGCTGCGTCACCATCGTCCTGCACAAGGTCGTCGTCATCGCCATCATCGCCGTCACCATTGTCGTCAGCGGCGTCGCCTAGGACTTCGCGCTCGAGCTTGCGCGCGGCCTCTTGCTGCCGCCGCTCGTCTTCGCGCCGCGTGTGCTCGTGCTCTTGATGGAGCCGGAAGAAGAACCTGACGCGCAGCGTACGTGAGCAGATCCGTCCATACAACTGCCATGGTGAACAAGGTCGTACCTCGACCAGAACTCGTCGTAGCTGAGCTGCACGGGCACCATTTGCTCATGGAGCGCGCGCGCTTCGTCGTCGGTCTCGAGCACCTGCGCGATCTCATCGGTGCGCGCTTCGACGCTGAACGTCTCGACAAAGGCCTTGTAGTCGTCGATCTCTTCGTACAAGATCTGACCGAAGCGCAACGAGTGTATGAGCGACCGACACGTACGTGTGCATGCACCGTTGTGAAACATCCGCGCACCTCGTCGACAGGACCCGTGCGCGCAGTGCCGAGCGCATGGAGGAGCGTCGCGGCTTCGTCCTGGACGCTCGCTACGATCGACACCGCTTTCTCCTGCGCTGCGCTCACGTACTCGGACGCATTCGCACTCGCGCTCTTCGCTGCTTGCTCGAGCAGGCGCCACATAATGGCTCCGCTTCTTTGTTTGTGTGTGGGCAGTTCTGCAAAGGGATTGGGACTGAAACACAAACTACTTAAACAAAGTATAGTCTGAGACTGCGAGAACAGCGTCTGGTGCCGACAGGTGGTCGATGATGCCCCGCCCCGCTCATCGTGCACCCACGAGATGATCTGTATGCACACGCAGCGCTTGTCTGCGGACGCTGTGCGTATGTGTCATTCTCCAATTCGCCTCGCAGTAGCAACAACGACATCCGATGGCGAAAGGCGGCAAAGGCAGCAAGGCAAAGCCGTCCAAGGCGCGCGACAGCAGCGTCACGGTCGCGAGCAGCGTCGACGAAGCAAGCGCAGTCACGACCACTGCAGCAGCAGCGCCAGCTACAAACAAGCCCAACGACTCGCCGCTCAAGCGCCTCGTGATCGACAGCACGCTCAGTATTTGGCTCGTCGTGCTTGCGTCGCTCGTCGGCGTCGTCTGGTTCTGTATCGAGCTGTTTGTCATTGACGTCGCGACGCAGCACGAGCAGTACGGACGCATGCTCACGCCGCGGTCGCTCTTGACGTACGACGCATGGGGCATCGCGATGTGGGTCGTGCTCGTGCTCGAGATCGCTGCAGTGTGCATCGCAGCGAGCGACATCAAGAAGAAGTACGAGCGCTTTGCGGTTCGCCGCGCGCTGTACGTCGCCGGCGCGCTCTTGGTCCTTGCGCTCGGCGCTGGCAACGTCTTTAGGGTCATCGAGACGGCAGCGCGTCGCAAAGCCGAGAGCGCGTACGCAATCAAGTACAACGAGTTCTACTGCCACGCACGCACGGTGCGCGTGTGCATGGACGGCGACACTGTCGCGCTCCTGCAGCTCACGCGCGGGAGCAACGCGACCGTGCAGTCCCGTGAGAACGTCACGGACGCTGCGCTCGCAGTCTGGAGCCGCTGCCAGCAGTCGATCAAGTGGGCGATCGAGAAGACGCCCAAGGTCGAAGAGTACAGTGTGACGTACACGGCCGCAGCGTCCAAGTACGCGTCGCCGTCGACCACGTACTACCCAGTCGACAAGACCGGCGTGCTCGAGATCAACACGAATCCGCTGTACGCGTTCCTGCTCGACAGCGGCGCGTCGATCAAAGCCGATGCGTGGTGCGGCGACGCGAGCCTCCGCACGACGGCGATGACCGACGCCGAGCAGCGCACGCTGCCGTCGCCATTCGCAGCAAACCCCAAGATGTTTGACGTCTACACGCGCGAGTGGACGAAGCGCATGACAGTCGCAAACGCGATGCTCGGCGTCACGACTGCGTGCTTCGTACTCGCAGGCGTCGCGCTCAAAGTCGCAGACACGATCGACCCGCGCGACGCGCTCCCGCGGCACGAGCGACGTCGACGGAGCAGGAGCTAGTCATGCGCTAGAGCCACGTACTCGTAGGACGTAGCGCATGCTCGTATGGGAGATGAACCACCGCACCTGTGCTGAAGAGCTCGTCCCTTGTGAATCGAGTGGCAAGTGGCGCACCGACATGAGCGACGCGAGCTCGACTGCGCTGCAAGTCAAGAATGCGCACTCGGAGCTCACGGCGTACCGGAGCGACGCGCGAGTACCGCGGTCTTGAGCCGCGCATTGGCGAGACGCCTGCGCACGCTGCGGTCATGGGGTCCACGGGCATTGCGCGCGGGTACACGCACGAGTCATAGTCGCGTAGAGTGAATGGACCACGCGTTGGATCGATGACGATGGAGTCACAGCAGAGACGACAGTCTCAACATCGCTCACGACTGTCATCGGTCGTCGAAGTGGCAGTTGGTTCACAGGTCCTAGACGCTCCTGTGGATTGCAGTCGCTGCCTTTCACGCCTCGACAGCGACTTGAGAGCGCTCAGTCTCCCAGTTGCCACCACACGCGCACATCACCTCAAGCCACTGCAATGGAGCACGCGAGCAGCAGCAGCGACAGTCCGAAGGCACGTCGGTCACCACCACCGCGTCGTCGTCGTCGGGCGATGCCGTCGACAAAGGCGAGAATGTAGTGAAGGCGAAGGAGGCGGCTTGCACTGGCGCTATGTGCATGACGCTTGCTGTGGGGATCGTCTCGCTCCTTACGATCAACGAACTCCATGGCTTCACGCCACCACCGCTGCAGATGCTCGCGGTGAAGTGCTGGCTTGCAGTCGCCGCTGCGAGTGCCGCGATCTGCTTGCTTCTTCTCGTCGCGCACGTCTGTTGTGCAGGTCTCGCCCGCGTGGCTCGCCCAGGTCTCGTCTTTGCGAGCGCCAACTTGGTCGTGCTCCTCGTGCTCGGGAACCTCCTCGTTGCGTCGCACGCACGCGCTCGCGATGCGCTCAAGGAGCCGTTCGCAGTCGCAGTCAACGCGTTCTACTGCGATGCGCGGACGCTAGAGCTCTGCCTTGAAGCGCGTGGCACTAACGCGCTCACGTGCATGGGCTGCGAGCGCATCGGGACAGCACTGAGCAGCGCTGAGCAGTAGCAAGGGAGCTTCCTCCAGCTGGTAGACGACTCGAGTGCGACGGACGCGTGGTGCAACAGCGTTCGCAATGGCACAGTGCTCCTCGTCACACGAGCGCAGCAGCTCGCGTCGCCCGCGCCGTTTGCTCTTTGCGAGTCGCTGTTTGACGACTGGATGGACTGGCAGCAGTCCACAGTCGTGGCTGCGAACGTGCTCCTTGGCGCTAGCGTGTGCTGCTTCCTGCTTCTCGCGTGGCTCCTCGGGCACAACAAGTGACAGTCGTCTGGTCGAGTTGACAAAGTCGCCACTGTGTGTTAGTGGCGTCGACTTGGAGCTGTTGTTGTCGTTGTCGTGAACGTCTGGCCGTTCTCCTGGAGCCACTCTTTGAACACGGCCTCGACGTCTGCCTTTGGGTGCTTCCACTGCGTCGACCTGCGTCGTCCGTTGCATGCAATCGATCACAACCACGTCAGCTCTCACACTCTCTCGCCATGACGGACGTCCACGCGCAAGACGACGGACGCACCGCTCTGCGTGGTTGCAAAAGTACGGCCGCCCCTTCTCCGTGAACCGCGCCTCCC
The DNA here is from genome assembly GCA_003730235.1 of Pythium guiyangense. NCBI lineage: Eukaryota > Oomycota > Peronosporomycetes > Pythiales > Pythiaceae > Pythium > Pythium guiyangense. Next base: position 242,396 of record QXDM01000010.1, read on the forward strand.
AGCCGTCTGGCAAGTTCAGGAGCAGGAACTTCTTCATCTCGCGCCAGTTCATCTTCTTGGACGGTCGCGACGGTGCTGGCACTGCTGGAGTCGTAGGAAGTGGCGTTGGTGGCTCATTCGGCGGGTCCTACGCACCACAAGCGGCAGCATTGATCAGCTCCGAGCCCATGGACTTGATCGTGTATGAATGAAAGACGATGGCGAGAGGACGGACCTTGGCAAAGCGCTCCGGCGATCCTGCTTCCGACTGCGGCGGCGTCGGAGCAACTGGAGGCGGCGCGTCCGGTAGCCGCGAGCGCGCAGACGGAATGCTCGTGTACGCGTCGGCGTCGCCGCAGAGCTTGATGAAGAAGTCTAGTCCAACAAACAGCAGCAGTTAAGGTCATCAGTAAATGCACGACATTGTCAAAGGCACAGCGCCATCGGCAGAACGCACCTTCGATGCTGATGCGACCGCGCGTCTCGGGATCCAAGACGCTCGCGACAGTCTTGCGGTGCTCCGCCACGAGCGAGAGCCCAAAGTCGCTCAGGACGTCGTCAAATGCAGCAAACGCGACCTGCGAGCACCAGAGCATTGCGCATTCTATGAGACGAGTCCTCCAAGTAGAGAGAGAGAGAGACGTTGACGACCATGGACGTACTTTGCCTGGCACCTCGGCGACTGCTGCGAGCGCTTTCTTGAGTCCGTTGTACGGGCGCTCGGGACACCGCGTGACGAGGATGTCTTTCATCGCGGAGAGGATGTCGTGCGCTGACGCATTAGCTCCGAGCGACGCCTGTTTCAAGTTGGCGACGACAGCTGGTAGCGACTCGATCGCTTGCTCCTGCGCTCGTTGCATCTGCTCGTCTTCGCGCTGCTTGAGCTCTGCCTGGAGCGCTGCCACACTACACGCAGCATCACAGCATTAGAGCTCAGCATCACCTCGTTAGTGCTCCAACCACACACACAAGAGCCATACCGTCGGCCGTGCTCGTCTTGCTGACGGCTCTGCTCTTGCAGCGCCTGGTCGAGCTTGCTCTTCCACTTGAGCACTTCGGTGTCTGTCATCGACGACGCAGACATCGACACGTGCTGCAGCTGCGACCGCAGCGCGCGCACTTGCTCGACTGCGTCGCGCTTTGCGCTCTCGGACGCACTCAGCGACTGCTGCAGCTCTCGCACGCGCGCTTCCATCACTGCCGTCGCCGCGCTGTCGCTGTCCGTCGTTGCTGTCTCTACAGCCGACTCGGTCGGCGCAGCGAGCGCCATCGCGCTGATCTCGACTGGCACGACGCTACTCCGTCGGCGCGCACCAGGTGCGTCCTGTGCGAGTGCGAGTGGGATCTCGCTCGCTTTCTGGACGTCAAAGCGGAACGAGAGGTTCACAAACCCAGTTGTGCGCAAGCTGTCGATCGGGTGCTGGAGCGCGAACCAGTCGTCCACGAGGTGCCCTTCGTGCGCGATCGCCGAGCCAATCGAGACTTCGCACTCGCCGATGAGCTTCTCGGTCTTTGCCTGTTTGTTAAAGACCTTGACGACGACTTTGGGCGTGAGCGTCGCGCCGAGACGCATGGTCTTGAGCACCTGTGTCCACTCGCGCTCGACGTTGCGCGCGCCGCTCGTGCTGAAGAAGTCGACGGGCCAGTTGGGCGGGTACCCTTCCACTGCGTACTCGCACGACGTGAACGGATCGTACGCCGTGCAGTAGAGCCGCGGCGCCACGTCTCGCCCTGTTGGCTGCGCTTTGCGCACGCTCAGGACGACAAAGTGGCCACTGCTTGCGTCGCTACGATCGTCGTCGACGACAAACGTGATCGCTTTCGTTGACTGCGCGCCGGGGACAGCCGAGACTTTGACCGTGTCCGTGTACACGACCGGCCGATCGATGCGCTGGTCGCACGTCTCGGGCTCGTTCAGCACGATCTTCTTCGTACAGCGCCAGCTCGCGGCGCCGCTCGTACCGGTGCGATCGACGTCGGTCGCAAAGACGTCGCCTTGCGGACACACTTCGACGACAGCGTACGTGTCCTGATGGCCCGCGAGCACGGCTTGGAACGTCTCCCATGAGCTCAGGAACACCGCGTGCTTCCCAACGACTTCGTACCGCACTTGGAGCGACGAGCTCGTGTGCTTGAGCAGCGATATGAGCGCTCTAGATGAAGATGATCGCCGCGCGAGTGCCTCAGCGACAACGTGCTGGAAGCTGGGACGCCCGAGCTGCTCGAGGTAGTCGCCGTCGATCGAGAACTCGAGGACTTTGGGCGAGACGCACCAGAAGAACGGCAAGTTGGCTTGTGCGAGGAGCGACCGGAGCGTCGCGACGAACGCGTCGCTCTCGACGAGCTTGAGGAACGGGATCATGCCTTGATGGTCGGTCGTCGTCGTGTTTGCATTCGCAGCGATGCGGAGGCGCGCAAGGAGCGCGAGCATCGCACTCTCGACTTCTGGACATGTAGTTGCAGTCCCGAGCGGGCCTGGCAGTGCGCGGTCGCGGTCGTTGGACCGACTGTCGAGTGTCAAGAGCGGGAAGTGGCTGAGCAAGTTGCTCCGTGCGTACTCGTGCTCGTCGAGGACAAAGTCCATTGCAAACTTGAAGATCGGCTCGCGCACGCACACGCGCAGTGCGTGCGTCATGTGGTCGAGCGCGACGGTCACCAAGTAGTGCTGGTGGCCCTGGCAGAGCCGCACAAAGTTGACAAGTGCCAGGTCAAAGCTCGCTTCGATCGCGAGGATCTTGGTGAAGCGCATCAAGACTGTGAAGAGACTGAACGTCACGGCGCCGTTTGCCGTGGCGTTCTCTCTTCCAGTGGCACTGCTGCCGCTCTTGCTCCGGAGCGCATCGAGCGCAAACGCGACGTGGAGCTTCGTTGTCAGACGCGTGAGCAGCAGACTCGCGTTGCTTGTCGTTGGTTCAAGTGTGTAGCCTGCGCGCACGAGGATGTCGAGAAAGTCGCGCTGGTCGATCGCCTCCGTTGACTCGAGCCCAAGCACGACTTTCCAGACGCTCGCGCTGCTGCTCGCGCCGCCGCTCTGTTGCTCCAAGAACGCACTCACGCTCGCGCAGATCGCTGCGAGGTCGAAGCGATGGAGCTGTGCGATCACAGTCGATCGGATCGAGAAGAGGACGCACGTGAGCACGTCGCCGCTGCTCTTGAGCTCCAAGAGCGCGTCGTTGTCGTCACGTGGTTGATCTGGAGCAACCGATCGCGTAGTGGCATTCGCGATCGATCCTGGCTGCACCTCGCGCAAGTGCAGAGCGTTCGCCAAGCGCTGGAGCAACTCTGTTGATACGTGCAGACCGATCGCATCGCGCAATTGGCGACAGAGTCGCATCGTCTCGGTCTCGCGCGCGTTCGACTGGAGCTGCTGCACAATGTCGCAGAGGCGCTCGCGCTTGAGTGGATCGTTTGCAACGAGCACATCCATCTGGACAATGACGTCGGCCAGCGGCGACGCACTCGGCCGTGTTGATGCGTCTGTCGTTGTCGCTTGCCGCGTCTTGAGCATCATGCGCTCGACGTACGCCATAAACGTCGCAAACCCAACCGATCCGTCGGCGCTCGAGCTCTCGATCCGGCGCATGAGCAGCTGTGCGTCGTGATCGTCGAGGTGGAGACCAAGTGCGCGCACGAACGTCGTGAACTCGTCCTGGTCGATGCGACCGCTCCTGTCGGCGTCAAAATGCTCAAAGACTTTGGCTGCGACCGTTGGGCTGTAGCTCCCGCCACCATCGAGCGTGTCGGACATGGCCAAGTTCATCGTGCGCATGAAGAGCACGGCTTCAGATCGTTCTTGATGGGGTTGGTGCGTCTCTTTTGGGTCGTGCATGACGCGCAGCGTGTTGGGCTTTGTCGAGTTGCGCGTGCGCATCCAATGATCCGTGGATGAACTAAAGACGCACGCGTCGAGCGCAGCGTTGAGGATCTCCTCAAGCGCTGGGGCGATCGTCGACGCCAGGACGTCGGGTGTGACCTTGTCCGCTCCATCATTGCCACTAGCGCCTTGAAAGCGATTGAGCGACGACGTGGCGTGAGACGTTGGACTCCAGACCTGGTGCTTCACGATCCAGTCGCGGAACTCGCTCGGACTGATCTCGCCGTCCTTGTTCGCGTCAAACTGCGCAAGCAGCGACGCTCTCTGCTCGTCGCTCAGCGCTGGCTGGATCCCGAGCTGATCGAGCGCGCGGCTAAACTCCTCGGCGCTCAACGCGCCGGACCGGTCTGTGTCGAACGACGCAAAGATCGCGTCCAAGTGCGCGCGCTGCTCTCCTGAGGACCCGACTTTCTCTATCAAGAGCGCGCGGAGCTGCTCACCGAACGCCTCGAGTGGCACGAGCTCGTGCTGGAAGCAGTCTTCGCAGAACGGCTTCTTCGCTGGCAAGAGCGCAAAGCACGGCTTGCAGAACACGCTCGTGCAGTTCGAGCCTGCGCAGCGGAGCGTCACGTCGGTGCTCGCGTCGCTGCGACCGCAGACCAAGACGCGCGCGCCGCAGTCAACGCAGCTCACGTGTGTCGATCCACTCTTGCGACCGCCAATCAGGCGCGGCAGAGCTGCAGTCTTCTGCTTGTCGCCAAGTGCGAGCTGCTTCTGGCGCTGAAGGTGCGCGAGTCGGTCGCGGCGCTTCGTCTCAAGTGCGCGCATGCGCTCGGTCTTGTGCAGATCCAAAGCGTTTGCTGCTGTCTTGGACGGCAGTCGGAGCTCGAGACGCTCGCGCAAGCCGACTGGACTCGCGATCGAGCCGCGATGGTTCATCGCGCCGTTGCTGTTGTTGCTCTCGAGGTACGGCGAGCGCATCATCGCCTCGAACGACGTCGTGGCGCTGTCATCGATTCTAGTAGCGCGTGCCGCATGGAGCTTCTCGAGCAGCGCAAAGAACGTCTCGACAGGCGTCGCTACTGAGGCACTCGCTGCTGTCGACTGCTGGAACTGGAACGTCGCGTCACGTGTCTGTGCGCGAGCCGACTGCTTGCGGATCGCACTCGCTTCTGCTGCAAGGAGCAGTCCCGAGCGCTTGAGAAAGCGTCCGAGCTGTGCTGCGAGCGCGCTGTGCTGCTCACAGAGTTCGCGCACGAGCTGCCGTCGCCGTGCGACTTCATTCGCACTGAACGCTGCAGCTGGGAAGTGCACCGTGCGCTGCATGCGCCGATGCGCGCGCTGTGTCTGCGTCACGAGGTCTTTCGCAGCCACGACGCTGATCTCGAGGATGCCGTCTTGGTAAAGCTTCTCTGGGACGTCGTCGTCTTCCATGTCCGGGACCTCGCACGCCATCTGGTCCTCCTCGATCTCGCGCTCAAAGAGACGGAGGATCTCGTCCGTGTAGATGCTGCCGTTGTTCGCGACATCCATGCCGCTGAAGAGGACGTTGAACGTGTCGTCGCTGAGGTCGTCAGTCTTGAAGCCGAGCGCGAGGAACTTGCGGCGGCAGTCGACGCGCTTGAGCGTCGTCGACTTGGCAAACTCCATCTTGACCTCTCGGAGTCCGATGCTCTTACCCTTGGCGAGGCTCAGGAGCTCTTCCTTTGCGTCTTCAAACTTGCGGCGCTTCGCTATCGTCGAGACACTGTCAGCGACGAGCGACGTCGATGCGTTCGAGCTCTTGCCAGGACTGTTCGCTGGCGAGCTCTTTGCCGGCGTGAACGGCGCATTGTTGTTGTTGGTCGTAGTGGCGTCGTCGTCGCCTTCCTCTTCTTCGACGATCTTCTCGCCGCCTTCGAGACTGAACGCAGGCTTGTCCGAGTACACGGAGATCCAGAAGCTCCCGACGTTTGTCTTGCCCGTGTCCTTGTCCTAGAGCAGAGAGTAGCCACCACGAGCGCATGTTATCAGCTTAGAGCAGTCAGATCACTCGCTCTGGGCGAGTCTGTGAGCGCGAGCATCAGTAGAGTAGACGTACCGTGCGCATGTACATGCTCGGGATGATGCAGTAGCGTCCTGGCTCCATGGTCACGTCAATCTAGAGACGACACGTCAGTGACTCACCAGTCATGAGATGTAGGAGTCGTGGTAGTTCCATAGAGGTCACGCACCGACACGGCTTGCTTGAACGTGTACGCTGGCTGCGGCGTGCCGTCGTTGTCGATGCCCGCGATGCTCGAGCCAGGGATGATCGCAGGCGGGAGCGTCTCCGGTCGAATGCCTTTCTTGAACTCGACTTGGTCGTTCTCCTTGTAGAGTCGGTAGTACACGTCGGGCTTCCCAGGCGGCTCCTTGATCTCGTACTTGCCCGACTTGTCGGCCGCTGGCGTGAGCGAGCAGATGTGGAAGCCAATCGGGATGATCTTGACGTTCTCCTTCCCGCGCGGGTCCTCTTGACTGAGCGAGATGAACACGTGACATCGCGTCTCGAGCTGGAGCTCAAAGTGCGGGTTGTTGATCCACGTACTGCGCGTCGTGTTGCCGCCGCACGTGCTCTCGTCCCAGTACCCTTCCACGCGCTTGCCGTGCCACGCGTCTGGAAAGTCTGTGCATACACAGAGACATGGGTGGTCAACAGTGTTGTCCACGTGCTTGAGCAACGTCCAGTATGTACAAGAGGAGCAGTGCCATGTCATCAGACACACGCAGAGCGCACAAAGGTCGCACCAATGCCGGCGAAGAAGTGCGTAAAGTACTGCATCCAGGCATCGTAGGACATGAAGAACGTCCCGTCGTTCGCGTTCACTTCGACGACTTCTTCCTGCGCGATCTCGTCGACTTGGAGCTCGCCGAGGCGCGTGACGCTCAGGAAGAACCGCTTGTTCGCGTTCCCACCGACTTTGCGCTTGAGGATCTTGAAGAACTGCTCGATCACGTCTTGGTTCGCCACGCGCTCGTCGCTGCTATCAGACCACGGACCTGTCTGTTTGATACGGCAGGATCAGAGTACAAGGCAGAGCCATTAGAGTACGTTGGCAAAGCCGACATGACTTTGACAGCGACTCTGCTGCAGCTAGCGAGTCATGACGTACCCACTCGCCCATGCCCCATGGATTCCGGAGCTTCACGAGTCCCACGAGCTCGCCCTTGACTGTCTTGATCTTCGCTGCGTCCACGAGCGCGTACGCGTGTTTGAAGTAGAGGCCGTTGCCAGCGCTCGACTCGGCTGCGACGTTCTTGTCGCCAGTCGGTGGCGGCTGGATCGAGCAGCCCATGAGCGTTCCCGACTCTTTGTACCGCACGAGCTTTTGCCAGAACGCGTCGCCGCGCTGCTCGTTGGGCTTTGTCGGCGCGAATGGGCTCTCGCCAAAGCCTGGGAAGCCCTCTTTCAGGATCACTTGCTCGGAGCACATGCCCGTGAGGTCGTTGAGCGCAACGTCGACAAAGCCACCGATGAGTGCTTCGTAGCTCCCGTGGAGCTTTGCATACGCTTTCTCAAGGAGCGACACCCTGTCATTCACACCAAGCCACAAGGTCATGAGCAGACATGAACGCGATCCTCTTGGCAAAAGACAACAAAGACGCACCAGAGCTCATTCGGGTCGTGACATCGCGCAAAGTACGGCTTGCCTTGCTTCGTCTTGGAGAAGCCAAAAACTGGGAGCTGGTCGTCGATCATCACGTAGTGCCACACAAAGTTCTAGCAAGCGCCAACGACATTGCATCAGCTAGTTGATCGCACCACACGGACAGCAGCAGCAGCAGTGCCTCACTTTCATAAACCGGCAGACAAAGAGTCCGTTCGTCTTGTACTTGTCGCCGCGCCAGAATGTCTGCTGGAGCAAGTCTGAGCGCGTTGCTACGACACTCAGCGCACCTGCACGCAGTCATACGAGCGAGGTCCGGTCAGTCAAGCAGCGTTCATGGCGTCCAGCACTCTGCCGACTAACAGTCAGAAGGACGTACTCAGGAACCAGCAGTCGCCGAGGTTGCCTTGAATGACGTCGCCCGAGCTCACGCCGTCGGCAAAGAGCTTGGCTTGCGACGCAAACACGCGGTCTGCGGACGACGCATGGAGATACGCAGTCTCGCGCTCGTCGTCCACTTGGTTGCTCTCGTCGTCTTGATTGCCACTGTGAGTCGTCCCAGTCGATTCGCATGAGCACGCTGACACATCTGAGAGCATCACGACACTGTGATCACGTACCCATCGTCGTCGTCGTCGAGTGCGTACACGGGTCGCTCCCAGCGGATCTTCTCGCTCTTGAGGAGCCCGAGGACTTTGACCTGGTGCTGCGACCCGCCTTTCGACGGCACGACCTGTCCAGTCTTGCAGAGCGCAGTAGCGCCAGTGCGATCTGCCGCCGACGGACCGAACGTTGGGTCCGTGAAGACCTTTGAGACCGGATCTGCGCGCGTCTTGAGCACGCTCTTGACCTTTTCCTGCAGCAGCTGATCTGTGAGGCGCAGTCCGCGCACGAGCGCTTTGCCAGCGAGGCCGCGGATCTTGATCGACACAACGGTGTCTTGCTGCCCCGAGACGATCGTGATCCCGAGCTTCTTGAGCTCTTCCTCCAAGCCGCGCAAGTCAATCGCCGCGCTCGCCATGCTCTTGGACGTCTCGGCCTGCTGCTGCTGCTCGGTCCTGTTGCTGGCAAAGTGTCGTGAGTGCACGCGAGTTCTAGAGGGTCGTCACGGATCGGACTGAAAGGACACACGCATTGAAACGGAACGACTGCAAGTCGGATGTAGACGAAGACGACACTACACGACGAGCGCTGCGCGGAGCGAGCATACGAGCACAACGACACAGAGCGAGCCAAAGAGGAGCCACGGCGCTGTGACTACAGACATGACGAGCGCTCGGACGATGCGCGCGAGCTGCGAGGCGCTTTTGTCCGTGATGATACGTGCGACGTGCTTGTCTGCGTCGTCAAGGACGTCAGCGTGGCGACTCGCACAGCTTTGACGCACGGCAGTGACTGCGCTCTCAGTCTCGCGATCTTGCTGCGTCACAAAGACCTGGCGTTGCTCCTGGAGTGCGTCACACATTGTCGCGACGCGGAGCTCGTTGCTCGCGAGCTCGCGGCTCCAGGATATGCACGAGCCGCTGATGTTTGTCAGCGCTGTCGTCAAGCTAGCGCTCACAGACTCGAAGCGATCGAGGAGCGTCGCGGACGACTCGGTCGAGCCGCGCTGGATGCGCTTGCTGTGGAGATCGATGTCGTCTTCGAGGAACCGAAGGAGGTCGCTCGTGATGTGCTCGCTCGGCAATGCGCCGATGCTCTCGTCGTCGGAAATGACAGCATGCGAGCTTCGTTGGCTCGCGTCGTCGCTTGTGACTTGACTCGCTTGGTGATGCTCGAGTCTGTCGTGCCGAAGCGATTGGTCTTGAATGAGCGTTTTCAAGTGCTGCGTCGATCATAAGTTCACATATTCCCGTGAATGGCGTGCCTCATGTGAGCGAGCAAGTAACAAAAGATAGGCAACGTACCGCGTAGTCATTCTTTGACTCCATTGCGACCATGTCTGTGAGCGCTTTCGAGAACCCACTGAAGCCCTGCATGAGTTGACATACACGAGGTGTGAGTGCTTGGAGTCGAGCAACACACACACACTACCAATAGACACCATTTCGCTACGTACCTCTATCGGTGTCTCAAAGACAAACAGCGACGCGCCGTCGGCTCGATAGCTCCGCTTGGTGTAGATGTAGACCAGCCCATTCGGTGTGTCGCGATGCACTCTGTCGACGCAGGCGCTTGGGATGTTGATCACATTCGTCTCGAGCGCAGCGATCTCGTAGAACGACAGCGTGCTTGCGCCAATGTCGACCCAGCTGTCGATCTTAATGCGGCGCTATCGTAGCGAACATTGAACAATGAGTGTGTGTGTCTCGAGCACTAACGACACCGCCAAACAGCACGGAGAGGCTGATGTAAATCGTACCAGTGCACTCGCGTCGGTGTTGGACACCCAGCACTTGGCGACTTTGAACGCTCGACACACGTGCGTGCGCGCATTGAGCGCATTCACGCGCTCTCGAGCGACCTTTGGGTTGCGCTACGCACAGCAGACACACACATCGTCGGTTAGTACACCAGAGGCGATCCAAGCCTGCGATCGACACACAAATGCGCACATACCCAGTCGATGGACTCGTGCAGCGGCAAGAGCGTCGACACGCCAGCGTCAAACTGTTGCGCGGAGCGAACGAACGCCTGGAGCGCTCGTGCGTCCGAGGCATTGCGTGAGCGCTGGAGCCAGTAGAGAAGCCCTGCGAGCGTCATGAAGTAGAACTGCTGGAGCGGAAAGTAGGCGGTCGAGAGCAGCGCGTTCACGAGCTTGAACATCAAGTACGGCTCGACGTGCACGAGCGCAGTCACAGTCTCGGCGTCGACTGCATCCAAGCGCGTCCACATCTCAATCGCGTGTTCCATGCGAGTGCTAAGCGCAGTCCTCGCGTCCACTGCTGACGCAACGACTCGGCCAAATGCTGCATCGTGTTTTGCGGGCTTTACATGCCCAAGAGATGCAGTGTTAGCTACAAAACAGGGTCGCCTTGGAGCGTCAAGAGAACTGTGAGGAACGTACTGATCGAGTGTGCTGCGGGTGTCCTCGTGCAGATCTGTTCTTGTGTCGCTGAGTGCTTGAGTGAGCTGGATGCGCACGCATATCTGCCGATTCGTGCAACCACAACCGCACGAGAAGAGTGTCATGCGTGAGCAGCTGGACGTGCAGCCGTACCAAGAGCTGCTAGACGCGCGCCATTCGCAGTCCCACGCACCATCCTCGTCGTCGCTACTGCTACTACTGCTGCGACTCCAAGACGACGCAGCTGTTGCGTGTCGCGAGCGCTCACGAGTGCGCGTGCGCTGCTGCGCTGAGCTCCGCATTGCGATGGACAGAGTGACGACCTGCCACGCACACTCGTGCACCTGTTGCCTCTTGCCGCTTGTTGATTTGCGTGTGGGTCTACTTCACACTCTGTGTGGGTTGACTTCAACACATTAGCAAGAGAACACTTCACAATCACTCTTCTATTCACAGCGCTCTATTTGAGCGCTGTACAGTACGACCCTCGACACATAATATATGTGTCGATATTTTATCTTGCGAATGACAACTCGGTCGTGCTTTAGGAAGACGACACGTTTGAACGGTTGTATGATGCACAGACTCACTCTTCTCAACACACTCTTGCACGTACACACTAACCTTCACTCTCACTTTCTCTTACAAAAACGTCACGGATGCTTATAGCTCTGGTGCCTCGTCAAGTTCGTGTCAAAGAGAAGAAAGAGAAGAAAGTGACAACTGCATTGATAGTTTGAACAAACACTACACTGACACACACTGCATGGGGCTATACAACGTCCACGTCAGGACGACCGCTACAATCAATGATATTGAATGGGGCCATACGATGACCAGCACTTACATGGTGACAACCGACGCATGTACCACGGCAACAAGTGTGGGTCATGCTTGCGCTGTTATGTCGCATGAAGTGAAGAGTAGTTACTGCGTGATCAACATTACAAGACAGAGGGATCCCAGCACACTAGACACAAGAACAAAGTACATCCACTACGTTTTACAAGACACACACCTAGACAGCCCCTAGTCTCAAAATCAGGCGTCAGTTAGATCGATGATGTCGTCTTCAGTAGCGCCCGTGTCGAGGTCTGTCGCGACAATTCGGTCGTTGGTCTCGGTGTCTACTTTGCAATCTTGATCAGGCTCATATTCAATAGCGTTCCACACTTCCATACGAGCTTCGTGCCCATTAACGTGCGCCATATTCAGCAGTGTGCAGCACGCAGTGCTGTGACAACTCTTGCCACCTCCAAGTTCACTCAGATGACGTTGATCTCTGCTACAGCGGATCAAACTGCGTAGATTGCGGCGAGTATGTACATCTGCGCAAGTTCTTGGTTGTGTGTCATCTTGGAGGAGCGCTTGTTGGAGAATGAGGATAAACAACCCTGGAAACGTCGATCTGCTTAAATAAGTCAGGTCACATGATGACCAGCTCTTGAAGGCGACCACTCCCGCATATAGCGCAGCAGCGACATTGTGGACTTTCTCCATCATTTCGGCGTGGTTCGTGTGCCACATGCTTGCGTTGATGTGTTGCTGGGGTGCTTGCGCTGTTGTGTTGCTTGAGTTTATTGTTGGAGAATGAAAATAACTCACTTGTGTACACACAAGCATCGAGATCGTTGCTCATGCACTACTACGGCTCATGTACTACATCCAAGGTAAATGTGGTTCACCATCAAGTCAAGTTGAGCTAGTATGTAGGGTTCATATTAGCAAACATATGGTATTTTCCACCATTAATGTCACATTGATGCTCGAGCACATGATCCCGCAGAGAATCCCAAACACGACAGCGACCAGCAGGTAGCTAGAATAATAGTACATCATTCAAAGAGAACATACCTGATTAAGTCATTCACGTTCAGCGCATGCATTACTGCATTTCAAGAGCAAGCAATATGATCTTAAAACCTTCACGCAGTGAACGACTTACAAGTATGGACCGTCAATGCAAACGACATGAATCAATCGCTAATATAACTCATTCAGCCAACAGCGAAGCTATGAGTTGTGTCATTGTTGTGTCACCGTGCTAGCAATGGCACATCGATAGTGTTGACTGACTGAGAGACTTTGATGCTTAACAAGAATAGACTAGAGTTAGACCATTCGATTTGGTTGAGAACAATTTGATGAACAATAAGGATAAATTGATACTGAAGTGGTTATTGAAGTTGAAACAAATTGATGGAGAACAAAGAGTGTTAATTACAGATGTCCTGAACGTGTTGCTTGTATGTTCCTTGTCGTAGCTCTTGAAATGTGCTCGGCGACCAAGTTTCTTGGCACTGTGCATTTTGCATCGTCTCTCGCAACGTGCACTCCTATCCGTTCTCTATTACCCTGCAGGGGGATCACTCCAAGCACAACGCATGCATGCCGGAGAGTCAGAGGGCCAAAAGTACAAAGTATATTTGTTGTAGTGGGTTAAGGGCCTCGCTCTCGATGCGCTTAGGGTACATTTACCAGCCCTAGCGGTTGAGAGTGCACTGTGCATGTGCATGTGTTTGTGAACAAAGGTACGTTCGTTGGAGTGTGTAAATTCCCTCTCGCTCAGATATGCGCTCAGGCTGAACTTTTAGCCCTTGAGGTTGAGAGTGTTTGTGAAGTGCCATGCACCGAATGGTGCTTGAGTTTTGGCTCTGTAAGTCACAATTATCAAGGTAATTAGAAATAAATATAATTATGATATACATTTTATATACTTTTTGCAAGAACAATCGACCATCACTCTTGAGTGAACTGCGGTCTATTCGAGCGTTGTACAGTACGACCACTAGCATCAAATCCGCAACAACGACAACGACGACGAGCATGACGATCTCCGCGACGACGATCTCCGCGACGACGATCTCGAGCAAGCGCTCGCGGACGCCGCTGCGAAAAGATGTCATGATGGCGCAGAACCTGCGGCTCCTAGGCTTTGTTGCTGATAGTGCAGCGAGCAGCAACGCCACACAAACCGAGATCCAGCCGAGCATGTTTGATCGCCCGAACGAGAAGCTGCTCTTCCGTGTGCTCCACTTCTTGCTGCTCAAGCTCAAGCCGCACGCTGCGCAGGTACATGGCCGCAGTATGTGCTGGCGCTTTTTCTAGAGATCTCTTTGTGTCTTGTACTCACTATTGCAACGTTTGCTCCACGCACTCGCTAGGAGTTCCGCTACTGCTGGCCGATCACGATGCCGCAGGACAAGTCGAGCTTCAAGAAGCTCGTACAGGCATGTTCTCTTCGTGATTGTACGCTTGAGTGTACATAACGTGCCAACTCACACCCCGTTTGCTCTCTTGTGCACACGCAGGCGATGCTGTTGGAGCTCGAGAAGCAGAGTCACTTGCCGCCTGGATCGAGCCAGGCGTCTCGGATCAACACTGGATGCGGACCACGGTACAGACAACTCCTGCTCTCTTTTTGTTGATCTAGCAGGCTCGACTTACGTGACACACGTTGTCCTGTGCTATGGCAGCGTCGTCGACCTCCTCTGGCGTATGTCGACGCTCGTGATGAAAACTGCGCTGCTGCGTGACACGCGCTCGCACGCGTTCGTGCCAATGCCAGCGAATGATAGCGTCTCTAGCGCCGACGCGCTGCTCGCGATCAAAGCCAAGATCGCGCTCAAGACAGACACGCTCAAGCGCACGAGCGTCGAGCGATGTCGCGTACAGGACGAGTGGCTCGCGTTCGCGTCGACGCTGACTGCAAAGATCCAGGATGTCGCTGCGATGCAGGTCCGTACTGTTGTCTCTAGTGTGAAGGTCGCTGGCGGTAGCGCTAGTACATCGAGTGCGCCCTTGTAAGCTGATGGCCCTCTTCGTGCCCGCCTGAGCAGAAGCACGTCCACGAAGAGCAGAGCCGACTGGACGCGAGTGTCGATCGCGACGTCTACTCGCATGTCGGTGAGAGCGTGCGCGCGACCAAGATCGAGCACCTCGCGACAGCGTGGACAGCAATCAACGACGTGCTCTCGAGTCCGACGTACGCCAAGATCCAGTCGATCTTGGCCACGACCGTGCAGCACAGCGCCGAGCAGCCAGTTCTTGTTGCAACTGCGATACGATCCGACCCAGCACGAGGCGACGCAGTCGACTTGCTCGACGTTGTCAAGAACGCAGAAGCGCTTGTTCGGATCGCGCAACGGCACGTCCATCCAAGCGATGGGAGCCAAGAGACAACAAACGACACAACCACGAGGATTCTCGAGTCGTCGCGCGAGCAGATCGCAGCGCTCCATGCGATGGTCCAGCGCCTCCAGGCGCTACTCGCAGACGTGCAGGACGCAAATGACCGCAGTGCGCGCGAGCAGTACATCCACATGGCTACTGCTAGCAACAAAGACGCAATGCCGCGATCGAGCGACCGGCGCGTGAGTCTCTGTCCACTCACGCCTGCGCAGCTGCTGCAGCAAGAGCACCACCTCGTGCAGTCGCTCAAGAAAGTGTCGATGAAAGAGCTCACGGCGCTCGCAGCCGAGTCGGTGCGTCGGTCGAACCAGCGCAAAGAGAAGGAGCTGCTGAGTGCGAGTGGCGCGACAGACGGCGCCGTCGCGCGCACGCTTGACTACGACGACTTGGACGACACAATGGAGCCATGAGGACGACCTTGAGCTCTCGCGTTGTTACGTCTACTACCACTGCCAGAGCTACCGCTACCGCTGCTCGAGCTCACTGATGCGCGCTGCGAGTGCGCGCTCGTGGCGCTGCGTCAAGAGCATGATGCGCTCGCTCGCAAGCGCGCGCTCTTTGCTGAAGATCGTCTCGATCCGCTCTCGTTCGGCGCTGTCGCGTGCCTGGTGCTCCAAGTGCTCGCGCTGCTCCTCTGCGTGGTGCTCTTCTTCGAGCACCTTCAGCAGCTCTGCGTTGTGTTTGCGCCGCAGTGCGTCGATCTCTGCGCGAATGACCGCGTCGTCAAGCAGCTGGTGGTTCGTCGCTGCCTCCTGCGCAAGCGCATCGTCTTCTTCGTCTTCGTCGGCATCGAGGACATCTGCGTCCGAGTAGCGTCGATGCAGCGGCGGTCTGTCTCGATCTATCGTACCAGTCGCAGTGCGCGGTCGTCCGATCGCACTGGCAGGTCGCTTCACGCTCGCTTTTGCCCCGTAGCCGCTGCTCTCGCCATCGCAGTCGGTGAGCGACCGCGTCTGGAGCACCGACGCCGACTGCGGCCGCGTCGTCGCGCGCATCGACGCGACGGACGCTGCGAGGTGCGCCGGGAGCTCAAACTTCTTCGTGACCTTCATGCGGTAGAAGCTGTCGAGGATCTCCTGCTTCTCGCGACTCGCGCGCTGCTTGATCTGCTGCCGCCGCCGCACGAGCCGCTCGCGCTGCGCCTTGAGCTCGCGCGTCCGCGCGTTGTCGCTCTCGATGCGCGACAGCAGCAACTCGGTCTTGTACGCGTCAGCTTTGTGCTTGCGCGCGAGCGCTGCTTGGATCTCCTCTTCGCGGAGCTGCGCGTCGTGGAGTCGCGCGCGCATTGACTGGCGCTTGTGCGCGAGCATGCGCTGCGTCGCGATCGCTTTTTCGTCAGCCTTGGCGCGCACGGCCGCTTGCTTGAGCTGCAGCTGCGTCTCCATGCGCACGTACGCTTGTCGGCGCTCGTCCTCGGCGCGCTGCTCGTCGCGCTTCTGCCGCTCGCGCTCGCGGTGCTTCTCGAGCTCTTGCATCGCCAAGCGCTGCGCCGCATCGCGTTCGAGCTGGAGCAAGCGCTCGCGGCGCTGCGTCTCCTGGAGCTCGAGCTGCTGCTGCACCATGTCGATCGCCTCACGCTTGCGCTGCGCCTGGAGCCGGAGCTCGGCTTCGCGTGCTAGGCGCTCAGCTTCAAACTGATCGCGCCGGGCGTCACTGAGCGCCTGCTTGCGCGCAGCGTCCTGCTGCTGGAGCGTCTGCCGCAGCGCGCTGTCAGTCAGGACGCTCGTGATCCGGAGCTTGTTGCGCTGCTGCTTCTCCGCGACCTCGAGCGCTTTCAGCCGCTTCGTCGCCTCCAGCTGCTGCCGCCGCCGCGCGTCGCGCCGTGCGATCTCGCGCTCTTTCTGCTCGACGTCGCGAATCTGCGCGAGCTGCACGAGCTCGGTCTGCGCGCGCTGCTCCTCTTGCCGGCGCTGCCGCTCGAGCTCTGCGCGCTGAGCGTCGCGACGCCGCCGTTCTTCCTCTTGCCGCAGCCGCTGCTCGCGGCGCATTGCCTCTGCTTGCTTCTCTTGCGCTTCGCGTCGTGCGAGCTCGAGCTCGCGCTTGTGCTCCTCAGCGCGCTCGAGCTCGCGCCGGCGCTTGAGCTCGTCCGACTCGCGCTGTCGCCGCGTACGATCGCGCACAAGGAGCTCGTCCTGCCGCTTCTTCTCACGCTCGGCGCGCTCGCGCTCGGCGTGGAGCTCGGCCATCTTGAGCTCAAACTGGAGCATCTGCTGCACTTCCGCGGCCTGGCGCTGCTGCATGCGCTTGAGCTCCTTCTTCTCGCGCTCGATGACTGTGAACGCCTGCTGCGCACTGCTCGACGCCGCGTCGTGGCGACTCATTGAGAGCTTCGCGCCAATCGGCGAGCGACAGAAGCTCCGCGTCTTAAGTGACATGCCGCCGTGGACACCGTGGAGTCCTGCGTCAATGAGCTCCTGCCGCTGCGCGCGCGCGCTTCGGAGCTGGAGCTGCCGGTTCTTTTCGTACCGCGCCGCGCGCTTCTCAACGAGCGCGAGGTCGTCTGCGAGCGCTGGCGTTCGTGTGTGGACGCTGTGCGTGAAGAAGTACTCGAGCGGCCGCTTCACGAGGTCCTGCGGCTCAATGCCCTGCATGCGGCACGCTTCGATCGACCGCGGACTCGTGAAAATCGGCGCCGTCGTGCGCTCGTCGTCAAAGTTGTCGAGGGTGATCAGGTCCTCAGCGTCGTCACTGTCGTCTAGTGCGTACGCGCTGCCAGTGGCGTCGTCGCCATCGCCATCACGATGATACGGTGTCATGCTACTGAGGAATCGTCGGTCGTCACGCGTCTGCGCGTGCTCTGGCGCTGCTGCTATGACTCGTTGGAGCTCGCGGTGCTCGACGTGCGCGTATGAGCACCAGCATGGAGCTAATTGAGCGCCCGCCTGATCGCATGCGTGTCAATAGCTAAACTTAGCGTCTCTCTTTCTCGATAACCGCTTGCCTCAAGCAGTAGGAAGCGACACTCGAAGTCACTCGACAAGGCGCCACACGAGCAAAGACGCACTCTCGACGATGAGCTCGATCGCGTCGTTCAAAAGCGACGGTGACTATGGCGCAGTCGCAGCGTACGACAGCAACACTGGCGCAAGCAGTAGCGTCCATGTCCCTGTGTCGACAGCCGACGACATGGATCCGAGTCTCGGTACGTCGTTGTCACGACTGCTCATCGTCCCATTAGAGCCTCACGAGCTCCTAGCAAGAGGCTAATGGAACCCATGGACTACCTGTGCGTGTGGCTGTAGCTGGTGGCTTTCGCGTGATCTACGACCGCGAGACGCCGTTCGAGCTGCGGATCCAGGTACGACCGACCTCTGTCTATCTCTCTCCTTACTACCGAACTGCCCCAGGTCGAGACGCCACAGACTGATCTTGCGCGTATCCATTCGACAGGACGCCGACAACACGCCGCAGCAAGTCGGGACGCTCGAAGCGATCAAAGTGAAGATCCTGATCCTCGGCGACGACGCTGATGTCCATGCCGTCAAAGTCGAGCTCTCGACCGAGAGCGACCTGTTCTTCCTCTACGCGCACACGTGCGACGTCGAGGCGTTCCATGTCATGCAAGAGCAGCAGAAGCTCATGATCGACTTTGCCGACTACGCGAACGTGCTCATCCGCATGCTCAACAACTGCATCAAAGAGCCGCACAACCACTTGGCGGTCTACCTCATGCAAGCCGACGGCCGCGCGCGCCTCGACTTTATCCAGAACATGGAGTACAAGTTCGTCGAGCTCCTGTCTGTGGACTTTCACCGCGTGAGCGACGACGCGATCCGGCAGCACATCAGCTTTCGGTACAACTCGATGAAGTCGCGGCTCCAGGTGCTCCAGACGCGACTGCACGTACGTCCTTGCGCCGTCTTTCGCCATAGTGAGAGACTGAGAGAGGAGGCGTTCATGTGGCTGACTAGGACTGTGGTGCGTGTGTCGGTGCGTGACGAGCAGGAGGTGAGCAGCATCGTCAAGACAAAGAACCCGTCGCTGTTGCTCCAGGTACGTCTGGTACTACGACGTATCAGGCTGTAGCGCGTCTCTGTGGCTGTTGCCTGACCGGTGGATGGACCGCATGTGCTCGTGACGGCAGCTCCAGAAGACAGGGACGCCGAGCGGATCTAAGAGTCGCTACCTCACGCACTGACGTCTCGCGATACGAGAGAGGGAGAACACGTGGCGATGTGTTAGCATCAATGTACTCAACAGCCGCTTCCACCGTCCACATGCGCGCGTAGTGTCGTCAATGTCCATCCATCCAGACAACCAGACGAGCGCGTCTACTGATCCCGCCGCTTCTTCTTTGCCGACTCGCTCGCGCTTCCACTTGCGCCATCGCTGCGCTTCTTCTCGCTCTTGGACGCGTCCTTTGCAGCGTCGTCGACGAACCCACGCTTGCTCACGAGCGGACTCGGTGGTCGGCCGCTGCTTGCACTGCCACCTCCTTTTGCGCCATTAGGTGCAGCTGTCGCTTTGGTCGTTGTTGTCGTTCCAGAGCTCGCTGCTGCTACGCTGTTACTGTTGTTCGCACCGTTGAGGATCTGCTTGGCCTGCTCGCGCCGGATCTTCTTCGTCTGGTACTCGTGCGACGGTGGGATGTTAAGGATCGGCGGGAGACTCTCCGGGTCGCTCGGTGCGAACGGCCGCGACTGAAAGTACGTCGAGTTGAGACAGTCAGCGGCCGTGAGGCGCTGCTCCAGGTCCATGACCAAGAGCGCCATGATGAGATCGAGCGCGCCTTTCGGCAAGATGCGCTTGCGCGCGCTTGTCTCGCGCATGAGGTAGTTCTTGAGCTGGTTCAGCTTGGGCTTCTCCGGCACGAACTTGCTACTGAGCGGGAGGAACTTGTAGTCGGGCCACGACTCGGTCGTCGGCGTGCCACAGATGTCAAAGATCTTGGTGATCTGCTCGAGCTCAGTCTTGCCCTGGAACAGCGGGTGGCCGATGTAGAGCTCGGCAAAGACACACCCGATGCTCCACATGTCAATGCTCGCGTCGTAGCTTGTGGCGCCGAGCAAGAGCTCTGGCGGGCGGTACCACAGCGTCACGACTTTGTTCGTAAAGAGCTGGTCGCCGCGGATCGAGCGCGCGAGACCAAAGTCTGCGACTTTGAGCAAGTGCGTCTTCGTCATGAGCAAGTTCGAGCACTTGATGTCTCTATCATGTACGAAGATCGATGGGTGTCAGACGATGCGAACTTTAGACAGTGGCTCCGATGGTCGCAGCAACCGGTAAGTGCGGTTGGGCGTACCTATGGATGATGTCGAGCGAGTGCATGTGGCGCATGACTTCGAGCAGCTGCTGCATGATGCTCTTGATCTCAATGTCCGAGAACCTAGAGATGTGTATGAGAGTGTAGGAGTCGGTCGTACGAGCGCATTGGATCGATAGCGCACGTGGCGATAGGACGTACGGGTACTGGCGGTCAATGAGTCCTGTGAGGTCGTGCTCGACGTACTCGAGCACGATGTAGATCGAGCCCTGGCAGTAGTCGAGCGCTTCGTCCTTGTCTGTGAACTCGGCTAATGGACACATGATAAACGCTCGTCAGTCATCTTCGTGCACAACGAGCGTGTGGAACGTAGTGATGGAGCACAGGACGCACCGTCGTCGTCGTCGTTCTCGGCCGACACGACGACTTCTTTCAGCTCCACGAGGTTCCGGTGGTTCAGGCACTTGAGCACTTTGATCTCGCGGATCGTCGTCACTGGGAGCTGCTCACGCAAGCGATTGTGCAGATACACACAGGCGCTCGTGAGTCACTGCTCGCAACAGGACAAGCACTGGAGTGGAAGCAGACCTACGCCTTGGACTTCATTCAGGCTCCGGATCTTCTTGATCGCGACGATCTCGTCTGTCTTTTTGTCTTTTGCCATGTACACTTGCCTGCATGAGTACGACATAGAGAGACGCGTTAGCTCTCGAGTCTTTTGCAGGTCCTGTGTGTCGTTTGCACTTGCACGCTCACTACGACGCAGAACGAAGACGCACCCATACGTCCCGGCGCCGATGCGCTCGAGCTTTTCGTATGAGTCGACGCCGCGCGTGCCCCAGTTATGCTTGGGCAAGTGGAGACTCATCGCGACGACGAAGGCGACAGCGACGACCTGCGACCTCGATCTGCGTGCTGTGCTTGACGCTTGCGTGGCTGTTTGGAATGGTGACTCGAGTATTTTTCATGGCCATTAAAGTGCGATGTTCGAATAAGTACGATTTTCAACGGAGCACACTCGAGATACTCAAGACACAACACACGACTCAAGACACGAGCGGCCATGAGCTTCCTGCGCAGGACGCTCGCGTCCGTCGAGTCGGCGATCCTCACGTCCAAGCAGTGTACGTCGCTCACCGCACTGTTTCTTTATGTATGGCAGCGCTTCTGTGCTATCACACAAGCAATAGTATAGCACGATTCTGCTTGCACTTGCGATTGAATGGCGCTTTCGTACGTCACTGTTGAGCTCCTATGCGCATTGGTACTGATGTCTTTGTCTTGTACTTGTAGCGCTGGGCATGTCGCTCAAGCTCGCGCAAGAGAAAGACTTGTTCCTCTTCACGAGCCGCAACGCGACGCGCGACTGGGTCGCGTCGAGTGACCGCTCGATTGGCGGTGCGTGAGCTGCTGCTCCGTACTCAATGCATTGCATGAGATACTGACGCGTGTGTGTCTGCTCGAAGGCAACTCGGAGTGCAAGTGGGGCTTCTATGGCAAGTCCGACGACGAGGTCCATCCGGAGGACAAGCGCGGACTCATTGCAGAGGTCAACGAAGCCGACGACGTGCCGTCAGGTGCTTGCGCTTATGACGTTTGATGTGGCACATGTCGCCCTCATTACTCAATTGGCTATGAATGTATGTGTGTGTGTTTGATCAGCGGTGTTCAAAGGACGCTTGACAATGGCGTGCCAGCCCACAGAGGCTGGGATTATCCGTAGCGGCTACTGCGCCGTGCGCACGCCGATGCCGACGGGCGTCTTCCTCCACGGCTACGAGGGCATTACGATGCGCATCATGACCGACGGCCGCGAGTACCGCATGAACGCGCAGATGGACAGCTGGAACCCGCTCAACCTGTACATGGTACGCTTCATGAAGCGGGAGCAAGTGCTCACAAGTGGGTCTGGGCTCACACGAGCGGTTGTCTGCTGTCTGTAGGGCTTCATTCGGACGCCAGCGAACCAGTGGGTTGACATTGAGGTGCGTCACTGAGTCGATGGAGTTCGACTGCTGCTGGATACAGACTCATACGATCACTCGCTCGCTCGTGCGTCTGCAGCTGCCGTTCCAGCACTTCATGCTCACGTCGAAGGGGTACTACAAGTTTAACGACCAGACTGCGCTCGACCCGTCCAAGCTCCGAAGTGTACGACTACGTTGTGTGGTTGGTAGGTTCGAAGCGATCGATTGCGAACTTACGGCATTTGTGACTCGTATTTGGTGCACGAAGATTGGCTTTGCGATCGCGGACCAGAAAGAAGGCGACTTCGAGCTGCGCATCCAGTGGATCAAAGCCGTCGCACAGCTCGACCAGCCAGTCACGCCGCGCAGCGATGATGACGATGATGACGATCGGTACGTCTTGATGTAATGATTGGACTGCTGTCATCGTGACTCTACATCGCAAACTCACGTACGCTGCTCGTGGATGATCTCAGTGACAGCGCAGCAAACGCAAAGACGGGTTTCAAGAAGCCACAGGACCTTGTGATCTAGGACTCGAGTGCGCGCAAGTGCGCGTCAAGAGATGATCAACTGAGCGATGTTTCAAATCGAGTTCTACCAGTCGCATTCTCTATTATGCAACACGTCGTGCACATGCGTGAGAGACGCTTGTCACGACGACGTGCTTGCTCTAGACTTCGTCTTCGCGCAAGAGCATGTTCGGGATGCTGTCGATGATCGGGAACTCGCGTCCAGACTCGGGGCACACGAGCTTGCCTTTCTTGACGTGCACCTCGAGCAGCGCATGGTGCACCTTGCGCAGCACCGCGTCGTCGAGTGCTGCGATGTCTGCGGCTGCGAGCTGCGCAGGCAAGCCGTCTGCGACCTTGAGGCTCGTGGCGCCAGCGACGAACGCCGCGTAGTCGATCTTGTGCAGCATCTTGCGGATGAACTCGGGCTGGAAGTCGCACGCAATGACCTCGGTCTCTTCCGCGTCAATGCGCAGCGGGAAGCCGTTCTCAACGCCCTTCTTGTTGCACATGAGCATGTTGTGCGTAATGAGGCGCATCGTGTCTGTGTGTGTGTCTGTGCGTGTGAAGGGCGCGAGCGTAGCAGGAGCGACGACACGAGCAGTCGATCAGTCGATTGTTGCTGGTGCTCCAGAGTGTTTCCACCAGTGCTCCTCAGGCTTCAAATTTTGATAGTGAAGTAATCAAGTGAATGAATGACCAGCTCATATGACACACGAGCGAGCGATCACCACGGTCGGCTTCCACTTTGCACCAGGGACAGCTTCCACTTTACTAGTACATGTATTCGTACATCAAACGCACTCTCTCTCTGTCTCTGCGAGTCGTTCCTCGAGCATTCATAGACGCCATGCTCTTCGACTCGACCATTTCGCAACAGACTCACCCTTGCGCCAAGAGCGCGTAGAACACGAGCAGGAGAATGATCGAGACCATGCCGCCAAACATCGCAAAGAGCACACGCTGCTGGTTCCGCCGCTGGAGCTCGGCCATGTGCTCCTGGAAGAACGGCGACGGACCGATCTCGAGGTCCGGGCGAATGCGGTAGAGCTCCTCTTTCTCTTCGTCTGTCAAGCGTCTAGCAACACCAGAGCACGGTAGCGAGACACGCACCATGAGGTCAGTTGGCACAGCACTAGCACATGGCAGACCCACGACTCTTGTGCTAGAGATTGAGACGCACCGCGGCGCGTCGCGGCTGAGTCCGACGCTGTTGAACGCGCGCGTGTCGCTCGCCGAGTGCTTCAGGCGACTGCCCTCTTCGTGCAGCTTGAACTCGACACTCGCGCTCTTCTTCATGACGATACCGCGGTCGCTCAGCGGTTGACGCGACGTGCCGATCCGGAGAATCGAGTGCCGACGCGCGCTGCTGCTACTCCCGACACTCGTGCTTGTGCTCGTAGCGCCGTACATTGGACCAGGAACGCTATGCCAAATGGCGTTGTGTGCGACGGGTCTCGCTGGTGCGCGCGCTGCACCCCCAGGTGGTTGCGCTGGTGATCCGGACGGCAGCAGACGCGAGTGCACGCTGTGCGTCTCGCTCGTGCTTGTCGTGACTGTGAGGACACTGTGGTGACGTGCTGGTGCAGATCGGATCTCTTGCGGCGGCTGCACGAGCTCGACCGACGCGTCGTGTTTGCTGTCTGCAGGTCGAGTGGCAGCGTCAACCTCGAGCCACGGGTACTGGTGTGGACGGTGCACGAGTGCGTTCGCATGAGGTGGCAGTTGCTGCTGCGATGGCAGCACAGGTACGACGTCTGCTGGCGTCGAGAGCCGATGCACTTTCGAGCTGTTCGCATGGTTCTCGTCGCTGTCCGTGTCGTCTTCTGGTTCACGCGGCTGCTCTGGCTCGAGCTGCACATGCTGTTGTTGCTGACTTGTGGTCTTTGCGAGGCGCCATGCGAAGCGGTCGCTGGTGTCGTCGTCGTTGCGCAGCGTCGTCTCCATCGTCCGACTGACTGACCGACCGCTATAGGGACGCAATGCAGGACATGCGCATTGAGAAGACTCGAGAAGTTGTGGCTGACAGTACTGTGGTCGAGTAAATTATATGTAAATTTGTATTGAATCGTACTACGTACGTAGCGCTGATCTGTCATCTACTGTACTTGCAACTGAGTTGCGCTCGACATGGGTCACTTCACGATCCAACTCATGCATCCGTTCGAGCACATGTGTGACATCGGTCTCTGTCATAAGCTTACACCTCTCGTTGACAGCGTCTGCATTACGCCATGCTGAACGACGACTTGGTGCTGCCTTTGTTTGCTCAAGAATGATGAGCGAACCACAACAGCAAAGTATAGTCAAGAGACGTTGGAGCTTTGAACACACACATGAACGTGGAGACACACACATGACAAAGGGCATCGAGGGTCTGAGCACACGCTCTCAAGCACTACCGCTGATGCGCGAGAGCGTCTGCAGCACGAACGCGTCGTTGTCAATCAGCGGCGGGAGCTGGATCGGGTACGCTTGCCACTCGAGTGGCTGCTGGTCGTCCAAAACGCCAACGGCGGTCACTGCACCGTCTTCTGTTGACTCTGCTTCGCCCCACACATTGTCACACAGCGCGTCGCTGACCGAACCACTTGGACGATTGCATGCGTCCATCGACTTGGCGCAGATGATGTCTGTCGGACAGCGAGCAGCGCCTCCGAGCTGTAGCGCGATGTGATTGAGACTACCGACGGCGATCTGAGCATACACCACAGCGTGTCTTAGTGTCAACCATCAAGAGAACCGATCCACACAAGCGCACAAAGTTATACACCTTACCGTCGCATTGCGCTTCTGTCGCGTCGGTTCCTTCGGTGCCATCAGTCGTGTGACGTTCGTCTGCGCACAGCCGAAGACGTAGAACGTCGCAAGGCTCGGCATGTGAGAGAGCGAGACCCACAACACACACACAGACTCAGGAGCAAACACCAACAACAACGGACGTACGTGTACAGAGAGCGCGTGCTGGCGCTCAAAGTGCGTCGCCGCTTGGACAAAGATGCCGATGTGGTGGATCGCAAGGCGCACGGGCATGCCATACGTCAGCGCCTCGAACGTCGGGCGAGAGCGCTTGCCCTTGAGCTTTGCGAGGAACCGTTGCGTCGCAGGCAGCGGCGGGAGCGAAGCGTACTGGTCGGTGCTGCTGCCCGAGGTGCCAGCTGCTGGACTCGAGCAGACTGGGAGCTTTGGCATTCGGAACTTGCTGCGCTTCTTTCGAGGCGAGCTCGTGCTTGCGTCGGCGTTTGCTAGTGGCGACACGATGGTCGACTCGCTACGCGGCGTCTTCTGGGCTTTTGGTCGACGCACAGGGCTCTTTGCACTCGTGCGAGGCTTTGCTGGTTCCTGGGCCGGCGTCTGAGGGTCTGTCGTTTGGAGCGCTCCTCCATGCTGCTACACAGCCATCGTACGCATCAGCACGCTGTGTCTTGACTGTACGAGCTACCAAGATCGCAGAGGCAGAGCACGTACGATCGCTGTCTTCGTCTGCGCTTTGTGTGTGGGTTTGCCTGTGTGAAGCGCTGCACGAGTGTGTGAGAGACGACGCAGCACAAAAGCGCCAAGTGCACCACATCGTACTGCTCCATCGTACCTGCGACGGTCCGTTTGCTCTGTCGCGAGACCTTGAGTCGCTGCGCGTCGTTGATGATCTGACGCTTTGGCTCCGTGGGCGACAGCATCACTGGTGCACTGTGGTGCAGCGGCACTGCCGCTGGGAACACGTCGCTGTCGAGTGCGAGGTTCACACGCGGGCTGCGACAGCATTGACTTGAGAGCTTGGCGCACGGACGGACGATGTTCCGCCACTTGGCGCCGCTAGCATCGGCGAACACTGTGTTGCTTCGTCCAGTGGTGGCTGCAACAACAGTAGGATCTGCGCAATGCGGAGTGCCTGGATGCGCTGGTGCGCTGACAAGCTTGCGTGATGCGCCGCCAGCAATGACCTCGAGCTCGCTTGGACTGGGCTCTGGGAGCGAGCTGACCGCTTGGTCGATCGGCATGGGCTCGATTGACCGCAGCAGCACGCGCGAGACCCGGTAGCTTCGAGCTGACGACCGGAGAGGCAGCGCCGCGGACGACAGCGGACACATACTCGACGACGCGCGAAAATCCCAGACCTCGGCAACTGCAGCACTGCTGACATTGACGCTATCAATCTATCACAGCAGCGACTCAGTCGAGATGACGAGAGTGTGGGAGCTGCTCATGCAATGCAACGCCGTACCATGTCTGCGAGTCCGTCGGGCATTACTCCATGCTTGATGCATCCGAGGAAGTACCTGCTCAGTCACGCGACGTGCGTGAGGACAGCCATCTCACAGCCATAGTCACACTCGGTCGCTCGATCACTCATCGCACCTCGCATTGACGTCATACGGCTGCGCAAAGCCGTCGATGTGCTCGCCCGTGCGCGTGAAGTGGCGACACACAAACGCATCGCGAAAGAGCGCGACGACCAGCGCGACTGCTGACACGCGACGCT
The DNA here is from genome assembly GCA_003730235.1 of Pythium guiyangense. Lineage (NCBI taxonomy): Eukaryota > Oomycota > Peronosporomycetes > Pythiales > Pythiaceae > Pythium > Pythium guiyangense. The sequence continues at coordinate 269,178 of QXDM01000010.1, forward strand.
CGCGCTCCATCGTCTCGTCAGTCGCGTCGCGCTGGTCAAGCGCAGCTTGCGCTGAGTCAGACGCTGCATGATCGAGTGCCTGTCGATCAAGCGCCATGACTGCGCTCGCTGACTGCACTGGCGACTGCACCGAGTACATGCGCATGCGGAGCTCAAGCGGCCGCTGCTCCGCGTCGCGCGTGGCACTGCAGCTCGTCGAGCGTTGACTACGCATTTTAGTGATGCGACTCGAGCTGAAGATACGGATCTGCACAGCGTTTCAAGATCCTAAGTCCTAACTCGTGGATACCTTTTGCTCATATTTGTTTGTCTTGTAGTTAGTATACTGAGAGAATGCAAACTAGTTTGGGTGCACCACATCAAAAACTAGTAATCTTGCACTCTGAAAGGACGCAGATCATCAGAACACAGCACACAGACGACATCGACGCAAGCATGAGCGACGAGATGGAGGCGATCGTGATTGACAACGGCTCGGGCGTCGTGAAAGCCGGCTTTGCAGGCGAAGACGCACCGCGCACAGTCTTCCCGACGTGCGCTGGCACTGTGAAGAACCCCGAGTGGTTCGCAGCGCAAGCAAAGGCCGAGCTGCGCGAGAGCTTTGTTGGCGCCGAGTGTCAGCAGCTGCGCGACTTCTTGGATGTCGTGCAGCCGATTGCTCGCGGCGTCGTCGAAGACTGGGACGCGCTCGAGCGGGTCTGGGAGCACGTCTTCACGCGCGAGCTGCGTGTGAACCCCGAGACCACGACGTTGCCGGTGCGTTCGCAGACTCTCATCCACAGGACACTTTGGACTGACCTCTCATGCGCACGCTCTCGCATCTGCTTGTATGCACACTTACGCTCTAGATCCTATGCACGAGCTCGCCTGCTGGCGCCAAGACACAGCAAGAGCGTATGGCGCAGATTATGTTCGAGTCGCAGAAGGTCTGCGGCTTCTACTTCATGCAGCAGTGCGTGCTCTCGCTCTTTGCCTCCGGTCGAACGCGCGGCATTGTCGTCGAAGTCGGCCATGGCTCGAGCCACGCCGTGCCGATCTTTGAAGGCTACGCGCTGCCGCACGCTGCGCTGCAGTACAACGTTGGCGGCGTGGACATTAGTCACCGACTGCACAAGCTCTTGACGAAGCGCGGCCACTCGTTCCACTCGTTCCAGCTCCAGACGATCCACGAGATCAAAGAGGCGGTCTGCATCATGAGCAGCAAGCACGACGCCGCTGTGCGCGTGTCAGGCGCGAGTGGCACGCACCAGACGCACGCGTCCGACAACAATCACACGCTTGCGACGGCCGCGAGCGACGACAGCACCAAGGCATTTGAGCTCCCAGACGGCACGGTCCTTCACGTCGACAAGCTCTCGCGGTCGCTCCCAGCCGACGTGCTCTTTCGACCGACCGAGCTCGGCGACGAGCACCCACTCAAGCCAGCGAAGGGACTGCACGAGTGCGTTGCAGAGGCCATTGGCATGTGCGACAAAGACCTCCAGCGCGACTTGCGCAACGCGGTTGTGCTCGCAGGCGGCTCGACGATGCTCCCAGGCTTTGCCAAGCGCTTCCACGACGAGCTCGCGAGCGTGCACGGGTTCGCAGGTAGCGGCTTTAGCGTCGTGCCAGATGCGCACGTGCGCGAGCGCGGATACAACGCGCAGCGCAAGATCGCCGCGTGGGTCGGCGGCTCGATGCTCGCGTCGCTCGGGACGTTCCGAGACATGCACATCACCAAGCAGGAGTGGGAAGAGTACCACGAAGCGATCCTCGACCGCAAGTGCTTCTGACGCGATAGAGTGCGTATGCGAGTCAATAGCAGAGCGCAGATAGACACACAGGTGGATGAATGGAGCGATGGATTAGAAGACACAAGACTAGCCACTACATGATCCTGTGGCGGAGTGGACTGCGCTCGACGACGACGACTGGCGTTGGCGTGGATGGAGTACGGCTCATAACAGAGGCGGAGCAGCGACCGGAGCTCAGCAACCGCACGGCGGGCGCATTGCGTATTGCATGAAGTGGAGCATCAACATGAACATCATGACCATGTTCAAGTTGCTGTCTGTTGGTGTCAATCACAGCAGGAGCGAACACAGAAGCGTCAGTACAAAGCCAATGACTCGAGCAATGCCACGCACAGTGCACGGACGTTCAGTCGTACCACCAAAGATGTTGTGCTCTTGCTGCTCTTGCTGCTGCGTCTGCTGTAGTTGATTCGGTACGTCGGCGTCGGCGATGATAGCGTCGCTGTTGTCGCGCACGCGGCGGCTTCCGCCCGACACGGAGCACGACGGCGTCGAGTCGCTGCTGCTTCCACGCTCCATTGCTCTTGTCGCTGCTGCTGCGCTTGTCGTTCCTTTTGCGCTTGTGGTTGTGATCGCGCGTGCTGGCTGCTGATCGTCGTCTTCGTCTTCGTCTTTGAGGCTTCGACAACCTTTCAAAGTGCTTGAGGATGTGCTTGACCTTGATTTTCGCACTATCACAAATATAGTTCTGACTCGTTTCCATACTTCACGCAAGTCATTTGTTGTTCGCCCATCAATCAACGGCTTCCTTTCAAGCCCTGTACGAAGTCCCTCGTGAGGATCGGCATTGAGCGCATGTCCCCGTGCTCGACCGCTTCACGATGGTTGACGGCAGGATCCACGCCAGCCAAGGCTGTCGATGCGAAGAACAGTGTTCGTAGCCGATTGTTTTGTCTCGAAGCACTGGCGATGACGATGGCGGCGCCATCTGTGCGCTCTCGAGCGCCTCGTTCACAGCCGAGAGCTGCGACTCAGAGTTCCGATGCGAGAGCGACGCCACGCACTGCTTGGCGCAGTGGTTGTACTCCATCTCGAACTGGAGGCTCCAGGGCCGGAGGAATGCCGCGCCCTTTTCGAACTGCGCCGCGAGGATCTCGTTCATCTTGACATTGTCGAGTACAAACTCACTAGAGGTAGTCGCAGTCTCTCGTGGTTCGTCTAGCCGCGCACAGACTAGTCTACGAACAGACAAGAGCAGACACGCGCTGGACGCACTCGATCAAGACTGCGATGCATCGCTCGAGGATCCGCGGCGTCAAGTACGTGCACGACGGCGACGGCGTTGCGACTGCGCGCTTTCGGATCGGATAGAGGAGCTCGAGCACAAGGAGCTCGATGTACTCGGTCTAGCAGCGCTCATACATACACGTGCGCAGTTGTACAGAAGGCGTCAGTGCATACACAGTACTGGTGGCGGTGGTCCACTTTGTCAAGACGCTGGAGCGCTGGTGCGATCGACGTACGACAGAGCCTCTAGACTTGGTCGCGTCTTTGGACGTGAGCGGTCGGCACATACGACTCGCGCTCTGTCGGTTCATAGCACGATACGACACACATGTCCAGACATGAGTCCAGGCGACAGCAGTGACAGGATACTTCTCGCACTCGACAAAGACCTGAATGTGGCACTCTCAGTCTTCTGTTCATTGCGTCAAGACAAGATCTTCGTGATGGAGATCGCTACACACTGAAAGATGGACATGATAGACGCGAAGGCTCCAAGACGAGCGATGGATGCCTTGGACGCCATCAGTACCGGCGCTCGCCAGCGACGACGCTCTCGTAGAGTCCACTGCAGGCGTCTTCGAGCAAGTCGAGCACGTGGTCAAAGCCACCTTCGTACCACGGATCTGGCACGCGCGTTACAGTCGCGTACTTGCTGCTGCAGTACGCTGTCATCATCGTCACCTGTCGCAGTCAGAGCACGTCGGAGACGACGATGCGCGAGAGTGAGAGAGAACGATCAAGCGCCACAACGCTATCAGTGCTCGTGCGTTGGTCGCGGAAGACACGCGTTGCTTCGCTTACACTGCGCAATGCTCTCACAGACGCATATGTACGCACCTTTTGCGCAGCGAGCTGCTTGCACGCGTCGCCGCCCCATGCTTTTGCGGCTTCGAGCACCGCGACGCGGTTCTTCTCCTCCATGCACACGATGTAGTCGAACTCTTTAATGTCGCTCGGCGTGAGGCTGCGTGCGCGTGACATGAGGCGGTAGCCGCGCTTCTTCGCTTCACGCGTCATGCGCGCGTCCGACTTCTCGCCTTCGTGGAACGCAAAGCCGTTTGGACGGTACCAGTTTGCGCTCCCGCCGCCCGTGCCGCACGAGTCAATGCGGAGCGTCGGTGGTGCGTCCGTGGTATCGCTGCTGTTCGCTGTCTTTTGCTCCGCGATCGCGCGGAAGACCGCTTCGCCGGTCGGACTGCGGCAGATGTTGCCGAGGCAGACAAAGAGCACGCTCGACGACGTTGGCGACGCCATGTTGCTTCCGATGCTTGTCAATCAACGAGAGCTGTTTAGGTATGACGTGCCGCTACCAATATTGATAAGCAAGCGTCAGAAATCAACAACATCACCAACAACAGCGATAGCAATGACAGCACCGCACGTGCGCACGTCGTGGCGCGTGCCGCTGCGCGACGACAGCAGCGAGCGCGCTATCGACGTCGTTCAAGCCGGCACTGATGCCTCGGCAATGTGCGGACTCATGCTCGCGAACCTGCCGCTCGAGCTCGTGCGCGCGCCGCAGACCGACGACGCAGCGCCGCTCGTGCCGTGCGAGCTGACGCTCGAGTGGGACGCGCAGCAGCCGCTGCGCTGTCAGCAGCTGCAGCTCGAGGTCACGAGCTCGGCGCGCCACGTCGAGCTCTTTATTGAAGGCGTGCGGCGCAGTCTCTTGGGCGAAGACGAGCACGGTGAAGTGTACTTGGGCACGTTCCGCGGCACAAAGCAGCCGAGCACTAGCACTGCAGCGCCGCAGCTCTTTACAGTCTCGCACGAGTTCCTCCAGCGCGACGCTGCGACCAACATCCTCAAAGAGACGCAGAATCTCCGCGTCAAGTTCGTGTCGCTCACTGGCGACAAGACTGTGCTGCACCTCCAGGCGCTCAAGTGCGCGTTCGTGCGGCTCCAGGAGCCGCCATCTCACGCACCAGCGCCAGCGTCAGTGTTTGCAATGCCCCGACCTGGCGCATTGAGCGCAGCCGACAGGTGCGGCGGCATAGTACTCGCGTCTGTGTCGTCCATTGACTGACGTAGGTCGTGGTCTGTGACGGCTGTAGCATGGCAGCTCAGCTCGCAGGACTCAGACTCGGCGCCACTGGCAGCACTGCGGCTGCACCGGCCCCAGCGCTCGGCGGACTCGATGCGCACGCGATCATGCAAAGCTTCCAGCAGATGCTCGAGCGCGAGATGGAGAGCAAGATCCTGCGCGCAGTCGACGCCAAGCTCGCAGTCCTCTCACAGCGCCTTGCGTGCTCCGAGCAGCGGCTCGTGCAGCTCCACGAGCAAGTCGACGCGAACAGCAGCGACGTGAAAGCGAGTCTCGCGCAGCTCCAGCAGCAGTTTGCGCGACTCGAGAGCCACGTGAAGCAGGAGCTCGCTGCGTCGGGCAGTAAGACGCCAGAGACGGCAGAACCAGAGGCCGACACGGTGGACGAATAGACTCCAACGCCTTGCATCGGTGAACTACGTGCTACTGCTCCCTCAGCTCCGACGTAGTACTAGCGGACACAGCTGCGGCGCTTTGCCAACGCTACAGTCGCTGCGGTCGCACGACTAAACGATCACTGCTGGCCGGATCTGGTCAGCCATGCGAGACGCAACATGCACACTGCGCTGATGCCGCGGTAGGCGTTCGCAAAGAACATGAAGGCAGTCGCGTCGCGCATCCAGTCGTCAAACAGCGACTCGCAAAGAGCAAACGGCGCGGGCGACGCGAGCTGCTGCGCTCGTGTGACGAGGAGCACTGAGCCATTGCGAACGCTGTTACACCACGCGTCCGTCGCACTCGAGTAGTCCACCAGCTGGAGGAAGCTCCCTTGCTACTGCTCAGCGCTGCTCAGTGCTGTCCCGATGCGCTCGCAGCCCATGCGCGTGAGCGCGTTAGTGCCACGCGCTTCAAGGCAGAGCTCGAGCGTCCGCGCGTCGCAGTAGAACGCGTTGACTGCGACTGCGAACGGCTCCTTGAGCGCATCGCGAGCGCGTGTGTGCGACGCAACGAGGAGGTTCCCGAGCACGAGGAGCACGACCAAGTTGGCGCTCGCAAAGACGAGACCTGGGCGAGCCACGCGGGCGAGACCTGCACAACAGACGTGCGCGACGAGAAGAAGCAAGCAGATCGCGGCACTCGCAGCGGCGACTGCAAGCCAGCACTTCACCGCGAGCATCTGCAGCGGTGGTGGCGTGAAGCCATGGAGTTCGTTGATCGTAAGGAGCGAGACGATCCCCACAGCAAGCGTCATGCACATAGCGCCAGTGCAAGCCGCCTCCTTCGCCTTCACTACATTCTCGCCTTTGTCGACGGCATCGCCCGACGACGACGACGACGCGGTGGTGGTGACCGACGTGCCTTCGGACTGTCGCTGCTGCTGCTCGCGTGCTCCATTGCAGTGGCTTGAGGTGATGTGCGCGTGTGGTGGCAACTGGGAGACTGAGCGCTCTCAAGTCGCTGTCGAGGCGTGAAAGGCAGCGACTGCAATCCACAGGAGCGTCTAGGACCTGTGAACCAACTGCCACTTCGACGACCGATGACAGTCGTGAGCGATGTTGAGACTGTCGTCTCTGCTGTGACTCCATCGTCATCGATCCAACGCGTGGTCCATTCACTCTACGCGACTATGACTCGTGCGTGTACCCGCGCGCAATGCCCGTGGACCCCATGACCGCAGCGTGCGCAGGCGTCTCGCCAATGCGCGGCTCAAGACCGCGGTACTCGCGCGTCGCTCCGGTACGCCGTGAGCTCCGAGTGCGCATTCTTGACTTGCAGCGCAGTCGAGCTCGCGTCGCTCATGTCGGTGCGCCACTTGCCACTCGATTCACAAGGGACGAGCTCTTCAGCACAGGTGCGGTGGTTCATCTCCCATACGAGCATGCGCTACGTCCTACGAGTACGTGGCTCTAGCGCATGACTAGCTCCTGCTCCGTCGACGTCGCTCGTGCCGCGGGAGCGCGTCGCGCGGGTCGATCGTGTCTGCGACTTTGAGCGCGACGCCTGCGAGTACGAAGCACGCAGTCGTGACGCCGAGCATCGCGTTTGCGACTGTCATGCGCTTCGTCCACTCGCGCGTGTAGACGTCAAACATCTTGGGGTTTGCTGCGAATGGCGACGGCAGCGTGCGCTGCTCGGCGTCGGTCATCGCCGTCGTGCGGAGGCTCGCGTCGCCGCACCACGCATCGGCTTTGATCGACGCGCCGCTGTCGAGCAGGAACGCGTACAGCGGATTCGTGTTGATCTCGAGCACGCCGGTCTTGTCGACTGGGTAGTACGTGGTCGACGGCGACGCGTACTTGGACGCTGCGGCCGTGTACATCACGCTATGCTCTTGGGCGTTCGGCGTGATGTTCTAGGCACAGCCCTTCCTATCCAAGTATCGAGTGCGTGCGCCGTCGGTGGCCGCTGTTCTGACGCGCGCGCTGGAGCCAGAGCATACAGAGCACAGTGCGAATGCGCGGTGTGTCAAAGAGCGCGTGGTACTTGTCAAACGACTCGGCGGTCGGGAAGATGCGCTGGAAGTGGCCGCGTCGGAGCTCCTCTTCCTCCATTTGCTTGATCATCTCAAGCTCGTCGTCATTGAGCTCGAGCGCAGATGCACTGCGTTGTCGGTGCTGCTGGAGCAGGTCGTCGACTGTGCGCTTCGCTTTGGTCTTTGCCACGGCGCTTGCGGTGCTCGATCGCCGCGGTTTGACACCATGGAGCCGCGCTTGCTTGTCCTGCTCGAGCTGCTCGATCGCGCTCTGCGCGTCTCGGAACGGTACGCCAATCAGCTGGAACATGTCGCTCACGAGCACGGTCTTGATGCGCTTGTCCATCGGTGACGAGCTGCTCAAGGACGGGAAGACGTTCACTTCGAGGAGCCACGGCTTCATCTCGTCGCCTTCGAGCAAGATGTCAAAGCCGTAGAGCTCAAAGCCGCTCGACGACGAAGTCCCACCTGCCATCGTAAGGATCTTGGATTCGACTGCGAGGAGCGTCTTGACGATGAGGTCGTCCAGCGCAACGTGAAACGCCGCGAGCTCCTTGCTCTTGCCCTGCGCCTCCAAGTACTTGTACAGCATCGCGAGGCTCCACTTGCTGCTACTGAACGCAGTATTGGCACTGTCGTCGCCTTCGTCGCCGTCGAGGTCCTGGTTCTGCTGGAACGCTGCGGTGTTCTTCTTGTTCACACTGTAGTTGGTGAGATGGCCGAACGGGTTTGCGAGCGCGCGCTTGCTCGTCGAGTACTTCTCAGTGCAGAAGCGCACGAGACCGTCGTGAAAGCGGTAGATCCGCAGCGGATCGAACGACGTTACGAGGACGTAGACGCGCAGGTCGAACTTGAGCTCGTTGATCAAGAACGGCTGCGAAATGTACTTCTAGCATAGCAACGACAGCCGAGAGACAGCGCGTGAGTGAGCAGTGGCACTCGCACAAGCGCTCAACGACACGAGCGAGCGTACCTGAGCGACGTACGCTTTCTTCTTCGAGAGCTTGGGCGTCGCGCTCGATGCAGCGCTCACGAGCTTGATGCCGCGTCCGCACGACAGGTTCGGCGGCTTGAGGATCCAGAGCACGTGCGGCTGAGCGTGGAACTGCGTGAGGAACTGCTGCCGGTCGTACTCGTTCGCTGTGAGGTACGTCTCTGGGATCACGCCGCTATATGCGGCTGCGTGCTTCTTGCGCATGCGCAAGAGGTTGTGACAGAGTCGGTCTTTGCGTCCGAGCTCAAAGCTCCCGGGGAAGTGGTTCACGCGCTGGAACGGCAAGAGCGCCGCGAACTCGCTCGCTTTGAGGTGGTGGCCCCAGAAGATGTTCCAGTTCGCGCCTGTTGTGGTCGACTTGCGCACGTTCGCTGCTTTGAACACGTGCGCAATTGCGTTGTACATGAATCGCTTCGTGACTGTGAACGTCATGCGCACGCCAGTGCTCGCAGCGTCGACTTGCCGCACTAGCGACACAACCAAACAAGATGGATATGAGTGTTAGAGTGGGAAGGAACAGACTCGTCACGCACAACAGCGATGCAAAGCCCCAACGAACGCACCTTCGTAGCCTGCTGGACACTCGCGCTCGAGCTGAATCGATGGCGGGTACGGAAAGAAGAGCACCGACTTCGCCGAGCTGTCGATCTTGGACACGAGGACGTAGAAGACTCGCGCTGGCTCCTCTCGGTGCTCTGGTGCATCGTCAGTGCACACAGCAGCACCAGAGGCGCTGCTCGGCTTTGTCATCGATCGAGCACACTTGAGTCTTGAATCACGCGCTTCTCGATCGATGCTGCCTCGTTCGAGTTAGTTGTCGTGGAGTGTAGCCATTCGAGTCAACGAGTTGCTAACTTTAGCAACGTTGGATACGAATAGCGCATACAAACATCAAGTCTAGAGGTGTAGCCATGTGGATTTGATGAGCATCAGAGTGCAAAACTTTGTCAGTCTGAGAGGAGCAGCACGAGCGTCACACGAGCAAGCAAACGCACTGAGCGCTCTCGAGTCGAGACGCCAGCGCCGTGTCTGTCTCGCACACTCGCCGAGTCGCCTGTCCTGCGCACACCTGACGCACGCACTCGCGCGTGGCTGTTAAACAGTGACGCTGCAGACGAACCAGAGGCAGGATGGAGATCGTCAGCAGCAAGCTCGAGATGAAAGGACTCGTCGCGTCGACGCGGCTCGAGCGCAAGGACACGAGTCCGCCAGCTCGGCGGTGGAACGCAGGCACGACAGTCAAGTCACACTCTATTGGGCAAGGCATGGCGACACCAAGCCGCGCAGGGAGCTCGCGCCGAGTCGAGTCGACCACGCTCGGCACTGGCAAGTCGCTGATGTCGCTCAAGGCGTACTACCGCAAGCTGCGCGTGTTCAAAGGCACAGTGAAGGCGCTGATCAACCTTCGGCGGTTCCCGACGCTCCTGAAGCCAAGTGGCGGTGCTGATGCGTTGAGCGACGCAGGTGATCGCGTCGACCAGCGCCGGTTCGATGCACTCGGTTCATTGCTCCACACTACCACCAGCATCTGCGCGAGACCGACTCATCTCTGCTTCACTCTCTCTCCTGCGAACACAGACCGACTGCGATGGTCGGGCGGATCTCGATCGACGAAGACGCGCTCCAGAATGTGCAGTCGCAAGTCCTGAGCCTCGCAGACGAAGGGTGCGACGTTGTGTTTGTCTTGAGTGGCGCTGTCACATCTCGCCTCGGTGGTATTGCAAGAGCCTGACAGTTTGTGAACGGATGTGTGCGTGGACGACGTGGTCAGCCATGTGATCACAGAGATCGATTCGAGAGCTGGTGACGAAGTGACGTACCGTCTTCAAGGCGACCTCGAGCACTACACCAAGGTCGGTCACGCGCTCCAGCACTTGCGTGCTGGGTTGAGCTCGCTCTTGTACCTGACTGACAGATGCCTGTTGTCCACGCTGCAAGGACAACTTGCGCAAGCGCGCGGCGCTCGAGACGCATCCGCACATGATTGCGCTCACGCAGCGGCTCTGGCTCAGCGCTGTGCAAGACGACGAAGCGAAGCTGAGCTTCCACGAGTACGAAGCGTACATGCTCCGACTTCACCGCCTCATTCTCCCCGAGTTCGACCTGAACGGCTCAAAGGAGCTCATCCACGACGACTGGGAGCGCGATACGAACGGCGCCGACCATCTCGACTACCGCTTCTTCCACCTCTCGATGTTTGAGCTCGTCGGTGCGTAGTCAATCGCACTGTGTCGAGTCTTGTGGGTCCTCGCGACTCACGCGACACATCGCTATGTATGTATGTATGTATGTATGTCTTCGTTGCCTGGAGTGAAGATCTATGGACCGACACGGTCGACCCAGAGGACGTACGTCGGCAACTGGCAGACTAGGCTCTGTCGTTGTGATGCGGCTTGCGATCCCTTGACTCACACAAGCGAACTCGTGTGGACGGATGGCTCGGCAGTACGTCTCGCTGCTCTACTGCATCATGCACAGCCTCACGTTTGTGTGGAACGCCAAGCACATCCTCAAGCCTCTCGAAGGTGCGACGGCGCTTCACGACTGACTATCCAACGCACACAGATACAAAGGTGTTTGACTCGTAGACGCTCGTGCACTAACACACGCTTGTGCGCGCGCTAGACATCCAGCCGATCGACATCCTCGACGAGTTCAAGAACGTGTCGATGGACGAGATCGCGCGCGACCTCGAGGCGGAAGTGAACGGCGACGCTGCGCAGCTCTACCGCGATCGCCTTCAGCGAGCATCGGATGACAGCGACGACGCTCTCATTAAAGAGCAAGACGGTGAAGACGACGTCGGTCCTGAAGCTGCAGTCGCAGACACTGGCGTTGAAGACGCGATACAAGAGGCAGCAGAGCCGTCAGTCGTGACATCGCCACTTACCGCCGCTGATGAGTCCGCTACAAGCAGTAGTAGGTCGGATCAACAGATCAAGGCGACGACGGCAAAGCGCGAGACAAAGCGACCGAGCACCTCGAGCAGCGCGACGCGTACGTGTGCTTCCGAGTCGATCGCTTGGTTACTCTGCGCACTGTTTGACATGCTCTCTCACCTTGCTTGCTCATGCTCATGCACATTCAGGTACACGCTCTTCGTCCCACTCGAGCACCTCTGGAGACGACGCAGCACCAAAGCCAAAGCGACTTGGATCAGCGTCGCCTCGGCCAAAACGAAGCTTGACGCTCGATGCAGCGAACGGGGCTACGAACGTCGTCTTTGGTGCGTTCTCCTGTGCTTCGCTCGCTCTCTTACGAGTGAGAGCACAATGACAAGTCGCTCACGATAACAACACTGTGTCAGATCCGCTCGCTCTTGCGGCGAGTGACACACAGAGCGGTCCGCTCAATGTCCAGGGCAAGAAGAGTCTCACAGGAGGCACTGGCATGACAGCGAACTCGCGCGATCCACTGCGCAACTCGCTTGGCGCGTCGAATGGCGTCGTCCTGAGCGTTGGCGCAACGGATGGTAGCGAGTTCCTCAACATCGTCGCGAAGCCAAGTCTCCACATGAAGCCTTCGCTACTTGGGATCTCGAGCACGAAAGCGTCGCCGAGTAGCGCGAGTGGCTACCCCTGGCGCGACTTGTACAACGGTGGAAGCAGCTCCACGAGTCAACGCAGCGGCCTCGCATTGACCGACAGAGTCGCTGGCACGACGTTTGACTTTGCGCACATTGGACCCACGAAGTCGCCGCGAGCGCTCTCGCCGCACTTTGCTGGTAACGGCTCAGCGACAAAGTTCGCGCTCAGCGCCAGTGCAGCGAACGACGAGTACTTGCGCATCAACCAAGCGTACCTCGACGCCGTGCGCCAGCAACAACCACGCTCACAGAGTGCAGTGAAAGCCAACGAAGCGCGCGAAGGCACTGTGACGCAAGAGCTCTTGTCGATCGGCTCTCCGCTGTCTCCTCGTGCGCAATCGGCAACGTACAAGCGACCCGTCCCGTCGCCGCGGTTGAGTGCGACTGGGAGCTCGCCACACGCTACCAACTACGCGCAGCTGGAACTCAGTGGCGCGCGAGTAAGCAGTGGTGCGCCTGCAAACAGCCAGCGTAGCGACGCCAGCAGCAGCAACGCTAGTGTGATTGGGAGCATCACTGGCGGGAGCAGCAATCACTTCTACGACTCGCTTGGTACCTCGCCGCTTCAGCATCAGCAGCTCTCTCCACGCGTGAATCGCATCCATACGCCACAACAACAGCAACAGGCGCTTGCAAGCAGCAAGTCACAGTCTCCACAGCACCTGAACGGGCTCCTTGGACTCACGATCACACCCACACAGGCGCCAGGCAGCACAAGTGCGTCTCCACCCAAGTCTCCGCGCCGATCAGTCGAGACACCGATGACTGCGTCACACACAGCCACTGGAACGCTCAAGCGAGTACGCAGTGGTGCAGCTGGAGCTGGAGCAAACGCTGCGCCGCTAGATCTCAACGTCAGTTCTAGCGGTGCATTGACCGCACCGAGTCGGCAGAGCAGCTCTGGTGTTCCAATGTCGCCGCGCAAGTCGACTCCAACTAACCAGCAACAGCAGCAACAAGTGCAAGTGATCCCGAGCAAGAGCAACCAAGACACTCGCTTCACACAACAGCAGCAGCAACAGTACCGCAAGCCACTTCCAGCGCGGCGATCGATGCTCGCTGACAGCTCCAAACAGATACACCAGCAGCAGCAGCAGACGACAAACATGGGCGATCTCGGACCACTTGCAGTCCAGAGCGTACCCATATCGCCGCGAAAGTAACTCGAACCTCTCTGTCCTTCACGTGTGCACCAATCCCCTTAGATGCACTGAGGCCATGACGCGCAGTGGCGTAGTGTCCTTGGACTGCAGCACTCTAGCACTCGAGGACTTGATCCTGAGGACAAGGTTACTATAGGTTAGGTTACTGTAAGTGCTGATATAAAACAAATATCATAAACTCATACTAATATTATAATAAAATAGATAGTGCTTGTTGTTCATTCGTCCTCAACGTAACTCATTGACACAAAGCAATAGGAATCACTACATCACATCAACACTCTCAAGATGGCGCTGTCGATGGAGATGACCACGACTGCGACTGCGTGGTGGGACGCGCACTTCCATGCGTTCGGCGAGCGCATTCCGTTCAAGTCGATCTTCTTCCCGCTCTTGCTCCAGACGTGCGACGCGCACGAGTCGCAGCAGCAACAGCAGCAGCAGCATGCGCTCTCGCAAGACGAGCTCGCAGCGATTGTCAAGCACTGCGTCGCCGAGAACGCGTGGATGCACGGCTTCGTCACGCAGCGCGACGTACGTCTGCGTGCTCTCTCTGCACCATATCACACATTACACACTAGCACTCGTCTCACAGCCAACACACTGTCTGTCTATCGCTGGTAGTTTGTCTACGTCGTCGCGCGCTTTGGACCCATTGAGCTCTCGATCAGCAAGGTACGTCGTCAGTTATTCGGTATCACTCGCCTGTTAAGCCTCTCACACTGCGCGTCCGTAGGTCGTGAGCTGCTTCTGCGTCAACAATGAGCTCGTGCCGTGGTTCCACGGTCTCCTCGGTCGCACCGACGCCGACCGCGTCCTCGCAGCAACAGCGCCGCGGTCGCCCACGTCCAAGACGAGCAGTGACGGCACGTTCTCATTCGCTTTAGCGAGAGCCACCCGACCAAGTTCACGCTCTCGTACGTCAAGATCCACGCCAGCGGTCCCTTCGTAGGCAAGCGCGAGCTCAAGAACTGCTTGATCGAGAACCTCGGACGCGCTGGCTACGCGCTCTCGGACTCCAAGACGCGCGCGTATGCGTCGATCCTGTCGTTCGTCCAGCGCAGCGCCGCGCGGCTCAAGCACGGCGTGCGTCTTGCGTCTTGCTCTGCGATTGCCGTGCGCTGTGCCTCCTCTCACACTGTTGTCTATCGCCTCAACACTGTCGTAGGCGCCGTCCGAGGTCGCAAAGCACTGCAACGCCGAGCTCGCGCAGATCCGCGCGCTTCAGGACCAGCAGAGCAACGCGTACACGGCGTTCAGCGCCGAGACGTTCGACCTCTCGCCGACGTTGTCACCGTCGTCGGCGTCGTCGTTTGTGCCGCAAGACGCTCAGAAGAGCGGTCGGTCGCTGCTCTTTGCGCAGTCGCCGCCAATGACGCCGCTCGCGAGTGGCCGAGCTGTTGCATCAAGCGCTCGCGACTGCTGCGCTGACAGCTACTCGGGCTTTACGCTCGACGCCTTGACGCCGCCACTCGCGCTCACGACCAAGTCGGTTGCGATAGGAGCCTCGTCGTCGTCGGTCACGAGCGCGGCGGGTCGATCGCCTATAGCGAACAACAGCGACGACGTGTACGGCGACGCGCGCCACTTCTTTGATGACGCGACGCCCGCAGCAGCAGTGGCGAGCGAGAACAACCAGCAGAGCCACAACGCGGCAGCGCATCAGCTCGCACCTGGCACGGACTACGGCTGCTTCCAGTCCTCGGTCGTCTCGTCACCGGTGATGACAGCAGCGCCAGCACCACGTTTGCGTCAGCCGCTCTCGCCGGTGGCGTCTCGACCGCCACTTGCGAGCTTTGCGCACTTGCTCTCGCCATTGCGACAGCAGCACGCACAGCGCATGGCAGCGTCGCGGCTTCCCACGAGCAGTGTGTCGCAGCCCCAGCCAGAAGACGCGTACGGGACGTTCGAGTCGTTCGCGTCGACGTTTGCGAGCGACTCGGACGCGCTCGCGCAGCGCAATCGCCTCGCGCTGTCGTTTGCAAAGACGTCATCGTCGTCGTTTGCGTCGTCGACAGCGTCGACTGCGTCCACGACGTCCTTGGCGTCGTCGAATGGCGTCGACGACGCGTACGGATCGTTTGCGAGCTTAGCGATCACGAGGCCACCGACAACACGCGAGAGCACGAGCCTTGCTTCCAGCGCCTCGTCGGTCAGTGTACGTCCTGTCACCACTCGTGACAGCAGCGACGACTACGGCAGTTTTGCAGCGCTCGTCGACGACTCGGACGCCTTGGAGCTCGGTCCGCCGCCGCCGCCACCGGGCTCGCAGTTTCCTAGCGTGCGCTCGACACCAGCAGCTTCAGTACAAAGCAGTAGCACGAAGAGCTCACTGGCGCTGCCTCCTGTCGACTCGGACGTCTACGGCAGCTTCGCGTCGCTGGCGTCGCCGCCGTCCATGCCGATTCCTACGACCGAGACGTCGCAGACAAGCGCCGACGCAACATACGGCTGCTTCCAGACCGACACGTGCTTCTTCCCACTCGACAAGACAAAGGAGTCGGTCGTACTCGCTCAAGCGGCGAGCGACAGCTCCGATGCACCAACACCAGTGCACGCGCACACTGCGGCGTGCTCGGCGCTCGAAGAGCTGAACGCCGGCATGTCTTACTACCAGCAGAAGCGCCTCGACGCCGCGCTCGAGCGGTTCATCCACGCGCAGGAGGTCGCAAAGGCCACGGACGACAAAGTTGTCGAAGCGCGTGCGCTCGGGAACCTCGGGACCGTGTACCTCGACATGCAGAACGCGCCGCAGGCGGTTGTGTGCTACCAGCGGTGTCTCGACATCACGCGGAGCATCAAAGACACGAAGCGCGAGCGCACAATCCTCAACAACCTCGTGCTCGCGCTCATGGCGTCCGAGGCGTTCGACCGCGCGCTCGAGTGCTGCCAAGTGCAGCTCGAGATGACGACGAACGAGATCAATCGGCGCAAGATCTTCTCGCGCATGAGCCTCTTGCGCGAGAAAGCGGCGCGTGCGAACCGCGAGCGCGTCGCAGCGGCGCGCGCACGGGAGCTCTGAGCCTCCGTAGCGTCTTTGTAAGAGAGAGAGAGGACAAGTGTGTAGTGTCGTCTGTGTGGGTTAGAGCGAGCGAGTCGGTGCATCATACAAGCGCGTGTCGTCGTCCTAGAGCACGACCGAGTTGTCTACGGTTGTCGTCGGCGGACTCGGTCCGTCGCCTGGCGTCGCAGCGGCCGGCGGTGTCTGCGGCGGCAAGAGCGTCGGGAGCGTCCCGACAAAGACGTCGTCGAGCGGCACGTGGCGCTCGAGCAGCGCCATAGACTCACTGCTGTCGCCCGTGCTGCGAGTGCTGTGCTGTGCGGTGATCGCGTCAAACTCGTCCATTGCGAGCTCGCGGTCGAGGAACAAGCGCCAGTCGGTCGCAAACTCGTCCCAGACGTCGGCGTTCCAGAAGATCTCGCTCGCGTCGCAGCTCTGCATGACGGCGCGCGCACTCGAGCGACTGAGAGGTGACGCGACGCGGCGCATGCTCGAGGCAAAGCCAATGTGGAGCAAGAGCTCGACGCTCGATGGGCTCGTCGTCGTGAGCGTCGTCGTTGGGACGAACCCGATGCCGCACACGACGCGCTGGACGTTCGCAGACAGCAGCGCGACGGCGTAGAGGCGGCAGCAGAGCGCGCACAGCTCGGGGTACGAGTCCGACACGAACGAGTAGAACGACGAGACGTCGACATAGTCGCTCGTCGTGTCGGCGTCGAACGGGAACTGCTGCGTCTTGTACGCGTGGAGGAGCTCGTGGACCTTGTCGGTCGAGATCTGCCGCAGCACTGAGCTCGCCTCGGTGCTATCGGTCGCTGGCGCTGCTTCACCACTTGCGAGCGCTGGCGCTGCCGTCGTGTGGGTAACCGAGTTGTCTGACGCCACTTGACTGTCACTGGCGCTGCTCTCGGCACTGAACCACGAGGCAAAGTACGACTGGAAGTACATCGCCATGGCGTCCCAGTCGAGCGCGCCGCCGGCTGTCGCCGTGTTGAGCAGCGCCGTGTCAAGATGAAAGTTAAAGACGTACGCGAGCGCCATGGCCGGGAGGTCGTAGCGCGTCCACGTGACGCGCAAGCGCGCTTGCATCATCGCTGCGAGCGCGTCGTCGTGCGTCCCACGCAGCGCTGCGTACTGCTGGTGCATGCGGGCGAGCTGGTACATGACATGCGCAAGCGTCAAGCCGTGCGCTGGCATCGCACCAGCGCTGTCGCTTGCGCGGTCGTCGATTGCAAACACGAGCGCGTACGTCTCTGTGAGCGGCAAGAGGAGCGCGTGGAGGTCCTCGAGCGTCTTCCAGAGCTTGCCGTCGTCTGCAAACACGAGCTCTTTGAGCCGCGGCGGCACGACCACGTCCTCTAGCGCTGCTGTTGTTGGCTCGCCTGTGCAGATCGCCGTCACGACGTCGCAGTACTTGAGCATTGCAGCGATGCAGTCGACAAAGCTGAACCAGTTGCGCCGGTTCGGCAGCGGGATGTGCGCGTCGCTGGTGTCGCTCGCGTCCCGTTCGCGCACGAGCGCTGCGAGCACCCGTGCGAGCGTCGGCGACGCAAAGTACGACGCGACTTCGACCATGTGGCCGACCGCATCGCTGAAGCGCGCGTGCGTGAGCAAGCTCCCCGCGAGCGCGCTTAGCTCGCGCGCAAAGCACGGGACGACGAGCAGCGACCGCCGCGTCGGTGCCAAACAGACGTACCGCGCGGCGTTGAGCGCAAGGACCGAGTCGGCAACGATCGCAATCACACAGATGTCTTGTGTCGCGAGCGTCGCGAGGACGTCTTCGATCTTGAGCGCGAGCGCTGGGGCGTCGTACGCATCGGCCTGCGTCCCCATGTCGAGGATTCCGACGCACGCAGCGTCGCCGTTCGAGTTGACGAGCGTGAACGCGACGAGCTGCTGCAGGTCGAGCGTCGCCCAGGACGTGAGGCTGAGCGTGAGCCCGCCTTTGATCGTCGAGTCGTGCATCCCTTCCTTCACGCGGTCGAGCTGGGTGCGCGCAAGTGCGGTCGCTGCGTCCTGGATCACGTTTGGGTCCTGCAAGCTCGCAAGCAGCGCTGGTGTGTCGTCGACTGGCGGCGCAATGAACGCCAAGAGGTCCACGACGTCCGAGTTCTCGAGCGCGTCGCGCGGAAGACCAGCTGCGACTGCTGCTTGGAGCACTTGGACGCGCCACGCAGCGCTGTCCTGCGGCTCGCTGGTCGTCGAAGACGCCAAAGCAAAGCGCGCGCGCTTCGCGGATGGCGACGCTGCGTCCTCTGCACGCGCTGCTGTGCTGTCGCTCGCGTGCTTCCCAAGCGCGAGACGCACAGTGTGGTCGTTCGTGTGGCGATGGAGCTCTGATCCGCTGCGAGCTGTCGGACTTGTGCTGGGGTGCGCTGTACTGAGATTCGCGGGCTTGGCGATCGTGCTCGAGCGCTGCTGCGGCTCGTAGTAGAACCGATGGTACGCGTCTCGGAGGCTCTGCGCCATGTCCTGCGACGGACGCGGCGCCGACGCAGTCGAGACGGAGCGCTGCTGCTGTCCGTCTGCCGCTGCACCAGTGGCTTGAGACGACTGGAGCTCTCCAGTCGCATCGGCTTTCTTCTTCTGGTGACGATCGACGCGCACGGCGTCGCGCCGTCCGCAGATGTCTTTCACGCTCTCGACCACGCGCCGTGGGCAGTTCGTGCACTTCTCAATGTGCCGGAGCATGTCAGCTGAGACGCCGCGCGTCGGTGCGACGTGCTCTGCGCCGTAGCGCGCGACGCAGTAGATGCAGAACGCGTGGTAGTGATACCGATTGCGCTTCTCGCCGCGGTGGAAGAACGCCCAGAGCGGGTGCACTGGCCGGCCAGTCTTCTTGCCGTCGATCGCGTTCGTCTCAATCACGACAGCAGACAGCGCGTCCGCGTCACGGAGCGGCGACTGCGAGACGCAAGTGACTGCGCTCGTTGACATTTGCGTCTGTGCTACGCTAGTTGGAGCCGAGGCGCTGCTAATCACCACCGCAGCAGTGCATCACACAAACATAGAAAGCGTGAGCGTGAGCTTACCGCGAGCTCCATACAGCGACGAGCAGCAGCAGCACACAGAGACGGACGTACGTCTTGTTGCCGAGGACATCCATTGCGTCCATTCTGTTGTGCCGATATGTGTCGTCATAACCTCTTTTTTGTCACTATCACAATTTTTACGATCATTTTTGCAAGGGTTTGTGCATTAATTTATGTGATTTTGTCCGACAAACATGGCTGCACGACCTCCAGCGCAATGCTCTGCGTTCGAATGCCCAGCGTGTCGCGTGTGGACGGGCGAGAGCAGCGCGCCGCTCGAGCGCATCGTGAACGCCGATGCAGCAGAGATCGACGTCATCCAGCGGCGCGTCGTTGTGCAGATATGCGCGGCGCCGTCGCGTCGTGGCGTCCTCCTCGTTGCTTGTACACATGACAACAGCAGCAAGAAGCACCAACAGCAACAGCGCAGTGTCTTCCTACCAAGCGATCTCTTCCGCAGCTTCGCAATCTACAGGTGCGCACATGTCTATCATTGTATGCACGGCGCATTCACTCATTACCAGCTCACGCACATGTCGCCTCTGCATTCACCACCATGCAGTCCATCGCCATTCTCCACGAGCGTCCTCGTGCTCGTGGACGCGAGTGCGAGTCTCCAGCAGTGCTTCTTCTTTGGCGCGCTTCAGCACTGCGCACGCGACTCAAGCGACAGCAGTACTAGCGATAGCAGCAGTGAGCGCTGGAGCTTCTACCGCGACGCTGAAGCAGCAACCGAGCTGCTCGCAGACCTCCACCGTGTCTTCCCAGACGTTCCTCTGTCTGCCAGTGCCCGCGAGCTCTTGTCAAGCGCAAGCGAACGTACCAAGCCGCTCTCTGGTACAACAACTGAGTCGCAGCAGCGTGGACGCCCAGGCGCACTGATCACAAAGCGGCGACGGACGCTGTCTGCAACCAACTTCTACGGCGACCGCACGCCGCTCGCCACCTCTTCAGTTGCCACACCAGCAGCAGCAGCACTCGACACGGACCGCTCCGCGTGGCAGAGCTTCTACGAGAAGCTCCAGTTCCGCGTCTCGCACTCGCAGCTCTGTCAGCTCCAGGGATCGGCGGCGGTCTCGACAGTCTTCCCACGACAGCACGAGGCGTTCGAGTTCGCCGACCAAGTCGCTGCGTTCCGCCAGCGCATGCGCGAGAGCAGTGGACGGACAGACACTCCAGCAGCGCCTGACGATGACGAGACGCTGCGTCTGCACCTGCCGCGCGTGTTCTCGTTCGAAGACGCGCGCGAAGGCAAGCGGCGGTTCCTCGTCGCGACGCTCGCGCGCTTTTGGGACGACTACGTCCAGCGCACGCTTGCGACGCAGCGACACGTGTACGAGATCATCCGCGAGCACGTGCCGTGTCGACTCTACTTTGACTTGGGTGCGTCCTGAGGATGCGAGGCAATGGACCGAGTCCTTCACTGCTGCTCACATCAAGACTTCCCTGTGTGCCATAGAGTTCAAGAAGAGCTGCAACGAAAGCGTCGATGGCGATCAGCTCGTCGCGCGTCTCGTGTCGCTCGTGCAGCTCCAGTTCTTCGTGCGTGTGGCTTCCGACTTGTTCTTGTAGCGTTGACTCGGTGCAGCTCTCACCTTCTTCTTGCTCTCTGTACTAGCGCAAGTACAGCGTCCACGTGCGCCGCGAGCACGTCGTGCAGCTCGACTCGTCCACGAGCGCCAAGTTCAGTCGCCACCTCATTGTACGTGAGCTGTTGGTTGGTTGAGATGATGCGTCGCAGACTAACGAGTGCTGGATGCTCTCACTCTCGACCAGTTCCACTTGCCAAACGGCGAGCTCTTTGTCGACAACATCCACGCTGGCAACGTACGTTCGCTACGGCACCGAGTGCTCCCTCCTTCTTGCTCTGTCAGTCTCTCTCACATCCTACGTACATGTCTTGTACGGACTGCAGTTTGTCCGTGAGCTCATCCACGACTTGGTCGAGAGCGCGAGCAAAGACGACGACGCCGACTCGCCGTTCCTCGTCCTCACGGGTCGCTCACAGCCATCAGATCCAGTAGGTTCAGGTAGCAGCGACGCACACGAGCTGCCACCTCGGCAGCTCTTTATTGACACGGGCGTGTACACGCGCAACCGTATGTTCCGCGTCCTTGGGTCGTCCAAGTTTCGACGCGACGCAGTCTTGCGGCACTTGCCTTTGCACGACGCTCGAGGGCCTTCGACTGATACCTCGTCGCCATCACTGCCGCCATCGCTATCAGCAGCCGACCTGGCGCTGTTCCTCGAGACGCTCGTGTGTCCGTACCCGACGCGCGAAGCGTTCGACCAGGCTACACGAACGCATCGCATTCGTCTGTTGCGGTGCGATCTCGACGACTCGACGCTGTATCGCAGCGATGGCACGCGACCGCTCTGGGCACCGCCGCTCGCGTCGTCTAGCGCTGTCAGCAGCAGGCGACCGCATGCGCAGGCTGTCGAGAGTCGAGAGTCGCTCTTCCCACGGCTCGATGCGTTCATCCTCGCGCAGGCGACGACTGGCGGCGTTCAGGGCATCATTCGCGTCGTCCAGATGCTCTACGACGACGTCGCAGTGCATCTTCCTGACACTGAGATGGCAGCTCCAGCTCCAGTCTCAATGACAGAGCAACCGACTGAGTCTGCGAGTGCTGACAACACCACTGACCCAGTGCCACTGCCTGAAGTGAGCACGCGCAAGCAGAGAGCGCCGTGGATGCTCGTGTACCACATGGCGCGCAATCGCTGGTGCCACAACGTCCAGCGCGCGCACAAGAGCAACAACGTCATGTTCATCGTCGACCTCGAGCAGCGCACGTGGTACCAAAAGTGCCACGACCAGCGCTGCCGAGCGACCGACTACCGGTGCGTCCTTCACACTCTCTCTCTTGTTCTCACACACATAGACTCACTCTCACACGCTCTCTTCTTGTCTTCCACTGGCCAACGTCTCGGGTCGCTTGCGCCGCCTTCTTCACACACCAGATCGCCACCAGTGCCACTGCCGTCTGATCTGCTCGCGGACATGTCTTGACACACTCGCGCCTTCTCTTCGCTCACGTACACGCACGAGACATCGTGCGCTCGTCCTCAGTGTCCTCTCTCCTGGGTCGTCGTCGCTGGTCTCTGGGTTTTAAAAATTCAATAAATAGCCCCACGCGTCCAAGGCACGAGACGCTCCTACTCGATCGTGAAGCCTGTGATGTCCATCTGGACGATCTGAAGACACGACAGACACATCGATAGAGTGCGTGAGTCCTCTGACGAGCCATTGACAGCAGAGAGACAACGCACAAGAAGCAGCAGGACACGTACGAGCTTGAGGTACTCGGCGAGGACGTCCTTCGAGTTGTAGATCGGGAGGTCGAGGCGATTGAAGCACGTGTGCGCCTTTGGGAAGAGCGACGTCTGGTTCACGCCTGCGAACGCAATGTTGAAGCGCCGGACGCGGCCGTCGCTGCTGATGAGGCCTTTGAATCCCTGCGCAGGCACACGACTCGTGCCAGTGGCGAACTGGAGCAAGCGCACGCGGTCTTCGTTCTTCATCTCCTCAATGACGTCCCAGAACCAGTGGATGTTGCTCAGCTCGAGCTCCGTGGGGTAGTTGTGCGTGTAGAACTTGAAGTCCGTGTGCTTCTTCCAGTCCTCGACGTCGATCGACGGCACGCCTGGCATCGTCATCACACAGTCCAGCAGCGTTTGTTAGCCTAGTTCTCACTTCTTCAGGCACTACAGATCCAAACGTACCGCACATGAGGAGCTCGAGCTCCTGGTAGTCAAAGAGCTTAAGCAACCCCTCTGGGACAACGTCGTAAAGCGCAGTCAAGAAGCTCAAGAGCTGCTCCGACACGCTCCCAAGGACGTGGTACTTGAACAGCATGTCGAGGTACTCGCGCCGGTTCGCGCGCGTGACGTCAATGTTCGCGCCGCCTTCGATCAGCTCCAAGACCTCGGGCTTGCCGTTCACGATGCGCGTGACCGTGAAGTCGAGACAGAGCGGCTCAATGTCGTCGATCTGCTTGATCATGATCGCGCTGTTGTAGATCTCGTCGTCGAGGAACTGCAAGTCCGAGAACGAGATCGGTACGCCGAGGATGTGCTTGAGGAACGGCAAAGCGAGGTGCACAGTCACGAGGTGCTCCTCCAAGATCGCTTTCCCGAGCAAGCGTCCGGCAAACTCGTAGTACGCCAAGTGCTCGTTGCGGAGCTCGCTCGAGTACGTGTTGATCCAGTAGCTCCGCTCGTCACCAACAGTCGAGACAAACAGGCCAAAGTTCGGGTCAAAGAGCTCGGCAAAGAGCAGTGTGAACCACTCGCGCATGACGCCGCCGGCATCCAAGCCCGGCTCGCCAGCAAACACGACGCGCCAGCGCTGCCGGAGCTGGTACGGCTTCATCGCGCGCACGAGCTCGAACGAGTCCGCGAGCAAGTGGTCGCGCCGGACCACGAGCTCTGCGTGGCCCGACTCCCACGGGAGCCACAGCCGGTGGATCTCGGTCGAGAACCACCGGATCTTGTCAGTGAACGGCAGGTTGTGCACGCCTTCGAGGTTCATGATGAGCTCGGACGTGCCCGTGCCGTCGAGGATGTTGATCCGGTAGTGAAAGTCCGTCGCGACGACGTCGCTCTCGTTCAGCACGAGGCGCCCGATCGAGTCGCGCACGCGGATGTAGCCGACTGACATGTTGCTCTCGCGCTCGTCGTTGTAGCGCAGCGAGAGGCGCGCACCGGCGCCGCTGATGCTCGTGTCGCTCTCGAGCGAGTCGCGCTTGTGACTGAACGACGACCCGCGCTGCTCTTGGCGGACCCACCGGTGGAGGCCGTCGGTTGTTGGCATGCGCTTCCACTGCTGGCGCCGCGACGCTGCGAGCTGGAGCTTGCTCAAGTGCGACGGCGCATTAGGAAAGTCGGCGCCGCTCCGGTACGCCTCGGCTTCGCCAATGCGACCCATCTTGCTCTGCCGCGCGGCGTACCGACCAGTCTTGCGCGCGACGTAGCCGTCTGCGCCGCGAACAGTCTGGCACAAGTCGCAGAGCTTGCGCTCCGGGTGGTTCCGGAAGTGGCACACACCGCAGCGCCACAGCGCGTGCTCCATGAAGCTAGTGCGGGTGAGGGAGAACAACGGTGGCATTGGTTAGTAAAGCAAGAGAGGGCAATGGCATGGAGCGAAGCAAGCGCACCTGTCGTTCAGCTCTTCGCGATAGACGTCTGCAGGCTCCTGGAAGAACGCTTGCGTCGCTTGCTGCTCGCGCTGCGCGCCAATGCGGCGCACAAAGAGCACGATGAGCGCAATGCCGACGACCGCAATGATCGTCCCGACGACCGCAACCACGACGGTGGCGCTCATGTTTGTTGTTGTTGTTGTTGTTGTTCTGCGAGTCTTGCTTGTGCTGTTCTTGTTTGCTGTTGTTGTTGTCGAGTGCCGCAGGTAAGTGTGTGCGCAACGTCACGTCACGCGGATGCGTGTGTTCCGCCCTGTGTGCAGCGCTGAAGTGAGTGCGTGTGTGCAGAAGATGAAGGAACGAAGCGCGCTCGTACTTGCGGACCAGCGTCTCGCTCGCTCGCTCTCACTCGTTGCGTCTTGCCTCGCGCTCGCTTGCTTGCTTGCTTGAGCTTGCGTTGCTGGGCGTGTGGCGGACGATTCCGGTTTGTGGGAAAACAAGCCAGTGTGAAAACGCTCTGGCAGGAATTATCATGCGCAACTTGAATAGAGTATGTATTCAAGAGAAAGTTCTGCTGACTCGACCAACTCGATGTGGTGCTCGCTGCTCACTCCACCGCAAGACCGCAAGACCACAAGACCATGACACTCCTCGTGACACAGCCGACAGCCGACACATGCTTGCATTGCGGTCTCGAGCTCGACGCGTAGCAGTCCTCATGATGCCGCTCGAGTCGATCGAGCCATAGGCACACAGCACTTGCTCCAACCAAAGTCAGGGTGGCGAGCACCACCACCTCGATCACGAGTACTCGCCTATCCCGACTGACCACACTCGCTGCACTCGTCGCCATCCTTGCAGTGTCATTGCCTCCAACTCGCTCACACGCACTCGATCCGATTCATTCAACGCATTCGTTCGAGCTCGTAATCGAGTGGAGAGGCAACACAACACTTGCAGCTGCTGTTGTAAAGATCGTCGGCTCCTTCGAGGAACGCCGCACAAGCTCTTGCAAACGTGCTTCTATCGACACACGCTCGAAGCGATAGCCGCTATGAGCACTCTGCTCCGAGAGCTCTACTTGAAACACCGAAGCGTGATCGACACGCGCTTGCCGAGGCACTTCTTCATCTTTGGCAGCGCGTGCTTGTGCGTCTGCTGCGTCGTGCCGCCCATGATCACGAGGTCGCCGTCCTGGAGTTCGAGTTCCAGGCGCGAGACACGCTTGCAAACAGCTCCTGTCGATGTGTTGCCACTCGTACTGTCGTCGCTCTTGCTCGCGCTATCCGGCTTTGCTGTGAACACAAAGCGTCTCGTGGCACCGAGCGAGAGCGAGAACACGGGCGAGTGCTTGAACAGACTCGATTCGCCGTCCGAGTGCGGTCCGATGTAGTGCTCGCCGTCGGCGTACCAGTTGACAAGCGCGCCGCGGAGGTAGCTCGCTTGCGTCTCCGGGTTCATCACGATCGCTTGCATCGTCTCGACGCAGTGCTGGAGCGCTTCTGGCACAGGTAGCGCGTCGAACGTGTTGCCCGAGAAGCGGTAGCTCACGCCATATGCTTGTTGGAAGCGCGGTGTGAGCACGTCGCGTCCAAACATCTTGATCGTGTCGTGGTGCTTCGGGTGCAGCTGCCACACAGTATCGAACCACTTCGATCGCGACGCAAACGCTAAAGAAGACGGCATCTTGGAAGCGGAAGCCGACTCCGACGAGACATCAACAGGGGCGGCACTGCGCTCAAAACAGAGGCGATAGATGTGCCGGTACCATCGCGGGACGTGGTAGACCCAGCTCGCTTCGTCAGTCGTGAGGAAGTGCATCTTTGCGTCTCGGAATACAGCGTCGACGTCGGCAGTGTTGTCGTACTGGCTGCTGCTGGCGTTGACATCCGTATCCCCATGAACATGAGCACCAGTATCGTCACTGCCGTCGCCACGAGTGCGCTGGCGCGAGGTCGCTGCGATCGTAGCAGCTGTGACGGCTCTCGCGTTCGCTTCGATGCTCCACCGAGTGAACGCGAGTGGCGCTGCTAGTGGGGAGGCTGTCGCTGCTGCTGCTGTTGTAGAAGTTGATGCGGATACAGCCATTGGTCGCGTTGCGGCTACTCCTTCAGTTGCGGACGCCGAGAGTGCTGCTGGCGCGGCTAGTCGTCGTGGTCTCACGCTCTCGGCTTCTGCTTCGTGTGCTGCATCTGGCGCGTCTGTACCAGAGAGCAACGTCGTAGCCGAGAGTTTCCGCTTCTTGTCGTGCGTAGCCATCGCCTCAACCTGGAACTGTACACGCTCGAGTACGCTGCCCCGCTTCCAAGTATCTCGAAAGCACTTGAGTTGTGTAACGTCGCGAGCTATTGCGTCAATGAGTCCGCCTAGGGGAAACGCAGCGTAGTGCTCGGAGTGTTGTCCTCTGTGTTCTGAGCTCTGTGCTCTGTGCTGTGCGTTCTGGTGTCGAAGTCGAGCAACGACTGCGATCGACTGACTGACTGATCTTACATCGCACAATGGCGACCTTCGCTCACACGTCGCAGACTGGCTGACAGACTGACGGACTCGCCTTATTGTGAAGCGAACTAGGTACAACTGCACCTTGTTTTGCGAAACGGCAGTCGATTTCGTGCACAAAGCTTGTTGGGCAGGCTACTCTGGCGCGAAGAACCACCGAGTGCGAGTGCTCGAGCTTGAGCGAGACACACACACATCGAACAGCTGATAGCGCGCGACATGGAGCTTTGGCGAGGTCTGCTTACAGCACTGCAAACGCGAGTTGTTCTCTTGGGTCTCACTCACCTCGTTGTCCACACTCGTGTGCTGTGTGCATTTGAGCGACTTGGGTCGTTCTGTAAGACCCAAGTCCCAAGTCCCAAGGCGACCGATTTAGCAGTGTAGCTACTGTTCGTCTCGCAAGCCCAATGCTCGGACCAGGCCGCCATTGACGAATGCACGTGCATGCAACACGTTCGCGAACGGCATGGCGCGAGTAGCAAAGGACGTTGAGGCATGAGAAGGTCAAGCGTGTGCTGGCCCAGTCCCTGTCGCCACCAGTGGCCCGGGTGTATCGAAGCCACCTCGCCGCGACTCGAGACCAAGCGCGTGTCGACCGCCAAGAGTACTCCGCCACTGCACCTCCAAGCTAGACATCGCAGGTGCGCTCTTGAACGGAGTTGCATGGCTCTTTGTCGTCACGATGGTGCTCTCGCAGTTGATCGGCATCGTCTGGGGCTCGGCCGAGACAACAGAGCGTGTCGTGTATAGACAGAGTCCGCTCGACGGACCCTACGTGATCGACGGCTTGAATGACGAGCCATACGCAGACCGTGTCCTCGCATGCGTACATGACGGTGTTCGCCATCGCGCATTACAGGTCAGCGTGCTGCTTGCCGAGAACCGCAGCGTGCCGGTCGACACAACTGGAGCGTCTGTCAATGGCTATCGACTCGTGAAGCGCGATGGTCTCACTTCGGACGCCGACAAGCTCGCTCTCTTTGACGGCAGGTGTTCGCTGACCGCCGAGACGCTCAGCGCGATGTTCTCGTTCTGCGAAGCCCTCGACTACAACGTCACGCGAGACAACTTGCGCGTCGTGGACGGCATCGACAGCACCACGACGTCGCTCATCTTCAAGTCGTTGCCGGTGATAGCCATGCCGTACTGGGACAGTGGACTGTACGCACGCTATGCGATCCCAGGACACGACGGCAGCGCGTGCATGTTTCGGCTCCTGGGCAAGTACGAGGACGCGACACGATCAGTTGGTGTGCTTCGCGCTGTGAACCGCACCATTCGGGAGACTAAGACCGCCGAGTGGCTCAAACGATCGGGCGGCGTCTGGAAGAACGGCTGGTACGAAGACCTCATCGGTCATCGGTGACAAGTGGTACTCAGACGTGCTCAGCACCGATGACAGCCCAGAGTTCGGAGTCCTCGCGCGCGAGTTCGATACGATCAAGGGCGTCGAGCAAGACTACGTGCACACGGACGATTGCCGCGAGTTCCCAGTGGTCAACAGATGGGGCTCCAAGCTGTACTCGACCAACGCGCCAATCCTCACACGGTCGACCACAGTCTCGAACAGTCGGCGCTACGGCCTCTTCTACTTTGAACGCGTCGGCGCTCGCATCGTCAAGAGCACGTACGACTGGGAGACACTCGTCTCGAACATCTCGATCGCACTGTTGCTGCTCCGGTGGCTCGAGTGCATGCTCTCGCTCCTTAATGGCTATGTCCAGCGCCAGAGCAAGTGGTGCAACACTGGCATCGGGTGCCTAGCGAACGCGAGGAGCTTGAGCGTGCTCCCAATTGTGCTGCTGCCGCGCCTCAAGATCACACTCACTGCCTTCTGGACCCTCGGGTGCGACGTTGAAGGCGAGCAGAGAGCTCTCGCAGACGCTTGGTTCGTCATGTACCCTGCGATCGTCGAGCTCACGCTGCTGTACTTCAGTCTTTCAGTCTCCTCAACATCGCCGCCAAGGTAGCGCGTCGCCGCATCCCCGTCACGCCTTTTGCGCCGACCGTGCTCGTCTTCTGCGCGATGCACAGGTATCGCCTCGAGATCGCACAGTCAGGCTGGTTTGGCATCGATGGCCGTGTGCCGAGTCTCTTCTCGCGAACGAAGTCGACAAGCTGAGTCTCCTCGACTTCTTGACCGACGCGCCGCTCCGAATGAACGGCGGTGCCATGCGCCTCGTCGCCGTCAAGCTCGCTGTGCTCGGCTGCAACTTCCTGCCGCTCTTGCGACCGTGTCGAGTCGTCAAAGCAAAGTCAGCGACCTCACCGGCGACTCTCTTTCCTCCACCGCTGAGCATCGAGACGTCGCTCGCTGTCATCTGCGCTCACGTGGGCGACTCGGGCACATCGACGATCTACGAGTACGACGACGCGTGTGAGGACAAACACGAGCACGAGCACAAGCACAAGCATGACTGTGGCCACGATCACCATCGCAAGACCCACGCCGCTTGTGCCGCCATGCCACGTCGTAGGGTGGCGCTGAGCAGCTACGAGCTCGTGCGACTCGGATACGTCGTCTACGGCGACAATCTGCTCATCTCGATCGAGAACTGGGAGCTTGCGACGTCCATGGCGATGCTCCAGCGCCTGCACCATCTGTGGAACTACAGAGTCGCTGTCTTCACTGTGTTCGACGACGACGATAGTGACGATGGCGGCAAAGTCATGAGCACAACGTCGGTCATGTGCCGCCTCGACGACCCTCGCTTGCAGTCGATCAAGCCATGGCAAGCGCTCGGACGACCCATCAAGTGAACGAACAAGTGGGAAGCGTGATGAAGCTTGATAACAGGTATAGCACGAACTTGCTCAAACGTGTCCATAGCACACGAGTGTGGACAACGAGGTGAGTGAGACCCAAGAGAACAACTCGCGTTTGCAGTGCTGCAAGCAGACCTCGCCAAAGCTCCATGTCGCGCGCTATCAGCTGTTCGATGTGTGTGTGTCTCGCTCAAGCTCGAGCACTCGCACTCGGTGGTTCTTCGCGCCAAGAGTAGCCTGCCCAACAAGCTTTGTGCGCGAAATCGACTGCCGTTTCGCAAAACAAGGTGCAGTTGTACCTAGTTCGCTTCACAATAAGGCGAGTCCGTCAGTCTGTCAGCCAGTCTGCGACGTGTGAGCGAAGGTCGCCATTGTGCGATGTAAGATCAGTCAGTCAGTCGATCGCAGTCGTTGCTCGACTTCGACACCAGAACGCACAGCACAGAGCACAGAGCACAGAGCACAGAGCACAGAGCACAGAGCACAGAGCACAGAGCACAGAGCACAGAGCACAGAGCACAGAGCACGACACTGCGTCTCGTGTCCAATTCGACGACGTCCACACACACAGAACGACGCGCGGCGGCACGATCCGAGGGCTTGCGTGCATCTCACCGCAGCAGAAAAACACCAGTCGAGCAGTACAAGAGCAAGCACGAAGCGATGGCTACGCGCGACAAGAAGCGGAAGCTCTCAGCAACGACAGCAGTGTCAGGCGCAGATATGCTGGATGCAGCAAGAGCAGCCACAGCAGGAGCAGAGACCTCAAGACCACGACGGCGAGCAGCAACAACAGCGATCGCAACGCACACGTTGGAGTCAGCAACTGAAGGAGTAGCCGCAACGCGACCAATGGCTGTATTCGCATCAATTTCTACAACAGCAGCAGCAGCGACAGCCTCCCCACTTGCACTGCCACTCGCGTTCACTCGGCGGAGCATCGAAGCGAACGCGAGAGCCGTCACAGCTGCTACGATCGCAGCGACCTCGCACCAGCGCACTCGTGGCGACGGCAGTGACGATACTGGTGCTCATGTTCATGGGGATACGGATGTCAACGCCAGCAGCAGCCAGTATGACAACACTGCCGACGTCGACGCTGTATTCCGAGACGCAAAGATGCACTTCCTCACGACTGACGAAGCGAGCTGGGTCTACCACGTCCCGCGATGGTACCGCGCACTGTACGACGCTATCGGCTTGGCAGCATTGACTCCGTCGCCACTCGAAGACGTTGCTCTTGCTGTAGCTACTGAGCTGTCGTACTCAAAGTGGTTTGACCAGATCTGGGGCCTTCATCCTGCGCAGCCGGGGACGATCAAGATGTTCGGCCGCGACATCCTCACGCCGCGCTTCCAGCAGACGTACGACATGACGATGCGCTTCTCAGGCAACACGTTCGAAGCCAAGGCGCTCCCAGACGTCCTGCGTCCGTGTGCCGAGACGATGCAAGCGATGCTCATCAACCCGGAGACGCAGACGAGCTTTCTCCGCGGCGCACTGCTCAACTGGTATGCGGACGGCGAGCACTACATCGGACCACACCACGACGCCGACAAGCAGTTCTACTTGCACTCGCCCGTGTTCTCACTCTCGCTCGGCGCCACGAGGCGCTTTGTCTTCACAGCGAAGCAGCCAGCGACACGCAAGGTTGGGACCTCAGCAGCTGTGGCGACTGCAGTCGAGCGATTCGAGCTCGAGCTCCACGACGGCGACCTCGTGATCATGGGCGGCACGACGCAGCAGACGCACAAGCACGCGCTGCCAAAGATGAAGAAGTGCCGAGACAAGCGCGTGTCGATCACGCTCCGGTGTTTCAAGTAGCGACAGAAGCGCAGAGCGACTCGATCGTTCAGAGGCAGAGCACACACAGTCATCGTTGCATGGTCAGAGCCTCTTTGCTTCGTGTCCATGACTCACTTCGTGTCCTAGCGACGCTAGAACCTGTGTGTACCTCCGTCACTCACGCATGATGCGCGATGTTCGTGACCACGCACGCGACGGAAGCGACGACGCCGACGCCGATGCTGCTCCACGGCAGCGCCTTTGTTAGCACCCAGCTGTTCGGTGCGCAGTGGCTCCCGTCGCTGTCGAACGACGCGCTCGAGAGCTTGAGGACGCACGCTGGCGGAATGACAAAGATCAGTGCGATGCCAGCGACGCCGCCCGTGACGCTCAGCATCGTCGCAATGTTGAGCGAGCGCACGAGCGCAACGATCTGCACGAGGATTGCGAGTGCGAGGACTGTGAGCGCGACTTGCGTGCGCGAGTAGCCACTGGACGCACTCTTGGACGCACTTGCGTGGCTGTCTCGGTTGTTGTCACCACTCGCCATCTTGCTCTCGTACGTTGCTGTTGTGGTGTACTGCTGGCGCGCAGCGGTCGATGGCTGAGCGCGGAAGAGCACCTCCTGTTGCTCGCTACTCGACGCGCGCGATCGGCTCAGGAACACCGCGGCGTACCGAGACGACACGACCTGGCGTAGCCATCCAGCAAGAGGAGATCCAGTAGAGTCACGACACGCCTCGAGCGTCACAGTACACTCAGATAGAGACGCGCTCACCAACGTACCTCCAGTGGGATGCACAGCAGTGCGCAGAGCGGCACGAGGAGCCAGAACGGCAAGAGCCCGCGGTTGTCGTTTGCAAAGTCGACGTTCTGGACGACGTCGCTCTTGGTCGCGCCGAGGAACGCGACGTAGCCGCCAATGCCAAAGCTGTAGGCGAGGTAGAGCGCCCCGAGCGTCGCGAGCGCGAGGACTTTGGCAAACGCTCCGACAGAGCGCGTGCGCAGCGCGTAGAACGCATGGAACGCGTGGTGCTGACTCGCCACTTGCGTCGCGAGGATCCCAAACGCTTGACACACAGTCGCGGGCACGACGAGGTAGTCGCGGTCGTAGCCTTGCGACGTCGCCGGTGCGTTTGCGTCGTGGAAGCTCTTGGCTTTGCCGACGACGCACAGCGACGTGAGCGCGAGCAAGAGCGTCGTGAGGAGCGCAAAGCCCCGGGCTTTCGCGTACGTGTACGTGAAGACGCAGAGCGGGATGACAACAAGGAACGCCTAGCGATCGAGATAGACAGAGCCATACAAACAGTGTCAGGACGAAGGAGCAGATCACCTAGCGCTCGTGCGCGGACGCACCACGAGCTCAGCGAACAGCGTGCGGTTCGCTAGGATCTTGGACGCTGTGACGTAGCTCGTCGTCGATGCGGTCGGCCACCCATGGGCGTCAAAGTCCAGGTGCAGCGCATGACCGAGAAGCACAGGCAAGTCCTGGAAGACAATGCCCAAGTACGCGAGCACGAGTCCGCACGAGACTGCGAGCTGCGCGAGCGTGACAGCGTGAGCACCAGCGTGTCCGAATGCGAGCTTGGCGAGGCCCTGGAGCGAGTAGATGCCGTGTGCGACGCCGAGCTGGACGAGACAGACGCTCGCCGCGTAGCTCGCGAGCGCGAGAAAGAGCAGCATCGCGATCGTCATGACAAAGCCGCCTTGGAGGAACGCAAACGGCGTTGCGACGACGCTCGCGCCGACGCTCGTTGTGATGAGGAGCATCACGACTTGGAACGACGAGCTCTCGCCCGGTGCGAGCTCGTCGAGCGGCACAAACTCGCGCGGCGACGAGAGCAAGTCGTTGTCGTGGTGATGGCCGCTGCCAACAGTCGAGCTGCCGTGGCCAGTGCCTCGGCCATCGTGGATCGCGTACGCGGACGTCGTGTCGGGTCCGACGTAGTCGTAGTCGCGGTTCTTGCGGTACTTGCGCACAGACTTGCCCATTGCGCGTGCTCTCTTTCGTGTGTTGGAAGCTATGAGTGCGCACAGCGACCGCGTCTTCACACACTGCGTACGATCAGCTCTGCGGCTTCGCTTCGCGCACTCATGCGCGACGCTTTGTGCTCGAGGCGCGACGCTTTGCTGCGCTTCATGCTCACATGTACAGGAGCACTGAGTATGTGGTCCACAGGAGCACAAGGCAGCAGCAGCACATTGCAAGCAGGGAGCGGATGTCAGCAACAATCTGAACTCGAACGCCTCTAAGAACTGCTGCAATGATCGCGTTCACGAGCTGTAGGACACAACACACGTGAGCGGACCGACAAACACACATATAGTGGCACACGCGGCACAAGCTCACTCACCGCATCATCTGTAAAGTCAGACATTGCGATGCGTATGGACTCTTTCGCCCCGGAAAGCGCATTCAGGATGTACTCCCTAAGAGCTCAAGCATGACGGCGACCTCTAGCTCTCAAGAACAAAGCTGTCTCGTCGCGAGCCGTTGCGTCACGAGCAAGCGCAGCGAGCGAGTGAGCAAGCTCGAGATCGAGAGAGACAGCAAGGACAAGAGCAAGCAGGCACATCAAGCGAGTGCGCACACGAGAGCCGAGCGAGTGCACGCACGAGACTCGAGCACGCGCAATACTCGAGCACGGTCAAGCGAGACTCGAGAACAAGGAGTGACCGAGCGTGGCTGGAGAGCGAGCGACAGAGATCCGTTGACAGTGAGTGGATGCACAGAGAGAGAGAGAGAGAGACTGCGTGTGCTGCATGTTGTACGCTCTGCGTGTGCGCACGAGGAGGGGTTTTCTGCCTTCGGGCTTTCCCCTGCCTCAATCCCAGACTTGCTTTGTGGGACGCAAGCGTGTTAGACTCGTGTTCATCTCGTACACGTGCAAGTTCCAGCTACAGTCGACCTCGCCACGACCTTGCTGCGCATGACTGCGTGTTACTCCCTGCTGTTTGTGCGCGAGGCTTGGTCGATGAACTTCAGTGTTTCCTTGAATGTTGAGCTGTGCGGTCGCGCGTTGAACTCCACGATCGCGCCGTGGCGCTGCATCTCGAGCTGTAAGTCCGACACCTGTCCGCGCAGTAGCTTGATCTCCCACTCTTGTGACTCGTTCGTGTGTTTGAGTTGCTGCATGATCGTTTGATTCGTGTCGACGATGTGCACGAGCTGTTCGATGAGTTGGCGCAGAGCCGTGGTTATCTGCATCTGCAGCTGGAGCTGCGCTTGCTGAGTCTCATTGGTGCGCTTGAGGAGCTGCAAGTTGAGCTCGAGCTGGACGCTGCATCTCTGCTTGCGCGACCATTGCATGATCTTGCAGGTTTGTCGCGGCACTATCGGAGTCACTGACTTCGTCGTCGTCGTCGTTGCGGTCCACGATACGACCTAGTCTTTTGGCTGAGACGACATGGCCTCCAAGTACCCCCATCGCGTCTTCACGTGTGCATTGCAGGTTGGCCATCATGTGCACTGCCACAGCTGACAGAACCTTGTGGAGCCGACGTGATCGAGGTATCGTGTGTCGAGAGCGTGTCGTGAGGAACGAGTCGTGAGTTGAGGAACCAAGCGAGTGCGATCATCAACATGATGCACAGCTGCACGTGGTCACCAGCGCGCCAGCTGTTCGCCCACGCACTTCCTCAATGACTTCGTCCAATGGCTCTGCACCACGTCAAGCGCCATGGATCGCACATCATGAGACCGACTCGCGCTCCTCGTGGTTGAGCGTGTTGAGTGTCCGTCTGAGCGCAGCCACAAGCGCAATTGCCGCCAACGAAGCACATCAAGACACACACGATGGCGAGCGCACCGATCGACCCGCGCGTGCGCGCTGCAGCGCTCGCGCACATTCGCGCCGTCGGCGACGACGAGGAGGCGTTCTACACAGTCAACCTCGATGCGATCGCGGCGCAGTACAAGACGATCACAACGCTCTTACCGCGCGTCCAGCCGTTCTACACGATGAAGTGCAACCCGGACGTGCGCGTGTTTGAGCTCTTGACGTCACTCGGCTGCGGCGTCGACTGCGCGAGCAAGAGCGAAGTCGCGTTTGCGCTCGCGCACGGCGTCGCGTCGGACGCGATCATCTACGCCAACACGATCAAGCAAAAGTCGCACTTGCAGTTCGCACGCGCGCACGACGTCGCGCTCATGACGTTTGACAACGTCGACGAGCTCATCAAGGTCGCACGCGTGTACCCAGACGCACAGCTCGTGCTGCGCATTCAAGTCGACGACTCCAAGTCGCGCCACCAGCTCGGCGCCAAGTTTGGTGCGCCACTCGCCGACATCCCATCGATCCTCACGACTGCGAAGGACCTCGGCCTGAACGTCATGGGCGTGTGCTTCCACGTCGGCGTCGGTGTGCTCGATGCCACCGCATTCGCGGACGCGATCGAGCGCTCAAAGCGTGTGTTTGACCTCGCCGCGACGTTCGGCTATCGCTTCTCGCTGCTGAACCTCGGCGGCGGCTTTGCTGGCGACGCACTCGGTCCTGTGACGATCGACGACGCAGCGCGCGTCGTGAACGCGGCGCTCGAGACGCACTTCCCCGAGACGTCCGGCGTCCGGATCATCTCGGAGCCAGGGCGGTACTTTGTCTCGGCCTGTGCGACGCTGAACGTGAACGTCATTGGCCGCAAGGTCGACCCAACGCTCACGACGCGCGCCGCTGCTGAGCAGGAAGCGCACGCCGACGTCCCGCGGTATATGTACTTTGTCAATGACGGCGCGCATGGCTCGTTCTCGGCGCCGTACTTGTTCAAAGCGTACGCTCCGACGCCGCTCGTGGTCCAAGGCAAAGCGGTCGAGACAGAAGATGACCTCGACAGTGTCGTGACGGTCCCAGCGAGCGTCTGGGGACCGACGTGCGACGGCAAAGACTTCATCACAAAGGAGACGCCGCTGCCAGTCCTTGCGCTCGGCGACTGGCTCGCGTTCCCGCACATGGGCGCCTACGGCTTTGCCACTGGCGGCACGTTCAACGGCTTTCAGCTCCCAGGCACGATCTACCTCGAGGTCGACGGCCGCACGAGTGCGCCACTGCCCTAAACGACTTCACTGTAGTCTTCTGTTGTCTACATACTAGCGACGAAAGTCTAGGACGCCAACCTCAACGCTGTTTGTCCTACTGCTGATGCTCTGCTCTTGTGGATGACTCAGTGGAACGAGTGCCTAGCGCCACCGTGGCGAGCGTGAGCGCGACGATCGGCGCCGCGATCGACCGTCGCTCGGTCGAGCAGAGCGCGAGCGCGAGCGTCGACGACGTGCAGCTTCGACGTCACGCGGTCGCGAGCGTGAGCGACTTGGACTTCGTCGACTGTCGCGGCGATCTGAGCGACGCGAGCGGTCACGTGTGCGCGAGTCAGAGCGCGAGCGTCGCCGCAATGCTGGCGCTGGAGATCGCGATCGCTCGCTCTCTCGGCGACGCAGTGAGCGCGAACGCGAGCGACTGCGAGGACGGCGCGCTTTCTCTTCGTCATCGTCGCTACTGCGGCTGCTGGCGCTGCTGCTGCGTCGCGAGCGGTGGCGACTGCTGCTGCTGTCTTGACGATGGCGAGACGAGGACTCTTTCGCGAGCTTTGCCTCTTTCCGCGCGGCTTTCTTCGCGCGCTTGTGCTCCTTCTTGGCCGCTTTCTTGGTTGCTTTGCGCTTCCGGCGCTCGTCCTTTGACTCGTTGGCGCGTGATGCGACTGCGCTGTCGCCGCTCGCAGCATCTTGGATCGTCCCTGGCAGCGCGAACGTCGTGTCGGGCTTCCCAGACGCGAGCATGTCTTTGTATCGCTCTGCCAGCGTCTTCTTCGGCGCAGCGTCCACGCCATCGAACGCTGTGACTGGTGCCGCACCGAGGCCTTCAATGCGCTCTGCGACGAGTCCGTCGCGATCCGACTCGCCGCGCTTGAGCAGCTCTTTCATCTCGGAGGCTTCGAGCGCCTCGGTTGGCTCTTCACGACGTCGTGGTGCGAGTCCACTGATCGTGCAATGGCATAGAGAGAGAGGCAACACATAGTGAGGACCATGCGTATGAGCGCAAGGCAGTGATGAACCAACAAGTGAGTAGATGGATGGATGGAAGGACGTACAGTGCTTGGTTCATGAGGTCTTCATCGCGCTGCTTCGCGAGCAGGATCTCCTGCTTGAGCTCGAGCGCACGCTGCTCTTTGCTCGTCTTGGCGTACCACGTGAGGTCCTTGCCCTTTTGCCAGCGCCCGACTGGCGCGTGCATCGAGTGGCCCAAGTAGTTCTCGCGGTACTTGTCGTTCTTCACGTCGTCCCATTTGAACTCTACGAGTGCATCGAGAGACAGCAGAAAGCGATGTGTGAGTGTGCTGTATGCAGATACGAAGAGTAGAGGACAAAGATGAGTACAGGGACGTACGATCTGCGCCGCCGCGCGTGCCACCAGTGCGGTAGTTCGTCTTCCCAAAGCTCATGATGCCGAGGTCGTCGTGGTTGTTTTGCTATGAGAAGACACACTGAAAACTCAGATAGTGAGAAAACAAAGGAAATATGCACACTTGATTTGTCACTCGCAAAATGTAAAACGTGAATATCCGGATGGTTCGGGGCTACAAATAACAGATTTTTATAAATGTGTGACCACACATCTTCAATTACGGTACTTTCTAAACCCTTTCAAAAATGATGCAATATACGCGGTAAGCTTCTCTTTGTAAACTACGTACCTATCTCTGCTTTCGTAAACTACAATTTGCCATGTTTAGTCCACGATTGTTGTGGTACTTGTGCAGGATTTTTCCCACTTAGGTGTGCAGCTTGTTTCGATGATGCATTGTACGACGACTGTTCGTCCTGCTCTCCTGACTGCAAAGAGACCGACTTGTTCACTGTGTGCACGTGCGTTGCTTGTTGCAACACCCACACACCTCGTGCTCCAATGCATATAAACCTTGCACCACTTGTTGGAACGCGCACGTCTAACGCGTCACAGTCTTTTGTGCGTATGACTCATGGCATGAGCCGTGCGCGATGACGCGACGCGATGATGCCCGTCGTGTACGACGTGCTGCTGCTGATCCAACTCGCTGGTGTGCATGCCGCTGTGGAATGCTATTGCAGCACACACACGTCGAACAGTGCGCATGACGCGCGCACGCCTTGTTGCAACACGCACGCTCAACGCGCACCGTGAGCCTGTGTGCACGACTCAAACGCTACATGTTGCTGCGAGTTGGACTGATAACGTGCACAACGACGCGTCGTGTTGGTGCTCGCACCGTGTTGCTGCTGTTTGGTGGACTGCTATCGTCGTGTCACCATCGTGCAATCACTTTACACCAATCACTCACTCACTCTAGCGCATGTACGCAACAACTCTGAGTTCGTTGTGCATTCGTCGCACAGCTCACTCGACCGCATGCACTTCTAAGTACGCTGCGTACGCGTGCAAAACGCATGCGCCACACTCGCTAGCTAGACGACCGTCGTGTCGACGTCTTGGATCAGCAGGCGCAGAATCTCGAAGCGTCGGCGTGTGAGCGCGCGACCAGCGAGGTCCGTCGAGATGATCTTGTCCAAGTGTCGCCAAAACCTGCTCACGACGAACACGCCACAGCTGTGTCCGTCGAACTGTATCGGCGTGTTGACACAGACCGCGCTGAAGCCGACAAGCGTGTTGATGATGTGGTGGGCAACTGCGTCGAGTGTCGACTGGTAGCGTGCATTCTTCAGCGAGTCGTAGTACAGCACGGATTTCGACACGATGTCGATCGTCACGGCGCACCAGTGATAGTTACCAAAGTTCACCAGGGACATGATGCAGCAGCATAGATCTTGAAGCGCGGAGTGTCATTCGCGATCATGGTGCTGACCTGTTGCTGCGTCTCTGCGCGCTGGATACCGCGCGAGGTATGATACGTCCCGAACGTGTCGTCGTCGACCGGGTGGTTGTGTTGCAGGAGCATGTTCTTCACGACCAAAGTCCACTCGTTCTTGACCATTTCCAGCTGCACGACGAACCGAAACGGGCAGTCTGTGAACCGGACGTGCCGGCGCGGTCGCTTTCTGGTGCCTCGCCCTGTTGACTTCCAGCCATGCGTGCAGATGTAGACGCGCTGGTACGTGCTCCACTCCTCTGGAACCATCTGCACTTGCTTGCTGCTCTTCGACGCTTTAGTGTTCGCAAGTCGCTTGTTCCGCTGCGCGCAGCTCATCACCTCGTGGACTCGAATCATCTGCCGTGTTTCTTCGCAGTAGTCGTTCAGGCACTCGCGCCACGCCTCCCACGTCTTGTGTACGATCTGCGGCGGCGCGACGCGCACGTTTGTGTTCAAAACTTGGACAACACCCAGACAAGACCCGTCCGAGAACTGATTGTCGCTCGAGTCTTCGTCGTCGGATTGTACGTCATCATCGCTGGCATCTTCGTCTTCGTCTTCGACCTCAGGACGAGGCACTTCGCTTGGATTGCGCGGAAGTCAGGCTTTCTTGTGTCTCGCCTTCGCGATGTCGGCCTTATACTTCGTCCACGCTGATCGCGTGATCGGCTTCGCCGATTGCTCGTCTTCGCTCATGACACTACGCATAGCTACGACACTCACACACACACGACGCGCACAGAGCGTCAGCACTTGCCTCGACACGCTCAGACATGCGTGCAGTATGCGCACACACTCGTTGACACGCACAGACATGCGTGCAGCACGCGCACACGTGTGCGTAGCGCTCAAACGCACGTACCGCAACGTTCACGCCTTGATTGACCGTCGCAGGCACAGTCGTCGTCGAGATTGGTTGCCTGGTAGGTGCAGACGAAACGCACGATACGTCCACGACGTCAGCGAGCGTGTCCAATCGCGAGATGCACGCACAGCATACTCAGACTAATACAAACGCACCTTCATCAATATCTCG
Organism: Pythium guiyangense; assembly: GCA_003730235.1. NCBI lineage: Eukaryota > Oomycota > Peronosporomycetes > Pythiales > Pythiaceae > Pythium > Pythium guiyangense. The sequence continues at coordinate 309,494 of QXDM01000010.1, forward strand.
ACCTGTATCGCTTCAATCACTGCAGGAATCGCGCAGAGAGCGTAGCAGACGTCTGCGCACAGTTACAGTACGCACTCGTGGGAGCTCATGCAGACACACGTACGCACACGCACCTCGATTTGCCGGTTGCCGCGCATTCTTGTCGTCACCGTCGCCGCGCGCTTGATTTGAAGAATGAATGAAACAAGGGGGAGGTATTTTATTCGACGGTTGTCGTGGTGCGAGCATCCACGAGGCAGCGTGCTCGTAGTAGTGACGATGTCGATGCGAGGGTCTGCTGCTGCCTGCTGTTGCTCGCAGGTGCGCACACCGAGCACACGTGCGCGCGCCGTCGTGGATTGGAAACTGCTGGCGCTCGTCGAGAATCTCTCTCTCTCTCTCTTCTCATCATCGTCGCGCCATTGTTGTCGTCGAGCTGCGTTGGTCGATCCAGATCGTGACGCTACAAACTGGTCGGTTGCAGCCACTACATTTTGTATCGAAAATTCCGAGCTCGCCTCTAAACTGAAGCACATCGAGTTCGAGGTCCTCGAGACGAGCTCTAACACTCAGCTGCATGCCGCGTCGAGAGCAAGCCGATGCCCACCAACGTGCGTACATGTGCGCTTGTATGCGCTGACTATCTCTGCAAACTCGCTTCTACGTCTGTTTGTCTGTCTGTCGGTCTGTTTGACTGAATCGCGTGCGTCGTGAGCAACACACTCGACTTGACCTTGGCACCGAATTCGACGACTACATCGCAGCGTAGTCGAGGTCGCTGTAGAGAAGGCTCTGGCGCAGCGGGTCTTGCTTCTCTGCTCATGCATGAAGACATGGTCACCAGCGAGAGTTCACATGCGTCATGCGGTGTTGTCGAGAGCCAAGCTCAACCTCACATACAGCCGATGACGACGTTGACGCACCTCGTTCGCATCGCTGCTTTGCTGTCTGCTGTCGCTTGAACGCGAGTGCGAGCAGTCCGACAGCTGCCGACCCAGCGACGAGGATGACGGCAGACTCGACGCCAACGAGTGCCGAGTTGGTCACGAGTGGTTGCTCGGATGGGTGCGAAGCAGTCTCTGCTTCTTGCGCTTGCGCTTGCTCTTGTGCTTGCTCTTGTGCTTGTTGTTGTTGTTGCTGGTTGGAGACGCTCGCTGTCGATGATTCTGCTTCTTCTGTGTTCACTATCGCTGATGAGAGCGCTGTGTTGGTCGCATCAAGCACAGCCATGTCGAGTGCTGCAGCTGTGACGGTGGCTTGTGCTGTCTGCTCTTGCTCATTCAGTGCGCGAGCGAGCGGTGGCACAGATGCCAGCGAACCAGCATCTGCATGCGTGGCATGGTCTCCTGCTTCCTGTGCGTGCGTCGACAGCGCTGTGCACGCCACAGCGAGCGCGACAACGAGCAACCACCGACGTGCTTGCATCATGTTCGCAGCGACTGCACTTGAGCTCTTGCAAGCTTGCTTTGGAGCACATGCATACACGCTCAGTAGATCTCCATCAGTCGTCGTCGCGACGCTTCGGATACGACACTGTCAAGTGTGTCGTCATGTGTCGTCATAGCATGATCGCAAAGCGAAAGCATGAAGCAGAGCAAGAGCCTGAGCAATGGAAGAAAGAGAGTGTGTCCTTCCTTGTTCGACAGTGTACACGCCAGTCCTAGTGTTCGACTACTCTCGTGTCATCGATCGCCTTCGTTGACGCAGAACGCACGTGTTGCGTTCGCAAACACGGCGACTGCGAGATCAGGAAGAGTGAGTCCTCGGATCGCAGCCGCGCGCGCGTATGCGATTGCCACGAGCGCTGGCTCATTGAGACGCTGGGAGAGCGCCACTGTCGTGTCATCACGACTCGGTACGTCCTCGGCACTTCGCTCTCTTTGTGCTGCTACTTCTACGGTAACACCAGCACCACTTGCGTCGTGAAGGACACTGGCGTCAGGCACTTGGTCTGGCGCATCGGTCTCAAGCAGCAGCGAACGCAGTGGAATCGCTGCACACGTCACTGCTGCTTTGTCCGACCGCGCATCGCTGAGCTGCTTGGCGTTCAGCGAGAAGAACACGCGCGTGCCTTGGGCTTTGCGCTCGAGTGCGAGGAACGACGACGCGAGCGCTGCACCACCTGCGTACGAATGCAGCACGAGCGTCGGCGGCAGCGCCTGGTGTGTACGCAGCGCAGTCTGGAGCAGCTCCAAGAGCCGACCGTATCGACCGACGCAGTGGATCACACACGGACGCACGAGCTCGGTTGCGAGTCCGAGCTGCTCGCAGAACGCAGTCTCTTGGACAAGCACAGGCACTGTCTGGCCGCGCGAGCTCTTGCAAAGTCCGATCTCGCCGACCTGCACGCGCATATGTGAATACATGAGTGCACCGTACAACTAGCGGTAGTGTTCTACAAGCTTGTGCATGCATACGTACGCTTGCGAGCGGATAACGAGCGAGCGTCTCGCGAAGACGTGTCATGTAGTCGCCTTGCGCTTCGTTTGCCCACCATGGATGGACACCAAACGACGGCGTGAGCCGGATGCTGCATGTTTGCGTCAAGAGACTGGTGCTGCCGTCATTGCTGCTGCTACAGTCGTCTGTGTGAGCTGTGCCGTTCCATTGCGCGAGGAGCGTCTCGAGTGCGCGCCAGTCGGCTTCGTGGCATGCGCAGGACACGAGGCGCGTCACGTTTGCTGCACTGGCGCGACGGAGAACTGGGCGGAGCACATGCAAAGCGGACAGTGGTGGTGCTGTCGGTTGTCCACGTGTGTGGAAGCGCACGTCTTGGATGTGGCAGTGCGCATCGACGAGCTGGAGCGTAGACATCATCGTCGACATACGCTGTCGAATGGATGCTGCCATTGTTCGAGAGGTCGTTGCTGAGAAGTCAAGTGAAGCGCATATCTGACACGAATATACTTAAAAATGGTATGATACACTGCTACAGGTCAGAACATTGCTTCAATTTTGTAATCTCTTGTGCCTCTCTCGCCTCTGCGTTCATGCTGCCGTGCTACGAAGCGATCTGGTACATGATCGCTATCCTCTCGCTCGCAGGCATCGTCTTCTACACTCTGAGCTACCAAGCTGTCGATGGACCGACGACAAAGACCGTGACCAACGCGACGTCGACAACGACGTACAAAGACCCGCAGTACCCGTGCAACGCCACTGCGCTGCCGCTCGTGTGGATCCTCCAGCTCTTGCCGATGCTCATGACGCAGCGGAGCATGTCGCAAGAGGCCGTGGTGCGGTCGATCGTGTACTCTGGTGCCGTGTTCACCGCCATGCTCGTGCTCTTCACCAGTCTCTTCAGGTCGTTGCTGTGAAGTCAACCTACAAAGTTAAGTAGTCAAAATAGAAACACGTATTTCTAGCGGGTGTGGCTGTACTCGGTCACTTGGTTTCAGAATGCACCGAATACTGCGATATCCGCTAAAAGTCCCCTGGTAGTCAATTGACAAAATGTATGTTTTCTATTCACAAAATCAATAGAAGTTTGCGAAATGAATTTTATATATATTCGAATATCAAAATGAACCAAAATCGACAAATACTACGTCCGAAGTAGCACCAAACTTTACGTCATCAATACGGAATGCTGCTTCGTCTGTGCAACGAGCTTGACAGTAGTATCTGCGCACAAGGTGCAAATTTTTCTTCAACAGAGCCGCATAAGACCGTTACCGTCTGGGGCACTTCTTCAGCGATGGTTGGCTTCAAGACCATTTGAATACTGTCGTACTCGATCTGGAGGAGAAATTGATCGCCACTTAACCGACACGGTAGGCTGGATCAGTACGCTCGCGCGGGTTGACGGCGGCACAATAATGTCGCGCACGCTCACATGTTCTGTTGGTGTGCGTCCTTAAGTACACTTGTTCTATGTGTCGTAGTAGGTGACAGAGTAGACACCAAACCGTTAAGGTCTTCCTCTTAGACTTGGATTATGCAATATTGCGCGTGGATGGTTCGACGTGCACCTGTTAGTGCAAACGCACATGTAGGTTAGTGTCTGTAGTACACTTCACCTTGTTCACCGTGAACAATATATCACGGAGCGTTTAAGTGATTATAGAATGTGAGGTTTAAACGTCAGAGTCGAATCACACCATCTTTGTGTATTTCGGTAGATTTCTACGTGCTCCGCCTCAAGGCAGGCTGTCAACACGTCTAATGCTCGCTATGTACCAAGTTTAAGCGCCGCGATACTCTTCGCTACTGACTGTTGGTCACCCTACACGTGCTATGCATCCAACATACGCCGCTTCTCGCGGCGGCAGTGGCGAGCTTTGTTGCGCTCCGCCCTATATTGTGCTTACACAAGTACTTTTCACCTCACCCTTCTCTAACGCAGGTGTGCGATAAATTGTATATTTCGATTTTGCAAACTCTTTTCATATTGATGATACAACGAAAAAACAACGAAGTAGGCGTATAGGAGCTTTGCTGTCAGCTATGCACGAATCGTCAAACTCAGAGCTATTTTATCGAATCTGCATGCACTTCGTCTTGATCCTCTTAAACTTGCTCTGCTTCATAAATCCCAGTACAAACTCGCACCTCGGCTTGCACCTGCTTCTTGGCGCGTGCCTGCATTTCGGCAGGTGCCTATTCCTCTGTGCGTACTAGCATGGTACCGAAGCCTGACCAGCGCATGTGATATACGATCACAACTCAAGTTGCTGAAGCTCTAGTTGTTGGTAAGAGTAGTCGTAGAGTGACTGATCGAGGATTTAGCCTCGCTAACTTCAATAATGAATCAACTACTTGCTCAACACATCCGGGTCAGGCGACAATACATCAAACATCGCTTTCAAGGCTTTGGTGTCTTGTTGGCTCTTTGGTTGCAGCCATGACGTTGTGTGGCGATTTCACTTGTCCTTTAGAAATCAGCGTCTTCGAACGCTATAACGAACTCCAGCTAGGATCAGTAAACTTGGTGGGCGCGCCGTTGTGGTTGAGAGCTCATGTTTAACGTTCGACGATGGGTGGAGAGGCACATACGTGAAGGAGGCGACAGAAGGCCTCTCCTTGATGTAAAGCCCCGCGTCGCTGGACCCTTACGCTTAAACCACTGAGAACAGGCTTGCATCGATAAGCACACTTTTGTGTTGTATCTATGAAACACTGCTGCGACATCACCCTTGTTAAAACATGGCACTCAATTGTGAGCGCGATGTGGGTGCTACAAGATCTAACCGAAAGCGCTGCAAGCTTGGCTAAGATGTGTGACGAACTCGCTGCGGCATACACGAACATCGACTTCTCACTTTGCTCTTGGGCAATCAGCACGTTCGTACTCAAGAACAAGCGCATCTCGACTGCAGTCAGGATCAGTGAACAGTCGAAGCAAGCGATGTCGCTGTTGAAGGTGTATTTGTGAACCCTGTCTGGGGTGGGGATGCTGTTAGGACTCGCCAGATCATGAGCCCAAAGGGCGTCTACATACCGCCACTCCAACCGATCATACTCAAAAGGTGGCTCAATGGGGCTCAGGGTGTTCGCTCTGTTTGGGAGAACCGGATGCTGGTCCTTATGAGCGAGCCTCCGTGCAGCACCTACGGACATGCAATCATGAGCTGTGTTTGGTCCAAAAACATCCTGGACAATGCCAGTCTGGGCTTGACTGAGATCCGCATCTATCTAACGGAGTCGTTGAACTCAGTCAACTGGGCAACTGAACTACTTCGTAGCAGCGAGCCGCTAGAGGGCTTTGTCAAGCTTTCCTGCACGATTGATATGCGTCTTGGACTCCTGGGCATTATTAATGAGAAGCGCGCAAAAACCAATTGTGCGCGATAGAAGCGTTTGTACTGCGTCTGGTGAAACGTAACTATTCATCAATCTCAAGATTTATTTGTGAGTACTAATATATAGCACAATCAACGGCACACAAGCACGCAGGCATTTCGCGTATAATCTTTGATGTGTGAGTGTAGACATACAATGTGTACTAGGCGTAAAGCCCAATATACCTACCAAACAACAGTCTAATTCTGACGTTGAGGTAAAGGCCGCAGGAATGTCATATGGGGCGACTCAGATCACGGAACCTAATGATATTCGCTTATCGATATATGCCCAGACAGGACATCCCAGGATGTCGTGTCTTCCGTTCTTCGCCTCTTTCAAGAACTCTGGTGTCGACGTCGTGTCGACTCTGCAATCAGCATCGAGAGTCGATTTCGAATGTAGTACCTCACATGTTCATAATTACGTGTTTGTTTGACAGGTTGTACAAAAATGCAAAAATGTGCGTCACAGTGAGTTTGTATGGATCCGAAAGCGCTCTATACTAGACGGTCTAGTAAACAGCGCGCTGACACGTTTAGCATGAGGTGCTTTTTTATACACGTGGTTGTCTGTCCGCATACTCAAGTCAAGTCTTTTGCGTGCCACACCACCTCACACCACCTCACACACAAGAGCTCAATTGCTCGACGATCTCGTCGTCGTCACACCAGAACACGAATACGACCGAGCCATGAGCACGACGACCGCCGCCGCCGCTGTGCCGCACACGGGCATCCGCGAGACGACGCAGCGCTTCGACGCGTTCTTCGCAGCCTCGGACGCAGCGACGCAAGCGCGCCTTCAAAAAGCGCTCGATGTGATCCACCGCGCGATCGACATCTTTGACTACGAGGGCGTGTGCTTTAGCTTCAACGGCGGCAAGGACTCGACGGTCGTGCTCCACTTGCTGCGCATTGTCATTGCGAAGCGCGTGCTCGAAGACGCGCTACAGCAGCAAGTGCTCCAGGCGCAAGCGAGCCGCACGTCTCCAAAGACCGTCACGTCGCCGCGCCAGAGCTTCGTGAGTCTCGAGGTCCTGAGCGAAGACGAGCTCGAGCTCCGCGTGCAGCAGCGCATGGCGCGTGTGCCAGTCATGTACTTTGACTCGCACGACCAGTTCCCAGACGTGCGCGACTTCATCGAAGTGTGCGTCGCCAAGTACTCGCTGAGCTGCCACGTCTACAAGTGCTCGTTCGTCGAAGGCGTGAAGGACATGCTCGAGCAGCTGCGCATCAAAGGCATCTACATGGGTGTGCGCGGCGGCGACCCGCACACAGAGGACCTCGAGCACTTTTCGCCGAGCACACCCGGCTGGCCCGCGTTCCTGCGCGTGAACCCGATCCTGCGCTGGACGTACGCAGACGTCTGGGCGTTCCTGCGCGAGTGCAGCCTCGAGTACTGCAGTCTCTACGACCACGGGTGTGTCTTAGTGTACTTCATCGTCTCACGCATGGCTCGTAGCACCGACTGACGGCCGTCTCTGTGTCTGGACGCGTAGGTACACGTCGCTCGGCAACATCTACGACACGGTGCAGAACCCAGCGCTGTGGCAGAAAGAGAGCAGCGACAGCAGCGAGAGCACTGGCGGCCACTACTTGCCCGCGTACATGCTCGCAGACGGCGACTCGGAGCGCTGCGGACGACAGAAGAAGGCGCACACGTCGTCCAAGTCCGACTAGAGCGCATCATTGCACGCAGAGCCGCATGACTACGACCTCCATCTCCCATCTTCCTCCATCACGAGACGCATAGAGTTTCTTCAATACGACAGTCCACGCGCTGCCACTGCAGCCGTCTTCCTCTTCCATTCCACAGACACACTGGCACTTGCATCGTACGTCTCGATCACAAGAGCGCTTGCGTCAGTACACGAGCTGCGCGCTCTCGAGGAGGTGGTAGAACACACCGTCGCCTGCGGCCACGAGCTCTTGGACCGTACCAAAGTCCTCGACGCCGCCGTCTGCCATGACGAGGATCTTGTCAAACTCGAGCACCGTGTCGAGCCGATGCGCGATGCAGAGGAGCGTCGTGGTCGCGTCCAGGAGCTCGCACACGACGTCCTGGACGTTGCAATCGGTCTCTTGGTCCGTCGCCGTCGTGGCTTCGTCGAGGATCACGATGCGCGAGCGCAGCACGAGCGCGCGCGAGAGACAGAGGAGCTGGCGCTCGCCGGCGCTCCAGGTCCCGACCATGTCCATGATGTTTGCGTCGAGCGACGCCTGGAGCTTGAGCACCGAGACGTCAACGCCGGTCTTCTTGAGGATCGCCCACAGCGCCGCGTCGCTCACGCGCGCCATCGGGTCCAAGTACGCGCGCACCGTCGCGTTCGCAAACACCGGGTTCGGCGGCACGTACGAGATCTTGGACCGCAGCGTCTTGACGTGGAGCTGCGTGACGTCGACGCCATCGATCCGGATCACGCCCTCGACCGGGTCCGTCACACGCATGAGCGCCATCGCAAGAGATGACTTGCCGGCGCCACTGCGACCGACGACGCCGATCTTCTGGCCGCCGTCGATGTGGAAGCTCACGTTCCGGAGCGCCATGCCGCTAGTACGACGCAGTGTAGTCGTAGGACTGAGCGAGCTGCGGTGCTGCCGCTCATGTAATGGACTCGACACCGCACTGCTGCTGTCGTACTGGAACGACACGCGGTCGAACGTGATCGCACCGGTGCGCGGCCAGAACGGGTCGACTGGTACCTGGTGCTGGCTCAGCGCGCCGCCTTCGGGCTCGACGTGGATGTACGCGAGGATGCGCTGGACGCACGCGAGGTCTTTCTCGAGCAAGTTCCAGTTCGCAAAGCTGTGCTTGAGGTCCTCGCGGATGTTGAGGAGCAGGAAGAGCAGCAGTCCGATCGTCGCCGGCTCGTTCGCGACCGACGGCTCGTCGTGGCCGAGCGCAATGAGCGCAATCAGTAAGGCGCTCGTGAGCAACGTCTCTATCAGCAAGCACCGCAGTGTCACGTACGTCTCGAACGACCACATCGCCAGCAGCACGCGCGTCGCGTCGTCGACTTTGGCGCCGTACGTGCGCGCGACTTGGCGCGTCGTCGCGGGTCCGAACGCTGCGATCACGCGCTTCCCAATCATCGACTCGGTCACGAAGCTAAAGAGCGGCGACTGCGACTCGCGGTACATCAAGTACACCTCGCCGCTCGGCTTGTTCGAGCGGATACCGTCGCGCCAGAACGCGCCGAGCACGCCTGTTGTCACGGCGACGTTCACGAGCATGACGAGCCACCAGAGCAGCGAGGCACTTGTGCTACTGTTACTCTCATTGTCGCCATCGTGGCGGTGATGGCGTCCACCTGTGTGGAGCTTGAGTACGTGGCCACTGAGCCACGCGAGCGACGCAAAGAGCGAGCAATACGAGCTGAAGAAGCTCCGCAAGAGTGCAAAGAGCACGCTCTGGAGACTCGAGTCGACCGCGCGCAGGTCCCGCGCGTAGCGGTTCAAGATGCGACCGACCGAGTTCGTCGCGAAGAACCGGAGCGGCGCGTGCAGGAGCGCAGACGTCATGCACGCAAAGAGCTTCCCGGCCGCTGTGAGCGAGAACGAGAACGTCGCAAACGCCGCGCAGAGGAACAACGCACAGCTCGCAGCGACGATCCACATGTAGCGCTGGAAGAGCGCGATCGTGTGCTCCAAAGCCTCCGGCGACTCCTTTGCGCGACCTGTTGACGCGATCCAGCGGCTGAAGTAGTACACGCTCATGGTGGAGAGCACTTGCGTCATGTGGTGCAGGAACACGACGACGCAGAGCACGGAGAAGCTCTGCGTGTACGCGATGTACTCTTTCAGCACGCCGCTCCAGCCACGCTTGCGATACGCACACGACGCGTGGTTCACGAACGTCGACGGCGAGGACGACGACAGTGCTGACGTCGGCGACGGCGCTGGCCGCGTCCGCGCTGCCGCTTGGATCGCTAGGACGCGCGGGTCGAGCAGGATCGCGTCGTTGAGCTGAAGACTCCGCGTCGGCGCGGCCGGTGGCTCGGACGACGCGGTCGCTTCGCGTCGCATGCCAGCGAGACCTCCGCGTGTTGCGGCTGAACCGAGGAGGATCGACCGCTTGGATCGAAATGCCTGTGGTGCTGACCGAGGTTGCGCTTTCGAGCGCGCCGCTGTGCGCCGACTGTAGCGACTCGCACTCGTTGCGCGGGAAGCTGGCTCTTGCAGCGCCATGTGCTCCATCGGGATCGCGCGGTCGACGTACTCGCACAGGATCACCTCTGGGTTGTGCGTCGTCAAGATCACGGTCTTGTGCTGCAGGAGCTGCCCCATGCACTTGAGCAGGATCTCGCACTGCACGATGCTGTCGACACTGTCGAGCGGCGCGTCGAGCACGAGGATGTCTGTGTCCGCGTAGCACGCCCGCGCAAGCGCCACGCGTGCTTGCTGGCCGCCCGAGAGACTCACGAGGCCGTGCGAGCCGAGGATCGTGCGGTCGCCAGCAGGCATCTGCGCGAGGTCTTCGAGCAGGCAGCACGCTTCGAGCACGCTCCAGTACCGCACGGCGTCAAAAGCGTGGCCAAACAGGACATTGTCACGGATGCTCATCGACTGGATCCACGGCAGTTGTGAGCAGTACGCGACGCTGCCGTTCACGTACGCGCCGCCGCGCTGCTTGGGCAGGAACCCGAGGAGCGCCGACAGCAGCACAGACTTGCCGCACCCGACTTTGCCGTACACGACAACGAACTCGCCGTGCTGTACGCGCAGCGTGACGTTCGTGAGGAGCTCGGCGTTGTTGTCGCGCGCGCTCGGGTTCGCAAAGCTCGCGTTGACGACTGTCACCGCGTCTTCGCCCGTGCGGCCGAGCGAGTGCGTCCGGCCGCTTGGCTCGAGCGACGGCCGTCGCTGCTGGGACGCTCTGCGAGCATCAAGCGTATGCCGGAGCGCGTCGTTGATGCGCTCGAGCGAGACGCGGCACTGCGAGAAGGCTTGGACGACGCTCACGCCGACGCTGAACGAGTCGTTGATCGCGTGGAAGATCGCGACGGCGCTGAACGTGAACGCTGGTGACGCGAGCGCGAGGTTCGGGATGTTCACGAGCAAGATACCAGTGGCGATGAGGTTGAGCGACGGCGCGATCCACGCGAGTGTGTACCGGAGCGTGCGCAACAGCACGTGGCGCTGGAGCACGCGCTCCTCGGTCTCGCGCACAGTGAGCACGCGCTCGAGCGCCCAGTCTTCCCACGTATTGAGCTTGATCGCGAGGACGTGGTGGAAGATGCGCTCGAGGATCCCAAAGCGCTGGTCCGAGATCGCGAGCCACTGCCGCAGGAGCGACGCGTCGGACCAGGTCACGAGCTGGATCATGGCGTAGATCCCGCACGACACGAGCAAGATGCCAGTGATGACGCGGCCAGCGACCCAGCGAAAGGTGTAGAAGAGCCCAATGAACTCGAGCGGGACCATCCAGAGCCGGTGGATCATGCGAAAGCTGCTCCCGACTGTCGCGACGTCGACTGTGAAGAGGTTCGCGCTGCCTTTTGAGCTGAAGTGGCGCGGCGCGAACGGCTCGAGGTCGAGCACGCTCTCGATCAAGAGCACTTGGAGCGCGCCAGAGACGCGAACGTCGACGAACCGGAGCAAGTGCTCGGCCCACGCGAGCGCGTACGACCGCAGGAAGCGCGACGCGAGGAGCACGAGCGTCCAGATCGCGCCGCTCGAGTAGACAGTCCCGAGCTCGCCACTTGCTGCAGCGCTCACGACCATGTACACTGCGATTGGCCCTGTGAGCTCGCACACAACGGCGCCGAGTGAGATGACGCCGCTCCAAAAGACCAAGCGTTTCTGCGTCCAGAGCGCCGCGACGACGAGCGACGACGGCGACGTCTCGAGCACGCGCTTGAACTCGCTTGCGCAGTAGTTGCTCGTGTCGTGCTCGTGCATGGGCCAGAGGTCGTCGGAGCGCAGCGGCCGCTGCTCGCAGATGCGCGCGAGTGGCGTGCACCAGGTGAAGAATATGCGCGACCACCATGAGTGTGCGCTCGGTGGTCGTGCACCCACGTTGCGTCGGCGCTTTAGGAGCGTCCTGCGCTCGCTCACATGGTCGTCGCTGTCATCACTAGACGCGACGAACGAGTCGTTGATGCACTCGAGCGCTTCGTCGACCGGGTCGTGCTCCGGGATGTCGATCACCGCCGCCGCGGCGCCGTAGCTCCGCATGCGCGCCATCGCGATCCGAGCGTCGAAGTCGTGATTGACTGCAGCATGTCATGTTGAGTGTTGCAGGAATGTTGCTCTGATTAAATTCGTAATTACCGGTTTTTTAGTGACTGTAATGCGAAATTGTAGTAACGCGATAGAATTAATGCCCTTTTCTTCGACAGCAAAAAGACAACACAAGGTCGTCGCAGGTCGTCCCGAGCAGCATGAACGACCCATTCTTTGACGAGGTGCGGCTGCTGTGCGTCTACTTGTGGGTGTGGGTGGGTGTGTCTATGAGCGTGTATGCGTTCTAGCGTCCCGTGTGTGTGTCGTTATCTTTCGACAGCAGCGCTCATAGGAATGACGATACGCGTGACAACAGGACGATGACGGCGACTTTGACGATCTGTACAGCAGCGCTGCGCCGCGTCGCGAGCAACCACCTGCCGCAGCAGATCGGCATCGTGCAACAGAGCAAACAGCAGACGCGTGGGGCAGCGTCGATGGCGCTGCGTACAGCTACTCGGCGAGTCCAGCGTCGAGTGTTCCGAGCACAACGCCATCGCGATCCGCTGCACCAGGCGCGAGAGCGACTCAGCAGCAGCAGCGCCAGACGCTCTCACCAGCTGCCAAGCGGCCGCAGCAAGCGAGTGCGCGCCGCAACAGCAGCGCAGACACGATGCGATCGGCCAAGCCCGTGCGCCGCAAAGGCAGCGAAGAGCTCTTCAACGTCGACTGGGAGGACGACAGCGCCGTCACCGCGTGCTTCCAGTGCGACAGCTCGTTCTCGCTCCTCAAGCGCAAGCACCACTGCCGACACTGCGGCCGCGTCATGTGCGCCGACTGCTCCGTCTTCCGGTACTTTGACGTGAGTCGCAAGAAGCACCGCGTGTGCTCAGCCTGCAACCAAGTGCTCGCGCGCGCGAATCGCCATCACGACTCGGACGTCGAGAGTCTCGAGCGCTCAGGTGCGACTGGCGACGATGGTCCAGAACAGACGCGCGCGAGTGCAAAGCCTCCGTCAAGAGCCAAGAAGCCGCGCGGGAAGCTCCGCGAGAACCTCAAGAAGACGTTCGCGTCGAAAGACGCAAAGGCAAAGAGGCCAAAGACGACAACAGCAGCGCCAGTGAGCACGAGCGCAGCAGTCGAGTCGGTGCGAGTGGCAGACGCGCGCTCTCGCAATCCCTCGGACGATCTCTTTGACGTCGCAGACGACACGTGGTTCACTGACCCACAGGACAACGAGAGCAAGTCGAAGCACGCGCATGGCCGAGAAGTGAGCGACCACGGCAGTGCAGAGCGCCACACAATCACAACGACAGCTGCGCCGCTCAATGCGGCGTCATGGCAGAGCAAAGGACCGCAGGCACAGCCCACAGCGCTCTCGATCGACGTGTACGCGTCGCGAGAGTCGGATGTGCTCGTGCAAGAGCGTCCAGCGCGCATGGAGATGCCGCGGCCAGTCGCGCATGTCGTGCCGATCGCATCGACACTTGTAACGCGCGAGCCATCGGCGCAGCTCCGCGCGAGTACGTACGAAGGTGACGCAGCGTTTGCAGCGCGACCGAGTGCTCGCGCCTCGGAACCTGCGCAGCCGACAGCGTTCACGGCTGTGCGTCCGACGTTCTACGACGCAAACGCAGACGACCTCGTAGTCGACGATGCGCCAGGCTACTACGCGCGTGCGACAACTGGCGCATTAGGAGTCGGTGAGCGCCGTCCAACGCTTGCAGACACTGCGACGTTCGGCTCGGCGCTCCTGCCAGCGACTGTGCCACCTCGTGCGATCGTGACCGACAGCGACTCGTACAGTCTCGTGGAAGCGCCTGGCGACAGCAGCGGCAGCCACGACGTGTCTGTGGCTTCAGCGCCAGCAGCGCCAGCGACGCCTTCGTCGTCTGCGTCTCCTCCGCATGATCCGCACGCACGAGGCTTCACTGGCGCACTCAAGCGGCTGTTTGGCATCTCTGGCGCCAAATCGCCAGGCAAGGCACCGGCCTCGCAGTCGCACCACGAGTCATCATCAGCTGGTGCTGCGCCTGCTTCCGTCTCGAGCCACGACGCACCACGACCGTCCGTAGCGATCGAACAGCGACTGACGAGCGATCCGCGCCGCGTGTCATCGGCTGCAAACGTCCTGGCATCGCAACCAACAGACCGCGACTTTGCCAGTGGCGTCCCGCGCGTCGGTTCATTCGATCGGTATTCGATGGCTGAGCGGTCGTTCGTGAGCTCACGCGCTGCAGGCGAGCGGTACTCGATCGCCGAGTCGACGAGCACGACGTTCACTGCGACGGGTGCGTCGACGGTGCTCTCCTCGAGCCGCGGCTTTCGACACGAGGACGCAGTGCCGAGCCACGTCGCCACGATCAGCGATACGTTTGCGAGTCGCGAGGCGTCGACACGGCCACGCCGCGATACGTTTGACGACCTCTTTGCCTCACCAACGAGCAAAGCGACGACCCAAGTGAGCGGCACGAGTGCGCTCCCATCGCGTGCGTGGGACGGCGTGCGCTCGACCTCTGCGATGCCAGCGACTGGCGTTGACCGCTTTGATCGCGCGCGACGCGACGAAGACAGCGACGCGATCTACCGGACGCCAGCGCTGAATGGGCTCACGCCAGGCGTCTACAGCATCACGCGGTCGCGGTCGTCGTCGATTGGACTGGGCGAGAGCGCACTTGGTGCGTCGCGAGTGGCCTCTGCTACTGCTGACGCGACACGCGCGCCGCCAACGTCGTGGCGCAGTGTCACGCCAGAAGCAAACTACGGCGTCGCGACGTACGCAGTGCCGTCGAGCGTCGAGACCGATCGCTTTGGCACGTCTTCGCAAGTGCGGCAAGACAACAGTGCGAGCAGTGGAGCGAGCACGAGTATCATGGACGACTTGCATCGCCGCACTGACAGCTCAGCAGCTCGATCGAACGACCGCACGAGCTCAGTCGACGACATCTTTGCGGCGTTTGAGCGTCCGAACGACTACGTCTTTGACGCTGCGACTGGCGGGTACGTCGCAGCGACGCCTTTGGCGACAACACGGCCGTTCAACAGTGTTGCACCGCAGTCGAGCCAGCCGTACGAAGCGTCGACACGTGTGCCAGAGGCTCGCACCGAGCGTCGCGACGACAGAGTTGAGCGACGTAATGATGACGCAACACCGCAGCGCCGCGAGACTCGAGCGCCAGCGGTGGCGCAAGACCTCGACGACGACGCACTTGACGATACGATTGTCGACAAAATCTCGTCGCTTGAAGACGAGCTCGCGGCGCTCAAGCGACTCATTCGCCAGCGCAAAGACCACGAGCCGACGAGTGCGAGCGCAGTGCGGCGACGACCGACAGAGACAGCGAGCAGCACGCGCAAGCTCAGCATCTTTGACCACGACAGCAATAGCGGCGAAGAGGAAGAGAAGGACCGAAATGTTCGCCGCACAAGCACGCGCCGTTCAACGCGGAGCAAAGCGACGAGCTCAGCTGCTGATGCTGCTGCGAGTGCAGACTCCTCAGCAGCACCTGCAGCGCAGACGACGACGCAGCACAAGCTAAAGCCAACGAAGCGCCGCGACTCGTTTGCCGATCTGTTTGAAGACAGTCCGACGCAAGGCGCGACGACACTTGGCGGTGGCTACGAGTCGCTCTTCCAGACAACAGGCGCTGGCAAAGACAACAACAACGACAGCAGTGGCAGCAGCAGCGACGAGAACACGCAGCGCAAGCGTCTCCACAAGTCTGCGAAGCGATCGAAAGCGAGTCGAAAGACGCGCGAGTCTGCGTCGTCCGAGAGCGACAGTCCGACGCGCTCGTACCAGATGCCGAGCACTACCGTGGCATCAACTCACGACTACAACGGCAATGGCGAAGAGGATGAAGAGGAGTTTCCGTCACTGAAGCACCGCAGTCGAGGCAGCGTCGCGGCTCGTTCGACGGCATCAACAACGTTATCAGCATCTCGCGCCAAGAAGACAACAACATCCGCTGGCGTCTTTAGCGACTCGGACGATGACGACAGCGGTGCGCCTGCTGCGTCTGCGAGCGTGACGAGTGTGCGCGCATCATCCGTCACGACGACAGCGGTTGCTCGATCTGCACCGAACGCGCCAAAAGCAAAGCGATCCGACGTCGATGCGATCGACGCGCTGTTTGACGACTCGACGGACCGCGACGTTGCGCAGTTCTTTCGCGACGACGCGCAGTCGAGTGAGACGAAGGAAGAGAAGGAGCTGCATGTGTCGCCATCGACCCAGGCGCTAGACGTACCAGCAGACGCGTTGGACGCGAGTGACGAAGAGCTAAACGACGCGAGTCCATTGACCAAGCCCATTGCAACTGCGCTCGCGACGCCAGTCAACGAGACACACGACGACTCGGACGAAGAGTTTGCTTGGAGCTTCGCGACAGCGAAGAAGCGTCGATCCAAGACCGAGTCGCTCCAGCTGACAACGACCGACGCTCCTACTCCTGCACCAAGCGCATTGACTGCGCTTGATCTGTTTGATCTGTCGTCGGACGTCCCAGTGGACGAAGCTTCAGTGGACTCGGACGACGAGTTTGCGTCGCTCCTCGCAGCGAATCGCACGACTTCTAAGCCTCCAGCACGCGAAGCCACTGCGACAGTCGCACCAGTGACGCCAGTGTCGGCTCTGAATCACACTGCGTCTCGTAAGAACGACGTTCGAACGGACGAAGCACGTGATGTCCAAAGCGATCGACCGAAAGCGTCTCGAGTCAAGAGCGTGTCGTTCTTTGATCAGCAGAGCGAGCGCTCGATCGCAACGTCCGAGACCCAGAGCAACAGTGGTGGTGGCGACCGTACGAACAACGATGGTGACGATGAGGTTGCCGAAGCAAAGACGCTTGCTACAAACGCAGTGGCTCGTGACGAGCCAGCAACGAGCGATGTCGGCGACGCAGTGGGTGCACCACCTGCAGCAGTTCCACCAGTGACGGTGGATGTGACTGAGAGCCTCACCAATGAGGCAGATCCTGTCGTTGTCTCGGCTGCGGCAGTAAGTGACGGCGACCTCGACTCGAGTTTGCAGCATCAAAACGCCGCGACTACTCCACGCGTGTCGGAGCTGAGTGCTGCTGTTGCTGCTCCTGCGGTTCGTCTCTTCAGCGGCGACGCCGAGAGCGACGATGTGGTGATGGGGCTCTTTGATGCACCGAGCGATCTCTACAGCGCTGCACTCGGGCCGTTCTCGCTACCATCAGCAGCAGCTACAGTTGGGTCTCAGAGCCGCATCGACAGCGACGACTCGGACATTGGCGGTCACTCGGACGACGACGATGGCGAGCCAGCGTTCAGCTTTGAAGTGCAGCGCAAGCCGAAGCGCGTGTCTCCGCCTGCGCTCTCGCTCCTCGACCTCGCAGTCCCAGCACGACGTCCGACAACCGACGACGACGACAGCGCAGTGCTTGTGCTCGGCAAGTACGCGTCTGCACCAGTCGCGTCGCCGCTGCACCACACAGACCTACTGGCCACCAACGACGCAACTGACGACGCAGCAGCGTCGCTCTCAGCGTCTGTCGACTCGCTCGAGTTGCTCGAGTTGTCGTCGTCGTCGTCGTCTGTGACGCTGCCGCTCGACGACCACATGACGGCCGATGCCGACTGGCAGCAACTCCAGGAGCAAGAGCGTGCGCGGCGGAAGAAGCTGCAGCTCAAGCAGCGCCAAGCGCAGCGCGACAAGCTCAAGAAGCAAACCGGCGGCGGATCGTCGCGGCACGTCGTGTCGAGTACGGCGGACGCAAGCAGCACGAGCGAGAAGAAGAGCAAGAGCAAGAAGAGCAAGGGCAGCAAAGAGACTCGAAGCAGTCCCGACGGCGCTCTTGACGACGACGCGACGAAGCGCAAGCGGTCGTCGACATCGCGCAAGCACAAGCACAAGAGCCATCATCAGGCTACGAGCGAGCCCAGCAGCGAGAGCGTCGTCACTGAAGGTGCGAGCACGCGCACAGAACTGTAGCTACAACGGTCTCAAGACACTAGGACGAGTTCATCGTAGTCGTAGCACGTGCGAGTGTTAAATAAGAGAGTCGCGACGCTACTTGGTGCGCTTGAGCATCTTTTGGTGCAGCGAGAGGAGCCAGAGCTTGTGGACTTTCGGGATGAGGTCGGCGACAGCGACGCGGTCTTGCGGGTTCGCGGTCCAGCCGCTCTCGAGGATCGCAGCGCAGCCTTGCGGAATGCTCGGGAGCAGCGGCGGCCGCTCGCCGTCTTTCACGCACGTGTACACCTCCAAGTGCGTCTTGCCCTCCCACGGACTCCGGTCCGGCACCATGATCTGCCACAGCGTGATCATGAGGCTGTACGTGTCCACGGCCGTGCCATACCGCGCCGTCTTGCCGCCGAGGATCATCTCAGGCGCCATGTAGTCGACTGTGCCAGCGATCGTCATCGTGCCGTCCGTGCGCGGTCGGAGCAAGTTGGCTTCGCCAAAGTCCGCGAGCTTGAGCAAATAGTCCTGGCCGAGGAGGAAGTTGTCGGTCTTGATGTCGCGATGGAGCAGCGGCGGCGTGAAGCTGTGGAGGTACGCCACGGCTTTGCAGGCGTCGAGCCAGGCTTTGAGCTTCGTCGAGAGGCCCCAGAGCGAGCTGTTCTGGAGCGCGACGTCCAAGCCGCCGTACTCGCAGAACTCAAACACGAGCGAGATCGACGGCGGCACGACGCACAGACCGTAGAACTTGACAATGTTTGGGTGCGAGAGCTGGACGTTCAGCGCCGTCTCACGCGAGAACCGATGAAGCTCTTCGTCGGTCACTTGGACGCTCGTGTAGATCTTGAGCGCAATGTCCGTCGTGCCGCGCAAGACACCGCGCATGACGATCGACGTCGCGCCTTGCGCAATGATCCCGTCGAGCTTGAGCGCAGAAAAGTCGACGACGTTCTTCCGGTGCTCTTCGATCATCCGATGGACGTCGTAGACGGACGTGCGCGTCGAGAAGTTGATGATCATACCGCGCTCCGAGAGCTGCCGCATGTACTGCCGCATCGGATTGCGCGTCGGCGCCGACGCGTCGTCGATCCCGAGCCAGTAGCGCGTATCGGCACGGAGCGAGAGCAGGATCGCGACGGTCGTGAGCGCATTCAGGCTCTCGACGACGCAGTGGCCAACAAAGGTTGCGTGCGTGCCCTCCATGCCGGCGATGTCCATGGTCTGGACCACGAGACTCGCGACGACGCCGATGACCGCCGTGACAAAGAAAAAGTCGAACGTCGCGCGGGCGTGGAACACAAACTTGGCCCAGACGTAGAAGCAGAAGAGCAAAAAGTGGACCGCGATCGACACGCCCGTGATCGTCGCGCTGCCTTGGCGGTAGAGACTCATGAAGAGCACGAGCATGGCGGTGAACACGGCACCAGAGTACACGATCGACCGCACCACGGCCTCTTGCGACATGCTCCGCTGCGTCATGAGCATCGGCAAGAGCTGGAGGATCCACACGAGCGGCAGCGCAGTGGCGTTGCACGGGTACTGCGGGTCTTTGTACGTCGTTGTCGACGTCGCGTTGGTCACGGTCTTTGTCGTCGGTCCATCGACAGCTTGGTAGCTCAGAGTGTAGAAGACGATGCCTGCGAGCGAGAGGATAGCGATCATGTACCAGATCGCTTCGTAGCACGGCAGCATGAACGCAGAGGCTAGAGAGGCACAAGAGAGAGATACATGGGTGTGTTAGTGTACGTAGTGAGCTATGAGCTGGGTGAAAACAACAATAACCCAATAAACCCATACAGATAACAACACGTCACAACCGACACACCCACACCCAGACAGAGAAACGTACTCAAGTTCAAGCGAGCGCTCTGCGTCGCGTGGCTCCGGAGCACGCGCTTGCGCGAGCGGCTGCAGCGGATTGCGATCCATGTTGAGATGACCAAGAGCACGGCGTGGTTGAGCACTGGGATTGTAATCGTCGCCATTGACGCCGTCGAGACGCGAAAGTGGTCGTCGCCCTTCGCCACTGGGAGTTGGCAGTGCGCGTAGTAGCCGTCGTCCGGGACCCGCGCTTCCAAGACCGCGGCGATCGCAATCGCAACTGGCACGGCGGCGAGCGAGAGCACGAGCGTAAAGAGCAGAAAGTACGAGTCCCAGTTCGTGTGGAAGCGCCGGACGAGCGACCGGAGCCACTGCTTGGGCGACATCCGGTGCACAAACGACGCGTTCGTGTGGAGCGTGTCGCTGAGCGAGTCGCCCGATGTGCTGCTGCCCCGGAGACCCAAGTCTGCGAACGACTGGCACGACGGATCCCGCGCGGATGCAGTCGCAGCGCGGCCGACGCTCGGTGCGCCGGTGCGTGCGCCAAAGATCGCGTTCAGCGAGAGCTGGTTCGCTGCGAGACTGTGCTGCGTGAGTGTGTGGGCGTTGATCGTCGTGCTCGTCACGCCCGTCGCCGTGCTCTGGAAGCTCGTGACCGTGTCGTGGCCGTCGTCGATCACGATCGTGTCCTGCATCGACGGCATGATGTTGTCTGGATTCGTGAACACGCTACTGTTGATCATCGGGAAGAGGTCGTGGAGCGAGTCCATTCGCGCCACGCGCGCGAGCTGCTGCTGCTGCCGCAGCTGGAACGAGTTGTTCCCGACTGCGCCGGCTGTCCCTGACGACGCTGTACGTGGCGACGACGCAGCTGCTGGCATGCGCGCGCCGTACTCATAGTAGCTCTCAGGTGTCGGCAATGCGTTTGGTGGTGGTGGCGGCGGCTGTCGTGTGAGTGCAGCAGGCACAGGCCGCCGCTGGTTCGGGTGGGAGTGCTGTGTGTGGAATTGGAACGGATGCCGATGCGTCTCGGGTGTGTACGTCGACGAGCTCGCGCGCGAGCGTGTGCCGCCTGTTTGTGCGTTTGAAGGCGCAGCAGTAGCGCTGTCTGTGCTGATATCGTCGGCGTGCGAGTCGCGCGCTTCGAGCAAGATGAAGCTCGCGTGCGGCGTTGGCGAACGCTGCTCGTCGTCGTCGTCGCTCAGCACTGCGTCGACCGCGCGGCGGTCCATCGCGCGCCAGTGTCACGGTCTCACTTTACTTGACGGCCGCGCGTCGGCGTGTAATGGCGGATGGTGCGATCGTCGGTCTCCGCTCTGCGCTTCTCGTGAGCTCTACGCGTGCGTTGGCTGTTTGGCCACGCGCGAGGGATCACGAGGATTGATTGATTCTGTCGAAGGAATCGCGGTATCGAGACACTGTGTGTGCAGACCCTCGTCACGCTTACTGGGTGCGTCTGTGCGAGTGCTCGCGCCGCGTCGAGCGATAGGAACTGGTGCTGCTGCGAGACGAGCTCTCTGCGCTCTCGAGCCGCACGCGCAGGTCGATGTCGTTGCTCTCGCTGATGCTGGCGCTGGATGATGGCGGAACTCTTCCTACTCGCACTCGCTCGCTCCTTTGCTCCGTTGCTCGTCGCTCGACGCAACGCAAGTGTGATGGGCTCGCTAAAAATCCTATGTGACGTGATATAGTAGTGTGATATTGTTTGTGATAGCCTCTGCGTGTGATCACACAATGAGATTTTAAAGCGTCAGGTTTCAAAGAGAAGCTTCCCTATTTTAGAAATTACACACTCCTGTATTATGTGATACTCGTGTCGACCACACAGTGTTCGTACACGCTGGCTTCTTGGCTGAAAAGAAACGCGACATAATGATCCCTCTCTAGTTCGGTCGACCGATTTGTACAAAGAAGCAATGCTCCGAGTTTGGAGCAGTGTATCTTTCGCACGCTTGTTAGCATACCATTTTTAAGTATATTCGTGTCAGATATGCGCTTCACTTGACTTCTCAGCAACGACCTCTCGAACAATGGCAGCATCCATTCGACAGCGTATGTCGACGATGATGTCTACGCTCCAGCTCGTCGATGCGCACTGCCACATCCAAGACGTGCGCTTCCACACACGTGGACAACCGACAGCACCACCACTGTCCGCTTTGCATGTGCTCCGCCCAGTTCTCCGTCGCGCCAGTGCAGCAAACGTGACGCGCCTCGTGTCCTGCGCATGCCACGAAGCCGACTGGCGCGCACTCGAGACGCTCCTCGCGCAATGGAACGGCACAGCTCACACAGACGACTGTAGCAGCAGCAATGACGGCAGCACCAGTCTCTTGACGCAAACATGCAGCATCCGGCTCACGCCGTCGTTTGGTGTCCATCCATGGTGGGCAAACGAAGCGCAAGGCGACTACATGACACGTCTTCGCGAGACGCTCGCTCGTTATCCGCTCGCAAGCGTACGTATGCATGCACAAGCTTGTAGAACACTACCGCTAGTTGTACGGTGCACTCATGTATTCACATATGCGCGTGCAGGTCGGCGAGATCGGACTTTGCAAGAGCTCGCGCGGCCAGACAGTGCCTGTGCTTGTCCAAGAGACTGCGTTCTGCGAGCAGCTCGGACTCGCAACCGAGCTCGTGCGTCCGTGTGTGATCCACTGCGTCGGTCGATACGGTCGGCTCTTGGAGCTGCTCCAGACTGCGCTGCGTACACACCAGGCGCTACCGCCGACGCTCGTGCTGCATTCGTACGCAGGTGGTGCAGCGCTCGCGTCGTCGTTCCTCGCACTCGAGCGCAAAGCCCAAGGCACGCGCGTGTTCTTCTCGCTGAACGCCAAGCAGCTCAGCGATGCGCGGTCGGACAAAGCAGCAGTGACGTGTGCAGCGATTCCACTGCGTTCGCTGCTGCTTGAGACCGATGCGCCAGACCAAGTGCCTGACGCCAGTGTCCTTCACGACGCAAGTGGTGCTGGTGTTACCGTAGAAGTAGCAGCACAAAGAGAGCGAAGTGCCGAGGACGTACCGAGTCGTGATGACACGACAGTGGCGCTCTCCCAGCGTCTCAATGAGCCAGCGCTCGTGGCAATCGCATACGCGCGCGCGGCTGCGATCCGAGGACTCACTCTTCCTGATCTCGCAGTCGCCGTGTTTGCGAACGCAACACGTGCGTTCTGCGTCAACGAAGGCGATCGATGACACGAGAGTAGTCGAACACTAGGACTGGCGTGTACACTGTCGAACAAGGAAGGACACACTCTCTTTCTTCCATTGCTCAGGCTCTTGCTCTGCTTCATGCTTTCGCTTTGCGATCATGCTATGACGACACATGACGACACACTTGACAGTGTCGTATCCGAAGCGTCGCGACGACGACTGATGGAGATCTACTGAGCGTGTATGCATGTGCTCCAAAGCAAGCTTGCAAGAGCTCAAGTGCAGTCGCTGCGAACATGATGCAAGCACGTCGGTGGTTGCTCGTTGTCGCGCTCGCTGTGGCGTGCACAGCGCTGTCGACGCACGCACAGGAAGCAGGAGACCATGCCACGCATGCAGATGCTGGTTCGCTGGCATCTGCGCCACCGCTCGCTCGCGCACTGAATGAGCAAGAGCAGACAGCACAAGCCACCGTCACAGCTGCAGCACTCGACATGGCTGTGCTTGATGCGACCAACACAGCGCTCTCATCAGCGATAGTGAACACAGAAGAAGCAGAATCATCGACAGCGAGCGTCTCCAACCAGCAACAACAACAACAAGCACAAGAGCAAGCACAAGAGCAAGCGCAAGCGCAAGAAGCAGAGACTGCTTCGCACCCATCCGAGCAACCACTCGTGACCAACTCGGCACTCGTTGGCGTCGAGTCTGCCGTCATCCTCGTCGCTGGGTCGGCAGCTGTCGGACTGCTCGCACTCGCGTTCAAGCGACAGCAGACAGCAAAGCAGCGATGCGAACGAGGTGCGTCAACGTCGTCATCGGCTGTATGTGAGGTTGAGCTTGGCTCTCGACAACACCGCATGACGCATGTGAACTCTCGCTGGTGACCATGTCTTCATGCATGAGCAGAGAAGCAAGACCCGCTGCGCCAGAGCCTTCTCTACAGCGACCTCGACTACGCTGCGATGTAGTCGTCGAATTCGGTGCCAAGGTCAAGTCGAGTGTGTTGCTCACGACGCACGCGATTCAGTCAAACAGACCGACAGACAGACAAACAGACGTAGAAGCGAGTTTGCAGAGATAGTCAGCGCATACAAGCGCACATGTACGCACGTTGGTGGGCATCGGCTTGCTCTCGACGCGGCATGCAGCTGAGTGTTAGAGCTCGTCTCGAGGACCTCGAACTCGATGTGCTTCAGTTTAGAGGCGAGCTCGGAATTTTCGATACAAAATGTAGTGGCTGCAACCGACCAGTTTGTAGCGTCACGATCTGGATCGACCAACGCAGCTCGACGACAACAATGGCGCGACGATGATGAGAAGAGAGAGAGAGAGAGAGATTCTCGACGAGCGCCAGCAGTTTCCAATCCACGACGGCGCGCGCACGTGTGCTCGGTGTGCGCACCTGCGAGCAACAGCAGGCAGCAGCAGACCCTCGCATCGACATCGTCACTACTACGAGCACGCTGCCTCGTGGATGCTCGCACCACCACAACCGTCGCAGCAGCTACGCGAGCGTGTATCCAGCACCAGCAGTCGCGAAGCGCGCTCACGCACGTTCATGGCATTGATCGCCAGCACCTCTACAGCCACCACCACTACCATCACATCACACAGCGCAGCAGCACGATGGCTTCTTCGAGCAACAACTGCGATCGTTCTCATCGCTTGTACGCTCGACACGACCGCAGCCGCTCCATCGTCGTCGTTGCGCACCAGCAGCAACAGCACTTCCGATCCACAAATCGACACTGTTGCCCATGAGCCGCTCCGAACACCAAAGCGCATGCTCGCAGGCGACAGCGACGCCGGCAGTTCGCTCTGTCACGACTCGGCGTCGTTCCTCGGCGTTGGCAACACGCGCTGCTTGAACGAGAACATCGGTACAGCAGTGTTCCTGCTCGGGATCATCGTCGTCGTCTCGATCGCGTTCGACCGGTTCATTCACTACGTGCGCCACGCGATCGAGTGCCCACAGCTCTTGAAGATCGTGAACCGAGTCTTCCAAGAGATCATGATCATGGGCTTCATCTCGATGGTCATCTTCACGCTCAACACAAGTGGCGCCATGAAGCGCATGAACTTTGCCTCGGACGCGCTCTCGCCAACGGAGCAGCTCCACTTCTACGAGTTCTTCCACTACATCGTGTTCCTCACGATGATCTACTTCATCCTCATCGTGCTCCTGCTCCTCTTCATCGGTACCGTCGTGCCAAAGCTCATCTGGGCCAAGCCCGCGCGCCGGAGCGACAACGACAGCGACAATGACGATGACGGCGGCAACTACGACATCGACGACGATCTCTTTGACGACGCGCGCAGCCGCGGTGTGTACGACAGCAACGAGGTCAACCGGACAATTGACGAGTCGGACGGCGGCGTTGTGCGCGGCGACCTTCACTCGTCGTCGCGGCTGTTTGGACCGCGAGCGTCGGCGCTCCGGCGCGCCAAGTCCGGCATGGACATGGTGCAAGGCTCGCGCGCGTACAGTCTCTTGCTCGAGCGCTACGAGCGCGAGGGGTGGTGCTTCCGCTTCCACGTCGTCAAGCAGTGGCACCTCTGGAAGAGCTTTGAGATCCTCGCGTACAACATTTGCCAGCACCGATCGGGATACATCTACAAGAACCCGGACGAGATGCACCGGCTCTTTGACGTGAAACCGTCAGTGCGGCAACCTTGGCGCGTTGAAGCAACAAACGCAGCTGCGCGCATGACGTACGCGCGGTACCACGAGCTGTGCATGCGCAACTTGCTGTTCCACATCACGGACTTGCACGTGAGCGCGCTCGTGATTCTCGTCGTGATTTCTGTGCTCCCGTCGCTCTACCCAGCGTACGATCACTGGATCTTCATTGGCGTCGGCGCTGCGCTCTTGGTGGCAAACGTCGTGATTTTCGCCAAGGTGCTTGCGATCTTGCGCGGCATTGTCGACGACCGCTTGCGCGTGATCACGATGCGCGACATCCGCGCACGCTTGGCAAAGAGCTTGAGCGACGCCGACTTGCGCCGGACGAGCGGCTCGAATGCACACGTGGCTGCGATTGGCGTTGGCGCACAGACAGATGAGCACGAGTCGGTAGCAACAGGGTCGACGTCGACAGCGACGTCGCCGCCAGCTCGCAAGCGCTTGCGGCTCAAGACCGTTGCGCTGGGCGTCCGCGCCGTGATCCGGATGCAAATGTCGGCGCTGTGCCACCGACAGCTCCACTACCACGACGACCGGTTCTGGTTCAACAGTCCGCAGCTCCTCCTGCGCATGTTCCAGTTCGCAACGATCAGCCAAGCGTTCTACCTCGTGTGGCTCTCGCTCGTCGCGGCGCCGACGATTCTTCAGACCGACAAAGCGTACTACCTCCTGCCGATCATGGTGCTCTTGCCGTTCATTGCGCTGTGCATCATCACGCCCATGACGATGCCGAGTCTCGTGCTCGTCATGAGCTTGACTGGCATCTTTGTCGACTTGAACAGCGCGGACGCGAGCAGCCACGGCAAGAGCAGCAAGCACGAGTCGTACAACGTCGCGAAGACGCGCATGCGGCTCATGCGCCGGTCGTTCCTCAAGAGCCACTACACGGACGTTGACGACGGCTTGCGGTCGCCCGCACCGTTTGTTCCAGACAGCAGCAGCGCAGTTGATGGTGCGCACGAGACCGTTGCGTCGCCGACGACGACGTTCTTGCGGATCTACGACTCGCCGACTGCTGCCGCTGTGCACGGCCGACTGGCGAGCGAGGTGCTCGCGAGTCCAACGAATGCGATGGTGCTTCGAAGCGGCGGATCGATTGGACGGAACGGCGGTGGGTCGATTGGTCGCAGTGGCGGCGGCGGATCGATTGGCCGGAACAACGGCGGCTCGCTCGGTCGCAGCGTTGGGCGAGACGATAGCGGCTACAGCGGACCGCGTCGGTCGTTCAACCTCGCAGCTTTCCACGCCTCGATGAACCCGTCGGTGCTGAGCGCAGTGTACCACAGCCCACGCACAGACAGCAACGGCAGCAGCAGTGGCCATCCCAACAGTAGTGGTGGGGCACCTGGGTCTGCGAACTGGAGCCAAGCGCTCGTCGAATCACCTAGCGCGAGCAAGAAGCCGACAGTCGCAGCAGCAGCAGCCACTGCCGCCAACGCAGCAACTGGACGCACCGGATCAAACCAAGACGACACGAGCGCGCTCGCAGATCCGACGCCAAGCCCTGCGTCCGAGTCGTTCAAGCGGTACTGCTCCAAGTACGGCGGGTACCCGGACCAGTGAGTCTGCGTCGTGCTTCGTCCGAGCCTCCGAGGCGTATCACGCAGACATGTAGAGAGAGAAAGAGAGACTCAGGGCACTTGCATGCAATGCACGTATGGATGTGGGTGGGGACGTCGCAACTGCGAGAGACGTGTACTTGATGGCACCTACGCGGTCGTTGGCTGCTTCTGCTGCTGCGTCATCACCTACTCGGCGCTCGCTGCGACAGAGTTCGCGAGCGCAGGGCGGTACCGGTACGTCGGACGCATCGCACGCTTCTCCTCCTAGTGACCAGCAGCACCAGCAGAGCGCAAGGCGTTAGTTCAGAAGATCTCGTCTGTTGCAATCACCCTCAACGTTAGACACAAAGACGCACCATTGAGACGAGGTCGTCCTGGTAGATCAGTCCCAAGTCCGCGAGCTTGCGCTGCAGCGTCTGGTCTTCTGAATTTGCCGGTGCAGCCTCTGTGCTTAGGGCGGGCGCGCCAGGCACTGGGACACCAGAGGTTGGCGGCGCTGCACTCTGCGGTGGTGGCGCAAACGCTGCTGCGCCAGGGGCATGAGCGAATGGCGGTGGCACGCCATGCAGTGGCGGCACGACACCGACTGGCTGTGCTGCGCCTGGAAGTGCTCCTGGTGGGACCCCTGGCATTGCGCCAGGTGGCGCAGGTATTGCGCCTGGCGCTGCTGCCCACGGTGGCGGTGGTGCACCAAACCTACGACAGTGTCGCGAGCTCTCGAGCGTCAGACAGCTGTGAACAAAGAGTCCACGAAGTAGCAAACAGACGTACGGTGGCGGGATGTGAGGCGGAGCGCCTGGGATCTGCGGCTGCATCGGCCGCGGCGGGAAGCCAGGCATGCCTGCCAAGTGCGGTGGTGGCGCCATCATCGGTGCACTCGCGCCTGGGAACGGCCGCGGCGGTGGCGGGTGGAACGCCATTGACACTGGCGGCACCATGCCTCCTGCTGGCAGCGCGTGCATGTTGAGCATCGCACCTGGTGGCGCTTGCATGTGGTGCATTGGCGGTGGTGGTCGCATGGGGAAGCCCTGCGGTGGTGGCGGCGCCATGCCGCGCGGCGGCGGTGCAAAGCCATTCGGGAGCATACCGCCTGGCATACCTTGCAGCGGTGGTGGGGGCGGCTGCGCCATCTCGACGCGCTGCTTCTTGAGATCTACAGCACACATCGTCATACGCAAGTATGTGAGCACACAGATACACAGACAGCAAGCGCTCGTAGCCAAACGCACCCGATGGCTCGTCGCTCGGGACGCCTTCCATGCCGTAGACCTCGACTTCGATCGAGTCGCGCCCGGGCTTGGCGTTCGGGATCGTCGCAATCGTCTCTTTGTGCACTTGCTGGATGTGGATGATCATGCCGCCGCACGTCGAGAGCTTCTTGTTGCACGTCGGGCACTTGAAATGGCGCGCCTTCTGGTGCAGGATCAGCACTTTTTCGTCCTCAAAGTTGCGGTCGCAGTAGTAGCAGAAGATGCGGCGCTTACCGCCGCTCGCATGGCCACCTCCACCGGCGCCGTCGTCTTCGTGGCGCTTCTTCTTGCCCATGCTGCCGATCGATCCGTCGGTCGTGTCGTCTCGCACTTGTTGGCGCACAAGCGATCCGCCGCAAGTCTGTACTGTAACTATCACAATAAGTACGAGTTGCCGTGATCATCGTCGCTGTTGCTGACGACCTTGCGTGCTTTGATGTATCGCTCAGCTTGGTGTCTTTGCATGGCCGCACACACACGCGGATGTACATACGATCACCCGAGATGTTGTCACGATCCATCCACGCTCGCACGAGCACGCGTCGTCGCGCACATCGTGATCAAGTGCGTCTCGACTTGCTGCACCAGTAAGCCATCAATTCCTGCACTTTCATACAAACACGCTGTTCCAAACAAGAAACGTCAGCTTTCATAGCCTACACTTGGAAAGACTATGCTCCTTGCTTCGCTACTCAATGCAAGTCATTTTGCTCGCCACGTGTCTGTCTGTCGCGGCAAGCGACAACAGAGCCAAGCCGAGCCATCGCCCTCAGAATCGCAACAGGAGCCGTCGAGAAAGAGCAAGTGAGCGCGTACGTCTGCGTCTGCGTCTGCTGCTGCGATCCACCACCACCACCGCATCTACAACTTCTACAACTGCGCCGTTGACGGCCACGACCCTCAGCTACGATGCTCGAGTACGACAACTCGGCGTTCTACTACTTCTCCATCTCGCTCGGCGTGCTCTATGTCGTGCCCATGACGTACTTGTCGCTCCGGCGCATTGTGTACGGCGTGTTCCTGAAAGACCGGCTCATTGACCGCCAGCACGTGCGCTGCGAGCGCGAGCTGCGCAAGATGAAGCAGCTCCAGGCCGAGAAGACGAAGCTCTCGAACGTCTTTTCGCCGTTCTTTGTCGCAAACTTGCTCATGCTCGCTGTGCTCTGGTACGGCCTCGTGCAGATGGCGATCTTGCTCAAGGACGACTCGGAGATCAAGTCGTTCGACCCGTTTGCGATCCTGGGCATCGCTGCGGGCGCCTCGGAGCGCGAGATCAAGCGCGCGTACCGCAAGATGAGTCTGCTGTACCACCCGGACAAGAACATTGGCGACGCGGTCGCAGACCAAAAGTTCATGCTCGTCGCGAAAGCGTACGAAGCGCTGACGGACGAAGTCGCAAAGGCAAACTACGAGAAGTTTGGGAACCCAGACGGTCGCCAGGCGCTGCAGCTCTCGATCGGCTTGCCGACGTTCTTGCTCGACCCAGCGAACCACAACGTCGTGCTCTTTCTGTACCTCGTCGTGCTCGTGATTGCGATCCCGTCGTGCGTCGCGCTCTGGTACTCGCACTCGAAGAAGTACGGCGACAGCATGATCATGTACGACACGTACGGCTTTTACAACTTTGCCATGTCGGAGCACGCGCACCCGCGCATGCTGCCGGAAGTGCTCGCAGGCTCGGCCGAGTTTCGCGAGATCCCCAAGCGCGCGTCGGACGAAGCCGAGCTCGGCGCGCTCTTCCGCAAGTTCAAGCAGCAGGACTTGATCTCGAAGCCCAAGTACAACCACCCGTCGATCGCAAAAGCGAACATCCTCATCCACGCGCACTTTCTCCGCGAGAAGCTCAGCCCTGCGCTCAAGTCCGACCTCGACGCAATGCTCAAGAAGTCGATCCAGCTCGTCGACGGCATGCTCGAGATCGCGACCGGGAAGTCGTGGCTCCAGACGACGCTCAACTTGATTGAGATGGAGCAGTTTTTAACGCAAGCGCTCTTCTTTAAAGACGCGCCGTTCATGCAGCTGCCGCACTTTACGGAGAACGAAGTGCGCCACATCATCTCGGGTAAAAACGCTGTCCGGAGCATGCACCAGTACGTCGACATGCCAGCGAGCGAGCGCAAGGGCTTGAACGACTTCACGGACGAGCAGAAGGCTGAAGTGAACAAAGTGCTCGAGATGATGCCGAACCTCGAGCTCAACATCACGATTGCAGTCGACGATGAAGAGGAGATTGCAGAAGGCGACATCATGACGGTCACGATCCAGCTCACGCGCAAGAACGTCAAAGAGGGCGACACGTGCGACCTTGTGTACGCGCCGCACTTTCCGTACCCAAAGCCCGAGCGCTGGTTCTGCATCGTCGGCGACACGAAGAACAACCACTTGCACGCGTTTGGGAAAATCACGTCGCAGGAGCGCACGGGCGAGCTCAAGCTCCAGCTCCAAGCGCCACCAAAGGCCGGGACGTACCAGCTCGAGATCTTTGTCAAGTCGGACTCGTACATTGGCTTGGACCTGCGCGCGCTCGCAAAGGTACGTCGTGTGGATTGTGGAGATGGCAGTGCTCTTGTCATTGGTGATGACATGGACGACTGACGATGTTGTGTGTGTCTTTGTGTATGACAACTGCAGTTCAATGTCACGCCGGCATCGGCGCTGCCAGTGTACCAGCCGCACCCAGAGGACTTGGAGTTAGACAACGAGCCGACGCTCTTTGAGCAGGTCATGAACGCAGCGGACTCTAGTGATAGCGAAGACGAGGACGAGGTCGAGGACGCCGAGGAGAGCAAGAAGGACAAGTAGATGATGATGAAGACGACGACGACGCGCGACAGCTCACCGACCGAACGACAGACCAGAGCAGCAGCAGCACGTGCGTCGAGTGGTGGTGCGTCGTAGCGAGTGACGGTTGCGACAGCAGCACCGCGCGCTTCAATACACGTCGAGACTTTCTTTTCCACGTGCGAGTGAGTGTGAGTGGGCAACTGCTTGCGCGAGTAGAGGCGCAGTGACCACTTGGTGACTTTGCGGTCGTTCCGACGTTCGAGTGGCTCGCTCGCGCTCCAGTTCGTTCAGATGGCGCCTCGGACGTGGTGCGAGCCACAGACCGATCCAGCAGCCGGACACTGAAAGATCGCGCTCGTGGCGCGCGAGCGATCCTGCTGCGGCGCTCGTGGATCCATCATCTGCTGCATACTCCGCAGCCTCATGCTCGCGCGCGCGTGGCCGCATGCTCGACTGGTTGACCAGCTCGACGCGGCGCCACCTGGATCGATTGATCGCTCGATCGATGGATACCTCGATGGATGTCTCGAGCGCTCGCTTTGTGTGTTGATAGATGCGATTTGCTCCCAGGTGTGTGTGCCTGTGTGTCGAAGGAGCGGCACTGCTCGATGCAGATGAAGATGCACACGCGCTCGCAGATGTGCTCGAGCTCTCTCTCGGTGGAACGACATGACAACTACCGACGACGACAACGAATGCAGATGAGTGCGTGTGACAGCGTCAGCAACGCACTCTTGCAGCAGCGAAGCTTGAACCAGCGAGTGCATCGAGCATCACGCTTGTCATCGCGAGCATGGCCACTTGGCAAGCGCATTGCTGTGAGAGGAGTGAGTGCTCGCGCCTTGACAAAGTGATCGCAACCGGTCGTTCGTCAAGAGCCGGCGATCGTGCGTGACTCACATCTGTCGCGGTCGGGTGCTCCAAGTCCTTTACGTGACCACTGCGCACACGCATGCATGCACTCGATGTCCATGGTGTCGCCTCGCGATCGCGACGCACCAGCATGGTCCAGCCTTCGTGTTTGAACGACTAATGCAATTGGAGGTGGACGCACTGTGCTGCGATCCGACACATGAGGGTTGAAGCGCCATCCATCGGCACCCGCCAGGTGGCGCGTCGTCGTCGCGATCGCAGTGCTCGCCTTTACTGGCACCGCCATTGGCACCTCCGTATCGGACACAGCAGATCAAGCCGTTTTGGAGCTCTCGACCAGATGGAACTCGGCGTCACGACACCGACTTTGCTGCATGCAGCAGCACCGACTCACACAAACACACACACACGAGCGCCAGATGCCCGGGTGACCGGATGCTACGTGCGCTGCTGCTCCGCACTCACGCCGCTTGACGCTCGACGGCGACTGCAGCAACAGCGTCAGTGCGTGTGCGAGAAAGGACGTTTGACTGATCTTTACAGGTCGCACCGGATGCCAATGTGCCAATGCCCACGCGAGTGCCACGACCACGAAGAGCTCACGACAGGAGCATGAACTCCTCGACGCATGTGTGTGTGCGTGTCATTCCCCATTTCTCTCTCGGCCGCAGCAGCAGCAGCATCAGCAACTCCGACGCCTCTCTCTGTCTGCGCTTCGTGCCATCTCCTGTTATCGTCGTCTGCAAGCGTCCGACTGCCGTCTCTCGTCCGTCCTCCTTCCTGTCGTCTCCAGTCTCGACGTCACTCTCCTCCGTCAGTCCACTTGTCCAGCCTCTCGTGCATCCACAGCTAGCTCCAACACAATGGTCAAGTTCTCGAACGTCTCGATCGCACTCGTTGTGGCATCGACCGCGCTCCTCAGTGCCGCGCACGCAAAGCAGTACACGACGCTCGCCGAGTGGAAGCAGTCCGACTACTACCAAGAAGCGCTCGACAAGAACTTCTTGCCGTCTGCGACTGGCAAAGGCAGCAGTGGCAACACCGGCGAGTTCTCCATGAACACGAACACTGGCGACTCGAGCTACGCGGCGGAAGAGAAGAAGCGCTTTGACCAAGCGCTCGCGACGATCGCAGAGCTCCAGAAGCTTCACCCGCACGCCAAGTTCTCGCTCGAGACGCCGTTCGCGCTCCTGAGCCACAACGAGTTCCTCGCATACGTGAACCGCAACAACGTGAACCCGGACCTGAACCCGCTGCACCGGCCCGCGAGTACGCCAGCGAGCGCGAGCAACAGCTCGAACGCTGCGCCGATGAATGGCAACGCCGACGGTGGTCCAAAGACGAGCGCCGCAGCGCCTGGTGAGTTTGTCGACTGGCAGCAGCGCGGCTGTGTCACGGCCGTGAAAGACCAAGCGCAGTGCGGCGCGTGCTGGGCGTTCTCCGCGACTGCTGCGATGGAGTCGGGGCTGTGCGTCGAGACGCGCGGTGCGCGGCTCCCGAACCTCGCCGACCAGCAGCTCATCAGTTGCGACAACCAGGGCCAGAGCCAAGGCTGCGGCGGCGGGTACGCGTCGTACACGATGGATTGGATCGCACAGGCGCGCAGCGGCAAGATGTGCACGCTCGAGTCGTACCCGTTCGCGTCGTCGGACGGCAGCGTCCCAGCGTGCAAGCTCGCATCGTGCAACGAAGTCGACATTGGCGTCGCAGGCTTTGAGGCGATCCGGAAGGACCCGAGCAAGCTCGAGGACGCGGTGCGCGAGCGCCCAGTCTCGGTCTTTCTCTACAGTGGTTCGAAGGCATTCCAGTTCTACAGCGGCGGCATCCTCACGGGTGAGAGCTGCGACAAGACCGGCGCACACTCGGGTCTCGCCGTGGGCTTTGGCGAAGAAAACGGCACGCCGTACTGGCGCGTGAAGAACCAGTGGGGCACCAAGTGGGGCGAGTCCGGCTACGTCCGCATCCAGCGTCGCTACAGCAGAGACGACGAAGGCGCTTGCGGCATCGAGCTCTACGCGTCGTACCCAACGTTCAAGTCGGGGATCACGGCAGCACCGACGGCAGCGCCAACGCAGGCACCAACGGCAGCTCCGACCCAAGCACCAACTGAGGCACCGACGGAGGCACCAACAGCAGCGCCGACTGTTACACCGACTGTTGCCCCTACCCAAGCACCAACTGCTCCACCGACTGTTGCGCCGACCGCAGCTCCGACCGAAGCACCAACTTCCGCACCGACACCAGTCCCTACCACTGAAGCTCCAACGCAGACACCAACGCAGGCACCGACCACAGCGCCGACGCCGGTCCCAACGACTGTGGCGCCGACTGCTGCACCAACTGAAGCGCCTACTGCCACACCGACGCAGATCCCAACGGCAGCTCCTACTGCAGCGCCGACTGCTGGACCGACGCAGGGTCCGATCCAACGCCCGACGCAGGGTCCGATCCAACGCCCGACGCCATTCCCGACGCAGCCGATGCCAACGCCTGCGCTCACAGAGCCAGCGCACGTGGCGACGCCGGCGACAACGACTACCGCGCCGTCATCGCCAGTGCAGACGAACCCGTTCTTGGCGCCGGTGCTGTCAGACCCGTACCAGGGCGTGGAGACGCCAGCGACTGTCGCGCCACGCTCGGTCGGTATCAGCAACGACAACAGCGCGAGCGCCGCGGTCCAGGACGGCGTCGACTTTCTCGGCAACGACCTCGTGAACACGACTGCGATGTCGGTGGCCGACTGCCGCGACCAGTGCCAGCGCTTCGACGGCTGCAACGCGTTCACGTTCACGACGTGGAAGAGCGGAACGTGCTGGCTCAAGAGCCGCGCGGGTCTTGTCGTCCCGAATGCCATGGCAACCTCCGGCTCGCTCTACGACATCTCCAAGTGCACGCGCACGAACACGCCGCAGGAGGTCGGCTACGACTACCCGGGCAACGACGTGAGCCAAGTGCACGCACGCCACGCAGACGAGTGCTACGCGCAGTGCAGCGCCACGGTCGCGTGCCACGCGTTCACGTGGTCGGCCATGAACGGCGGCACGTGCTT
Organism: Pythium guiyangense; assembly: GCA_003730235.1. NCBI lineage: Eukaryota > Oomycota > Peronosporomycetes > Pythiales > Pythiaceae > Pythium > Pythium guiyangense. The sequence goes on from QXDM01000010.1 coordinate 344,531, forward strand.
CCTCAAGACGCACAAAGTCGCCGCGGCGGTGCACCACACGCGCAAGAGCAGCAAGGACGCGCCGGCGTTCGTCTCGGCGATCGTATACAAGTGCCAAGCGATCCAGCAGCACACGGACATCGTCGGACAGGACATTGGGAACGCGCCAGCGCGGTCACCGGAAGCGTGCTGCGCGCTCTGCCACCAGCACACGGGTTGCGCTGGCTTTGCCTGGAGCGACTTTGAGCGCGGCACGTGCTGGTTCAAGTCGGGCACGGGCAACACGGTCGCCAAGGGCAGCGTCGTGTCTGCGAGCCTCTAGATACAGTAAGAACGAGTGAGAGAGTAGGCAACAGACACCTTGCAATGGCATCATACACACACACGTACACTACGCTGCCTAGTGCGTCTCGCTTGGTCTGTTGGAAGGGAAGCGAAGGTGTCGCGCATGTGCTAGTAGCGCTTCCAAGGACCGCTGAAGCGAGCTCGACACAGTCATGTAGACAAGTACAAGGATGAACGGACAGATGGACGGACACTCGGCTGAGGCTCTTGATTAGCTGCGGAACACCGCAGCAGCTCGTGCGCTCAAGACGCGCCAGGCACTCGGCTCGGCGACTGGCGCTTTGGATGCACCTGCTGCGACTGGAGTTGTGCGACTGCTACTGTCAGGAACATAACTTGTGTCTCGACTGGCGCGTTGCTCGCGTATGGCGCTCGTTCGTGTGCTACGAGGTGTCGCCGCCTCGAGTGCCGACACGGACGCTGCTGGCTGCGAGGCGAACGAGCGACGATGCCGCAGCACCGCGTCGACGAACGAGCTCGCGCGCCGCATGCGCAGATCCACAAAGCCGGCGCTGCGCACGTACGTGGGCTCGCGCCACTCGGTCACAGATGTGCTAGAGGTTTGTTCACACGTGCATGTGGGCGAGTGTGTGTTGGTGGTGCTGGCGAAGGTGTCGTCCAGCGTTGCGTTTGCTGGCAGTGGCAGTGGCAGTGACGATCGCGACTCGAGGATCATCTGGTCGAGCTCTTCGTCGCACGTGTCTTCGGGACTCGAGACGCTCGCTGCAGCGCGCAGCGACTCCACAGTCGCGTCTGCGTCATTGCGACACTGTTGCTGCTGCTGGTGCTGGAGTTGCTGGTACAGTCGCTTGGCAGTCGAGACGCCGTCGTCTCGCTCGCGAGTGTCGCCACTCGGCTGCTTCGCATCGACTCGCGCTACGCACAGCGAGCTGCCAGCGCCACATGAGCGCAGCGACGACTGCCGCGCCAATGGCAACACTGGCGATGTTGGCGTCAGTGATGATAGTGGCGATGAGGACGCACGCAGTACGACTGGCGGCGTCGCGTGCTTGAGCAACGCCCACTGCATGCCAGCGAAGAACCGGTGCTGCTTCACTTCGGCAGCGCCGCCACGATGGCCGAGACGCACGCTCGGGTCGCGCGCGAGCAGCCGCGTGAGCAAGTCCTTGCACGCGTCACTCACGCCCGGCGCTGTCGCTGGGAACGACACGCGGCACGCGAGCGTCGCGCGGAACTGCGCCGCTGCGGCGTCGTGCAGACTGCGTGTCGTCTCGGTCGTCTCGGTCGTCTCGGGCGGTCGGAACGGCGCGACGCCAAAGATGAGCTCGTAGAGCACGCACCCGAGCGCCCACCAGTCCACGTCCGTGCTCTGCGGCGTCTGCAGGATCATCTCGGGCGCCATGTACTCGGCCGTGCCCACGAACGAGCACGACCGGAGCCGCACGCGGCTGTCAGCTCCTGCGACAGACTGGCGCTGGTTCAGACTCTGACTTTGGTGCTGTTGAGGCTGGAGCTGACTTTGGCGATGGTGCCGGCTGTCGTGAGCCTCGTCTGCATGACTGACATCACACACGTGGTCGCCGCGCTGTGCGACGCCAAAGTCGGCGAGGCGGACGTGGCCGTCGCGACCCACGAGGACGTTCTGCGGCTTGACGTCGCGATGCACGACGCCCATGGTGTGCACGTACTCGAGCGCGAGCACGAGCTCCGCGGCGTAGAATAAGGCTTCGTGCTCTCGGAGACGGCCGCCGCAGAACGCCTGGACGTCCGCTACGGTTCTGCCTTCGCACAGCTCGAGCACCAAGCAGAGCGTCGCGCCGTCCTAGAGTTGTGTGTGTGCGTGATGAGAGAAGGATACAGACAGACAGACAGATAAGAGCAAGAGTGAGGGAGAGGAGGGAGATAGCGCCACGTGAGCTCCAAGTGCGTTGGTGTGGATGGCGCTGCAGTTGACAGTCGAGCGAGCCAAACAAGCAAGCAGAGAGAGAGAGCCAATGCACCTCGAACGCGTCGTGCAGCCGCGTGACGAACGGATGCTCGAGCGCACGCAGCACTTGGAGCTCTTTGAACGCGCGGCGCGTCTAGTTATGGCGCGATGAGCACGTCCATGGTATGCACGCATGCGAGTGAGTCCATCAGTCCATCAGTCCATCAGTCCATCAGTCAGCGCTTGAGAGCTGCGAACCAATGCTCAGGACACCAAGAGACACAGAGATGCCAGCGCCGCCATGCGCACAGAGCAAGTGACGACTGCGAACGCACCTGACGACAACGACTGCTGCTGTTGCTGCTACTGTCGTCACTGCGATCGTCAGCTGGCGCTTCGGCGCATGCGCTGATCTGCTGCACTTTGAGCGCAAACAGCTCTCGACTCGCGCGGTGGCGCACCAAGTGCACGACTGCAGCGGCGCCAGAGCCAATGACGCTGAGCTTCTCGTAGTCTTGCAGGCGCGAAGTAGAACGTGTGTGCAGCTGAGAGTCGCTCGCTGCGTGTGTCTTGTCGTCAGTGCCATCACTGCTGCCGCTGCTCTCGGGAGCGTATGCGTCTGCGGGCTTTTGTGTTGGCGTCGTCAGTGCAGCCATCGCTCGTGTCTGTTGTGGTGGTTGCTCCCGTTGTTGTTGCTCTTCTTGGTGATCTTGTTGCGGCACTTGCGTGTGCTGTGGCGTTTGCATCCGAGTGTGCACTTGCAGCGTCATGAACAGGTCTGTTGCGCTGACAGTGTGTGCGTGCAACAGGAGCGTTCAGCTCGCAACTCGTCCTCGAGCTACTGCTGCTGTTATGACACGTGCTGCTATGCAAGGTGCTCGATGAGTTTGCAGCAGCGCAGATGGCGATGGCGACACGTGCTGCTGGTGCTTCTGGTTGCTGCAATGGCTCGATCGCTCGAGCAGGTGTAGCAACGGATGGGTTGTGCGTGGGGAGTGCTGTGACGGGCGCTCTCACGTACTCGGCACTCACTTACTCGCTTGCAATGACAGGCATGCGCACTCCAGTGCACACACGACACCGACGACGAGCTTTTGAGCGATTGATCAATTGATTGATCAATGCGCGCAATGCACACGAACGAGTGTGATGTGAAATGCGAAATGCGAAAGTTGGTGTGAATGTGGTGTGGCAGATCAGAAGCGATGGGTTCATTTTCATTGGTGTATTGAAGCGAGGTGATTGCTTGATTGGCCCGGGTCGAACCCCAGAGACAGGGGAAACGCATGAAGAGGGATATACCCGAGTCAAGGGTGAAACCCAAAACCAAAAAGTATCACGAAGCTATGGGCAAAACCGTTAGTATACCCAAGACGGGAGAAACCCAAGAAGACGTCAATCGATTTCTGACGCTGCATTCGTTTGACACAGCGCGCACGCACTTTGTCGATCTATGTGAGGCAAACAGAACGGTCACATTCGAGTTCCGAGGGTCCTTTGTGGCCTTTGCGGTGCAATTGTGCCATGCTCTTGTCTGTTGTGTGTCGACCAGCATCGCAATGGCAGCAAAGACACGCAGACAAGCAAACAGCAACAGCAAAAGCGCGCTTGACTCTCTCGGCGAGCGACAAATCGATGTGTGCATTTGCCACACTCGATGAGGAGATGTGATATGTCGGCCAAGCAAGTCTCGCTCTTGCTGTCGGTCTGTTGGACTTGTTGCTCTCTCGGCGTAGCAAATTGAACGACAGACTGGCAATGCGAGCGAGACAAGAGTGCGATCGCAGACGCCCACCACACACACACATAACACAAAAGGCAAAGTACCAAAAGCAGTCCTCGTGCGCGATGATCCTTCTTCACACGGCAACCACGAGCATGCATGCATGCACACTCAAAATCGAGATCGCAAAAATGCCTCACAGTACAATGCGATGCAATGCGATCGTCCGAGGTCCGACACTCGGGACCACGACGACGTCGACGACGACTCACTCGCGTCTGCTGCATGTCCAAGCGCACCGCATTTGCGACAGCATGCGCCATGCTGACACACGGTCGAAATCGCAATCGACCTCCGACGTTTGGTTCCCTCGCTTTCCGCTCGCTCAGTTGCTCGGTTGCTTGCTCGGTTGCTTGGACTTGCTATCGGCCAGTCAGCAAAGTCAACAGCCGACTGACCGACGGACTGACTGACTGACTGACTGACGCGGTACACACTGACCGACACGACTCGTTGCTTGCCGACTTGCTAGTGCTTGTTTGCAAGAGCCGTTTGTATGAGACAATGTATGCTCGGCTGAAAGCACCTTCAACCCAGTCGACCGACAGCTTCAACCTGATCTCACGCAGCTCCATCAAGCAAACACACATTATACAAAACACAAGCAAACCTTCGACAAGCATCTCCTCCTCCTCGCACCATCATCGCCTCTACTACTACCCTCCACGACGCTTGGTCTCTTGATCTCTCGCATGCATCATGCTGTCTGCATGTCTAGCGCGCATGTGCTTCGTGTCTCTCTGCCTTCCTGCTGCGCAGCTAGACACGCGACCGCACTATGCGCGGCCAAACGACTGTGATGGCGTCTATTGTGGAGCAGCAACAACAAGCAAGGAGCGCCCATGACGATGGAAGAAGCGAGTGCGAGCACAAGTAAGAGCGGCGCGAGTCGCCAGCGAGGTCACCTTGACTGACCGACAAGCGGACCGACAACAGACCGCCGAACGCGCGCACAGCACAGCCTCTCGTCGACGACTCCCACTGCAACACCGCGACACCACACACCACACACACACAGGATCAAAGAGAGCTCTTGCTCGTGCTGTGCTGTGCTGTGCTCGCTCGCTCGCTTGCTCGACTCGACTCGACAAGCCACACGCCACGAGCGACGCATTTCCAAACTTCCTCGCGAGTGACCAAGTACGAGTACGCCGTCCCTCTCGAGCCGCCTCGTCGTCGTCGCGCACGCACCCACCTCCACGATATCCACGCGCACACGCCCTCAGCCGCCACGATGGTCGCGACCGCCAAGGTGACCCGCTCCGGCATCAACGTCTTCAAGCTCTGGCTCACGGACCGCGGCACGTTCCCAATCGTGCTCATCGCGAGCGGCGCTGCTGTCGGCGCGACGACCATGGGTCTGCGCTACATGTTCCTGAACCCGGACGTGTACTTTGACAAGGAGCGGCGCGAGAAGCTGATCCACCACGAGGAGGAGCCCGGCGCGGCGTGGCGCCAGTTCCGCTTCCGCATGGCCAACCTCAAGCGCAACCCGATCAACCAGAGCCGGCAGTTCGACACGCTCTTTGAGAAGCCCGAGAACCAGAGCGTGCGTCGGTGAACGGCTGCGGCGGTGGCGGCAGTTGCGCAAACAGTAGCAGCAGTGGCGGCAGTGGCCGCGGTGCGCGCAGTGGCGCTTCTCGAGTCGTCGTCTGCGATGGCGTCCATGGCGTCAGAGCGGTCGATGTCGTCGTCACCGGCGTCGTCGTCGCTACCACTATTGCTGATGCTGCCACCGCTGTCTGCGCCACTACCACCATCGTCTGCGCCATTGTCGTCGTCATCGTCATCATTGTCATCACTGCAAGCAGAGAGGAGGTCACCACACCGAGACGGACTCGTGCAGCGCGCGCGCCAGTGCTGTGAAGCGCGACTGGCCGCCGAGCTCGAGCACCTGCACCGGGCGTCGTGGCTCTCGCTGTTGCTGTGTATCTATCGCTGCGTGCGTCTCTGCGCTCGCCTGCTCCGCAGTGGCGTCGTCGCCAGCATCACCTCCAACGACCACAGTGCTGGTGTTGATGCTGACGTCGTTGCTGCGGGGCGTCGGCAGTGCGTGCGTTCGCTTTCGTGTGCATAAGAAGAAGAAGAAGAAGAGAATGAGATCCGATGCGTGTGAGCGCGTGCGTTCGAGTGTGAGCGACCACCACCACAACAACAAGAAGAAGACTAAAGACAAAGACACTCGGTTGTCTCGTTCTCCATCCATCTCTCCATCTATCTGTCAGTCTTTTGCTCTTCTGGTCTCTCTCTCACACACATACATATGCACACTCAGACGCTGTCTGTCTCTACTAGCACTAGTCCTCGTTCTCCTCCTTGGCATCACTCACACTCGGTGGTCCCCTCAGTCGCTGTTCGTCAGTCTCTCTCTCTCTCTTTCTTGTCTTCGCTCGTGGGCTCCATGGCACATGTGTGTGTGTGTGGCTAGGACTATGGCTATAGCTCGCTCACTCGATCGCCTCGATCGGATACCACTGGCCTTGCCACTCCAGCTCGCCAATGATCGTCCGTGTCGCCACAGCTGCCGTGACACTTCCGTCGCTACTTACTCCAGCGTCACGAGCGTCGTCACTGACATGCGGCACCTCGATCGGCTCGTCAAAGACGTCAATGTGCCGACCAAACTCGACCGCGAGCTGGGACTTGATCAGCGCGATCCCGATGCCGTTGTCACCGTCATGCGTGTTGCTACCGTCACTCGGCAAGTGCACATCTGTTGACGATGTCGATGATGTCGATGATGTCGACGATGTCGACGATGTCGACGATGTGGATGGTCTTGCTGCTCTGGCGCCGTACTTGGTCGGGACGTCGTGGTACAGTCGACCAGTCGAGCGCGAGATTTTGAGCTTGCGCGGGTCGAACGGCGTCGTGAGCTCGCCGCCGCCGTACGCAAAGACCCAGGTGCTCGATTCTGCAGGACGCGTCTGCGTCTGAGCGTGCGTCGAGCCACGCTCTGCACCATCGACTCGCGAAGCCGCTCGCTCGTAAAAGTCCTCAAACACGAACGGCCGGTCCGCGCACTTGATGAAGTTCATCTCTTTGCCGCACGGCGAGCAGAACGGGTACTCGAGGAACTGCTCCTGCTCTTGCTTCTGTTGGTCGTAGTCGTGTGCAGTCGACGATGGTGCATTGCTTGCTGCCACACGTGTCGGACTCGCAGATGGCTCTGTCATCTGCCTGTCGTTGCTGCCGTTCTCGCTGGCAGTGGTAGTGGTAGTGGCGGTCCTGTTGCTGCTGTGGTCGGCACTTTTGCCATCACGATGGCCACGAGCATCCGCCGCTCTCGACTGCGCTGGTACGTTCGGTCGGAGCTGCGAGAAGAAGAACTTGAGGAACTTGGCGCTCTTGAGTGACGTCGCGATGTTCTTCGGACGCGTGTTCTCGAGAAAGAGTCGACCCTGTGGAGCATGTGCGCGTGGTGTAGAATGTGGCGTATGGCGTACGATGTGTATGAGTAGGTGCTTGCCATGGTGCGCGATGACTAGTGCGTTTAGTGTGGCGCGAGTCGGACGCGACCGATCAACTGATAGCGAGACTGATAGACACACACGGACAGACAAACAGACGCAAGACGACGCGCACCTGGAGGTCGATGTAGTAAAAGTACCTCCGCTCCTGCGCGTGGTGGTCGTAGAACGCTTCGCTGGAGAAACAATCGGCAGTCGCATCAGCACGTCGCGAGCTTGTACTTCGCGTCGCCGCGAGCGCATCCATCCATCCAAGCGTACAGACTCCCAGGCACACGCTACGCTCTCTGTCACACACATACTCTCTCACACACATACACACCTCTTGATATCACGAAGCTGCAAGAGCTCGAGGTACTTGTCCTCGTCGTCCGGTGATGCTGCGTTGCCAGCAGTGCAGTAGAGTCGCGAGTGCTGCGTGCGACTTCTGCTGTCGCTGTCGTCTGCGCGACTGCGTGCGCACTGCGTTGCGAGCAGCGGGTGCTGCGCAGCTGTCGCTCGGTGCGCGCTACAGCAAGCACTCACCGCCACGCGCGTCACAGCCGCGACCGTCGCTCTCGTCGTCGCCGCTCGAAGCATGCTCACGTACGTGCGTGGCTGCGCTTTGGATTTGAGCGTCAATCCGCTTGGATTTTGCTTGAGCTGACGCAGAGTGCTCGATTACTGGCCCCTCACTTTGACTGTCGGAATGAAACATACTGCAAGTAAGTAGCGATTCGCACATTTGCACTCGCACCTCTTGCTGCACACAACGAACGCACCTTCAAACGACGCAGAGAGAGCGCTCACATCCACACTCGGGCAGCACTCCGACAGCTCTCGGACAGCACTGGCGCGCAAACACGACCACTGGCGCCGGCACTTCAGCAGCCCACCACACATCTCTCGCCTCACCTCGCCCACGCACACATTCGACGCCATGAGTGACTCGGAAGGCTGGTCGTCCGCATCGTCTGGTGGTGGCTCCTCGGCGTCTGCGTCTTCGTCGTACTCTAGTAGCAGCGATGGCGACGACGCCAGTCGAGTCGGTGGTGGTAGTGGTCGTGCGAATGGCGACCGGAGCCGCGTCAACGGCACCGGCAGTGCCACAGCCGCAGAATGCACAAAGCACAGCAGCCTCGCTCCGAGCGGAGGCGCTGTTGGCAGCGATGACTCTGACATCGATCAATCCTCTTTGCAGTGGACTGGCTCGCTTTCTCCGCACTCGCCACTATCAACCAACGCTCCGCAGCCACTGCGTCAGCGTCGAACGCGACGCGTGAGCCACTTTGCGGCTGTTGCGACGAATGAAGCCATCGCAGCGTACTCGGAGGCGCTGCGCACGACTGCGAGTCACCGCGAGAGCATCTCAACTGGTGCTGCGAGCGGTACGCAGTTTTTGCTGCCTGAGGCGATGCGACGGCGCCATCGCGAGTCGAAGAAGCGCATGGAGATAGCAGAGCGCACGCAGCAGCTGCTGCTGAAAGCGCACGAGCTGCGCGCCATCACCGACGACATGCCGCTCTGGCTGCATGCATGTGTTATTCCGCCGCGCTGGCGCCAGCAGATCACAGCGCACCTCGAGCCCATCGGTGCGCAGATGACGTTCTGTCAGACACACACACTACGTGCGTGGAACCTGCTGCTGCCGCCGTTCGACCGCGCGAACTTGGTCGAGTTTGAAGCGCGCGTGGCGCTGTTCGAGCGCTCGATCACGCTGCTCGAAGCGGCGCTCGTACACTGCCAGCAGACAGCGATCGACGGCGAGCGGGTCGCTGCGTGCGGCTTCCTCCAGCTCTGGTATCGCAAACAGCTAGCGAAGGTTCGTGTGGCAGAACTGGTGCTTGATGTGACAGATGCAGAGCTGCAGTGTCCTAGGTGCTACTTCTGCTTTGTGCTCGTAGACGAGAGTGCGCCATTGCCTCACGACTGGATGTACCGGATCGTGTGATGCACAGCGCGGGTTCTACACGCACAAAGTGTGCATGCGCCGACGCGACCGCGGTTTGATCCCAGGACTGTTCGACTCGACGCCAGGGCGATCGAAGCTCACGATCGACCGCAAGCAGCATCTTGTGACGCTCGAGTACCCGACGTCGTCCTTCGAGCCGTCTTTCGGTGAGTGAGAGCATCGAGAGTACGTCGAAGGTAGCAAACTAGACTCAGTAACGTGTTGATAGACCTCATCGTGCCAATCAATTGTACACACACCACAAACAGCAGCGCCTCCGCTCGGAGCGAGGCTGCTGTGCTTTGTGCATTCTGCGGCTGTGGCACTGCCGGTGCCGTTGACGCGGCTCCGGTCGCCATTCGCACGACCACTACCACCACCGACTCGACTGGCGTCGTCGCCATCGCTGCTACTAGAGTACGACGAAGACGCAGACGCCGAGGAGCCACCACCAGACGATGCGGACGACCAGCCTTCCGAGTCACTCATGGCGTCGAATGTGTGCGTGGGCGAGGTGAGGCGAGAGATGTGTGGTGGGCTGCTGAAGTGCCGGCGCCAGTGGTCGTGTTTGCGCGCCAGTGCTGTCCGAGAGCTGTCGGAGTGCTGCCCGAGTGTGGATGTGAGCGCTCTCTCTGCGTCGTTTGAAGGTGCGTTCGTTGTGTGCAGCAAGAGGTGCGAGTGCAAATGTGCGAATCGCTACTTACTTGCAGTATGTTTCATTCCGACAGTCAAAGTGAGGGGCCAGTAATCGAGCACTCTGCGTCAGCTCAAGCAAAATCCAAGCGGATTGACGCTCAAATCCAAAGCGCAGCCACGCACGTACGTGAGCATGCTTCGAGCGGCGACGACGAGAGCGACGGTCGCGGCTGTGACGCGCGTGGCGGTGAGTGCTTGCTGTAGCGCGCACCGAGCGACAGCTGCGCAGCACCCGCTGCTCGCAACGCAGTGCGCACGCAGTCGCGCAGACGACAGCGACAGCAGAAGTCGCACGCAGCACTCGCGACTCTACTGCACTGCTGGCAACGCAGCATCACCGGACGACGAGGACAAGTACCTCGAGCTCTTGCAGCTTCGTGATATCAAGAGGTGTGTATGTGTGTGAGAGAGTATGTGTGTGACAGAGAGCGTAGCGTGTGCCTGGGAGTCTGTACGCTTGGATGGATGGATGCGCTCGCGGCGACGCGAAGTACAAGCTCGCGACGTGCTGATGCGACTGCCGATTGTTTCTCCAGCGAAGCGTTCTACGACCACCACGCGCAGGAGCGGAGGTACTTTTACTACATCGACCTCCAGGTGCGCGTCGTCTTGCGTCTGTTTGTCTGTCCGTGTGTGTCTATCAGTCTCGCTATCAGTTGATCGGTCGCGTCCGACTCGCGCCACACTAAACGCACTAGTCATCGCGCACCATGGCAAGCACCTACTCATACACATCGTACGCCATACGCCACATTCTACACCACGCGCACATGCTCCACAGGGTCGACTCTTTCTCGAGAACACGCGTCCGAAGAACATCGCGACGTCACTCAAGAGCGCCAAGTTCCTCAAGTTCTTCTTCTCGCAGCTCCGACCGAACGTACCAGCGCAGTCGAGAGCGGCGGATGCTCGTGGCCATCGTGATGGCAAAAGTGCCGACCACAGCAGCAACAGGACCGCCACTACCACTACCACTGCCAGCGAGAACGGCAGCAACGACAGGCAGATGACAGAGCCATCTGCGAGTCCGACACGTGTGGCAGCAAGCAATGCACCATCGTCGACTGCACACGACTACGACCAACAGAAGCAAGAGCAGGAGCAGTTCCTCGAGTACCCGTTCTGCTCGCCGTGCGGCAAAGAGATGAACTTCATCAAGTGCGCGGACCGGCCGTTCGTGTTTGAGGACTTTTACGAGCGAGCGGCTTCGCGAGTCGATGGTGCAGAGCGTGGCTCGACGCACGCTCAGACGCAGACGCGTCCTGCAGAATCGAGCACCTGGGTCTTTGCGTACGGCGGCGGCGAGCTCACGACGCCGTTCGACCCGCGCAAGCTCAAAATCTCGCGCTCGACTGGTCGACTGTACCACGACGTCCCGACCAAGTACGGCGCCAGAGCAGCAAGACCATCCACATCGTCGACATCGTCGACATCGTCGACATCATCGACATCATCGACATCGTCAACAGATGTGCACTTGCCGAGTGACGGTAGCAACACGCATGACGGTGACAACGGCATCGGGATCGCGCTGATCAAGTCCCAGCTCGCGGTCGAGTTTGGTCGGCACATTGACGTCTTTGACGAGCCGATCGAGGTGCCGCATGTCAGTGACGACGCTCGTGACGCTGGAGTAAGTAGCGACGGAAGTGTCACGGCAGCTGTGGCGACACGGACGATCATTGGCGAGCTGGAGTGGCAAGGCCAGTGGTATCCGATCGAGGCGATCGAGTGAGCGAGCTATAGCCATAGTCCTAGCCACACACACACACATGTGCCATGGAGCCCACGAGCGAAGACAAGAAAGAGAGAGAGAGAGACTGACGAACAGCGACTGAGGGGACCACCGAGTGTGAGTGATGCCAAGGAGGAGAACGAGGACTAGTGCTAGTAGAGACAGACAGCGTCTGAGTGTGCATATGTATGTGTGTGAGAGAGAGACCAGAAGAGCAAAAGACTGACAGATAGATGGAGAGATGGATGGAGAACGAGACAACCGAGTGTCTTTGTCTTTAGTCTTCTTCTTGTTGTTGTGGTGGTGGTCGCTCACACTCGAACGCACGCGCTCACACGCATCGGATCTCATTCTCTTCTTCTTCTTCTTCTTATGCACACGAAAGCGAACGCACGCACTGCCGACGCCCCGCAGCAACGACGTCAGCATCAACACCAGCACTGTGGTCGTTGGAGGTGATGCTGGCGACGACGCCACTGCGGAGCAGGCGAGCGCAGAGACGCACGCAGCGATAGATACACAGCAACAGCGAGAGCCACGACGCCCGGTGCAGGTGCTCGAGCTCGGCGGCCAGTCGCGCTTCACAGCACTGGCGCGCGCGCTGCACGAGTCCGTCTCGGTGTGGTGACCTCCTCTCTGCTTGCAGTGATGACAATGATGACGATGACGACGACAATGGCGCAGACGATGGTGGTAGTGGCGCAGACAGCGGTGGCAGCATCAGCAATAGTGGTAGCGACGACGACGCCGGTGACGACGACATCGACCGCTCTGACGCCATGGACGCCATCGCAGACGACGACTCGAGAAGCGCCACTGCGCGCACCGCGGCCACTGCCGCCACTGCTGCTACTGTTTGCGCAACTGCCGCCACCGCCGCAGCCGTTCACCGACGCACGCTCTGGTTCTCGGGCTTCTCAAAGAGCGTGTCGAACTGCCGGCTCTGGTTGATCGGGTTGCGCTTGAGGTTGGCCATGCGGAAGCGGAACTGGCGCCACGCCGCGCCGGGCTCCTCCTCGTGGTGGATCAGCTTCTCGCGCCGCTCCTTGTCAAAGTACACGTCCGGGTTCAGGAACATGTAGCGCAGACCCATGGTCGTCGCGCCGACAGCAGCGCCGCTCGCGATGAGCACGATTGGGAACGTGCCGCGGTCCGTGAGCCAGAGCTTGAAGACGTTGATGCCGGAGCGGGTCACCTTGGCGGTCGCGACCATCGTGGCGGCTGAGGGCGTGTGCGCGTGGATATCGTGGAGGTGGGTGCGTGCGCGACGACGACGAGGCGGCTCGAGAGGGACGGCGTACTCGTACTTGGTCACTCGCGAGGAAGTTTGGAAATGCGTCGCTCGTGGCGTGTGGCTTGTCGAGTCGAGTCGAGCAAGCGAGCGAGCGAGCACAGCACAGCACAGCACGAGCAAGAGCTCTCTTTGATCCTGTGTGTGTGTGGTGTGTGGTGTCGCGGTGTTGCAGTGGGAGTCGTCGACGAGAGGCTGTGCTGTGCGCGCGTTCGGCGGTCTGTTGTCGGTCCGCTTGTCGGTCAGTCAAGGTGACCTCGCTGGCGACTCGCGCCGCTCTTACTTGTGCTCGCACTCGCTTCTTCCATCGTCATGGGCGCTCCTTGCTTGTTGTTGCTGCTCCACAATAGACGCCATCACAGTCGTTTGGCCGCGCATAGTGCGGTCGCGTGTCTAGCTGCGCAGCAGGAAGGCAGAGAGACACGAAGCACATGCGCGCTAGACATGCAGACAGCATGATGCATGCGAGAGATCAAGAGACCAAGCGTCGTGGAGGGTAGTAGTAGAGGCGATGATGGTGCGAGGAGGAGGAGATGCTTGTCGAAGGTTTGCTTGTGTTTTGTATAATGTGTGTTTGCTTGATGGAGCTGCGTGAGATCAGGTTGAAGCTGTCGGTCGACTGGGTTGAAGGTGCTTTCAGCCGAGCATACATTGTCTCATACAAACGGCTCTTGCAAACAAGCACTAGCAAGTCGGCAAGCAACGAGTCGTGTCGGTCAGTGTGTACCGCGTCAGTCAGTCAGTCAGTCAGTCCGTCGGTCAGTCGGCTGTTGACTTTGCTGACTGGCCGATAGCAAGTCCAAGCAACCGAGCAAGCAACCGAGCAACTGAGCGAGCGGAAAGCGAGGGAACCAAACGTCGGAGGTCGATTGCGATTTCGACCGTGTGTCAGCATGGCGCATGCTGTCGCAAATGCGGTGCGCTTGGACATGCAGCAGACGCGAGTGAGTCGTCGTCGACGTCGTCGTGGTCCCGAGTGTCGGACCTCGGACGATCGCATTGCATCGCATTGTACTGTGAGGCATTTTTGCGATCTCGATTTTGAGTGTGCATGCATGCATGCTCGTGGTTGCCGTGTGAAGAAGGATCATCGCGCACGAGGACTGCTTTTGGTACTTTGCCTTTTGTGTTATGTGTGTGTGTGGTGGGCGTCTGCGATCGCACTCTTGTCTCGCTCGCATTGCCAGTCTGTCGTTCAATTTGCTACGCCGAGAGAGCAACAAGTCCAACAGACCGACAGCAAGAGCGAGACTTGCTTGGCCGACATATCACATCTCCTCATCGAGTGTGGCAAATGCACACATCGATTTGTCGCTCGCCGAGAGAGTCAAGCGCGCTTTTGCTGTTGCTGTTTGCTTGTCTGCGTGTCTTTGCTGCCATTGCGATGCTGGTCGACACACAACAGACAAGAGCATGGCACAATTGCACCGCAAAGGCCACAAAGGACCCTCGGAACTCGAATGTGACCGTTCTGTTTGCCTCACATAGATCGACAAAGTGCGTGCGCGCTGTGTCAAACGAATGCAGCGTCAGAAATCGATTGACGTCTTCTTGGGTTTCTCCCGTCTTGGGTATACTAACGGTTTTGCCCATAGCTTCGTGATACTTTTTGGTTTTGGGTTTCACCCTTGACTCGGGTATATCCCTCTTCATGCGTTTCCCCTGTCTCTGGGGTTCGACCCGGGCCAATCAAGCAATCACCTCGCTTCAATACACCAATGAAAATGAACCCATCGCTTCTGATCTGCCACACCACATTCACACCAACTTTCGCATTTCGCATTTCACATCACACTCGTTCGTGTGCATTGCGCGCATTGATCAATCAATTGATCAATCGCTCAAAAGCTCGTCGTCGGTGTCGTGTGTGCACTGGAGTGCGCATGCCTGTCATTGCAAGCGAGTAAGTGAGTGCCGAGTACGTGAGAGCGCCCGTCACAGCACTCCCCACGCACAACCCATCCGTTGCTACACCTGCTCGAGCGATCGAGCCATTGCAGCAACCAGAAGCACCAGCAGCACGTGTCGCCATCGCCATCTGCGCTGCTGCAAACTCATCGAGCACCTTGCATAGCAGCACGTGTCATAACAGCAGCAGTAGCTCGAGGACGAGTTGCGAGCTGAACGCTCCTGTTGCACGCACACACTGTCAGCGCAACAGACCTGTTCATGACGCTGCAAGTGCACACTCGGATGCAAACGCCACAGCACACGCAAGTGCCGCAACAAGATCACCAAGAAGAGCAACAACAACGGGAGCAACCACCACAACAGACACGAGCGATGGCTGCACTGACGACGCCAACACAAAAGCCCGCAGACGCATACGCTCCCGAGAGCAGCGGCAGCAGTGATGGCACTGACGACAAGACACACGCAGCGAGCGACTCTCAGCTGCACACACGTTCTACTTCGCGCCTGCAAGACTACGAGAAGCTCAGCGTCATTGGCTCTGGCGCCGCTGCAGTCGTGCACTTGGTGCGCCACCGCGCGAGTCGAGAGCTGTTTGCGCTCAAAGTGCAGCAGATCAGCGCATGCGCCGAAGCGCCAGCTGACGATCGCAGTGACGACAGTAGCAGCAACAGCAGCAGTCGTTGTCGTCAGGTGCGTTCGCAGTCGTCACTTGCTCTGTGCGCATGGCGGCGCTGGCATCTCTGTGTCTCTTGGTGTCCTGAGCATTGGTTCGCAGCTCTCAAGCGCTGACTGATGGACTGATGGACTGATGGACTGATGGACTCACTCGCATGCGTGCATACCATGGACGTGCTCATCGCGCCATAACTAGACGCGCCGCGCGTTCAAAGAGCTCCAAGTGCTGCGTGCGCTCGAGCATCCGTTCGTCACGCGGCTGCACGACGCGTTCGAGGTGCATTGGCTCTCTCTCTCTGCTTGCTTGTTTGGCTCGCTCGACTGTCAACTGCAGCGCCATCCACACCAACGCACTTGGAGCTCACGTGGCGCTATCTCCCTCCTCTCCCTCACTCTTGCTCTTATCTGTCTGTCTGTCTGTATCCTTCTCTCATCACGCACACACACAACTCTAGGACGGCGCGACGCTCTGCTTGGTGCTCGAGCTGTGCGAAGGCAGAACCGTAGCGGACGTCCAGGCGTTCTGCGGCGGCCGTCTCCGAGAGCACGAAGCCTTATTCTACGCCGCGGAGCTCGTGCTCGCGCTCGAGTACGTGCACACCATGGGCGTCGTGCATCGCGACGTCAAGCCGCAGAACGTCCTCGTGGGTCGCGACGGCCACGTCCGCCTCGCCGACTTTGGCGTCGCACAGCGCGGCGACCACGTGTGTGATGTCAGTCATGCAGACGAGGCTCACGACAGCCGGCACCATCGCCAAAGTCAGCTCCAGCCTCAACAGCACCAAAGTCAGAGTCTGAACCAGCGCCAGTCTGTCGCAGGAGCTGACAGCCGCGTGCGGCTCCGGTCGTGCTCGTTCGTGGGCACGGCCGAGTACATGGCGCCCGAGATGATCCTGCAGACGCCGCAGAGCACGGACGTGGACTGGTGGGCGCTCGGGTGCGTGCTCTACGAGCTCATCTTTGGCGTCGCGCCGTTCCGACCGCCCGAGACGACCGAGACGACCGAGACGACACGCAGTCTGCACGACGCCGCAGCGGCGCAGTTCCGCGCGACGCTCGCGTGCCGCGTGTCGTTCCCAGCGACAGCGCCGGGCGTGAGTGACGCGTGCAAGGACTTGCTCACGCGGCTGCTCGCGCGCGACCCGAGCGTGCGTCTCGGCCATCGTGGCGGCGCTGCCGAAGTGAAGCAGCACCGGTTCTTCGCTGGCATGCAGTGGGCGTTGCTCAAGCACGCGACGCCGCCAGTCGTACTGCGTGCGTCCTCATCGCCACTATCATCACTGACGCCAACATCGCCAGTGTTGCCATTGGCGCGGCAGTCGTCGCTGCGCTCATGTGGCGCTGGCAGCTCGCTGTGCGTAGCGCGAGTCGATGCGAAGCAGCCGAGTGGCGACACTCGCGAGCGAGACGACGGCGTCTCGACTGCCAAGCGACTGTACCAGCAACTCCAGCACCAGCAGCAGCAACAGTGTCGCAATGACGCAGACGCGACTGTGGAGTCGCTGCGCGCTGCAGCGAGCGTCTCGAGTCCCGAAGACACGTGCGACGAAGAGCTCGACCAGATGATCCTCGAGTCGCGATCGTCACTGCCACTGCCACTGCCAGCAAACGCAACGCTGGACGACACCTTCGCCAGCACCACCAACACACACTCGCCCACATGCACGTGTGAACAAACCTCTAGCACATCTGTGACCGAGTGGCGCGAGCCCACGTACGTGCGCAGCGCCGGCTTTGTGGATCTGCGCATGCGGCGCGCGAGCTCGTTCGTCGACGCGGTGCTGCGGCATCGTCGCTCGTTCGCCTCGCAGCCAGCAGCGTCCGTGTCGGCACTCGAGGCGGCGACACCTCGTAGCACACGAACGAGCGCCATACGCGAGCAACGCGCCAGTCGAGACACAAGTTATGTTCCTGACAGTAGCAGTCGCACAACTCCAGTCGCAGCAGGTGCATCCAAAGCGCCAGTCGCCGAGCCGAGTGCCTGGCGCGTCTTGAGCGCACGAGCTGCTGCGGTGTTCCGCAGCTAATCAAGAGCCTCAGCCGAGTGTCCGTCCATCTGTCCGTTCATCCTTGTGTCTGCCTGCCTCACAACATCGTCGCCATCGCACAAAGCAGAGACTCGAGGCGTCCTCGTCCTACGTGCTCTGGACGAAGCGACTAGGACCAGATGCGTCTCTATTGATCGACTCACTCACTCGCGTCACTACGATCTGTTCGCTTCGCCGTCGATGCGAGTGCCTTTGGTGGGAACTGCACCATCTCTGGCGTGACATCGACGCTCGTGAGGACGCGCGTCTTGCTCTGTACGAGAGCGCTCGAGTGCTCGAGCGAGTCACGAGTCGTGCGGCGCTGGATGTCCAAGTGGATCTCGACTGCGAGGTCCTTGCTTCCACTCGCGTCGTGATGCACAACGTCGCTCTGGAGCGTCTGAGCGAGCCTTCGGATCGCATCGGGCGACTTGTGCTCTCGCCACACGCGCACGTGGAGCAGACTGCCGACAAAGTTCATCATCGACTTTGACGATGGCGAAGACGGCGACATTGAGCGCGTGAGGCTTTGGCCGACAGCGAGCACGTGCGTTTGGGTGCTCGTGGTGTCTTGGGTCTCTGGCGCGTCGTGGTGCGTCTGCTGCAGAGCTGACTGGCGATGGTACGCGAGCGCTTGACGCTCAACGCCATTCACAAAGAGCGACAGTGTCGGTGTTGCGTCACTGTCGAGTGCTGATGGTCCAGCAGACACACAGACTGCGATGTGGTGCCACGCACCAGCTACAAGCGGCGCGTCTTCAAACACAAACGCTGTCGACTGAGAGCGATAGTGCAGGACCCAGTGATCGCCAGGTGTGCTGTCGCTGCGCACGAGCGTGAGCTGGTACGTCTCTTGCATGTCGAGCACCACCATGCGCGTCGCAGGTGTGCGTGCGTCGATGCGGAGCCAGAGCTCGATCGTGAACGACCGTGGCAGTGCTGGCGCTGCGACGATGAGCTTAGTCGACTGCGTGAAGCGCAGCGCAGATGTGAACGTCACGCCAGTCGCAGGTACAGCTGCTACGACTTGCTGCTGCTGTCTTGAGCTCTGAGACTCAGACGCGTCATGGTCAGTCGACCCGTGCACGATGCTGCTGTACACACCGGTGACGAACTCGACGAGCGCCTCGAGCTGCGCTTGTACGCGGAGCTTGAGCTCGAGCAGCCACACGACAGACCGCAGCACGGGCTCTGCTCGTCCCACGAGCGTGTAGTACGTGCGCGCTCTTGCAAGCGAGCGAGTGCGCACGCCGAGTCCGTGCTCGTGCATGTACCCGATGCTAAAGAGTGCGCGAGCGTGCGCCCCGCGACTCACGTCGTCTGCGAGCTCGTACTGATAGAGCGCGAGCGCAAAGTCGCGGTTCGCATAGAGCAGGTCGCCGTGCCGCACATGTGCGTCTGCGCTGTCTTGCGCCACGCCACGGTGCACAATGCGTCTGTACAGTGCACTGGTATTCGTGTCGGACTGGCGTTGCTGCCACGGCCACGGCGACTGTACTGCCTGGCGCTCGAGGAGCCACGCAACGTTGCTCTCTGCGACTTCGTAGCCCATCTCGGCCGCCACGCGGTAGAGCGTGAGTGCGTGGCTCCAGTCGTTCGCAAACGCGAACGCACTCGCAGCCTTTGCGAGGAGCTCGACGCCGTCGGCAGCGTGCTCTGCGACTGCCTTGTAGCGCTGGACGATGTCGCGGCAGCTCGCTCCTTGTCGCCCTGCCGCTTGATCGACTGCGAAGCGCTGCTTCTCGTGGAGCCGTGCAAGCGTGAACTGCGCTTTGAGGTGCCCGACGCGCGCCGAGGCTTCGAGGTACTCGTGTGCGCGCGCTGGGTACGCCTTGGTCATGAGCACGCCGGCGTTGTAGACACCGTCAGCATGTCCAGTGCGCGCCGAGAGCGTGAAGAGCTGCATCGCGCGCTCGTAGTCGACGCCGCTGTCGTCGACCGAGCCACGGACGTACAGAAGCCCGAGTCCATTCGCTGCCTCGGCGCTCGTGGCGTTCGCGACGACCGACTCGTTCAGCGCTTCGCGGTACAGCCGCGCTGCTTCGTGGACGTCCTGGCGCGCGCCACCGAGGCCGTAGGCGTAGACGTGCCCGAGCAGCGCTTTCGCTGAGAAGCTCCCGAGCTGCGCAGCGCGTTCAAGGAGCGCGCGAGCTTCTGCACTGCGTGCTCGTTCGCTCGTGATCGGTGCACTCGTGTGCGGGAGGTCGCTAAAGAGCACGACGCTCGCGGCGCGCTCAAGCACGCGAGGGTCGGACGAGCCGCGCGCTTGCTGCTGGACGTACTCGAGTCGCTGCGCGTCTTCGTCTGCGTGTGATGGCGCGTGCGTCTTGCCGCTGTGGTCGCTGAGACGGAACGGCGCTGGCGCCGAGAAGACCTGGATCGGTCGCGCAGCCGTCTGCGCACTGACGACGCGATCTGCTGCTGCTTTGTAGTGCCGCAGTGCCGTCTCGCACGACTGCGGCACGCCGTAGCCGTGGAGGTAGCGGTACCCGAGCGCCATGGACGACGCGATCGAGCCGCCGAGCGCGCTGAAGTGGTAGTTTAGTACGCTCTCTGCGCTCGGAGCACCATCACGAGTCGCTGCAGCTGCGAGAGCGCCGAGGAAGAACTGCGCTGTCGGGTGTCCAAAGCCATCGGCGCTTGCGTGAAGCCACTGCGTCGCTGCCGTGATGTTTGGTAGTACTAGCGTAGCGTCACCGAAGAGATAGAGACGTCCGATCTGGAGCAACAGCTCGCTCTGCTGTTCACGCGAGAGCGCTTGCACGAACGGCAGCGATGTGACTGCAGTCGGAGGGCTCAGTAGCAGAGTCGCAGCGTCTGGAGCGCTGTCGTCGATGCGGGGATGATGCGAGGATGCCGACTGATGCGTGTGGTTGGCAATGAGCTGCTGAAGAAGAGTGCGCGGTGCGGCGTCACGTGCGTCGACACTGTCGACAACGTTAGCGCAAGCAACGAGCGCGAGAGCTGCTGCTAGCGCGAACTGGAGCCACCGAAGCGAGCGCATGGTCTGTGTTCGGCAGGACTGTGTAGGAACGTCTCCGTCGTTCACGTCGTCGTCGTCGTCTTCGTGTGAGGTCGACTCGCGTCGCCACTGACTTGCGTGTGGAGTGCGAAGAGCGACACTGGCTGTCGTGTCGAAACGCTGAAGGCACACAGCGCAGTGCGATGGAATGCACTCGCGTCATGAGAGCCAGGCTCGGTTTGCTCAAGCAGCAGCAGCAGATGGGAGCACTGGCATCTGGAGCGCAGTCCAAGAGAGAGAGAGCGGATGACCGAGATGAACTGGCGAGCGTCGTCGTCGCAGTGGTGATGATGACGATGTCGGTGGTCCCAGAGCCGAGGACTCGCAGCCATCACTCGCAGACTCAGATGCACTCGCGCAAAGAGACGCTCGCGCCATGTGACGTGTGCAACATCAGCTGTCCGCCCCAGCTGGACACTCTCACTGTTGTTGTTGTCGTTGTCCTTGCTACTGCTCCCCGTATCGCGATCGCTGCTCACGTGCCCTCGCTCTCTGCCGCTCTCGAGCAGGCAACAGCGATCATCAAGCAAGCACGTGCTTCGCGTGCAGGTCCTTGTCGCCTCCATGCTACGAAGACACTCTTGAATCCCGCGTGCTCGCACCAAGCACTCGCTCGACTAGAGCTCCGCTCTAGTACCTCCGATCCTCTCGAGCAACTCTGTCGGCATCGTCGACGGCTCCAGATCAACAGCTCCTCTCTACCAACTACACACACAGATCATGGCGCGTGGAAGCGAACGCCGCTCGCTGCTCGATGGCGAGATCCCGCGACGCGACGTCACCATTCGCGACGCGTTTGACAAGTTCCTCGCGAAGCTCGTCGACGCGTTCGACTTTCAGATCCAAGACCGCGCTGCCGACGCTGCGCTCGAGACGCACGAGCGGCGGTGTCGCGTGCAGCGCGCACAGAGCGACATTGTCACGGCACGCGAGATGGACGCGTTCACGCACGTGCCGATCCGGACACCTGACGTCATTGTGTCGCCACGCGCTGGTGTGCCAGCAGAGCCTCCGAGCGCGCTCTTCCTTCGTACGCTGAGCGAGAAGCTCACTGCGTTTGTCTTGAACGAGTCGCTCGAGCGCGCGGCGCGGGAGAAGAACCCGATGGAGCTCGGATGGAGCAGATCGACGGCCAAGGTCACGCGGCGCTCGTCGTGGCTTGACGACCTCAAGGACTTGCGCGATCGCGCGACGCTGTCGTCTGAGCGCGACTTGGCCGAGATGAATGGCGCTGGCGGCAACGGTGACGACGACACGGACGTGTACTTCCAGACTGACGACGAGTCGTCCGGGTACGGCGCGTACCAGATCATGGCATGAGAAGGAGACCGAGACGATAGACAGATGCATCACGGACGAGTATGAGCGAGTAGCGCGTAGCGCGTAGCGATCGGCGACTGACCGGAGCAATAGACACACACATGTATGCATGCTGAGCGCTGGCGTCATGGTGCGTAGCGCCTCCGAGTCGCGATAGCAACCGCGCTCACTTGTCAGGCGTACGCGCCTCCTGCCTCGGGTGCGTCGCCATCCAACGCCTCGCTCTCGGCGTCGTAGTCGTCAAAGCCGAGGACCTTGTCTGCGAAGCTCAGCGCAGTGTAGTGCGTGTCCATTGCAAGCGAGCTCTCACCGCTGTCGTCGGTCACGAGGAGCGCACTGAGGCAGCTCCGGAGCTCGTCGTCGCTCATGGCTTCGCCCATGTGGCGCAAGCGCTTCTCGAGCGTCTCCCACCGCAGCGACGGGTTCGCACCCAGGACTGCGAACGCGTGCTCGATCTGGGCTTTGCCGATGCCAAAGACCGGCCGGTGGTTCACGTACAGCTTGATCAGGTCTTTCAAGTCGATGCTGTGGACCGCCTCGGTCGTCTCCGTGAACTTGGAGTACTTGACCTCGGAGCACATGTGCTGGATCTCGAGGTCTGTCGGGTAGAACCCGAGCGCGCGCATGACGTTTGGGATCTCGCGGAGTGGGATCGTCGCCGTGATCTCGCGACTCGCCGTTGCGTTCTCGCCCTGGACGCGGAGCTGCGCGAGGTAGAAGTAGTCGACGATCTCGTGGTAGAACGCGCCGTCTTTGCCGCCTTCGAGGAGCGCGAGGTACGGCGCCAAGTCGGCGTCTGCTGCGGTCGTCGCAGGATTCAACTCGGTCGCGTCGACGGTCGCGGCGGTAGCTTCGGCGACGTCGAGCTGGTGCGTGTCGATCGTCCACATGTTGACGACCATGTCACTGCCGCCAGCGGTGAGGAAGTACGCGCCGTCGCAGGACACGTCGACGTTGCTGATCTCGCCTGGGTGGGCGATGAGCCCCATGGTCTTGTGCGGATTGCCATCAAGCGGGAGCTTGAGGAGCCCCACGACTTTCTCATGCGTGCTGTATGCGCAGTACCGCTCGGTTGCGACCGAGGGCGACGACGCTGCACCGACGCTCGCTCGGATCGGGATCGGCACGAGTCGGTTGATCGGACCGCCGTAGGACGGACCGAGCGTCGTCTTGCGGCACGTCTTGTTGCTCGCGTTCCACTGCTTGATCTTGTACTCGTCCGTGGCGACGAGCACGAGGTCCTCTTGGAGCGACTTCATCTCTGGGTGCCAGCAGCATGCTGTCGGCGTTCCGCTCTGCTCAATGCGCACGGGCGACTGCGTCAAGACAATGCCGTCGACGATGCTCGAGCGACTGAGGCAGTACTCGACCAAGGTCTTGTCTTCGCCGACGGACACGAGCAGTGGCGCGCCGTCGCTCCCACGCGAGAACTCGAGCCCTGTGATCGGCTTGCTATGCGCACGGCAGCGACCGATGTACGCC
Source organism: Pythium guiyangense (assembly GCA_003730235.1). NCBI lineage: Eukaryota > Oomycota > Peronosporomycetes > Pythiales > Pythiaceae > Pythium > Pythium guiyangense. The sequence goes on from QXDM01000010.1 coordinate 368,088, forward strand.
CAGTCGTCACTGCTGCTGCTGCTGTCGCCCTTGGCGCGCCACATGCCCATGTACAGCCCGGCGTCGACTGCGACGAAGAGACTCACGTCGTGGCTGATGCGAATGTCTGTGATCGCGAGCTTCGAGAACCGAAAGACCGCGACGTCTTCGAGCGTCTGGGCGTGGAGGATCTTGATCACGCCGCTCGTGAAGCCGACAAAGAGCGTCGCGCCGTCCGGTGCGAACACGAGGCACTGCGGTCGGAGCTTGTCGGTCTCAAACTTGCGCATCATCACGAGCCGCTTCGAGCTGTAGTCCCAGAGCTGCACGACGCCCGAGTAGGAGCTGAGCGCGAGCTGCGCGTACAGCGGATGCGCTGCGAGGCCGTGGATCGCGTCGTGGATGCCTTGCATCAGGAGCGTCCCACGGCGCTTCTCGGGCTCGTGCTCGGCAAAGAGCGTCGCGCTCATGCCGACGATGAACGCCGACGCCGTGCCGACAATGAACTCGGGCACTTGGAAGAACGCGTCGTCGTCGTCGCCTGGCGCGTCGTGGCTCACATTCGTGCGCTTGCCGATCAGCTGCTGGCGACTGCCGCTTGCGTCTGCTTGGTCGCTGTCGTTGTCGAGGCGACTGAGCGCAAACGACACGGACGTGACGGCGCCGGCGTTCATGTCTTCGAACCACGCGACGAGGCGAAAGTCAAAGTCGTAGAACCGCACAGCGCCGTCGCTGCTCCCGAGCACGAGGTAGCCGTCCATGTCCGCGAGGAACGTGAGCGCGATGCGCTTCGGGAGGTCTGTGCTCCCGCCCGTGAGGCGCACGATCTTGACGGCTTTGCGGTCCGGGAAGCGCTGCTGCGGCTGCTTCGTGCTGCTGCTGTTCCCCGTCGCGCGCAAGAGCGTGGACGAGTTGAGCGCGTCTTCGTCGTCAGTGTGGACAGCGTCCCAGAGCACGAGGTCGCCGTCCTCGGTGCCCGTGAGCGCTTGCTTCGAGTCGGGCACAAAGAGCGACATCGTGAAGTCGCCGACGACCTGGCGAAAGTCGCGCTGCGAGAGCGACGGCGAGTAGAACAGCAGGCGCTGCTCCTGCCAGTTCCAGAAGATCACGCGCTGCTTGCCGGTCGTCACGATCTCGCGAATGTCGTACGTGTTGAACCGCACTGCGTGCTGCACATCCTCGGTCGCGACGACCGACGAGTAGAGCGGCGTGGATGCTGTCGACGCTGCGGTCCACTCCCACACCGCGAGCTCCTGCCGAAAGCGCGCGTGCTTGCCGCTCTTTGACTTGGCGCCATCGCTGTTGGTGGTAGCGTTGCCACTGTCCACGGCGCTGAGCGTGACGAGGAAGAGCGCGTCAGGCGAGATGTCGATCGCCTGCACGCCGCGCGCGTGCGGCTGGAAGAGCGTCTTGATCGGATTGCCGGTCGCAGCGTCCCAGACGACGATCATCGACTCGTCGCCGCGGTCGGCCGTGACGATCCAGCGCTTGTCTTCGCTCACGACGCAGCAGCTGATCGGGTGGCAGTGGCCCTGGAGCAGCGTCTGCTGTCGCTTCGCATAGTCGTAGATCACACCCGTGTGCGCAGACGTGTAGAACAGCGCGCGGCGAAAGCCACTCGAGAGGTTGTGCACGCCGTGCACGAGGTCTTTGTTGAAGCCAAACGTCCACGCGAGGCGCAGCGCGTTTGGGTTCGCTGTCGGGTTCGCGGCTGCTGCTGGTGCGCTCATGTCTTGAGTCTCCTTTGTGGCTGCATCTGGCGCGTCGAGCGCATCCGCACTCGCGCTCGGCGGCTCGGCCATCGCGGTGCTAGCTACTTCTGCGTACGTACGAGGCGCGCGAAGAGTGTCGAGTGCCTAAACGAGAAGAGTCGAGTGACTTCTCACAACTGCGGCGCTTCACGTCTTCGCTAAGCTAGGTCATTAGGACTCGCTGCTACTCGAGGCACCACACCTGCTCGATGCGCACGAAGACCAGCAAGTCCAAGAAGACGCGCAAGAGCGCCGAGCGCGGCCGCAAGGGCTCGACGTGCGAACTCTGTGCGCACGAAGACGACACGCCGTGCAGCGCAACGTGCGTGAAAGGCCTCGAGAACCCGCTTGTGACGAATGCGATCTCGTTCCAGCGCCGGAGTCCGCACATCACTGCGTTCTACTGCCAGTGCGCACAGCTCCACGGCGAGCTCCATCGCGCGAGCCAGCAGCCTGTGACTGAGACGTTCCAAGAGGACGTCGTGCGCAAGCTCGGACATAGCGTCCTCGTGCGCTTTGAGCAGCTCTTGGACTACGCCACGCACGGCGGCGAGGACGAAGAAGAGAATGCGCCGCCGCTCTGTCCGTTCGTGATGCTGCTCTCGATCCTCTTGCCGTCGCTGCGCAAGTACCCTCGACTGGGTCGTGCTCAAGACGCGATCGACGTGGGCGTTCCCAGACCCCACTAGCAGTAGCAACACAAGTGCAGCGCCGCAAGTAGCGCCACCGACGCTCGCAGCGTCTGCGAACAGCACAACAGCGTTCTTTGCGATGCTCGCGCTGCACGACGCGCTCATGAACGTGATCGTCGAGTGCGAGAAGCTCGCACACGTGATCGAGCTGAGCGAACACGTCAACGACGAGCACGTGTACGCGCGAGCCAAGGCAGCAGCGCCTGGTGCGCTGGCGACGCCACCAGCAGCGCCGATGCGGATCCCACAGATCAAGAAGATCTCGCGCGAGTTTGACGACCTCGTGGCCGAGTACAAGTGTCAGCTCGCGGAGCTCACCGAGTCGATCTTGGAGATCGCCGAGACGGTAGGAACATTGTGCAGAGGGTCGTATGACTACCGTCGCATTAGTTGACGTCTGGACACGTGTGTCATACCGTGCTATGAACCGACAGAGTGCGAGTCGCATGTGTCAACCACTCACGTCCAAAGACGCGACCAAGTCGAGAGGCTCGGTCGTACGTCGCTCGTGTCAGCGCTGTGCGGTGTCTCGACGTTGTGAGTTAGCGCCTTCAGTGTTGTGTATGTACTGACGCCTCCTCTCTGTGCTGCTATGTGAGCGCTGCTAGACCGAGTACATGGAGCTCCTCGTGCTCCAGCTTCTTGATCCGATCCGAAAGCGCGCGGTCGCAGCGCCGTCGCCGTCGCGCACGTACTTGACACCGCGGATCCTCGAGCGATGCATCACAGTCTTGATCGAGTGCGTGCTGCATGTGTCTACTCTATATCGTGTCTATCAGCGAGCTTGACTATGAGCGGCTAGTCTAACCGCGCGAGACCACTGGTGAACTGCCTCCAGTGAGTTTGTGCTCGACAATGTCAAGATGAACGAGATACTCGCGGCGCAGTTTGAAAAGGGCGTGGCATTCCTCCGGTCCTGGAGCCTTCAGTTCGAGATGGAGTACAACCACTGCGCCAAGCAGCGCGTGGCGTCGCTCTCGCATCGGAACTCTGAGTCGCAGCTCTCGGCTGTGAACGAGGCGCTCGAGAGCGCACAGATGGCGCTACCGTCGTCATCGTCGTCGCGCAGTGTCACGAGTGGTCTCCAACTGAATCTCGCCAAGCTCGGAGGCAGCAACAGTAGCTTTAGCAGCAGCTTTGTCGACGGCTCGAGTGCGTCCGAGCCGCTCGTGCTCGCGAGTCTCGACGGCTTCAAGCGCCTCGAGAACGTCCTCAATGCGTGGCTCCGCGGCTCGTCCAAGACCGAAGAAGAGGCGCTGTCTGCACGCACGCGCATGATGGCGAACCTCGGCGGCCTTCGCACGACGATCGTGCGCTCGATCTCGACCAAGCCGCGGTGAAGTAGTGTGCGTCGTAGAGGACCGAGGTCTGCTTCAACAAGTGCAGGAGTGCTACAATGACGAAACACAGGGGAGGCAACAAGATACACAGTATTTCGTACTTATGCAGCATCGGACAGTACATCAGCTACAAAGCAAAGCCCACACTCACACACAGCGCTCGACGTCCGAGCCAAGAAGCAGCAGGGGCAGCAGCAGCGCAGGAGCAGGAGCAGGAAGAGAGAGATGGCGTCGGGCGACGGCGAGAACAAGCACCCACTGCACACGGCGTGGGCGATCTGGGAGCAGCGTGAGCTCGCAAAGGGCCTCGCGTACGCCGACAAGCTCTACAAGCTCTGCACGTTCAGCACGGTCGAGGAGTTCTGGTCGTACTGGAACAACATCCCAAAGCCCAGGTACGCCTCGTTGTGTGCTCCTCATTGCATCGCTCTGTGCGCGTCGGTTGGCCATGCATTGTGCTATCCAGCGTACGAGCTGTCGAGCGCAGCGCCGAGGGGGCACTCGCTGCGCGTTGCTTCCCCTTGCGCTGCTGCTCGTGCTGCTCATGAGCAGCACGAGACAAGCGCGAGCCTTGTGGGTGTGCAAGTGGACCCACGTCCTGACTGATTGACTGTGTGTACCTGCTTGTACTTCTGTCATTTGCTACTATGACGCTCGCTAGCCAAGTGCTGTTTGACGGCTTCACGCGCAAGAAGTTTGCGGACCGGACGGTCGAGTCGTTCGCGGTCTTCAAGGACGGCATCACGCCCGAGTGGGAGGACCCGGAGAACAAGCGCGGCGGCGAGTGGGCGATTCGGCAAGGTCTGTTGGTTCTATCTACAATCTGTATCCATACACGCACATGTGGCTGACGCGTGTGTCGGTGTGTGTCTATGTGGGACGTAGAGATTGGCGCCGAGGCGCTCGATGAGATCTGGGACAAGCTAGTGCTAGGCGCCATTGGCGAGACGATCGACCCGGGTGACGAGATCACGGGCGTGCGTGTGATCCACAAGGTACGACGCGCAATGGCGTCCTATGTCCATGCATGTGGCAGTGGCTCACACGACTCTCTCGCTGTCTTGCTCCCTCTGTCTGTCTGATAGAACAAGCGTGACAAGAAGAACGACTCGGGGAACAACTACCGGTTCGAGATCTGGCTCCGCACGACGGACCGCGCGCGTGCGGACGAGATCCGCTCGCTCGTGCTGTCGTGCATTAACACGGGCATGACGCACGGCCAGCCATGGGCCACGCGCGAGCTCGTGTACAAGAACCACTAGGCAGCGACGTGCGTGAGAGCGAGCGAGCAAGAGAGGAAGAGAGCGCGCGCGCTCCCGAGAGAGAGGCAGAGAGACAGCGAGAGAGCGAGAGAGAGAGAGACTGAGAGTAGACGAGCGAGCGAGTGCTGCGGCGACACAAGAGAATGAGACTCGTGCTGTTGCTGTGAGTGCGTGAGTGTCTGTGGTTACGTCACCTGAAGTGTAAAGATCGGCAATGTGTGGACCGATCAATTCCTTCGAAATGACTTGCAGTTTGTATGCCGTGAGGGAATTGCGGCAATGAAGGACCCGTGCGAACCACACAATATTGCAAGAAGTATCGAGTGACGCGACGAAGCAGCAAGGCAGCAAGCGACCACCAGCGAAGCAGTCGCAGGTGCTCAAGGCAACGACCACACCGACAAAGGCATCAGTGAAAGACAGCAAACACAGCAATAGACAGAGCATGTGGAAGCAGCTCTTCTCAGAGGCGCCGCCGGGCGCGATGGAGTGCGTCTCTGCAAGCATCTTGCGTGGCTCTATCTGCACATGTGCAAGCGCTAACGTACGCTTGATGGCGTGTCCACTGCAGGAAGTTGCTCTCACCCAAGCGCAAGCTCTTCTACGCGCTCTTTGCGCTCACGCCCGGGACGACCCTCGCGCTCTTTCTCAACTCGGTCAAGAACGATATGGAGCGCGAGAACGAGGCGCTGCGGCTGCAGCACATTGAAGAGGAGCTCCAGAGCGAAGTCGAGCGCGAGCAGAAGGACGTGCTGCTCATGAGCATGATCCAGGACTTGCGCAATCGCATCCATGCGCTCGAGCACGAAGCGACCGAAGCGCAGAAGCAGCGCGCGCGTGCAGCTGCAAGCGCGACAACAAACAACGCAACGTCTAGCACCAGCAGCAACAGCGCCGTAGCAGCTTCTGCGCCTACGATCGCAACGCCAGCGCCAGTCGCGACGGCCGAGTGGGAGGCGCAGAAAGATGCGTTCTTGGCGCCGCCTGCGCACGCCAGGCAGGACGCGCAGAGCGGCATCAACAGCCGCGTGAAGCAGCGCGAGCGCGACATGGTCCGCGACGACGTGCGAGCGTACAAAGCGGCACGAGCAGCTGACGCCCCGACGGGCGAATGACGACAGTGTCCATACAAAACAACGCGGTGATGCATTCCCATCTGTCCTACTCGAGCCCAAAGCCAATGATCTCCATCTGCGAGACCATGGTTAGATACGTCTCCATCTCCTCGAGGCTCCGGTAGAGCGGGAGGTCGAGGCGATTGAAGCACGTGTGGGCCTTTGGGAAGAGACTCGACGCGTCGGCACCGCGCGCCACGAGCTGGACCGTGAACGGATGGATGATCCCGCTCGAGCTCATGAGACCTTTGAAGCCCTCGACGGGGACGCGACTCGTGCCGGTCGTGAACTGGAGCAAGCGCGCGCGCTCTTCCGCGGAGAAGCCCTCGACAATGATCCAGAACCACGCCATGACTGCGTCCTGCGCTTCTTCCGACACTGCCACGCGCTTCTTGCTCTCGTCGTCGTGTTTGATGTACCGCACGCGCGTGTTCGCGCGCCAGTCGGCCGTGTCGATCGTTGGGATGCCGCAGAGCATGAGCTCGAGCTCTTGGTAGTCAAAGACTGCGAGCAAGCCCTTTGGGACGACGTCGTAGATGCCATTGAGGAACTCCTGGAGCTGGTCCGAGATGCTCATGAGCATGCGGTACTCGAGCACGAGGCGCAAGTACTCTTCCTTGTTCTCGTCCGTGACGTCAATGTCGCGGCCATTCGGCTTGAGATCCACTTCCGTGCCGTTCTCCATCATGATGCTGAACGTCAGGCAGAGGCTCTCGACGTTCCGGTTCGTCTTGAGCCACTTGCTGTTGCGGTGGAGGTCTTCGTCGAGGAACTCGAGGTCCGAGAACGAGATCGGGATGCCCAGGACGTGCTTCAGGAGCGGCAATGCGAGGTGCATGTCGAGCACGAGGCCTTCAAAGAACGCCTTGCCAATGAGGATGCCGGCCAAGCGAAAGTACTGGAGGTGCCGGTCGTTCTTCTCGCCCGAGAGCGGGTTGATCCAGTAGCTCATGTCTTCGCCTTTCGTCGGGACAAAGAGCCCCATGCGCTCGCTAAAGAGCTCTTTGCACACAATGCCAAACCACTCGCGCAAGAGCCCGCCGGCGTCAATGCCTGGCTCACCAGCGAACGTGATCTTGAGGTACGTGTGCAACGCCTCGGGCGACGCGGTCGAGAGGCGCTGGAGCGATTCTTCGAGGATGTTCTCGCGCGTCACCGCTGTTGTTGTTGTGAATGAGGAGAGAGGGCAAGTGAGCGGACGTGTTGATCAAGAGCGAGACAGAAGCAGACAGAAGGGCGACGTACAGAGCTTCGAGACTGCCTTCGTCACGGGTGTCGCGATGCGCGAGAGCTGGACGAGGAACCACTGCTTCTTGACGCGAAAGTCCATCGCCATGATGCCCTAGCGACAGATAGAAGCCACACACGCGTCGTTAGTCTACAGCTCATGACACTAAAGCAATAGATGGACAGACAGTGTCGGTCGCACCTCAAAGTCGATCGTCTCGCCTTGGTTCTTGGCATCCTGGACAGCTCCGAACGACTCCATGTCGATCGCGACTGCCAACACACACACAGGCACCCATCAGTCAGCCACAGTGCCCTCTAAAGCGACAGAGCTCTTGCTCCAGGACGCACCGTCTTCAGCTTTCTTCCACGTGAGGCGGCCGAGGTCGTCGTACTGCCACACAAAGCCCTGCGACCGGAGGTTGTGCAAGTCCGCGACGCTCTCGAGCGGCCCTGCGACCTGCACGCGACCGTTGCCCGAGTGCACGAGCGCGTTGCCGGACAGCGCCGTGTCGTTGAACGTGTCGGTGCTGTTCTGGCGCACCCAGTGGAACTTGCCGTCGGCGTCCTGCTTGCGCTCCCAGAGGCGTCGGCGAATCGCGCCGCGCTGGCGCTGCGAGAGGTCTTTGCGGATCGACATCGAGTTCAAGCGGCGCTTGAACAGCGCGCGCTGTCGAGCGCGCTGGTCCTCTTCAATGTGCTCGGGCTCGACGCCGCCGAGCAGCGCACCGGAGCTCTTGTGGCGCAAGAGGCGGCTCGACATGAGGAACCCGACGTTCGTGCCACACATGACGCAGGACTTGCGCGACGCGCTGTTCGAGTACGCGCACACGACGCACTGCCAGCCGCCAGCCTCTTCGCCGTTCTCGAGCACAGTGTTCTCGAGCTGGTCGCGCCGAAGGAGGCCGTCAAGGAGCGTCTGCGGGTCCGTGCCCTCGTCCTCGTCGCCGCTAAAGCAGCAAAAGTACACGATCGCGAGGACCGCGAGCACGACCGCAACGCAGAGGCCGACAGCGACCCACGTCATGGCAGTCACGAGGTCGTCTGCGTCCGATGACATCTCTTGTCCTTGCTCGACTCGATCGTTCGTTGTTCACACACAGCGCACGAGGTCGAGGCGATGATGAATATGAGCGGTCGTTCAGGTGAACGAACTGGCTCAAGCAAGCATCAAAAGCCTCTGTTTTTGAGTAGACTGATGAAAGTTGATTTTGTCATTATTTGATAGTCACACGTTTTGATACATATTTCAAATACAAACACACATCAATACTACTGCGAAATTGCATAGTCACGAATCGCACCCGAATGCCTTGGATGACGCGGATGACGCTTGCTTCACACGCTCACGGACAGCGACTCCTGTTCACGCACAAACATGCTGCTTGAGCACGCGCCATATTGCTTGCTACAGCGCGTTGCTTCATGTGCTGCGATTCAGTCGCGCTTGTGTCGTCCATGCACTCGCTCGTGAGACCTAGGTCAGTCCGTGTTTCGTGCTCGTGGCCACTCGTGGTGCACCTACCGCAACGACTCAAACAATGCGAGACAACAACAAACACATGGTCATCGTTCTACCCAAAGTCTCTCTTGCGCGATCGTCCTTGATAGAGAGATGCATGCCATGCAGCACGAAGCTCGGTTCACCTGTGAAGACGACTCGATGATGAAGACGAAGACGTTGTGTTGCCTGTCATTTCTGTGAATGCACAATTCTGATAGTGATGAAAACGAGAAAATGCAAGTGTCCCCTGTCAAAAGCGATTGTAGCCATTGAATGGTTTTCACCTCGAGTTAAGAGCACGTGAGTTGTCTCAGATGTTTGCCTTCAACTTTAAAACTGGTCCTTTCAAGTCACTACTCAGCTGGAAATGTCCCTCGCTAAAATGACACCAGTAAATTCAAACTAAAATCAGGGGCAAATAATATTCCCTCATTTTCCGCACTATCACCCATTGACTTGCATTTCAGTTTTTGGGTTGCCAGCACATCGAAAGCGGCCATCGACATCGCGAGAAGAGAAGCGCGCGAGTCTGCCATTCGCACGAGCGCTCCACGACTCGACCCAGAGCAGCACATACACACACATAGACATACAAGATGCCGGTGCTGTACGTGACCGTGCGCCGCGCGAGCGACCTCGCTGCGAGTGACTTTAGCTTCCGCGGCGGCAAGAGCGACCCGTACGTGCTCATTGATGTTGACCGGCAGCAGCGCAAGAGCTCGTGCATCAAGAGCGAGCTGAACCCAGTGTGGACGCCGCCCGAGCGGTTCCACTTTGACGTCGACGACGTGAGCCGCGCGATCGTGCACGTCAAGGTCTTTGACTACGACGCCTTGAACCAGGACGACTTGCTCGGCGCAGTCGTGCTCCCGCTTGCCAAGTTTGCCAACATGATGGGCCAGTCGTTCGTCGAAGTGTTCGCGCTCGACGTGCCCGCAGAGTTCGCAAAGCAGAAGCGTCGCAGTACGGTCGAGCTCGAGCTGTGCTTGAAAGCGCAGGACGACGGCGAGCGCACGCTCACGATGTGGGAGAACGAGTCGTGGGCCGTCGGCAAAGGCTGGGGCCCGTGTGACACGAAAGAGCGACAGCAGTGGAGCTCCGACGACGGCGCGCAGACGTCTGCGCAGTTCAGCGACATTGCGCCGCCAGTCCCAGCGAACTTGACCGGCGGCGGGTGGGAGTACTGTGCACAGCGCGGCGACGCGCACGGTTGGGTCTACGCGCCGTCGTGGTCGGGTCCGTGGTCTGCGACGAAGAGCCGTCTGAGCTTTGTGCGTCGGCGCCAGTGGGAGAACCACTGCAAGCCATCGGAGGCCGCAATCGGCGCGAAGCAGGGCTCAGTCATGTTCTAACGCGAGCGCCACGCGACTGAGTCGAGCGAGCGCGTCTACAGTCCACGCGAGCGAGCACACAACCTCTTGTCGTTGGCGATGTAGCAGCAGCAACAGCATCACAATCCTCCACCAGCAGCAGCAACTTCTCCGCCACACTCGCCATCGCCAGTTCCCTACACTGTCGTTCGTTAGATGTTGTAGACTATCAATCCCAGTCGCTCTCTCTGCGTCTTCGTGTCTGTCGATCCCGCCTGTGCGCATTGAGTGAGTGTACGTGCGTATTGCACCGGCTGCTCGCGTAGCGTGGCAACTTTGTTGGGTCGTTCGTGGCCATTGGCGCGCGCTCGTGTGCATGTAGCGACACCGAGTTCCTCGTTGGCGACCTCCACGTCACGCTCTACGGCGTGAACTAGTACGGCGTGCTCTGGAAGGTACGCGTGGCGTCCGTCCGGCCGTTGACAGCTCTCATACGAACACTCGCACGAGGACTCGATGGACCAACTTGTACGAGCGATCTCCTTTGTCACTCAACGCAGCAGGAGCGCGCTGAAGGCGACATTGCTGCTCTTTGTGTGAGTTGAACTGGTATGAAAGACTCGTCCATGATCTTATTCGGCTCAGCCCAGGACGCTAAGATGACAGCAAGAGCCGTCTGTGCGTTGTCTCTGTGAGCTCGAACGGCACTTCTTCACTCGCGCACTCGCTCTGCCGACGACAGAGCAACCAAATGGCAGCCCCGAGCGCACTGCAGTTCACGCACGCGCTCAAAGTCACGCTCACGCACGCGACAGACCTCGCAGTCGGCGACTACATTGGCAAGAGCGACCCGTACGTCGCGCTCTCGCTCGACGACGGCCAGAAAGCGCGGAGTTCCTGTCGTAGCGCGACGCTCGATCCAGTGTGGAACCCACCGGAGCACTTTGACTTCAAGCTGCGCGAACCAACAGACCGCCTGTTGCGCATCGACGTCTTCGATCATGACATCATCACGCGCGACGATTTGCTCGGGTCGGTCGTGATTCCGCTCAAAGACTTTGTCCCGCAAGCAACTGAAGGCGAGACGTTGAACGACGCAGCGGTGCGCTCGAGTCCGTCAAAGAAAGAGCTCCTTGCGCCACCACCAGCACCAGCACCGTCGCCTGCTGTGAAACCAACTGCGCCTCCGATCGCGACACCGAAAGGCTACACTCTCGACGTCCCAGTCGCGCTCAAGAGCTCGGTCACGTCGCAGAGCCAAGTGTTTCTGCGCATTGCGATCACGCCGCTCGACATCTCGGAAGTACGGCTCGAGATCTGGGAGAACGAGTGCTGGATGCTCGGCTCGGGCTGGAGCTCGGACGAGAGTCTCTTGTACTCGCACCGCCGGCGCTGGAGTCCAGAAGACGGCGCGACGTCATGTGATACGTTCGAGGCGATCGCTGCCAAAGTCCCGCTCGGGTTCCAAGGCTCTGGATGGAGCTTCTGCGTCGGCAAAGGCGACCGCGACGGATGGCTCTACGCATCGACGTTCGCGGGGCCGTGGTACGCCGAGAGTAACCCGATGACCCTCGTGCGTCGTCGCAAGTGGCTCAACGTCTGTCGGCGCATGCCGTCAACGAAAGCGCTCGTGTGACTGCGCGTTGGCGCTTTAAGACGCTGCTACTCTATCAAATACACAGCAGCTTCTATCTCTTTCAACTCGCTAGCATCACATGAAGCGTGTCGACAGCACCAGCACTTTCATGGCACTGGAGGTGAAGGTACTTGAAGTGCTTTGTTCAAAAATGATTCGATAAATGCATATGTTGTTGCAGTCAAAGAGCAATGTGTTTTAGCTTGTGAGTTTGTTCAGTTTTACATAAATAGCCATGAGCAATCTCCTTCCTCGCCAGCCACTCGGGTGTCCTTGTCGGCTACTCAAAGCCAAAGCCCGTGATCTCCATCTGAATGACCTGCGAAGAGAAGGAGCATCGACACCAACATTGTTAGTCCAACGATCCATACATCGTGAAAGCAGCAACAACAGGCATACCCATACAAAGGACGTACCAGTGTCAAGTACGTCACGAGGTCGTCCTTGGTCTTGTACACCGGCAAGTCGATGCGGTTGAAGCACGTGTGGGCGCGCGGACAGAGCCCGAGCGGCGGGACGCCAGGCGGCACGAGCTGGAGACTGAACTGGTGCACGTACCCGCTCGCGCTCGTGAGCGCTTTGAAGCCTTCGACTGGCACACGCGCCGAGCCCGTGGCGAACTGGAGCAGCCGCGCGCGCTCTTCGTCGCTGAACGCTTCGACCGCTTCCCAGAACCAGAGCACGGTCTGGATCTCAGCTTCGACGCCAGGGACGTCGTCCTCTTTTGCAAAGTGGAGCACGCGCGTGTGGAGCTGCCAGTCCTTGACGTTCAGGACCGGGAGCCCCGAGAGGAAGAAGTCGAGCTCCTGGTAATCAAAGACGCTCAGGACGCTCTTTGGGATGATCTCGTAGAGCCCCGCGAGGAGCGCAGCGAGCGGCTCCGTCACCGACCCGAGCATGCGGTACCGCAGCAGCAGCGCCAAGTACTCGAGCTTGTTCTCGTCGGTCACGTCAATGTCGCTGCCGCCAGGCTTGAGCTCGACGACACGATCCGACGCGCCGGTGGTGTCTGCGACGCTGAACGTGAGGCAGAGGCTGTCGACGCTGTCGTTGTCGCGGATCCACACCGCGCTGCGGTAGAGCTCTTCGTCGAGGAATTCGAGGTCCGAGAACGTGATCGGGACGCTCAAGAGGTGCTTGAGCAGCGGCAGCGCCAAGTTCGCTTCAAACACGAGACCCTCCAAGATCGCTTTTCCAATCAGCCGACCAGCAAACGTGTAATACTGAAGCCGGTCCGTGTCGTCGTCGACAGTCTCTGCGACGCTCGACGCCTTGTCGCTGTCTTTGTCGAGGCCATCGTGCGACGGCGTCGGCGTGATCCAGTAGCTCATGTTCTCGGCGTGCGTCGTCGTGAAGAGCCCGCGCTCAGCGCTAAAGAGCTCTTTGCACACGAGGCCGAACCACTCGCGCAAGACGCCGCCAGCATCGAGCGCCGGCTCGCCGACAAACGTGATGTTCAGGTGCTGCATGAGCGTCTTTGGTGGGACGTACCCGCCGAGTGCGACGATCGAGTCCTGGAGAATGTGGTCGCGACGGATCGTGATGCGATGGAGCGCCTCCATGTACGGGACTGTGATGCTCGAGACGCGCTGGAGGAGCCAGCGCTTCTTCTCGCGGAACGACAGCGACATGAGACCTTCAAAGTCCAAGTCGGCAGGCTCGACGCTGTTGCTCTTGGCGTCGGACGTGGCGTCGATCTGGACAATGACCGAGTCAGTCTTGCGCCACGTGAGCGCGCCGTCGTCCCGCAGCTCCGTGAAGAAGCCCATGGTCGCAGCGTTCTTGCGGTGGAGCTGCTCTGCGACCGTGCCACGGAGCGCGGTCGCTTGCGGGTGCTTGGTCAAGAATGTGTTGTTCCGGAGCTTGAGCAACAGCGACGCGTCGGTCGTTGAGGTGCTCTTCTGCAGCGCCGGCGACGTGTGCGCAGTGCGGACCCACACGAACGCGCCGTTTGGGAGCGCGACGCGCTGCCAGAGCCGCCGTCGGTGCGCACCGCGCTGCTTCTGCGTGAGCTGCATCCGGTTCAAGCGGCGGTACCGCAGCGCGCGCTGTCGGACTGTCGTTGCGAGCTCGACACTGTCGATCGAGCTCACGATGCCGCCTGCAGCGCCAGACGAGCTCCGGAGCAGCGGGATGTCGGTCGAGTGGAGCAGCGCCATGTCGCTCAGGAACGACGTGTTGTTCATCGTCGCGCCGCCGCCGCTCGTCTGGAGAACGGTGAGGTTCGTGTTGAGGAGACTGCCGTTGAGCAGCGACGCGTCTGCCGATGCACCACAGAGCGCGCACTTGTCGTGGTCCGGATGATTCATGTGGATGCACACGATGCACTGCCACTCGCTCGCGCCGTCCTCGAGCTCCGTGTCGACGAGGTTCTCGCGCAAGAGCAAGTCGCGGCCGTCGATCATGTCGATGCTGTAGCCGTAGAGCATGTCGTCGTCGTGCTCGTCGCTGCGGCAGTTGCGCGCGCAGAGCACGATGAGGCAAAAGAGCACAAAGACCGTGATGCCCATGACTGCGAGCATGAGGTTCACGCGCGTGCTATCGGTGCTCTCGTCCATCTTGACGCGGTCCTGTCAGATTGTGTCACGCGTGACGACGACAACGAACGACGACAGCGCGAACCGTGTGCGGAATAGCGAGCGCTTGAAGCGAGGGATGGATGTGAATGACTCGAGCGCTCGTGTTGCGCGCACGACCCACACGTGAGCGTGAGTGCAAGGTGTGTGACGGGCGTGTGAAGCGCGCCGGCGAGACCACGCGGTGGTGCGGCTGCGACGACGATCAAGAGCGAGAGCGAGTGCCATGAGCGTGTTATCCAAACCGGTCACGGATCTGATGTACCTCTGTAAATGCGCTATGCGCCTGATATGCATACAAATTTGAAGTGATAAAAATATGCGCGATACACAGAAACCTTTTTGAAAGACATGAACCCAGTCAACACGGTACAATGTACCGCACAAAACGGTACAGCGTCGTCAACTGATGTGCTGTACCCCCTCAAGTGGTACGTGTACCGCAATCGATTCTTTCTGACTTGTTGCGTCCACATTTACACGCTCACTTGCGCTTAGTATACTTGCCTCACATGGCTGCGCTCGACACTGCTCTCCCGCACGACTGCAGCAGCAGCAGCTCCGACTACGTCTGCTCAATCTGCGACCTCGCCGCCACCTGCACACGGCAGCAACAACGTCAAGAAGCGCTCATACCAGCTGCGCACCGACGTCACCGCACTTGACTTGCACCACAAACGGCGGCTGCGCTCGCTTGCTCTGCCTGCTGTTCCGTCACTCTCAAAAGAACGCGATGATCGACACCACGCCACCTCCGTCGCCGTCGCCGACAGAGACGACGACAACAGGAGCAGTAGCGGCAACAATGGAACCACCACCAGCTCCACCCGATGCACAGCCGTCGATAAGTCCCGTGGCTGCCGCGCATGCGTACTTGCCGCCGCACATTGTCGTGCTTGTGCACGGCAACAACGGCGCGCCATCCGACTTTGACGCAGTTGAGCGCGCGCTGCTGCGCAGGTTTGGCGCGGCACAGGTGCTCACGATCAAGTCGGCAGTGAACCACACGCAGACTGCACTCGGCGTTGAGATCGGCGGCACGCGCCTCGCACAAGAGGTCTACGAGACGATCTTCCAGTACGAGCTCCACCCGGGCGTCGAGTCGTACAAGCTCTCGATCGTCGCGCACTCGCTCGGCGGACTCTACGCGCGCTTTGCGATCGTGCAGCTCCTCGATTCGCTCCGACCGCTCAACATGAAGTACGTGAGCTTCGTGACGATCTGCACGCCGCATCTCGGCTCGCGGCGACCGCGTGGGGACTCGACGCTCAAGGTACAACGCGCTCTTGTCTGTCTGTTTGAGTGATCGGGCATCGCGTCTGTATGCCCAAGACACTCACACACACTCGTGCTCTGCTCTGTCTGGCGCTAGAACGTCTGGCGCATGGGCGTGCACACAGTGCTGGGGTCCCGCACGATCTATGGTCAAACAGGCATCGACCTCCTCGTCGACACGAAGAAGCCAGCAGACGAGCTCGACAGTAGCTCGGACAGCGACAACAGCAGCCGCGGCAGCAGCAACAGCAACAGTAGTAGCAACGCGCCGCCGCTGCTCGAAGCCATGAGCCAGCCAGGTACAATCACTCATTGTCTTGACTGGCGCTGCTGACTCGATGCTGTCGACTGATCATCACTCGTACAATCGCTGTGCTGACTCGATCGATCCACTAGACCTGGCGTTCCTCACTGCGCTCCAGCAGTTCCAGTTCGGGACGCTCGTGGCGATGACCGATGGCGACGTCGTGGTGCCGTACGCATCTGCGTCGATCCGGAACTTCAATCCGTACCCGAGCAATGCGCTCACGGAGCGGTTCAGCGACTGGCGCTGGCACATTCACCACTCGGGCTTTGCAACCGCAGTGTCCTTGGACTCGAATGGTTCGAATGACGATCGCCAAGCTGCGCTTGTCCGCCGCCTCGACGCACACGTGGACCAGGACGTTGCGGTCCCAGACATCACGCGAGGCGTAGACGTCACAACGAGCGAGCGGTTCCCGAGTGTCGACGGCTATGATGCGGACAACAAACAGGAGGTCGAGTTCTCGTTCGAGATGATCCAGAGTCTCCAGCAAGCTGTGCCGTGGCGCCGCATCGATGTCACGGTCGAGCCGCTCGGTGTGAAAGGCAAGCTGCGGCTGCACGACTGGCCGATCCACAAGATGCAGCCGCCAGGGTGTCGCGCAGACGAGTTTATCGACCTCCTCTGCACTGTGCTCGGTCACGACCATGCGATGGACGAGCTACCAGCGCCTGCAGATGCACCAGCAGACGACGCGAGTGTGAGTCAACCGAGTGCCGCTGCTGCTGCGACTGCCATCGGTCGCATCTTGGAGCGGTTCCAGAAGCGATCTGCGAGCAGTTCGCAGACGTCGAGCGACGGTGCGAGCGGCGCTGGCAACAGTCAGCTCTCGCCCACGAGCGCCGGCGTCGCTGGCACAGAGCCCAGCCCTGCAGTCAGCGACAGCGGCCGGAGCTCGTTTGTTAACACGGTCGGGCTCAATCGGTTCTTTGTCAAGTTGCAGCGCAAAGACTCTGCGACGCCGACAGCGACGAGCGTGCAGCCGTCGCCCACGACAAGCGCGAACGATAGCAACGCTGCGAACACACCGAGTCGCAGTAGTGAGAGCGAGACGCCGCGACTGTCATTTGGCGCTGGCTTTGCGCAGATGCTCGATCGGTTCCAGAAGCGCGCGACGAATGAGTCGGCGCCAGCGACGCCAGCCGCGTCTGCACCAAGCGACGAACCGACCGAGTCGACTCCAGCACGACCGTCGTCGTCGCCTGTAGCTTCCACAACACCTGAGGACGCGAGACGAGCGAGCGACGTCGAGGCCCAACCGCCTCCTAGTGTATGACACGTCTTCATAGCAACACGAACTGACTGACGCTACTTTTCGTCGTGGCTGTGCGTCGGCGCTGCGTGCTCAATGACGCGCTTCCAGGTCGCACGCTGCGCTTGTGGGATCGTCAAGCCCACGCGTGCGCACTTGTTTGTCGCGATGCCGCACGCGAGCTCGAGCGCTTTCTGCAGCAGCGCGTGTTGCGCGAGCGCTGCGATCGTTGCGCCAATGAACGTGTCGCCTGCGCCAATCGACTCGACGACGTTTGCGAGCGGCGTCGTCGGGATGTGCTGGACATTGGCAGGCGCTGTCGAGCTGAGCTCGAGGAAGTAGACGCCGTCCGAGCCCCAGGGACAGATCACTGCGCGCACACGCGATAGACTGTCGGTCGTGCTCGAGTCGCTTGCTTCGGAGGCAAACTCTGCGACGAGGAACGCCGCAGCGCTCGCGTACTTGAGGTTGTCGCGCACGTAGTCCTTTGATACAAAGACAACATCACTCGCAAGTGCGAGTCTAGGACACGGCATCGTCAGTCGCGCTTGCTTGGCTCTCGTCACAAAGAGAGATAGAGATACAGGATGAGGGCACACGCACCGCTTTGCGAGCGTCCAGTCGTAGCGCAGCGCTTCGATCTCGACCGAGATCGTCGTTAGTGGCGTCTGATGTCGCACGTGCTGCATCATCTGCAGCACTGCGTCCATGTTGCGGCCTTCAAAGTGCGTCCACACAGTCGCGCCTGCGCTCTGCGTCCAGAGACGCTGCGTCGCAGTCTCAAAGTCCGCGACTGCGAGCTCGTCGAGGTTGCGATAGTGAACGATCGTGCGTGAGCCGGTGGCGCGACTCGCAAGGATGTACTATGAGGCACTCGTTGCGTTAGTGTCTTGTCAGTTGGTCTGTGACTCTGGTGTGGATCGACCAACGCGACTGCAGCAAACACTGTGAAGCGTGAGGGAGGACGCACCGACATGGGCATTGCGCCGCTCGAGAGGACGGTGCTCGTGGAGCAGTCGACGCCAAACTGCTGCAGCGCTGCGTGCGCAAACGCAGCGTCTGGGTCGCGCGTCGGGTCTGTCGTCGTGCCGACCCAGTGGCACGAACAGCCGAGCTGCGCTGCAACGACCTGATGGAGCAGGAACAGCCCATGAGACCGAATGGATCGCTTCGCATTCGTAGACAACATACAAGAAGAGAAGTGAGACGCACCAGTGCATTCGCTACGTTGCCGCCGCTAGGAGCGAGCATCCACAGCATCGTATGAGCGTTCGTTGTCAGACTAGAGTGTCTACCAGCTCAATCAGCATTGTGCTCTACGTACCGGCACTTGCGCCGCGCGAGCGAGCGCGTCTAGCGCATGAGCATTGACGGTTAGTTTGTTTGCATGTGGCAGCTCGTTGCGACTGCGTCTCGACGGCTCCATGCAGCGCTACGAAAGGAACAACGTACCTTGGCATCCTCTGCGTTTGTTGGAATCGAGCGCGTTGGCAGTTCACATTGTGTCAGTCAGTCTGTCGGTCACAGCGTCCAGTCGTTGCGTGTACGAGCCACACATAGAGAGACACAGACGCACCATTTGGGAACGCAGCGACCTCGTCGATCACGTCGATCGCGACGATGCCGACGCCGACGACCTCGACCGCCATGTTCTGCTTGATCTGCTTCTCTCTTGCACACGTTGCGGCTTCAAGATCCGCTAAAGTACGATTTCGTCATGCCTCTCAAACTTGCCTCTCGTTGTTGTCGTCGTCGTGTTCATCTTGTGTCGATGTCGTCGTGCTCCTGCGTCCATTCTCTAGTCGCTCGCGTGCACTGACAGCCTACGCACACGTTGTGCTTGATCTGGTTGCACCGTCTTAGGCTCAGGCGCTGTGATTCCCCCGAAGTCACCGAGTCAATGTCTCTTGAATACGAACAACGGATGCGATTGAATGACGCTTGACGACAGCGTCGCAACGAGTCCGTCAGGCGCTCAGACCTCGCGCTTGAATGATGGCACGATCGTGTGCATCGACGTCTTGTTGCTCGTTGTTGTAGTTCGGTGGCGATCCAGTCTAGATGCCAGCTGCCTTTGCAGCCACAACAGACAAAGACGTCGAGGACTCGCATCTGCTGCCTGCCACTCAAAGCGGCTCAGATGAGAAGACTCAACTGAGCACGATCCAAAGCTACGCATGTGCGTGTGTGGTGACGAAACGACCTTGTCATAGTACTCGCTGTTGAATCGGACAAGAGAGTCTTTGCTCTGGGTCGTGCATCGCGATTGCCCGAGGCACCACGGACGCTCGTTGACAAGCAAGTGCAGCACAGGACAATCGAGAGGCATGCCTCCAGGCACGAAGAAGCAAAGCAGCGCTTCGGTGTCGCGTCATCGTCGAGCTCCAGGCGAGAGACTTCGCAAGGAAGAGAAGCTTGCGCGATTGACAGGAAGCGTCGTGTCTCGAGGATGTCCAAAACACAATTCTGGCATAACGTGTATATTGTATGCAATGACGCAATCATTATGGAGCGAATAAGATCTAATTCTAGAACGACGTTCTCGAAATAGCTTCCTAGCGACATACACATACATCGTCGCTGACGTCGACACGCATGCGCTTGGTTTCGTGCTTTTGCGCTCCTAGCCTTCTCGTGTGCTCGTCGAGCCCATTCTGCGACTTACTCAGCAGCTCCAACACCACTACTACCACCACAGCGAACGAACCACAGCCTGCTAGGCGAGAAGAGCCACATTATCTCTCACGAGCACTAGCTCCACGATGTCAACTCCACCATCACAAGGCGCTGCTGCGACTGCAAGCACCAACAGCGCGACGGATCCGTCAGCGACGACAGCGCGCAGCTTCACGGCGTTTCTCCTGCCGCCGCCCATGACGTTCTACGTCCAGCTCGGCAACGGTCTCCAGCTTGAACTCATGCCGTCGCCAGAGCGTCTCTTGAGCTCGTTCCTGAACGCCGGCGCGACGGGCGTCCCACTCGTGCCAATCGTGTTCACTGCGCCGTTTGGTGCTGGCGGCGACTCGGACGCGATGATGCGCGCGATGCACGAGCTCTTCATGCGCAGCCAGAGCGAGCAGCACGGTCCTCCGCCGACGAGCAAGTCGTTCCTCGCCAACTTGCCGCTCAAGACGTGGAACACAGCGACCTGTGCGACTGAGAAGTACACAGACTGCGCGATCTGCTTGAGCGAGTACGAGACAGACGACCAAGTCATGTCGCTTCCGTGCGGCCACGCGTTCCACAAGGACTGCGGCATGCCGTGGCTCGTCGAGCACAACGTGTGTCCGACGTGCCGGTACCAGATGCCGACGCAAGAGGCCGACAAACCAGCAGCAGACGCCGCTGTTTCGAGCGACACTACCACTGCTACAGATGCACCAGCAGCAACCGCAAGCGAGAGCGAGCAGCAGACCGAAGAGACTCGCGAGCCAGAGGAAGAGCCGATGTTTGAGCGCATGTTGCGCACGCTCCTTGGCGTCCGACGCGAGCGCTCGCCAACGTTCTCAGAGCCGCAGCCAGCGCGTGCTGTGCGCCAGCGCATGGACGACGCAACCGAAGTCGTCACGCTGCCTGGTGCAGTGTCGACCGACGACGAGAGCGCTGCGACTGACAGCGACGCTGCAGCGCTCGACAGTCTGCTCGAAGAAGAGGCGAGCAGGTTCGTCGAAGAGGAGAACGGCAAGCGCCTCGCTGCGACGAGAGCCACCGACGACGACCATGACGCTGCGATTTTCGATGCAGTTGACGTCGACGAGCTCCTGCGCGACTCGCGAACGACGCCTTTGTAAGATGTCGTCGTCGCTTCAATCGATCCTCGAGCGAGGAGACGACGACGATATTGTAGTCTACTAAGTTAATGATCAGCACATCTTACTTTATCACGTTGCTGATGAGCGCTTGTTGGAGAGTGAGGAGAACTCAAACGTACGCGCACTGTCGTTGAGGTCGACGCTCATGCACTACTCCCTACTACTCCCTACTACGTCCAACACAGTCATCATGTCAATGGAGCCAGCAAATTAGAATTTTTATTGCTGTTTGTATCAAACATGTCGAATTTTCTCCATCATCACATGTCAATTCGATGCTCTAGGTTATGAACAATAACGCATGCGTGCGCTGCAAGATCTCGATGACCACACAGAGAATACAAAAGCAAGAGCACGCGAGCTAGCTAGATAGAACAGCACGCACTGAATGTGAGTGCTCTCATGCTGTGATTGACTTACAAATATTCAATGCAAAAGACGACGACTAGACCAGGAACTCGCACAAGACCACTTGATGAACACTCATGCAGCAATCGACCGATGCTAGTACTCTGTAAGTGCGTAACGCAGACGAAGATCACAACACACGTTCGCGAGCTCAAGCAATAAATCGAATTATCAAAACTGATAAAATTTGATTTGATTGAGAATGACAATATATTGATAATTTAGATTGAACCTAATTCATGGAGAACAAAATGATAACTATTAATCTTATGAGCGTGTTTCTTTTGTATTGCTTGTCGTCGCTGTTGAAAGAGCTCGACGGCCAAGTATCATGTCATTGTGCATTTTGAATCGTCTCTCACAACTCACATACTCCAATCCTTTCGCTGTTACCCTGTGGGGGAAGCACTCCGAGGACACCACACTCATGCAGCAGGGTCCGAGGGCCAACGGTACACAGTTACATACGTTGTAATGGGTTAAGTCCCTCGCCCTCGGATGCGCTCAGCATGTTTAAGTGTTTGTGAAGTGCAAGGTCATCCTTGTACGGAGTGTTCCAGGCTTTAACGAGAAAAGGACAATGCTTGTGTGTTGACTTTGAAGTCACAATAGTAGAGTAATTAAATGATATTTAGGAACAATGAAATTTTAGTATCAAAACAGCACCAATTAAAACTATATTTTTCGTTG
The DNA here is from genome assembly GCA_003730235.1 of Pythium guiyangense. Lineage (NCBI taxonomy): Eukaryota > Oomycota > Peronosporomycetes > Pythiales > Pythiaceae > Pythium > Pythium guiyangense. Next base: position 390,221 of record QXDM01000010.1, read on the forward strand.
GCGAATCAAGGGTCTGATAATTATTTAAAAAGGCAATGACGTAGACCACACAAGTTTGGTTTTCTTGACTCATATGAACTTGAGTGGTCCACCCAAGTTCGTATGCGAATAGAAAGGTTCGTTATGCAAAATGCAAATCGGCGCAGATCCATGTTTCCGATACTACCATTTTCCAATTGACACCCTGCCAGCACAATGAGCGCCGCATCTCCTGGCGAAGTGGATACAGCCTTGACGAAGCACACAGCGGGGCAGTTGTTCGCTGAACGGCTTCAACGTCGCAAGACGGAGCACACGACAGTGATCAAGATGGGCTTTGCGAAAGTCTGCAAGAGCGCAGCCATGGCCGATCTGGTCCGAGACTGTGTGCAACGCTGCAGTCTGATCGCAGTCGAAGCGTCACTACTCGCGCCGTACCATGAAATTCGGGTGATCGACAGCGATGAGCAGCTCCCAAAGCACAACCAGACGTCCTTCAATCACTGCGTCAGCTCTGTAGCAAGCTTTTCGAACGTGCGCTTCTGTGAAGGACGCTCGTTTTGCAGAGTCCGCGGCGTTGTTTGATAGACTTCGTCCAGCTGGGTACATGCCTGTGAAGCGGCACAAAGGTCTCCAACAGATGCTCCAGTACATCCGCAACCAAGTGTACGAGAACTTTGAGGCCAGCATCCGAACCAATATCGTCAGTCGACTGCGACGGTAGCTTCGCATGAAGCTCGTTCAGCGTTCTACTACGAGCGACGTCACGACAGCACCAAGCAGCGCCAAGTTCTACACCGACTACAACGGCAGTAAGACTAGTGTCGGCAAGAGCCTACTCGCGCTGCTCACGAAGGCGTGCTCGAACGCTGGTCACTCGGTCGCAGAGTACATGCGTCAGTTCCGGCGCTTTGACAGCGACAACAACCCGATCCCGCCAGCCGAGCTCGAGTGGATAGAGTCGCTCTGTGCTGATGTGTGCTCGCAGATCGGCACGTCAACAGAGCATCCGCGTCGACCAACAAAAGACTTGGTGCACTTCCTATACGCTGCTCTGAGCCATCGAGATTTCAACGCGACCGTGACCAAGGACAAGGACTAGTTCCGGTACTTCACGCTGCTGCTACCACAGAAGCAGATCCGAACGATCAACATCAAGATCGACACAACCGGCCTCAAGCTGATGCACGACGAGCTTCTGCGACAACAACGACTGACTCGCCAGATCAAGCTTGTTTGAGGCGTTGATCCAGTTTCTGGCGTTGTGCCTCCACCACTAATAGCTGCACCTGCGGACCCACCAGTCGACACTGACCTCTGGGATCACTACTTTGACATGTCGCTCGCTAGGCGATCGTCTCGCAAGACGTTTGTCAAGTTTCTCGTCACAGATGGGGTCAGCGCGTTGCTGACGTTAACGTAACCCAAATCATCTCCTGCCAAGCCGCTCAAGGTCGAAGGGCTCGGCTTGGAAAACCGCCGTGTCGTCGCTGTTGATCCAGGTCGCTGTCCGACCTTCACTGCTGTCGTGAACAACAAGGCAGCTTGGGACGATCTCCACGTGCTCGATTGCAACACGACCAAGTTCCAGACGTTCTCATGGAGTGCCGCTCAGTTCTACCACGAAGATGGGTACGCCAAGCGCTCGAAGTGCACTACAACATGGACGAAGAAGGATCGTCAAGTGTCGACGTTCTTCCAGCATGTGCAGGACGCCAAGACAGCTCGCTTTGACCTCACCGTGGCGCACGCCAAGCACGTGCTCGCAAACCTTGCGCACGTCATGCAGTTCTTCAGTGCGAAGCGCTTCCGACGTCTCCGGTTCAAGACGTACATCAAGATGCAGAAGGAGTACGAGAAGATTACCCGCAACCTGACCGACGCACGCAAGGACACGATAGTCGTCGGGGGTGACGCGAACTTTGCGTCTACTGATCGAGGCACCCGAGCCGTTCTGACGTCCAAGCTCCGATAAAGGTCGGCGCTTGTGTCCAGACGATCGACCAAGACAGTTGTGCTGCTGCTGCTCTTCGGTGATGAAAGAGCGAGAGATCGAGCCAGGTAAGAGTTCCTGGACTCTGCGCGTTTGCTCAAGCAACGTATGTCAACGCAGAGTCTGGGATCGCAACGTCTGCGCAGCGATCAACATTCTCCGCCTCTTTCTCTGTCGCACCAAGGGCGAGCTGCCACCAACTCCGTTTCGACAAGCCTCAAGAAGTGACCCATGACTTTAGTCTAGGAGTCACGCCCCCATCGCTTGGTTGCGATGCAGTTTACTCTGCGGTATACTAGGTCGGATGCCCTTGTTTTTCGCACTATTGGAATTGTGCTGTTTGAGCGAGAGATCCAATGTGTGTGGTGCAGTGTGGCGCATAAGACTATATATGTAGTTTATCTATTTAGTAGGACGAGATTTGAAAGCGCGCAATCCCCCGTCTGCACGAGCGAGCGAGCGTCAAAGCCAAACGAAGAAGTCGCGCGAGCCACGTCCACCACTACCGTCCGTCCGTCCGTGTCTTGACCATGAGCTACCGCGGCATGAACCCGAATGCCGAGATCGTGAGCAAGTCTCAGGCGCTCCTCGTGAACGTGAGCGCCGCGAAGGGCCTGCAGGGCGTGCTCAAGTCCAACCTCGGTGCGTCTCGGCGCGCTCGTTTGTGTGGCTGTGCGATCTTGTGTGTGCAGTCGCGCCATACGCTGCACGCATGCTGCTGTAGATTACATCGACTCACGACAATCTCCCCACAATTGCTGCTATCGGTGGTACGCAGGTCCACGCGGCACGCTCAAGATGCTCGTCGGCGGTGCTGGTCAGATCAAACTCACGAAGGACGGCAACGTGCTGCTCCACGAGATGCAGATCCAGCACCCGACTGCGGCGCTCATTGCGCGCGCGGCGACGGCACAGGACGACATCACGGTACGTGCGTGTGTCCAGAGGCATTGCCACTAGCAGTCTGTGCTCACGAACGCGCCTGCGTCTGTACATTTGATGCGTAGGGCGACGGCACGACGTCGACTGTGCTCTTCATCGGCGAGCTCCTCAAGCAGGCCGAGCGCTTCTTGGCCGACGGCTTGCACCCGCGGATCCTCTCGGAGGGCTTTGAGCTCGCAAAGGACGAGGTCCTGCGCGTGCTCGAGACGCTCAAAGTCGCGAAGAAGGACATTCTGAAAGACCGCGAGCTCCTCTGCTCGGTCGCGCGCACGTCGCTGCGCACGAAGCTCGACCAGTCGCTCGCGGACCAGCTCACGGAGATCGTCACGGACGCCGTGCTCACGATCGCGCAGCCAGGTCGCCCTGTGGACCTCCACATGATTGAGATCATGCACGTACGTCTCGATCGCATCGCTCTCGCTCTCTCTCTGTAGCTCATCGGCACTCACACGTGCCGCTTGTCCTGATAGATGATGCACCAGAGCAGCAGCGACACGCGCTTGATCAAGGGCCTCGTGCTCGACCACGGGTCGCGCCACCCAGACATGCCGACGTCGCTCGAGAACTGCTACATCATGACGTGCAACGTCTCGCTCGAGTACGAGAAGAGCGAAGTGAACTCGGGCTTCTTCTACAACAGCGCAGAGCAGCGCGAGAAGATGGTCGAAGCCGAGCGCAAGTTCACGGACGACAAGGTGAAGCAGATCATTGAGCTCAAGCGCGAAGTCTGCACGGACGCGAACAAGAAGTCGTTCGTGCTCATCAACCAGAAGGGCATTGACCCGCTGTCGCTCGACATGCTCGCGAAAGAGGGCATCCTTGCGCTCCGCCGCGCGAAGCGCCGCAACATGGAGCGCCTCACGCTCGCATGTGGTGGCATGCCGATCAACTCGACCGACGACATGGACGAGTCGATGCTCGGGTTTGCCGGTAAAGTGTACGAGCAGACGCTCGGCGAAGAGCGCTACACGTTTGTCGAAGACGTGCAGCACCCGCAGTCGTGCTCGATCTTGATCAAGGGCCCGAACGAGCACACGATCGCGCAGATCAAGGACGCAATCCGCGACGGCATCCGCGCAGTGAACAACGCGATCGAAGACGCTGGCGTCGTGCCAGGCGCAGCGGCGTTTGAGCTCGCGGCGCACGAAGCGCTCAACAAGTACAAGACGACCGTCAAGGGCCGCGCAAAGCTCGGTGTCCAGGCGTTTGCGGACGCGCTGCTCGTGATCCCAAAGGTCCTGGCGGAGAACTCGGGCCTCGATGTCCAAGACACGCTCATTGCGGTCCAAGAGGAGCACGCGAACTCGGGCGAAGCCGTCGGTATTGACCTCTTTACCGGCGAGCCGATGCTCCCAGCGGCAGAAGGCATCTGGGACAACTACCGCGTGAAGCGCCAGTTCATCCACTTGGCGACGACGCTCGCGTCGCAGCTCCTCCTGGTCGACGAAGTCATGCGCGCAGGCAAGCAGATGGGCGGTGGCGGCGGCATGCAGCCAGAGGAGTAGACGCGTCTTTGATCGCAGCGAGCGCGTCTCGCATGCGCACACAGGACCAACTGGACTAGTCCGTCGTCTCCTCTCTCAGCTTCAGTCTCTTCCTCATAGTATATCCCCATTATCCACGCAGTCTTCGTGTGAGTGACCGTTCTTTGTGGGAGTGCGACTGGACCAGAGGACCACGAGCGAGAGACTGAAGCGCATGGAACGATCGATCATGTGTCGCGTGATGTGCATTCGTTCACTCGCGACGGCGCAAGAAGAGCAAATAGAAGACTGTGATGTCAGTCACTGCGAGTGCGATGATGATGAGCCAGAGCACGACCTGCGAGACAAAGCGATGGCTGTGAGACCGAGTCCTAGTACATGAGAACGCGCACATGTGTGAATGAATGAAAGACGCACCTTGCGGCGGTACGCGCGGTCAGCGATCTTCTGGAGCAGCGAGCGCACTTCGCCAGTGATGCTCGACGTCTCGCGCACCATGCCTTTCACGTCCTGGAGCTGCGAGCGCTGGAGCTCGAGGTCAATGAGCACGTTGCGCGCCGTCTCTTCCGACTCGTGCATCGTGCGCTTTGTCTGCTCGAGCTTGTCGGACGTGCGCAGCAGCGCTTGCACGCTCTGTCATCACCGTAGGCACATGCGCATCCATTAGTCACTCTCTCTTCATACAACAGTAGCACACTCTGGCACTGCCATAGCAAGCACTGCCACGTGCATATACGTAGTGATCGACACAGAGCAAGTGTCACACACACGCACCTGGTCATTCGAGAACGTGCTGTAGTTGTTCATCGTCGGGTTTGCGTCGCCAGCAGCGGACGTTGGACTGCGGTTTGCGAGATTCCGGCTATGCGCAGCGCTATTGCCGTTGCTGCTCTTGGACGTGTTCACGTGGAGATCGCGAAAGCTGCCTTCCATTGCCGACGACGACGACGACGACGACGACGCTCACGCGCTTGCTCTAGCTGCTGCTGCTCTTGTCTGCCGCGTCTTCTTCGACGACCAAGTGGATCGCTCACACAAATACAACATGCAATAGAGAAGAAAACGAGGTATCTATAAAATCAGGCATTTCGTAAATCGGTCACCGAGTTACAACAATCTGTCTTGAGCTCTGGAGCTGGAGCTGCTCAAGTCTCCAGGACTGCTCGACACCAAGCAATGTGCTCTAGAGCTTCGGAACTGCTAGGTCTCCAGGACTGCTCGATGCCAGAGCTTCCGACCGATGTAAGTCTGAGAGCGGCCGCCACATAATATCTTGTGTCGCTGCGTAGGCGCCATCGAGTTCGATCGTCAACACACTACTCGCGAACCGAGTCTTGGGGCTTGAGAACTTGCCGCCTGCGGTGCTGCTACGACCACTATTTAACACTTCACGCGCTTGACTCATCAATGTCACCGTCAACCAAAGACACACAAGTCAAAGGAAACAAAGATCAACGCGAGAGTTCTAGTGATGCAGGATGTGGATTCGTTACAGCACACGACAGTCGACCAGCATGCATGCTACGACCGATGTCGGAGACATGATGCAGTCGACAAACAGACTTAGGAAACACGGAACAGTGAGAGGTCGAGAGCGCTCGGATCAGCGTCAGTGCGAGCGCTTACACGCACAGCTCGTGCTTGTCGCCCTTTCCGCTCGACTTAGGCACCGACGCTGCTGGCGTCGGAGCTGGACCAGCAGCAGTGTTGCTCGACGGGATGTTCTGCTTCGGGCCGTCGTAGCCGTGAACAGCGCCTGGGACACCTCCGTCGTTCGGGGTGGATGCGCCAGGCGTCTGGCCCTTGGCGCCGCCACTGCTCGTCGTGGCAGCCGGCGTCGGGTTTGGCACTGGAGCACCACCAGTCGGTGTCGATGGAACTGGCCCCTTCGAGCCACCCGCCGGGGTCGATGGCGCCGGCGACTTGGCGCCACCACCGCTCGTGGTAGCGGCAGGCGTTGCCACTGGCACCGGAGCACCACCAGTCGGCGTGGTCGGAGTCGGTCCCTTCGAGCCACCCGCCGGGGTCGAAGGCGTCGGTCCCTTAGCGCCACCCGATGGAGTCGTTGCGGCAGGCGTTGGGACAGGAGCATTGCCCGCCGGAGTTGTTGGCGTCGGTCCCTTGGAGCCGCCAGCCGGCGTCGTGGCGGCAGGGGTGGCGGCCGGTGGCACAGTCTCTCCAGTGCTTGACGATGGAGGCTTGGTTCCTGGGGTGGTCTTTGCAGGAGTAGGTGCTGGCGTCTGCTTAGCTGGCTCCGTTGGAGCAGGCGTCATCTTTGCCGGCTCAGTTGGTGCCGGAGTCTGCTTAGCCGGCTCGGTTGGTGCCGGAGTCTGCTTAGCCGGCTCGGTTGGTGCAGGAGTGGTCTTAGCTGGCTCCGTCGGTGCTGGCGTCATCTTTGCTGGCTCAGTTGGAGCAGGCGTCTGCTTGGCTGGCTCAGTTGGCGTCGGCGTGGTCTTGGCTGGCTCGGTTGGCGTCGGTGTGGTCTTGGCCGGCTCCGTTGGTGCTGGCGTCTGCTTTGGCGTGTTGGCCGTCGATGCAGGTGTCATCTTTGGCGCCGGAGTCATCTTCGGCGCGCTAGTCGTTGGGACTGGCGTGATCGTTGGCGCAGTCGTTGCTGGTGGCTGCGTGGATTTCGACGACGGCTCTGGTACTGGCACCTTGGTGCACGGCTTGGTCGCCGTCGGCTGCTTCGACGGGTACTGGTCCAACGACGTCTGCGACGCTGGGTTCGATGGCTTGACTGGAGCTGGCGCAGTCGAGCCGCTCGCTGGCGTCGCAGTCACGATAACTGGGTCCGCCGGCTTGGTGTTTGACGTGGACGAGGCGCCCGAGTTCTGCTGCGGCGAGGTGTTCATGTTGTTGCTGCTTGACGCCGCCGGCGAGTCGCCACTCGCAGGCTTGGGCGTCACGACGACAGAGCCGCGGAAGTTTGTGCTCGAGGCGCCGTTGCCGTTGTTGCCGTTGTTGCCAATGTAGCTGTTGCCGTTGTTGATCACGACGTTGCCGCCGGCAGTCGGGAATCCGCCAAAGCTGATCTGCGCGCTGCCGCCGTAGCCGCCGCCGAACGTCGCGTCAGCGTTTTGCGCAGTGAGCGCTGCGACGACTGCGACTGCTATCGTGATCTTCTTGACGCACGCAAAGACCATGGTTGCTTGCGAGAGATGGACAGTAGTAGTGACTTACTGGGTCGGTACGTCGCTTGGGTGGGCGTCGAGTGTGAAGAGAGAGAGCGAGAGTCCTATCCGATGGGACTGCTGCTGCTGCTGCTCGTTCCTGTGTGGAGACTGCTGCGGTGTCGGCAGAAATGGAAGTGAGCTTGGAAGTAGAGCTACAACTCGCGCGCGTGTGAAGAGCTCCGATAGCGCTTGAGCGACGCCAGTCATCTGCCTAGCCGTCCGTGAAAGAGCCGTGAAAGAGCCGTGAAAGAGCCGTAGAGCTGTAAAGGTCGTGTTCGTGCCGCATGACCAGCAGCAGCGATGGCGAACCAGCTGCGACGGCGCGGAAAGGAGCGGCGACCATGCGTCTCGTACGCCCAGCGACTTGAGCCTCATCGAGCGCGTCACCATCTGCTGCGACCGGATCTCTATTGACATGCATTTGATTTGCTCCCTCGCGCGCGCGGGACAGACGAGCGTCAGTCAGTCGAGCCTCTACACGAACGAATGTATCCATGTGCTTGTGCTGACTATCTCGCAAGAAACAAGTGTACAAAACAACTTACAACAGTATGCTGTGCCTCGAATGCATTTGTTGCGCGCGAGCGGCAACTGAAGGCGAAGCAGCAGCACTCGCAACAACAGCGCTCGCTCGCAGCGCACACACAAGCGTCGCTGCGTTGAGCGTCGCGAATGCTGCGCTTCACGTGGCGCAACGAAGTGTTGCTGCTGTCACTGTGAGCAATGAACAAGCTGCCGAGCGAGAACGTTCCGCCAATATTTGCTTGCACACGAACAGCGTCGTCGTGGTCTGCTGCTTGCTGGCTCGCTGCAGGATGTGTGCTGCTCGCCTTCTGCTAGTGCACTGCACTACAAGGAGATTCCGACGCTGCTAATCCAAGCGTGTTAGATTGACACCAAAAGCCTTGCTGTTCGTCCTGTGCGAGGACTATCGCGCTCTTGATGTCTACTCTCACACGATCACTGCCACTGCCGCTCGTGCTCTTCGTCCGTACGAGCCGACTCGCATGTTGACATCGCTTGTTGCATTACTCAAGTGATCCTGTCCCTGCATTTGCTATCACTGCCTCTTCATCCGTGCATGCTCTGAGCTCCAAGACTTGTTTTCTCCTCTGTCACGAGTCATCAAGTCCCTTGGTTGATCAACCACCGCATGTGCGCATTGAAAGCGTCTGGTGGACACTCCACCATGTGCCGAGCCCACAACGTTGAGCCACGTACTCATCACTCGCGCACTCAAGCGCTTCAGTCGCAGTCACAAGAGAGATCGTCAGCCGAGCAGCGAGGGCTCTGACTTGTGTCCCAGCACAAACAACACAGCGCTGGGGTCCGATCGCTCGACCACGTTGCGTGGACGACGCACACATAGCATTGTATGTAGAGGCGCTCCAGAACGTGCTCTACAGACCAGCAGTGTCTGTGTAGCGCTCCGCACAGCGTCGTGAACGAGTTGCTGCGGTAGCTTTGATTGCGGTCGTTAAAAGAACACGACGAGAGCTGTGACGTTGTCACCACTCCGGCGCGCGAGTGCGGCATCGACGAGCACGCGTGCAGCGTTCGGGTGCTCGCTCTCAGGCAGCGCGCTCACCAAGTCGACGGCTTCTTGGTCGCTCATCTCGTCCCACACGCCGTCGCACGCGAGCACCATGAACGGAAAGTCTTCTACTGGCTCGAGTCTAAGGCGACCAGTCATACCCAGCAGGTTCTTGTCCTTAGCCTTGAACGTATCAGTGGTGCCAAAGCACTTGCGACTGCGAGCGAGACGCACCTCGTTGCGCTCGTATCGGGCTTTGCGAGCACAAACTCTTTCAAGTCGCGGTCGCCAAAGCTCCTGAAGGACGGAATGTGTGGGTTCCAGACAGAGAGTTAGAGAGACACAGTATCAGTCTGGCGCGTCACGACACTGCGCACGTGCGTACCGTGCGACCGCCAAGACCCCTGCGACGCGCTGCTGGAGCACAAAGCCGCCGTGGTCGATGACGCGCGCGAGCTCGTCGGGGTCATCGGCTTTGTGGTCCTATCAGGAGAGAATGACAGCGCCTCGCTCACGTGAGCGCGACGAGCGGTTCAGAATGCGGACAGCGTACGAGAACCACGGCCGCACCTTTGTGAGACGCACTGCTGTGCCATTGTGAGAGATGACTGCACGACTGGCAGCAGATCATACATGACTCGAGTTAGTGGCTGAGCTACAGACACTAGTTGCGAGATTGCGAGTCGCGTCGTACGCACCTGTCGCCAACGTTCGATGTGAACAGCATGCGCTCGCCGCTCGGCTGTTCGAGAAGCAGCGCTGTGACTGCAGTCGAGCCTGCGGCAGGTGGACACGTCGTGCACACCTCCATGTCGGTGATCACGTACGCTCTGGACAATACAACAGTCACGACAGAGCACGCGATTGTCAGTTTGCGTGTGCATTCACATATGAGAGTGCACTGCAACGGTGCATGTGGTGAATCGTACCGCTCAATGCGCTGCTCGATGGTCACGTCTTGCTTCTCGACTGGTGCGTCACCATCTTCGCTGTCTGCGTTAGCCATCTCTTCTTCTTCGTCGTCGTCGTCCTCTTCACCGTCGTACAGGAGCTCTGTCGCGATGCGTTCATGGAGCGTGGTCTGGAGAAACACCGCCACGTCACGCCCTACCGCCGCGTTCACATAGCGTGAGCGAGCAAGCGAGTTAGTTGGAGACAGAAGCGTAGCATCAAAGCGGTGATCGCACCTCCGTGGCCGTCGTAGACGCCAAAGAAGCCGTTGTTTGGGTTGTGCAGGAAGCTGTCGACGACACGCGCAGTGTCCTCCATCGTCTTGCGGTGCTCGGGGTTCTGCGGCCAGCAACAAACGACAGCAGTGGTGGAACTCGATGCGTGCGTCTACTCATTAACACACAAGCGCAGCGAGCACGCGTACCATTCGCTCGTACACGCTCACGCAGCGACAGCAATTGAAGTCGCCTGCCATTGTGTCGTCGCTTGTCTGTTGCGAGTAATGCTCGCTTGTCAAGTGTGAAATTGCGCACTTGAGTCGCAACAGTCTGCTGTTTATAAAGGAATTTGTATGAACAAGTGCTTGGCAAGTCAAGCAACAAAGATAACAAGAGCAACAAAGCATGTCAAGCAAGACGAGAGGAGCAAGACAAGCAGACCAAGACGCAAGTAAACAAACGGCAAGCAAAGCGAGTGAGCTGTCATGAGAGCACATGACGAGAAAGAGACTGCGTGTTGATCGAGTTGCCTAGTGACGCGCGACTATCCGAAACAGCGCACACAAGCAGCGAGCTGCTGCGTCCAGCCAACGAGACGACCCACTGCCGCTCTCGCTCGAGTGCCAACTCCATGGGCAGTCAAGCCAGTTGATAGCCACGAGCGACGCGAAGACGTCAGCGCGCTGTCTAACGGTAGCGACGGAGCGAGAGCGTGTTGCGGCGCTTCCAGTTCTGGCGGTGCGACGAGCCCTGGATCTTGTTCGCGCGGTGGCCACGCTTGCGAAGACCACGGCCCTGGCGACCGGCCGACGTGAGGCCACGCTGCTGGCGGCCCTTGTGCACGGCGTTCGCGATCCAGTTGATGCGCGGGTCGCGACGGATCGTCTTGTGCGAGTAGTCCACGAGGATGACCTCAAAGTACTTGTACGTCGCGTCCTGGTTGATCCAGTACGAGTTGAGCACACGGAGGTTCGTGAACTTGTTGCCCGCGCGCTCCTCGGCCACCGAGCGGAGGTTGCGCTCGAACTTGAGCTGGTTGATACCGTGGTGCTTCGGCTTTCCGTACACGATACCCTTCGAGTTCGGGCGCTTGCGGCCACCGCGACGCACGGCCACGCGCGCAATCACGTAGCCCTGCTTCGCCTTGTAACCGAGGCGGCGCGCCTTGTCAACGCGCGTTGGCCCCGTCACGCGGTGGATCACCGGCAGCTGGCGGTACTCCCACGCGCGCACGCGGAGGAGGAAGCGGAGGACATCCGACTGCTTGCGCTTCCACAGCTCTTCGAGGTACTTGTACGCGCCCATGTTGCTCTCCTGGCTTTGCTCAAAAGGCTAATGAGCAGCACAATAGCTGTGACCAATAACGAGCGACGCGAGCGACTGTCAGCCAGTCGATGCTGTGCACACCATTTCTACACAAGTTGCACACCAAATGCACATCAACTGCACCACACCAAGTGTACACAACATTCATCTTGAACCTCGCTAAAGTACGAATTCAAAGCGTCGTATCCGTCGAGATGAAGCTGAAGTCGAGATTTTTTTACTTGATTAAACTATGAAGCATTTGTCATCTTGAAATCACTATGTAGCATATTCACTACAAACATCAAGTTGTGTGCGAATGCTCCGTTTTCACGTGGTTAATGTATGCAAATGCTCACTCGCATGTCGATTGTTGTTGCACTTGAACACGCATCGACCTGACGCATTGGACACTCGGACGACCAGCATCGTCACTCGAAGATCGTCGCTGTCGCTTGAACGCGCTCGCTCGCTCGCTGTACGACCACACCTGCATCACAATGGCGATGTCCCTCCGCTTGCTCTCGCGCGCTTCGATCGCGCGCACGGCGCTCCGCTCTGGCAACGGCGCGAGCGTGCGCGCATTCAGCGTCGTTGCGAACGACGCCGCGTCGCAGTTCCAAGTCGAGCTCCTCGATGGCGAGCACGCAGGCGTCGCGCTCTTCACGATGAGCCGCCCGGACGCGCGCAATGCGCTCGGGAAGCAGATGATGCGCGAGTTCCGCCAGGCGATGGACAAAGTTCGCTTCGACACGAACGTCCGCGTCGTTGTGCTCCAGAGCACAGTCCCCAAAGGTGCGACCTTGGCATGTTCATCACACATCCAATGACGTCGCTACTGGTACTAGCAACTAACGCCTGCAATGCATTGCTTTGTCTGCTTGTCGACAGTGTTCTGCGCTGGTGCGGACCTCAAGGAGCGCATCAAGATGACGCCAGAGGAGGTGCGTCGCAGTTACAACAGCAGTGATAAGAACCACTACCACCACACAGACACAACGCTCGAGACTGACACTCATGACGATCACACTTGCAATGAATCCAGGCGGCTGCAACTGTGTTTGGTCTCCGCAGCGGCTTCACGGAGCTCGAGCAGCTCCCGATGCCGACGATCGCTGCGATCGAAGGCGCGGCACTGGGTGGCGGCTTGGAGATGGCGCTGTCGTGCGACTTTCGCATCGCTGGCGCCAAGGCGCTGCTCGGGTGCCCTGAGACGTCGCTTGCGATCATCCCTGGCGCCGGTGGGACCCAGCGTCTGCCGCGTCTGATCGGTACGTCGCCCACATTGTTGTCCAGAACGCTCTAAGCTGGCAAGCGGCGCTAGAACTGACACGAGTGGCTCCTTTGAACGCATCACTGTAGGACTGTCGAAGGCCAAGGAGCTGATCTACACGAGCCGTCGCATTGGCGCCGACGTAGCTGAGAAGATCGGCCTCGTCGACTACGCCGTGAACGAGAACGAGGCGCTGAGCAAAGCCCTTGAGCTCGCGCGCGAGATCCTCCCGAACGGTCCCATTGGCGTGCGCATGGCGAAAGAGGCGATCACAAAGGGCATTGAAGTGGACCAAGCCACGGGCATGGCGATCGAGCGCGCGTGCTACGCGCAGGTCATTCCGACGAAGGACCGCATGGAAGGGCTCCAGGCGTTCCGAGAGAAGCGCAAGCCGAGCTACAAGGGCGAGTAGAGCCATCCGTCTCTAGGCTATACTCTGTGGCGCGACGTGTACACCTGTGAATACCATCGAGACGATACCATTGGTGTCCGACTACTGGCATCACGAAGCCCATAACGGAGACAGCGTCGAACTCATGCATCACAAGGTTGTCATGGAGCTCCGACAAGTTCAAAATGATAGCCACTGTGTCAATAGTGGACTGTTTAGTCCATTTCACTGTCATTGGACTCATCATCCTCGGTTGGGTCGGCCATGTCCACACATACACTCTGGACTAGCCAACAGATCGACCCGTCGCTCGTAAATGGAGGGTGTCCGTATCTCGTACACTTGACTCGCGACGACCAAAGAGCTCTCACATCCGCAATCGCCATCACTCTGTGACGACCCATAGCGCTTCGACCTCGACGATGCTCCGCTCTGCTGCGTGCCGCAGCGTCCTCGCACGCGCCGTGACTGCACGCGCTGCGACGAACGCACCAACTGCGCTCCCGACGCTGCGCCTCACGCTCACGAAGCAGGCGCACCGCAGCCGCGCGATGCCGATTGTCCACGCGCTGCAGACGCACGCGTTTGCGACGCTCCCAGGCAAAGACGATGACAACGTGGACGTCACGACGCCGAAGAAGACGTTCGAAGAGCTCATGGAGGAGAACGCTGCGCTGCGCAAAGAGGTCGCAGAGCTCCAGGAGAAGGTCAAGAACAAGCCCGGCAAGTTCATGGCTGTGATCTCGCAGTTTGGCATGCCGTTCCTCGTGTGGTGGACGACGCTGTACGTCGGCACGGGCGCTGCGCTGTACGTCGCATTTGACACGGGCATCATCGCTGGCGCGGACGCGATCAAGTTCATCATGGACATGGGGCTCGACCGCTTCATTGACGTGAACACGATCAACCCGACGTACGGCAACATCGCGCTCGCGGCGCTCCTGAACGAGTTCCTCGAGCCGCTGCGCTTCCCGTTTGCGCTCGCGACGATCCCTGCGGTCAAGCGCGTGTTCTCGAAGAAGACGCCAGAGGCGACGCCGCAATAGACGACAGCAGCAGCGGCTGCTCGGTGCATCCTGGAGCAAGAGAGAGAGAGCGTGTTTGGAGACGTAACACAAGCACGACCGTGCTGTTTCACGACTGTCTTGTGCGACTGCTGCTGGTCGCGGCCAGTGTGTGTATGATGCGGTGGCGAGTGATCTGTACAGCGTGCGAGTGTCGGATGCGCCTACGAGAGCTTCCACTGGAAGATCGAGCGGTCGTTGCCGCCGGTCGAGAGGAGGTACTTGTCGTCGTGACTGAAGCGGACGTTCGTGACGTGTGACGCGTGGCCGCGTCCAGCGATGAACTTGGACTGGCGCAGCATACACATAGACACAGTCCATCAGTCTGTGCTGCTCAGCCATCCGGCCTCTCTCACACAGAGAGACACGTAGGGACGTACGCCTTTCACAGTGCACGGATACCGAAAGAGCTTGACGAGACTCGAGTCATCGCCCGTTGCGAGGATCGTGCGCGACGCGGACGCACACACGGCGTTGATGTCTGTGCCGTCGGCGCACTCGGGCCAGATGCCCTGGACGGGCCACCCGAGCGTGCACGTCCACGTCGCCCACTTGACGTTCTTGACCGCCGACGCCGATCGGACGTGCTCGCTCGTCGTTGCGTCGCAGAAGAGGAGCTCGTACGCGCCGCAGTTGGACTGGACAAACTTGCTGTCGTCTGAGAAGTCCAAGTGCGTGATGTAGCTGTTGTGCTTGGCGAACGCCTTGCGCTTCTTCACGTCAAGCGCCTTTGCACCGCCGTGTGACTGAAGCGCGTAGAAGTAGATGGCGTTGTCGTGGGACCCAAACGCCACGAGCGAGCCGCAGGGCGAGTACTTGACGTCGCTGATCCACTCCTTCGCCGGTGCGTCTTCAAACAACACAGCAGGCGCAGCATCAAGGCTCTCGCTCGTCATGTTCAGGAGCAAGACACCGCCGTCGCGAGACTTGGCTTGCGCTTTGCCGCCTTTGCGCCGCACGCCAGTGTCGCCACCGAGTCCGACGGCAACGACAGCGCCGTCGGGAGCGATTGCACACGCACGAGCTTTCGTTGGCAAGCGCGCGAGGCGCGTGAGCTGCTTCGTAGCCATGTCCCAGACGCGCAATGTGCTGTCGTCGCCCGTTGTGATGAACTCGTGGCGCGTCGGATGGACAGCGAGGCCCCAGAGTTCGTGCAAGTAGTGGCCCGAGAAGAGCGGCCGGCCGTCGTGGAGGAGCGTCCCAGTCGCAACGTCCACTTCGACAATGTCGCTCGAGCGCGTGCCGATGAGCAGCTTGTGGCCATTGGCGCTGAGGAAGACGCTGCAGACGGCCTTGACGAGGCACCCGGCGCTCATGGCCGCCAGGTCAAAGCACTTGAGCGACTGGAAGCTCGTGTTCCAGAGCAGCACTTTGCCGTCTTTGCCGCCGCTCAAGAGCAGCGGCGACGCGTTGCTGCGACTCGCAACATCACCATTGTGAGCGTAGACGACAGTCGCTTCGCTGTCGTGGGCTTTCACGACCTTGGAGACTTCGTCGCCGCGCCAGACGTACAGCTCACCGCTCGCAGTGCCGGTGACAAAGTCCCCGTCCGAGCCAAACGCGCAGCCGCACGGGAACAACTGGAGCGTCCCGCGCTTGCCGACGCGTCCGCGCTTCGCCACGAGCGTCTTGCCCTCGGTCGACCAGAACAAGACGTGCTTTGCGCCGCCGGTCACGAGCGCGTTGCCAGGTCCGAACGCAGCGAACGCGTTGACGCCTTTGTCGCCCTTGGCCGTCGCGCGGAGCTTTGCGAGCGTCCACGAGCCGTTGCTCGCGTCCTCCCAGAGCGCGACCGAGTGGTCGTCGTCGTCGCCGACGCTCGCTAACAGCGTCATGTCCTGGCTGAACGCGAGCGAAACGACGCCGCGCGTGTGAAAGCCGCGCATTTCGCACCGGAGCTCGCCCGTGCGCGCGTCCCAGAGTCGGATCCCCGGCTTCTTGCCGCGCTCGCCCGTCGCAACGACACTGCGCGCTGGACTCGCGAGCGCAAAGCTCAAGATGTCGTCGCTGTGGCTCACGTGGTGGCGCTGCAAGTGCGCGACAGGGTCGTAGATCACGCCAACGGCCGCCGTGTGGTACACGATCTCGTCGCGGTCGTTGTACACGAGGTTCTGGTGCGAGAGCTCGGTCTGGTAGCCGTAGACCCACTCGAGCTCGAGCTGGACGTCCGGTTCGCGCGAGTTGGGCGTCGGCGCGTTGCTCGGCGCGACGATCGCACCGATCCAGGGCTTCACTGCCAAGAACTCGTCGCCTGCCGGGTCAGTCTCAAAGCCGTCGTCGTTGTCACTATCGCTGCCTGCTGTGCTATTGCGAGCTGCAGCACCGACGCTACTACTCTTGCTACTGCTGGCAAAGACATCGTGCTCGAGCGCTGCGTCAGTCGCGCCACTCTCGTTGCTATCGCGCACGACTCGCCACTCCATGACGCAGCGGTCGTTCCCGCCAACGCTCACGACATACGCGTCGCCAGCGCTCCAGCGCACGTTCGTGACGTGAGATGAGTGACCGCGGTGCTCCAACGCACTCGCGTGCTTTGCGACGCACGGGTAGCGATAGAGCTTGACGAGTCCAAAGTCGTCGGACGTGACGAGGAGGTCGCGCTTGGCGTTGCGGTCGACTGCGTTCACGTCCGTGCCGTCCGAGCACGGCGGCCAGATGCCCTGAACCGGCCACCCGAGGACGCACGTCCACGTGTGCCAGTCTGTATCGCGCGTACTACTCGCAGACGTGATATGGCGTCCTGTAGTGGCGTCGCTAAAGAGGAGCTCGTACGCGCCACAGGTGCTCTGGAGCACGCTGCTGTCGCGCGAGAAGTCGAGGTGCGTGATGTAGCTCTGGTGCTTACTGAACGTCGCGGTCTTGGTCACGCGCTTGCAGCTCGCGTCGTGGATCTTGTAGACGTACACGTGGTGGTCGTGCGAACCAACAGCAAACGCAGCGCCGCTCGGTGCGAACGCGACCGCGCTGATCGCCTGCTTGGACGGTTTGTCCTCAAAGACGCTCGCCAAGTCGCTGTAGCGCACGAGCACGACAGTCCCAGTCTTTGCCTGTGCGCCTTTTGTCGCTGCGGCGTTGCGGCCGCCGTAGCCAACGGCGATGACGTCGAGCGTGTCGGAGATTGCACAGGCGCGCGCGAGACACTCGAGGCGCTTCGTCCGGAGCTGCGTCTTGCTCTTTAGGCACCAGACGCGCAAGGTCTGGTCGTCGCCGACAGTGCAGTACTCGGGACGCTGAGGGTGGCACGCGAGGCCCCAGACCTCCATCGCGTGGTGTCCTTGCGTCACGATCGTGAGTGCGACGGTCGAGCGACTCGCGTCGACCTCGATGAGGTCGCTCCCGCCTGTGCCAACGAGGAAGACCCGCGACGACCGACTGCTCGTGCAGACTGACCGGATCGTCGTGGCGTTGTAGAGCCACACTGCCGCAGCGTGAGTCTTCAGATCGATGCTCGCGAGCGGCTTGACGTCAGCGTCCCAGACCAGGATCTTGCCGTCTTTGCCGCCTGTCACGAGCTCTCGCGCGTCTGTGCCGCTCGTATACAGCGCCGTTGCGTGCGACGCATGGGCCGTCACGACGCGCGCGAGTTCGTTCGAGGACTGAAAGACGTAGAGGTCGCCGTTCGACGCGCCGGCGACAAGGAGCTTCCGGAATGCAACGACGCAGCCAAACGCACTCGGCATCTTGCCGTCTTTGTGCTTGGCGCTCCCAAAGATCGCCTTCTTGGACGTCAGCGTCTTGCCCTGCTCGGTCCAGAACCGAATGTGCTTGTCGCCGCACGTGACCCACGCGCCGGTCACGGTGTAGTAGCACATGCTCGCGACACTATTGCGCTCACCCTTGGCGCTTGCGAGCAAGAGCCCGCTCTCCCACGCGTAGATCGCGAGCGAGTGGTCGTCGTCGCCACCGACGCTCCCGAGCTTCTTGCCGTCGCTCGAGAAACTGAGCGCCGAGACGAAGCGCTGGTGGAAGCCTTCGAGACACGACAGCGTCGCGCACGTACTCGCGAGCCACGTGTAGATCTTTGGGCGCTTGCCCATCTGCGCAGTGGCAAAGACCGCGCCGTTTGGATGCGCTGCGAGCGCAACGATGTCGTCGTCGTGGCTCTTGACAAAGCGCTGGCGCTGCGTCGCCTTGTCAACGACGATCCCGAGCGCCGCGGCGTGGTACACGACGTTCCCACTTGCGTCGTACCGCGCGTTGTTTGCTGAGCTCTGCGCTTGGTAGCCATGGACGCACTCGAGCTCCAGATGCGCATCTGGCGGCGCGGACGAAAGCGTCATGGCGCTGGCGTTCGATGGCGCCACGACTGCGCCGAGCCAGGGCTTCACGGCCATGAACTCGTCGCCAACGTCGTCGTCTGCGCCAGCGAGCTCGAGTGGATCGATCCGCTGCGCCTCGTGCTGCGAGGGCTCGAGACTCGCACTTGACGATGCTGCTGTGATCGTCGACACTGCGGCGTCGGTCTCAAACAGATCGTCTTCGTTTGCTTTGCGTCCGTTGGTGCGCTCGTGGCGCCAGACAAAGACGCAGCGGTCGTTCCCGCCGACTGACACGAGTGCACTGTCGTGCGCAGACCAGCGCACGGTCGTGACGTGCGATGCATGGCCGCGGAGCTCGACAAACGACGCGTGCTCGAGCACGCACGGGTACTGAAAGACCTTGACACTGCCGTTGTCGTCGCCAGTGGCAAGGAGCGCGCCGTCGTGCGACCGATCGAGCGCATTCACGTCCGTGCCGTCACTCTCGGGCGGCCAGATGCCTTGGACCGCCCAGCCGAGCGTCGCCGTCATGGTGTGCCAGCGCTCGTCGCGGAACGCCGCGGCGCTCGTCATGTGCTTGGCGGTCTTGACGTCGCTGAAGAGGAGCTCGTAGGCGCCGCACGTGCTCTGGAGGTACCGCCCGTCGGATGAGAAGTCGACGTGCGAGACGTAGCTCGAGTGCTTCTTGAACACGTGCGTCTTGTTGAAGCCCTTGAGGACGTCGTAGAAGTAGACGTTCGTGTCATGGCTCGCGACTGCGAGGACGCGGCTGTCAGGCGAGAACTTGACGTCACTCACCCACTTGCGCGGGTCAAAGCACGGCTCGCGCACGCGCACGAGGTCGCTCTCACTGTAGACTGCAAAGCCCCCGGCCGCAGCGCTCGTCTGAGACTTGCCAGGCGCAGTAGCGCTACTGCCACTGGTCGTGTCTTTGGTCTTGACTGGCGCCTTCTTTGCTGTCGCAGCAGATGTAGCACTGCTGCGACTCGTGTTGACGCCGTCCGAGCCGAGGCCAACGGCGATGAGCTTGCCGTCGCCAGAGTACGCGCACGCTCGTCCTGGGCAGTCAAGGCGGACGCTCCGGAGCTCGCGCTTGGTCTCCAAGTCCCAGATCCGGAGCGTCTGGTCGTCGCCGACCGTGCAGACCTGCTGCTTGTGCGGATGCACAGCGAGACCCCAGAGCTCGCCGTGAAAGTGGCCGCGCGCGAGTGCGTCGGACCGGACGTTCTGGCCGCTGCGCGCGTCGATCTCGTAGATCTCGGACGCCTGTGTCCCGAGCAAGATCGTCTTCTTGTCGGGCGAGAGGCAGCAGCTCCGGACAGAGAAGTACTGCGTGTGCTTCACAGTCGCGAGCACAGTGTCCGCAAGGACGATTGGACCGCCGACTTGCTGGAGCTTGTCGTCCCAGAGCACGATTGTCCCGTCGCGACTACCAGACACAAGGAGCCCTGCAATGTAGTGCAGCGCGTTCACAGCGGCGCTATGCGCTTTGACAACGCTCGCAAGGTCGCGACCACTAAAGAGATAGAGATGGCCGTCGTGTGTCCCAACAACGACCGCAGCGCTGTTGCTGCTTGCAGACCCGCGCACGTACTCGGCGACGAGGAACGGCTGGAGTGCACCGCGCTTGCCGAGCAGCGCCTTCTTCCCGCTCACGCTCTTGCCGCCGCTGCCGTCGATTGTCCAGAACTCGATCGACTTTTGCCCACACACGACGAACTCGGTCGCGAGCGACGGGTGCACCACGAGGTGGAACGGCACGGCTTTGTTGCCCTTTGCACAGACTTGGAGCGTCGCAGAGTGCCACGCGTCGGTCGAGGCGTAGATCGCAATGCTGTGGTCGTCGTCGCCGCCGATCGACACGAGCGTCGTCTCGGTCTGAAACGCCACGAGCACGACGCCGCGCTGATGAAAGCCCTGGAGCACGCACAGCGTCTCCATGGTCGAGACGTCCCAGACCATGAGCTTTGGACGGCGCCCAAGCTCACCGCTCGCTGCGATCGGGAGCTTTGGGTGGAGACACAAGCACAGGACGTCGTCGGTGTGCGCGAGGTGGTGGCGCTGCGTCATTGTCCGCGTGTTGAGCACGACGCACGCTGCCGCTGCAGGGTACGCGATCTCGTCTGGACGCCCGACGTTGCTTGCACTTGCAGTCGACGCGACGTACCGCACGTTGTTCCGCGCCTCCTGCGCGCTGTAGCCAAAGATCCACTCGAGCTTGATCGACACGAGCGGCGCTGCGCGTGAGACTGGCGGCGCTTTGCTCGGCGCGACGATCGCTCCTTTCCACGGCTTCACAGCCAAGAACTCGTCGCCGTGGTCGTCGCCTGCACTGACGTCAACGATCGTGCTCTGAGTGTTGTTGCTGTCGCTTCTAGTCGCCTCCGACGTCGTTGTGGTGGCGTCAGTCTTGGCAAGCGCTTGCTTGAGCCGACGCGCTTCATCAAACCCGTCATGAGCATCACAACCAAGCGCTTGATTGTGACTTCTACTGCTGCTGTTGATGTCTCCCTCGTCGCCAGCGTCACCAGCGTCGCCATCATCGTCGTTGTCGTCGTCCTGGAGACTCGCGTCAGCGAGGTCAAAGAACGCAAACAGACTCTTGGCTGCCTTGTTGCGCGTGCAGTAGTCGCGGAACTGCTCGCACGTGATCGTGAGCTGGTTCGCGCTGCTGCTGCCGTTTGCTGAGGACGACGCTACAGACACGCTTGCAACCTCTCGAAAGACGCGGTCTGCAAGAGCGTCGACCTCGTCTTCGTCAAGGACACTGCTGCTGCTACTGCTAGCGGACGGGAGCTTGCCTGCTGCTGCAGTGCTGGACGCGGATCCAACTGGCTTGAGAATACGCGAGAGCCCCGTGAGCGTCGACTTGAGCGAGATCGTGAACTCGTCGAGGTCGAGCGCGCCGTCCTCGGACATATCCCACGAGTCGAAGATGAGGTCGATCTTGTCGTCAAGCGACGCGGCGCTCACGAACGCGATCGCAGAGAAGAACTCGAGCGCGTCGATCACGAGCTGCTCGTTGTAGTGAGCAGACTGCTGCTGCTGTTGTTGTTGGTACTGAGCGAGCGACGGTCCAGTCGAAGGCAGTTGGCGCTGCTGTTGATGTGGATGGTGGTGGTGTCCATACTGCTGCTGTTGCTGCTGTTGATGGTGATACGACCGCAAGTGTGGGTCGAGAAAGAGCTCAAAGACGCGGTCAGCGTGCTTTGCAACGCGCTGTGTCAACGCACTTGGGTCGAGTGCACACGCAGCGCGGCAGCAGATCTGCCGCAGTTGCGTCTGTGTGAGCGCAAACGACGTCGCGCAGTCGAAGAAGCTGCGCCAGTGCGCTTCGATCGCTGGCACGAGGAGGTTGTCGAATGGCAGGATCGCGTCAGCGAGTGCGAACGCATCAGGGTCACGCACAGCAGCGTGCAGTGTATTGCCCATTCCGAAGCGTCTGATCGAGTGCTCGAGCGCAGGTGTGCAGGAGTGTGCATGAGCAGGTGCAATGCGGCAATGCAGATCCATGTGATCCATGTGTCTTTTCAAGGGATGATCATGGTATCGCAAAAATGTAGCAATCATTTGACTTTGAGAGAGTATGTAAAGGCAAGCATTATTTTGACCTAGCGAAGCAGTCATTCTGTCATATAAATAATCCAAAAAAGAAAAATCCTAGTGAGCTTGACCACAGTATTTACATTGCTAGAATTATTTTGAGCAACTGAGCAGCATTGATACAGAGTATCGTCAATTCGAGCGTCTGACTTGACAATGCTAGCAATTGAGTCGAATCACTAAAATAAAGAGGGTTGGCGGATCTCAGCCATTCAAACGCACACACACACACTCATTTGCCTCACACACAAGCACATACCGAGCGACAAACAGCAGCAGCATGGCCGACATCCAGAACTTCACGACCTTCGGTGGGTCTTTGTCTGTGTCGATCGATGTGTGTGCATATACAGCACGACTACTCGTCGTGTACCTGCGCGCTTGTGTTTGTGTATCGCTGGTGATCAGGCGCTGACACCTCTGCTCGTTGTCGTTGTCGTTGCGTGTTGTGGATGCAATACATTGTCTCCTCTCTCCCTCCCTTCTCGCCGTCCCTCGTGTCGCCGCGTGGCACGTCCAGACGCGTTCGCGGACGCCAAGGATGACTCGGGCATTGGCGGTGGCAAGGTGCACATCCGCGTGCAGCAGCGCAACGGCCGCAAGTGTCTGACGACGGTCCAGGGCCTCGCTGATGACCTCGACATCAAGCGCATCCTCAAGGCGTTCAAGAAGAACTTTAGCTGCAACGGCGCGCTCGTGAAGGACGAGGAGCTCGGCGAGATCATCCAGCTCTCGGGCGACCAGCGAACGAACATTCGCGAGTTCCTGATCGACCAGGAGATCTGCTCGGACTCGCAGCTCGTGCTGCACGGTTTCTAAGCGCATCATCTGCATCGTCACGACGGTCCAGCAGTAGCAACAGCATGTGCGCCTAGTGATGGCCATCAGGACGGAGTCTCGATCGTGAACGCACCGGAGCACTGAGAACATAACAGAGAGAGCAGCGGCGCGAGTGCATTGAGCAGCCGTCGCAGTCGCAGACACGATCCTGGCTGCCTTCGCAGTGGATACATATACGTATTTGATCATGTGCGTCCGCTCGCGTTCGTGCTGTCAGTCACATGCAGGAAAGCAGAGGAACACGTAGAGTGTGCGGGAGTGGAAGTGGACTCGTTCGTGCGATTCTCTACTGTCTGCTGCTGTGGCTGTGGTTGATGCATATGAGCTCGTCCATCGCCACGATCTTGCGCGCGCACTCTTTCTCTCTACGAGCGGTGCTCGATCTTGAACTCAGGGAACGCGAGGTCTGGCTGCCAAATGCCCTGGATCGTCGGTCGCTTCGAGATCACTGGGCGCTTCATCGCCGTCATCTTGCGGCCGCTCGAGTTGCGCAGACGCTCGAGCTGGAGATAATAGTGAAAGAGAGACATGGTCGTGTCAGTGGGATGGTGCTGTCTCTCGTGCGCAATGAGCAAGAGCAGAGCGCAGGAGTGTACCTGCATGAGGACAAAGTCAACGTCCTGGTTCTTGACGTCGCAGACCTTGCGGTCGTTCGTGACTGCGTGTGAGAGCGAGCGAGTGCGCAACGCAAGCACGACGTTAGTGCAAGTGCTAGTGGTCGATCACGTGTGCATCGTGTGCGCAACGTACTGTAGTCGCCGATGAGGACTGGGTGGCGCGCACCCTTGAGCTCGGTCTGGAACTTCACCTGCGGGTTCTCCTTCACAAAGTTCAGGAAGCGCTCGTCACCGAGCATCTTGCTATGTTTCACGTACAAGCAGGTAGCCGGTGTTAGTGTACTTGATTCGGGGTGTAGGCACATACTCAATCAGACACGTATCGAGAACGATACGATACGAGCGTGCTCGTGCACATGCTAGTCGTTTGCATGCTGCGATGCATTTGCTCACTCGACACCAACACAATCGTACGCAAGTAGGTAAGCAAGGAGACGCACCGAACATTGCGGCTGCTGCCGCTGTGCTGGCAGTAGCGGATCGTCACTTGCTGGAGCTGCCACACGCCCTTGGTCGCCATTGCTGCTGCTGCTCGGTCGTTCGTTCGCTTGCTGCTGCTTCCTCGTGCACTCGCTTGCTTGCTCGTGCTGTTCGCAAGACCGACGACAGCTTGGATGGTCAGCGAGCTGCTTGGCACCGTGTTTCTTTCACTATCGCTACTTGCTCAAAGGCGAATAAGCTTGATTAAAATATGGTCAAAAATTTGGATAGCCATTCGAATTTTGTATAGCATTTGACAGCAGTCAATCAAATCACAGTTTCTAGCTATGATTGTTTGTGGCGCACACCATCTACTAACTAGCACATTACATACTTTCCTAACCACCTCAACCAAACGCCAATAAGCAACTCGAGCATGCGGAATGGCAGTGGTGCGCGAGGTCTTGACACGACGGCGTCCACGCCAGCGACGCCAATGACGATGCCGAGCCCTGCAACATCTACGACTACTACAAGCGACCGCACGAGCGACATTGCGAGCCTCTTGACGGTCGTGCGCAAGCACCAGCAGGAGCACGCCGACCCGACGTACGATGCCGCAACGCCAACGGCGATCCATCGCTGCAAGATGATGCTCTCGAAGCTCCGGAAAGTCCTGCCAAAGCTCATGCGGCCAGTCGCGACCGCGCCAGCAGACACGGGCGTTGCGATGCTCCACGACTTGTGCGAGATCGTCGAGCTGCTCTTGCGCGGCAACGTCTGCCCGCACTCGATGGCGCTATTTGTCGAAGGGAGCGCGTCCGCCACTGCCACGCCTACAGCAGCGACTGCTGCACCGCGCAGTCGCGCGTCGGCATCTCCTACCGCCAGCGCAAGCACGTCGTCGTACCCGACGTTCGCGACGATGCTCTTCTACATGCTCTCGTTCTACTCGACTGCACATTTGCGCGCTGGACAAGCGAGCGTCTTGCGCGTCTTGCTCGAGATGGCGCGGTTCCTGGAGCAGCACGACCGCGACGGCTTGCTCCACGTCTTTCGCGACACAGTCGACGTCCTTGCCGACGGCTTCTTGCTCGAAGAGACGCTCCGCGTGCGCGAGAGCGGCAACGCGTCGAATGCGACGATCGCGACGTACCTCAGCACTGCGATGCACGTGTACCACAACGCAGACGGTCCGCTCGGCGCTGCAACAGCCGATACGCTCTGCGGCTGCGAACCGATTGCAGGCACGGACCCGCGCGTCGTCGCGCGTCGACAGCAGCTCAAAGCGCTCTTGCCGCCGATCCACGTCGCGACGTACAACAGTGCGATTGAGCTGCGCCGATCGATGACAGCGCTCGCACAGCAGCTGCTGCTCCAGAGCAGCGCGATGCTTGCAAGCGACGCTGCAGCAGATCGTCTCGTGCAGCTCGTGCAGCTGTTTGTACCACGAGACAGCGCACTGTGCGCGCGTCCGAGGATGAGATCTGGACCAAGTGGCCGACGCGTCACAGCGCAAGACGCTGTCGATGTCACGTGCGCGACGCTCTGTCTCCTCGAAACGATGCTGCGCGTTGCAGCGACGACAGAGCGCAAGTTTGTGCGCCTTGCGCTTGTGTTCTACGAGTCGTCGACGCCGTTGGATCCGACGAATAGCGCACTCATTGCACACACAAGCGCCGTGCTCGCGACAATCCGCGACGGACAACTCAGCGTTTCAACGTTTGCGACGGAGGCGCTGTGGTCGCCGCTGAACCGCTGGCTAGAGCGCTCGGTCGTTTCCGTTGGTAGCAGTACTCAAACGCTATCGTCGACTGACGATCAACAGCCGCAGACACGGTCGCCTCCGCTTGATGTCTGGCGCCATGCGATGGAGATCGTTGCGCAGTACGTACGGGCATCTGGGCATGAAGCAGCAGCAGCAGGGACGTCCCAGTCACGCCTCGCTGTCCTCCTCGACGTCTTTGCAAGCGTCAACGTCACGACGCTCGATGCCGAGACACAGGTGTCTATCGTCACGCACGTACACTATGCGCTCGCAGCGCCGTCGCTGCTGCTCCAGTTCACGCACGCGCTCGTGAAAGCGCTCAAGTCGCACAGTTTTGAGCTCGGACGCGACGGAAGCCTTAGCAGCACGAGTCGCAAACGTACGCGCGGCGGGTCGTTTGTTCCCACGAGCGCAACCGAGACACTTGGACCGCGGCGTCCTGGCGAGTCGGACGATGCGCTTGAAGCGCCAGACAAGCTCGCACAGTACGTCTTGGACCTCGTATTCTTTGCAAGTGGCGACGCGGCGAGAGACGTCGTAGCGCTGACGCTCGCGCTCCGGATCGTGCTGCCGTTCCGCGACTGGCTCACGAAGAACGTCTCGCGCGTCGAAGTCAACACGATCTTCCGTGTTGTCGTCCAGCGCGTCGACTCGGTCATGAACGACTGCCTCGCGTGCTCGCCAGCAAGTCTGTCGACAGATGTCTTCGACTTCCTTGTGCTTGTGCTGTGGCAGCTCGAGGACAACGAGGTGGCAAAGTACAGCGCAGCGTTCGACAACGTCGTCTCTGTGATCGAGACGAGTAAGTTCTTTGCGTCCGAAGCAGTCGGCGTGGACAGCAGCAGCGAGGCGGTCGCTCCTCTGTCGCTGCAACCGCCGTGGCGTCAAACGACATGGCGCGAGTTCATGGCGACGATCGTCCATCCAGTCAAACCAGCGCTGCTGTCGTCACCCTATGATCCAGACAAACCCGTCACGCACACCGAGCTGTTTACAGCTGCGCAGCGACTCGACTGTGCGTCGCAAGTACTTGCAACTTGCAGCAGCGACCGGAGCCGTCGCGCTGTGTTCGTCGTTCTCTTTCTCTGGTCTCGCGCGCGAGCGCTCAAGCTCTTGCGCGACGCGTCGACGTGGCACGACGCGCGACTCTGGCGCACAACGTCCGAGCTCATGCTCCAGACGCAAGGCACCGGCTCGTCGTCATCGTCTGCAACGGCACTTACTGCAATTGCAATGGCGCCACTGCTCGTGCCGCTCGTGAGCACTCAGAGCAAGTCGTCCAGCGAAGTCGTGCGCGCACTACTCGAAGTCCTAGTCGCAAAACGACGCCAGTCAAACATCTCAGACGCGCTCGAGGCGGTCATCTTGGCGTCTGCGAGCGCGCTGTTGTGTGCCGGCGCCAGTGACGCGGAGACAGCGCCACCGTCGTTGCCGAACGAGACGCACAAGACGCACCTGTCGTCACAAGCATCGCGCGAATCGGTCGTGTGCGACTGCTGGCAGCGTCCGCAGCCGTCGAAGCGCCTCAAGATCCCGGCGACTGCCATGACTGCAGCGCTCCTGCGCGACGCGTCGAGCACTGCGCCGCTGTCGATCGAGCTGCAGACCCTCCAGATGCGCTGGCTCGCATCGGTCGTGCGGCACTGCCAGCTCGACGAGAGCGAGACCGACCGCGTGCTCGCGCGCTTCAACGACGTCCTCGCAAGCGCGCTGGACGACGCATCGAGCTGTCGCGTCGTCTCGGATCTCGTGCACGACCTCGAAGCGCATCCAGCGTTTGTCCAACAGCTCATTGCGCCGTCGAAAGCACACCACACTACGCCACACGAGCGCGCACGGAGCGCACTGACTGTAGCTGGCGCAGCTCTGCGCGCGAGTCCGTCGAGCGTGTCATTCATTGAGAAGATGAACAGTGTGCTCACGCGTGTGGAGGAGACGTTTGACGAATCGATGCTGCGCGCGACGCTTCCGATGCTCGGAGGTCTCGGCTGTGCGTGCGACGACGGTATCGTCGAGCACAAAGACGTCGTGATCTGGGCCATGCTGCGCCTCGCGACGGTCTGGAGTCGAGCCCACGCGCGGCGCGCGACGGTGTTTGCTGCAGCAGCGCATGACCAGATGCACCGCATCGCAGTGCACCATGGAACGTCGTGGCGCAAGCTCTGCGTTGGGTACCCCGAGAGCTGCTACTTTCCACTCGTGGACGAGCTCTTGACGTCGCGGACATTGCGGCTGTTCCTCCGGACGTTCTTGTCCGACGTCGACGCGAGCGAGTTCCTGTTTGGGAGCGCGCCGCACGTTTTGCCGCTCTACGTCGTGGACCAGAACGCTGAGATGCTCGAGACGTTCATGCTCGAGTTCAACGCCATGGACGACGAGAGCTCGAGCGGATACGACGACGGCTCGGAGGGCGACGACCTCCGTAACCTCACGCTCAACGGCCTCTTGCTCCGGAACATTGAGTTCGTCTTGAAAGAGCTCATCATCCACCAAGTCGAGAGCGACAACAACGACAGCCGCATGGCCGAGTGGGAGTTCCTTATCGCGCTCTTGCCAGAAAACTCGACGACGCGCGACGTCATCTCGCACTCCCCGCTGCGGCTGCTGAACCTCGTGGCGTGGGAGCTCGGCGGCTCGCGCGGCGAAGCGGCCAAGAAAGCGTTCAAGACGATCTCACAGTACCTGAGTCAAGACAGCGAAGCGGCGGACAGCCCTGGGACAGCAGCACCGTCATCGTCTGGGAGCATGCTCATTCCGCGTCAGTACTTCTTGGCCATGATGACAGAGCTCGGGAGCAAGATCGTCGGCAAGCGCGCTGGCTCGAGCGCCGATAAAGTTCGCGCGATCAAGAGCATCAACCAGCTCTTCAGTCTCTTTGCGAGCGCGTCGTCGTCATCGACAGTCTCGACCGTGTCGATGGCGATGTCGCATCACGACTCGGAAGGCACTGGGAGTGGCGTCATGGACCCGTTCGTGCCGAAAGTCATGGCGACGCTCAAGATCGGACTCCTAGAGCGCAGTGAGCTCCAGGATCACGCGATGCTGGCGTGGGCCAAGTTCCTCCGCATGCTCTCAGTGAAAGCGCTCGAGTCGAACTTTTGCTCGATCGTCGTGAGCGTCTTGCCATGCATCGGGTACGACCCAGCGATGATTCTGCACGAGCCGAGCGCTCGGAGCGCGAGTGCGAACGGAGCAGCAGCAGCGCCTCTGTGCTGGAACGTCGACATCCTCGAGGCTGAGCACGCAGCGCAGGCGACGACACTGCCGACAGACACCGCGAGCACCAATGGTAACAAAAACAGTAACGCAGACAAGCAGCCGTCGCCAGTGGCAGCAGCTGCCGCGTTCGGGATTCTCAAGTACCTCTTCATTGAGAAGCGCCATGAGCTCAAGCAGGCGTTCCCGCGCATTCCGCTGCTCCCGTCAGTCCCAGCACTCGATGCGATTTACGCAGTGCTGCTCGAAGAAGTCGGCGACCCGGAGCACAAGCCGCTGGGCGAGTACCTCGTCGACCTCGCGTCGTACGTGAACCACTGGGACATGGCGGTGCGCGAGATGGCGCTCACGCAGCTCTTTCGATGCTTGGTCGTGCGCGGGCGAGAGCTCCAAGCGCTCCTTGAGAACGAAGGCGACCTGTTTGTTGGCTCGGCGGTCGTCGACATCGTTCACTCGATCCTCCAGCTCGCGCGCACTGAGAGCCAAGAGAGCGTGAAGCTCCTCTGTGCGCGCTGTCTCGGCGCGCTTGGTGCGATCGACGCTGCGCGCATGCCGCTGAGTCTGCTCTACGAGTCAAGCGCGTCGTCCTCGTCGTCGTCCCAGAGCAGCAGCAGCAGTGCGATTGTCGCAAAAGACAAAGCGGATGCGCGTGTCGAGTACTCGATGAAGGACCTGGCGTGCGTCTTGATCGAGACGTGGCTCGTGAAAGAGCTCCGTGCAGCGCCAGAGAACACCGACTCGGTCGCGTTTGCGATCCAGGAGCTGCTCAAGTTCCTCGCCGAGCTCACAGCAGATCCACAGCACAGTGGGCAGAACCTGTCGTACATGGCGAGCGGCAGTGGCTTTCACAAGTCCAAAGCCACGGCCGTGCCAGTCATGCCCGAGTGGATGAAGCGCCGGTTCGAGCGCAAGGACGTGCTCCAGTTCGTCGAGCCGTACTGGTCGACCGAGTACTCAGTCTCAGGCGACCGCTTCAGCAGCAGCGGTGGCCGGCGCCAGTCTGGCACGGGTGCTGGTGCTGCTGGCGACCGGAGCCACCTGCACGCGAATGGCGACGACGTGACGCTGTACGAGCGCCATGGGACGTCGTACGAAGAGTGGCTTGTGTCCTGGTGCAAGCGCCTCATCTTCCTCTCGCAGCCGCCCGAGCGCAAGATCTTTTGGGCGTGCGAGACTGCGCTGTCGACGTGTCCGCAGATCGCGCGGTTCCTGCTGCCGTACTTGATCCAGAACGTCTTGCGCTCGGGGCGGCACGACGTCTACGAAGAGCTCAAGCGCGAAGTCATGGCGGTGCTGAACGACCAGGACCGCGGCATTCTCGTCGACGACTACATCGCTGGTCCAGCTGCAGTCGCTGCAGGTGGCGTCTCGGACCATCTGAATGGCGCACAGCGGACGGCTGTGCGCTCGGGCGACGGCACTTCCGACAGTGCGACGGGTGCGTTTGGAGACGACTCGAGCCGGCATCACCAGTGCGCACAGACGATCTTCTCGACGATCGAAGAGCTGAACGAGTGGGTCTGGAACAGCGAGAAGAAGCGCCGCGCGCTCAGTAGCAGCAGCGCAAGTGTCCAGAGCGCAGCGTCAGCGCGGTCCGTCGACATGCCATCAGAGCTCGAGGACCAAGAGAAAGAGAACCTCGAAGAGTTCCTCAAAGGCATTCCCAGTCGTGCGCTCTCGAACGCTGCGTTTGGGATCGAAGCGTACGCCCGTGCGATCCAGTACTTTGAAGTGTACTTGCGACAGCAGGACCACCGACCGTTCGCGGCGCCAGGGACAAAGGAGACGTACTCGAGCTGGCCCGTGCACCTGTCGCTCATTGCCAAGAACGCGTTCTACTTGCAGCAGCTCTACAAGAGCGTCGACGAACCCGATGCGCTCATTGGCCTCGCGACGCTGCGGCGCCTGTACGAAGCGCAGAGCCACAGCAGCAGCAGCGCGAGCTTGAACGAGAGCGACGCGCGCCTCGAAGACGGACTCAACTTGACCGACTTGATGCACCAGATCGTCGACCACGAGCAGCTCGCGCAGTGGGAAGACGCGCTCGCGTGCTACGAGCAGGCGATCCAAGAGATCCAGACCGTCCTCGCATCGCGCGCGTTCGTCTCGACCGGCGCTGGCGACATCCATTCATCTGGCACGACGCTCCCGCGCGGACTCCTTGCAGATCCGCAGACCGACCCGGAGCGCGTAAAGCCCGAGCTGTACTCGGGCATGATCGGCTGCTTGATCCAACTCGGTCGCCTCGAGAGCGCGCTCCAGCACATCAACGGCATCGTGACGCTCGAGCCTGCGTTCAGCGCGACACTCTTTCCGTACGCACTCGAGTGCACGTGGCGCCTCTCGCGCTGGGAGCTCCTCTCCGACTTGCTGTCGTCGGAGAAGAAGCACGCGCTCCTCGCGCCGTCCAGCAGCAGCAGCAACTCGTCAGTCGGCTCGCGTCTCCGCGGCATTGACGTCTCGCAGCTCAAGCTCATTCGGGTGCTCCACAGCCTCCACCATGGCGAACTGGACGCGTTCCAGCGCAACCTCCGCGACGCGCGGCTTGAAGTCATGGGACCGCTCGCCGCCGCGTCGGCCGAGTCGTACGAGCGCGCGTACCCGCTCTTGCACAAGCTCCACTTTCTCCACGAAGCCGAGCAAGGGCTGATATTTCTCCAGACCACAGCAGCAGCTGCGACCGACGCGAGCGACATGGGCGAGAAGACTGCGCGCTGGCATGCGCAGT
Organism: Pythium guiyangense; assembly: GCA_003730235.1. Taxonomy (NCBI): domain Eukaryota; phylum Oomycota; class Peronosporomycetes; order Pythiales; family Pythiaceae; genus Pythium; species Pythium guiyangense. The sequence goes on from QXDM01000010.1 coordinate 421,982, forward strand.
GTCCGTGGACGTCGCGGTACGACGCCATGCCGACGTCTCTCAAGTACCGCGACCCGATTCTCGCGCTCCGGCGCGTGCTCTTGCAGGAAGCCGGGCTCAAGCACGAGGTATCGCACTACTGGCTCCTCCAGGCAAAGCTCGCGCGCAAGGCCGGGTACGCGCGCACGGCCTCGAGCGCCGTGATGCACGCCGAGGCGCTCGACAACCAGTACGCGCTCTTGGAGAAAGCGAAGCTCATGGTGAGCCAGGACCGCATGTACGAAGCGCTGCAGCTACTCGAGCCCGTGGACATTGACGCCTCGAAGCTCGACTTTAACATCGAAGACCGGCACTTTGGCGCGAAGAACCTCCTGCTCGCGACGAACTGGATGCAGGCGTCGGGCCAGCGGCAGGGCAAGAAGGTCATTGCGCGGTACGAGGCCGTGATCCAGTTCGACCCGAAGTGGGAGAAAGGGTACTTCTACTTGGCCAAGTACTACGAGTACCTCCTGAGCGTGAGCCACCCGGAGACGAGCGGCACGTCGTCTATTGGCGACGAGAGCTCGAACGCCATTGTGCTCGACGACGTCTTTCGCGCGCACTTGATCCGGTTGATGACCAACTATGTCCTGGCGCTCCAGCACGGCACGAAGTTTGTCTTCCAGTCGCTCCCACGCCTCCTCACGCTCTGGTTCGAGTACGGCGAGCTCTTTTACGGCAACAGTCGCGCGAGTGCGAGTAGCAAAGCGAACAAAGCGATGCGCCACGTCGAGCTCGAGCTGAGCCAGTCGAGCGCCGCGGAGCAGCTCTTGACCGAGATCACGAGCGTGATCCACCACGCCGTCGCGACGCTTCCTGCGTACGAGTGGCTCGTGTGCTTCCCGCAAGTGACGTCGCGCATCTGCCACCCGAACCCGGTCGTGGTCGAGGGCGTGAAGAAGATCATGGTCCGCGTCCTAGGCGTGTACCCGACGCAAGCGATGTGGCCGCTCCTCGGACTCTCGCGGTCGCTCAACTCGCAGCGCCGGAACCGCGCGCGGGACATTGTCACGAACATCCAGCGCCAGTTCGTCTCGGTCGGGCAGCAGGAGATCGCGAACAGCTTCTCCGAGGGCATGCGCCTCGTCGAAGAGCTCATTAGCCTCGCGGGCCACGACCCTGCGAATCAGCGCAAGATCCACATTCGCCTCAGTCGCATCCGGAGCAAGATCCTCGTGCCTGTGCAAGCGGCGCTCACGACGCTCTTGCCAGCGAGTGGCCGAGCGCCGTCAGACGGCGCGCACACGGCGTTCTCGCCCCAGGCGCAGATCCACATCAAGGCGTTCAGCGACAAAGCCGACGTGATGATGACGAAAGAGAAGCCGAAGCGCATCGAAGTGCTCGGGAGCGACGGGCGTCTGTATCCATTCCTGTGCAAGCGCGAGAAGACGGGAGACTTGCGCAAAGACGCGCGCATGATGGAGTTCAACAACATGATCAACAAGCTCTTGCAAAAGGACGGCGACGGGCGGCGCCGGAAGCTCCGGCTGCGGACGTACGCGGTCGTGTGTCTGAACGAAGAGAGCGGCCTCATGGAGTGGGTCCGCAACACGAAAGCGATGCGGCAGCTCATTGGGCAGATCCACAAGACCGAGCGCGGGTTCATCCAGCCCGTGCGTCTGACGCACGACATCAAAGAGCGCTTCCTCGGCATGCAGAAGAAGTACCACGACCGCATCCCGCACATGGCCGAGTACTACCGGCGCAAGATCTTGGCCTTGCCGGTCTTCACGCCGCGGTTCCACCAGTGGTTCCTCAACAACTTTGCCGACCCGACGGCGTGGTTTGCGTCCCGCATGACGTTCTCGCGGTCCGCCGCGGTCTGGTCCATGGTCGGCCACATCATCGGCTTGGGCGACCGGCACGGCGAGAACATCTTGATCGACTGCACGAACGGCGAGTGCGTGCACGTGGACTTTGACTGTCTCTTTGACAAAGGCCTGAAGCTCGCCAAGCCCGAGATCGTGCCGTTCCGCTTGACGCCCAACATGATCGACGCGTTCGGACTCACGGGCTACGAAGGCGTGTTCCGGCGCGTGTGCGAAGTCACGATGCACCTCTTGCGCGAGAACAAGGAGACGCTCCGGAGCGTCTTGGAGTCGTTCATCCACGACCCGCTCGTAGAGTGGGGCCGCAAAGGCAAAGCAACGCAGAGCGTCTCGACGAGCGCAGGCGGCGCAACTGGCGCGGGTCGTAGCATCGCTGACATCTCGACGGACCGCAGCAAAGAGGAGACGCGGATCATCCTCAAGACCATTGACGACCGACTGCGTGGGATCTACAACCTCGGCGACGCCATTCGCGCGCACGTGCCGTCGTCGCACCGCAACATCTTGCCAGAGATCGAGACGCTGCCGCTCTCGGTGCAAGGCCAAGTCGACAAGCTCATCCACGAAGCCACGTCGCACGAGAACCTCGCGCAGATGTACATTGGCTGGATGCCGTTTCTCTAGACCAAGTGAGACCACATGAGCGTGATGCGTGAATGCGTTGAGTGGAGTGAGTGAGTAGTTGAATGGAGCGTCATGAGATGGAGGGCAATGGAGGATGTCATTCGCGACTTCAGGAAAACACAACAACTCTTGACTTCGTAAGAGTAAAAGAAAATATACTGAATTGTATATCTTATAGAGCCCGATATCTCATAACGCCCGTCCCTATATTTGGAGTAGTTTGCAAACAGTTAATCAGTTGAATATTTAGAGCACTTACCGCAAAACATGTGTCTTTTCCGACTAAATCTTGTATCCGACTGCTAAAAAATAACTTTCTAAAACTTGTAATTATGCGTAATAACAGATATTTTGATATTTGTAAAGAGTATGAGACCATATGCACTGATGCACCATTTATTGTACTAGTTTTTGATAATATGTGGACCACTTTTCTCTAAACTTTAGGTATCGCCATGCACATTTTTGCGGTATTTGACATTTGACCGAGCCATTTGAGATAAAATAGGGTATACTCTTGAATATCTCGAAAATTTGTTAGTACCCTCGAAATAGTACATACATATGAGGCAACGGAAAACGAAAAGATGCCTATCTATTGTACAGTTAGATCGGAGTTACGCATACTATCAATATGAGGAGATCAAGAGCTATCCAATGAGCTACTCCACCCTCTAAACAACTTTTTTTTGGACGAGATACAAGCCTTGGAGTCTAAGCGACCTTGACATTTTCGTTTAGTACGATTTTTGTTCATGGTGTTGCGGGAGTGTGTTAGACGAGGAAGCCGTTGGTGCTCTCCATTCCTCTTGAATTTTTCTAAATTTGTTACAACCTCAAAATCGATTATATATATTCCTTTCGAAGCAGAAGGATTAGATTTGATATTCAATTATGAAAAGATATACGGCGCAAAATAGTGATAAACTTGTTGTATAAGAATATGTATACATATTTACAACAACAATTGTCATTCAATGTAAAAGTTCAAGTCGGGTGATGATGATGCTGTCCAGATTGCTTACCACGAAGTGTGAGCGTTCACCGATTCTCATTCCTAATCATGAAGAAACCACCCGGCTAATATATCTCCGATCCAAAAATTCAAATTGAAATGGCTTGTTTTGCGTAGAAGAGAGCTGTGACTACTCTTTTGGCACACTTGAACGCTCAGTGTCTTTGACCCCGAGAACGCTTGTAGGCTTGCGGTCTTGATCCGGCATGCTCTGGGTGGTAGGGGGTTTGAGGTGAGTTGGTCAGGCAAAAAATGAAATGACCATCATTCCTTTGATCAAATATTATGAACTAAAGAAAAAACGCTTATAAAAAGCCAAAGTTAGTGATATAGGGGACAAAGAATCGGTGATCGCAGAGAGCGCCTACTTGGTATCGCAGAGAGCGCATACTTGCTTTTCTGTCCAGTATATCCAGGTATTGTCCACTTGAAAGCCGTTAAGAAACTTGCGTTACCTGATAATTATTATCACCGATAATAGACATCATTATGTTTTATAGCACTGCAGCTTTTTATTTGGTGTGTCGTTCCATGTTGCACAATACGTGCACAATCATGCAGTCGTCGCTTAATGAAACGTGACAAAGCATACGAAGATTTATAGTTTAAGAGCCATACAGTAAGAAAATGCGCGAGCTACAAACTTTGACTAGGAACTCAACGAAAACACAAACCTTCAGTATGTAACCTGAATCAAGTTTGCAAAATACATACCATATCGATGTAAAACCGGAAATTCTTTATGGTCAAATGCGCTGATATGTCATTGGTGGCGATCTTCTACATACATAGGCATATATTTGTGAAAATATGTCTGACATTGTTGTATACGTTCTTTAAAAAACATGTTTTAGCAGCTCATGATTTCTAGTGATTGTTCAATGATTCTGTCAATTTAACGCAAGCAGGAGGGTCAAAGGCGACCCTCCTGTGTACGTTAAATTGACTGAATCGCCTTTGACATGTGCTTCTTAGTGATAATATCTAACCATGCAAAATTTCTGAAAAATGTACGGTACAAGGATATACATAGTTGTCATCGGATAAAACATTGTGGAGTCTAGCATCGTCCAAGAAGCCCAGCCCAGATTTTCCTACAAGGCCACACAAAGAACACCCGTGACCACGGCGTTGGGAGCATAAAGAAGCACCTAGCGCGGGAGTCATGCTGGAAGGTGGGGATCTATAAGAAGCCGTCAGCTCCTCGTCTCTGTCGAGTGTTTTGATCAACTTGGACGAGAAGGACCGCCCATACTGAGACGCAAAGATCGAATTCAAGCAGATATTTAAGGTGTTATACATACAGACCAGCTCTTTTGCATCCGTTGCGACACGCGCGGCCTGATCGAGTGTCGCACGAAAGCTGGTATCCGCCGCGACTAAACGTCGTCATGTCACACAAATCTGCATTAAAAAATGCATATTATCCAACACAATACAAACGATCGATGTACAAGTACCAGTACAGCTCGATTCCCAATACCAAACAGCAAACAGGTGGACTAAAGTGTTCGATTTGAGAGTGAAGCGACGACACAACGGTATAACCGAAGACAGATATTTATTGTGTCAATGGACGCACGGTCAGCGCGTGTAACGGGGCTGCTGTGCTAAGTACGAAGGAGCACAGCAGACTCCCATTTAGTGGCCTAACCTGATTTCTGACGACCATGGTCGTCCCATCAGTGGGCTCACTAATTAGGTTAGCTCCCTCACTTTCATCACTATACATGATCCTAATACAAAAACCTCAGAGTTGAAAATACCGAGTTCAGCGCAGTTCCTCTGCGCTTCACCACATCGCTTCCTCGTAAGACCACGTGTAAGCTACGTCACGGAGAACACTCCTGTGACACCTGGTAGCACTTCGTAGTCCGTCTAACGACCAAGATGAGCACGCTCCCGATCGAAGGTGACAACGGAACGTCGCTCAACTACAGCGACTTCGCGCACCTGACGCCATACGAGTGGGACGCGCTGCGCCGCCTCGCCGACGTGTCCGGCCTGACGGCTGTCGCGGCAATGCTGTCCGCGATGTCGCAGGAGCACCAACGTGCAGCTGCACAAGAGTTCATGGTCCGCGAACTCGCCGACGCGCGTCGGCGAGGCTCAACTCCCGCGGCATCATCAAGGAGCGACGTCGTCAAGCTCGACGTAACCAGCTACAACGGCGAAGGTCCCAACCGACTCGCTTTGAACCGCTGGCTGTGCGAGGTCGACATTGCCATACACGCGCGGCAGCTCACGTCCGAAGTGTCGCGCACCCACTTCCTCCTGTCCAAGCTCGACGGCCGTGCAAAGGAGTGGGCTTTGGGCCGGCTTGTCGCCGACCCTGACTGCTTCCCAACGCTCGACTCGCTCAAAAGTGACCTGCGACTCGCATTCGAGCCGCCTCAAGACGAGATGCACCATCGCGCTGCGTTCCTCGCGCTCAAGCAAGGTCGCGCGTCCATGCGCGACTACGTACAACGCGCTCGCCACCTCGTGTCATGTGTGACATCGGCCCCAATCGACATGGCGACGCAAGTCCATGTCTTCATCTCCGGTTTGAACGCCGGCCACCAGCGCCTGTATTTGACCCGGAAGCCTCCGGCGTCGCTCGAAGAGGCTTTTGCGATCGCGATTCGCGAAGACTTCAGCGTATCCGCCTCGCGGGGCCACCACGCGGTCGTCCCGCGAGTTGACAACGGCGCCGAGCCGATGGAGATCGACGCGATCGAGCACGACGCAACCCCGCAGCGCGCCAGCAGTGGTAACGGCAACCGACGCAGTGGAACAAGCAACAAGCAGCTCATTTGCTTTCGCTGCCGTAAGGTCGGTCATCGCGCGGCAGTGTGCCGCGCGCCAGCTCCAGTACTTGCTACTGTTGAGGTCGAAGGCGAGTCCGAGCAGCCCGCGCATGCAAAAAACGCGGGCTCCCAGTAGGTGCAGGGCGACCTACTGGGCTCATCCAGTGGAACGTGCCTCCGGTGGCGTCACCTTCTGCTAGCCCCTCCAACGCCGCGCTTCATGCGCAGCTCTTTGCCACCACCTCAAGCAGCGACAAGCGACTGATCGTACTCAGCTTGCATGTCGCCGGCGCGAAGCGATCACTTCGCGCCCTCGTCGACTCTGGTGCGACGAACAACTTCGTCCAAGCCGAGTCTTTGAAGCTCCTGGCCTCGCGGGTGTGCGCCCGCGAGCAACCAGGTGCGATGATCGCCAAGTTCGCAGACGGCGAGCCATGGTCGCTCCCGCGGCGCTCGGTCGAATTCCAGTACGAGTTCGACGGATTCAAGAGCACCGACACGTTCCTCGTCGTCGACCTCGGCGGCCGTTCGACTGCATCTTTGGAATGCCGTGGCTGGCGCGCCACCGGCCTGACATCGACTGGCTGAGTCGCACTGTAAAGCCTCGCGACATCGACGTCGACGGTGTTCTCGCTCACTTGAGCGATTGCGCGAGCATCTGGCCGCACGTGGCTGTCGTGGACCCGGACTCCACGACCCTCAACCCGCACGAAGTGAGCGATGGCCCTTCATGCGCGGTTTGCTGTAAAGTACCGTGCGCCACGACAACGAGACAAGAGATCGCTGATGACCAGTGGGTCACAGTGTGCCGCAGGAAGCAGACCGATCCTGCGGCGAGAAGCGGAGAGGCCCCCGGCCGTTCCAAAGCCGACACAGCACGAGCAGTGGCTCGCGCTCCAGCGTCTCAGGCGCGCGAGAGACATCCACACGCGCCGTCTTGGCCCGTCGCGCCGGCGCCGACGTTCGACACGATCCACGTCATCAACATGACTGGTCACGGCCCGCCGCGCCATGGCATGAAGGTCGCATCTCCACCACGCGCAGCAGCCGAACTCACTCGGCTGCCTGTGATGTCTTGGAAGAACATGCTCAGCGAGATCAAACTTGGTCTCGTCGAGCAACTATGCGCCATCATGATCGACCCTGCGGATTCGGCGCTCGCTGTCAGCGAGCGCCCGATTGGCGCGGAGCCGAAGTCTGCTCGCGAAGAACGCTACGCTGCGCAGTCATGGAGCGAGCTCGAAGCATCTGGGAATCCTGTCTTGGATCTCGCCCGCGAGTTCTCCGACATCTTCCCCGACAAGATCCCGCCGGCGCTTCCGGCTGACAGAGGCGTGCGGCATGAGATCGACCTCGTGCCTGGGACGAAGTACTGCGTAACGCGGCAGTGGCCACTGTCGCGTGATCAGGTCGACGCGATCGACGCGTTCTTCGAGGGCCGGCGAGCCGCCGGCCACGTGCGCGAGTCGACATCGCCGCATTCGAGTCCAACGTTCTGCGTTAAAAAGGCGACTGGAGGATGGCGCATCGTCCACGCGTTCAACAAGCTCAACGACGCGACGATCCCAGCACAGACGCCGATCCCGCGCAAGGACATGGTCCTCGACACCATGTCTGGCAGCACGATCTTCAGCGGGATAGACCTCACCGACGGCTTCTACCAGATCCTCATGCGCGAGTCCGATGTTCCGCTGACGGCAGTCAGTACTCCCAGCGGCATGCTCTGGGAGTGGCTGGTGATGCCACAGGGGCTGAAGAACGCCCCTGCCACGTTCAACCGCATGGTGTCGCACGTGCTTCGCCCGCTGCGCGACTTTGCCCCAAGCTACTTTGACGACATCTTCGTGCACAGTCGCGCCACCGAGGGCGCGACAGATCTGGATGTCCATCTCGGGCACTTGCGCAAGGTGTTCGAAGCCATGCGCGAGAACAAGCTGTACGCGAACTTGAAAAAGTGCATCTTCTGCGCCCCCGAAATCCCAGTGCTCGGCAGCTACGTGAGCGCGGACGGCGTCCGCGCTGATCCAGAGAAGGTTGCCTCGATCGTCGCGTGGCCGGTACCTCGCGACCAAAAGGAGCTCCGGCAGTGGCTTGGGCTTGCGAACTACCTTCATCATTACGCGAAAGACTTCGCGTCCATCATCTTCCCGCTCTCGCAGTTGCTGAAGAAAGACGCCACGTGGGAGTGGCGTCGCGAGCATCAGACAGCGTTCGACGACGTCAAGACGCGGCTCTCCACCGCGCCGGTTCTTGCACTGGCGGATCACACCAAGGCGTTCCATGTCGTTTGCGATGCGAGCGACTTTGCGATCGGCTGCGCGCTCATGCAGCACGACGACGAGGGACGAGAGCGCGTCATCAGCTTCCAGTCGCGGCAGCTGAAGCCCGCGGAGCGCAACTACCCCGTGCACGACAAGGAGCTGCTCGCGATGCGCTACGCGTTGGTGAAGTTTCGCGTGTATGTGCTGGGCGAGCAGACGTTCGCGATCTACACCGACCACGCGTCACTCCGTACCGCGACGAAGTCGCCGCACTTGAGCCAGCGCATGGCGCGCTGGCTGTCGTTCTTCGCCGAGTACAACTTCGTCGTCTTCTACAAGCCCGGTTCGACAAACATCATCGCTGACGCGTTGTCGCGGCGTCCGGACTACGACCCGCGACCCGACTCGCCGCGCCACGCCGCCGACGACGACGATGACGACGAGTGCAATGCGTGTGTCGCGCTTGGTATAAGCGCGACAACGTCGACAGCTGTGAGCCCGCTTCGAGATGAGATCGCCGCGGCGTACTCCCGCGACCCGTCGTGCGCCGCAATGCTCAAGTACTGTCGAGACCCGTCTCCGTCGGCGCTGCTGCAGCTGACGCCTTCAGCGCGGAGTCAAGCACCGCGCTACTCGGTATCCGGCGACTTGCTCAAGTACCAGATCGATCGCTTCGACAGCCCTCGCGTCGTCGTGCCGCTCGACGACGACCTGCGCGCTCGTATCTTGCACGAGTACCATGACGCTGCGCCTGGCGGTCACCTTGGCCGCGAGAAGACGTATCTCGCTCTTGCGCGCGACTTCTACTGGCCCCACATGTACAAGTGGGTGCGCAAGTGGGTCCGGTCGTGCGAGACGTGCCAGCGCGTGAAGCCGTCGCAGTCGTCGCAAGCCCCGCTGCAACCGCTCCCAATCGCCGCGGATGCCTGGCGATCCGTGAGCATGGACTTCATCTTCGGGCTGCCTCGTGATCAAGCTGGTCGCTCGGGCATCTTCGTGGTTGTCGATCGCTTCAGCAAGATGACACACCTTGCGCCAGTCGCGGTCGGCATCACCGCGCAGGAGACAGCTGAGCTCTTCCTCTCCATGGTGTATCGGCACCATGGCATGCCAACGTCGATCGTCTCTGACCGCGACCCGCGCTTCACGGCATCGTTCTGGGATTGCCTCTTCCAGCTCCTCGGGACGCGGCTGCTCATGTCGACCGCGTCGCACCCAGAGACCGACGGGCAGACCGAGCGTGTCAATCGTGTCGTCGAGGACGTGCTGCGCAGTTACGCGTCGTCGCACACGTCGTGGAGCGCGCTATTGCCGATGGTCGAGTTCGCGATCAACAACGCGGTGCACGAGTCCACGGGCCACACGCCGTTCTTCATCAACAACGCGCGTCATCCGCGCGTTCCCGCGGTCCTTGGCTTTGACGACAGCTGCGCTCGAAGCGCAGCAACCTCTTGGTCAAGTCGATCCGCCTCCGCAATCGCGTCATCGGCGCGGCTCAGAGCAACGTCGGCGTCGTGCGACACCATCTCCAGCCGATCAGGCACAGGCGCGACTGTCGTCTCGTCGCGCCACGTTCCGCGGCGATGGTCCGCCGCCGCTTGTTGACAGCGCGGGTCACCCGCGCTGGATCGTCGATCGTCTGCTTGAACACCGCGACCGTGGTCGCGGTGCCAGTCGCCGCGAGTATCGTGTCCGCTGGCTTGGCTTTGACTCGGCCAGCGACTCGTGGGAGCCTCGCGCCACTCTCCTCGAAGACGTTCCCGACTTGGTGATGGCGTACGAGGCCGCCACTGCTGCTGCTGCTGCTGCTCGCGCCAAGGCGACGGCGCGCGCGCGACCACGCGACCGAGAGCGTGAACGCGATCGTCTCGGCTCTTGCCACGCCACATGCCGCTCCTGCGAGCGCGCGAAGCGCGCGCTGCCCGGATACGCGCGGGCTGCGCCCTCGAGACAAAGAACGCGCGCTTGTCGCGCGACGAGACGGAGACGATGAGCGAGAGCGGCCGCGCGAACGAGAGCGAGAGCGCGCGCGCGTGCGAGCGACGTGCTGGCGAGACGCCGCGGCGATCACCGCGCGCAGCGCGGTTCGCCGCAAGCGCGCGTCGATACTGTGCGAGGAGAGCCTTCTCGTCTTCGTCGAGCGGATACTCCGCGAGCATCGCCTCCCACTGCTCGAGCGTCGGCTTCTCGCGGTGCGCGCAGATGCGACAGTACGCGACGACGTGCATGAAGCAGCACGGCCGGTCTGCGTCCCACGACGCAGAGCACACACGCTCGGCGAGCTCGCCGAGATGGTATCGTCCGTGCTGGGACTCGCGGCGCTCGAGGGCGAGCGCCATGCCTGGCTCCAGGTTCCAACGCGCGACAAAGCGCGTCCACGACTCGTCGAGCGCCTCCTTCGTCACTTGGCCGGTCGTCGTGATGGTCTTGCCGCGCGACTGGCGCCATCGGCGCCACATGTCGGCGAGCTCCTCGTCGCCAGGGGAGTCGCGCACGGTGCTGCAGTCGTACAGCGACAGTCGGCGAAGCGCGTCGGCGTACGTCGCCGTCGCTGCGATCACGCTCGCGCTCGGCATCGGCTGGTCGCAGGTCTTGCAGATAGCGCGGCTCTCAGTGCCGTGCTGCATGGCCTTCGTGTTCGTTGCTCTTCTTGCTTGCTGCGTCGCGCCACGTGTGTGCGTTGTGTGCTTTGCTTTTGTGTGCATTTGCCTTCTTTCGCTTGCGTGTCAGCAAGCTTGTGTGGGGGATGGTGTAACGGGGCTGCTGTGCTAAGTACGAAGGAGCACAGCAGACTCCCATTTAGTGGCCTAACCTGATTTCTGACGACCATGGTCGTCCCATCAGTGGGCTCACTAATTAGGTTAGCTCCCTCACTTTCATCACTATACATGATCCTAATACAAAAACCTCAGAGTTGAAAATACCGAGTTCAGCGCAGTTCCTCTGCGCTTCACCACATCGCTTCCTCGTAAGACCACGTGTAAGCTACGTCACGGAGAACACTCCCGTGACAGCGCGCAGACACGGAGCTTCTCGACACCAGAGATAAGCTCGTAGATGTCGCTGTCTTTGATTCTTGTATGCCTCCAACAGCTCTTCACTATAGCAGCTGTCACTCGCTCCCATATTTCTTATGTCCATAGCATTACATCAAGCACGCTCACTACGAAGATCTTGTCGGCATCGAGCTCGATATCAATATTCTCTCTTTTTTCACGCTCTAAGAGATATCAATGTTCTCTCTTTTTTCACGCTCTAAGAGATATCAATGTTCTCTCTTTTTCGCACTCTAAGAGCGTATCGGGGTTGTTGACAATCCACGCGCAGCGCACTGCTGCGATCCCCGTCTTGAAGGCTTGGGTGATGCCGGCATCCTGCGGCTGGAGCACGGCGGCGGTGTTGGGTGAAGGAAGTGTATTTTGGCGTTTGTGAGCGTGTCAGTCACGCGGTGTGGGGACGCGTTATCTAGCAGCAAATGAATGCTTTGTCCTCCGTTGCGCATGCGCTTGTCAAACTTGTTCACCCGCGTGCTGAAAAGAGCTGTCGTCATCCAGCATTCTTTCGAATTGGTGTCGTCCGCACCAAGCCGGCTGGCGAGCGCTTTTCAAAGAATCGCGGCTCACGCGCAACGCCGACAAAGAGGAACGGCAGCTTGCCTGAGCCGTCCGCGTTCGTCACTACAGCGACAGCGAGTCGCTTCTTGATGTGCTTGCGCCCTGCGATGCTCTTCTTGCTGACAGACAGTAAAAGAAAGCGGACTCATCAAGGTTGTAAAAGTCGCGCTCGCTGTATTTGCTGGTTATGTGTCATAGCTCTGTCCAGCCTTGCTTGACGACCTTTCATCTCGCCGTGAACGCGTCACATCTTGAGTCCGTGCCGCTGCTGCAGCTTTTGCACCCATCTGTATGAGAACAGGAGCTTCTCAAGTCGCTTGTCAGTTGCTTACGTCGCTGCACGCATCATAGACACGCGCACCTTCTTAGCCTTCGCTCTGATCGTCGCGCGCGCAACTACTGGAAGCTTTAGTATCTCACACGCGCCGATCCACTGCACCACCTTGTCCTCAAGGTCTGGCGAGCTCACGCGTTGCGCGGTCTTGCGTAGCGGCCGCATCGCTGCGCCCTCGATGCTTACTGGCGTCTTGGCCAGCGCGTGCATCGCTGCGGCCGACGGCTCCTTGAGCAGTTGTACTCTCGATGTGCCCATCGAGCGAGCTCGCGCAACGAGAAGTCGCGATTCGCTACATAACGCAGCCAAATATCTCGCTTCTGCTGCGCTGTGAGTCGAACACGCCTTGGTGATGCTAGCATTGTTGCTCTGGTAGTGGGGCGTTGTGTGCTGCTCTGTCCTAGGCGTTGAATCTGCACAAATCACCATTCCTCGTCAAATATAAGTTCTGTGCACATGTAGAAATTTGAGGAGGGTATCAATTTTGAGTGTTTTGGTAATGGAATCGAGCCTGTACTACAAACAACAGCCGTACCAACACCACCATCAACAACACGAGCAGCAACAGCAGCCTCAGTAGCTGCAGTAGAAGCGACAGCGCGCCTTGCACCGGCACCGACACCGGCACAGACGAGCACGACAGCAACAGCAGTGACAGTGACAGGAATAGCGTTCCCGCCAGCACCGCACTCGCGATCGCTTCGTCGCCATCCTCGCAGCCGTCACCACCAGCAGCAACGTCCGCGATGACAGCGTCGCCGTCGTCGTCCATGACCGTGTCGTGCGCCATGACTGTGCTCACGGCGGTCGAGCGCTCGGTCCTGCGCATGCTCGCGTTCGTGTTCTACCAGCTCGACCGCGAGCAAGCCAAATTCTGCGCGAGCTCCATCCTGCGCGGCTACTTCCAGCTCCAGACGCAGCCTTCGGACTAATTGATGTATGCGGATGAATGATATTGCACTGTCTATCGAATGTCCGAGGATGATTGGTAAGTTTGGCAGAGAAACCGGCGTCAGGGATAACTCAGAGTGTAAGCATAGTCTCTTGCAGTCCCAGAACATGTTCGTGTCTGTTCGTTGGCTCATTTGAGAAATGATGTGGGTGTGTTCAATTCGAGTACTAACTACGATACACTCCTGGACAAAAGGATATGGATACCCACCTTTTCCCACATAACTTTTCGACCACTGGGTTTTTGAACGCGCTGTTTAGATATGTTATGCAACAAACTGTACTGAGTCGATTGGTGTGCTTTGTGCAACAAAACAAGCCACAGCGCGCGTGAGCCATATAAATTTGCTGACATTCGGAGTGGTCAAATTATATGAACACCAGAGCCAATACAAAAATCAAGTATAATTGACTGGCTGAAAACCGCATTTGCACCCCAGTCGGCAAATGATGGGGCGAGGAAAGTCGTTGTCAGACGAGGAGCGCGGGCGGACCAAAGGCCTGCACGAGGCTGGCGTCGGCCTGCGCGCCATCGTACGCACAGTGAAGCGCTCATGCGGTGTTGTGCAGCGCGTGATCGATGGCAAGGGCGGCAAAAAGCGTGCGGGTCGACCGCCTGTGCTGAGCGAGCGTGAGACTCCTGCACTCGTGCGCTCTGCGGCAGCAGGCGAACAGTCGTCTGCACAACTGCACGCTCAGGATCACTTGCAGTGCTCGGTGCGCACAGTGCGGCGCGTGCTCGAACGAGTTGACTGGTTGCGCTACTCCAAAATGGAGAACACGCTCCAGCTCTCGGAAGAGCACAAGACGCTCCGCCTTGAGTGGGCAGAGAAGATGGTGGTGTAGCCAAGCGCTTGGGCGACCACGATCTTCAGTGACGAAAAGAAATGGAACCTTGATGGCCCTGACTGCTTGCAGACCTACTGGTGCGACATGCGCAAAGAGGCCAAGCAAACCAACAGGCGTCAGATGGAAGGTGGTTCTGTCATGGTGTGGGGCGGTTTCAGCCGTGATGGCAAAACGGAGCTTGTTGTGCTCGTGAGAAGGGGAAAGTCATCTGACTATGTGCACACACTGCGCAGCTACATGCTTCCTTTTGCCTATCAACACTATGGTCATGAATACACGTTTCAGCAGGACAATGCTTCCATTCATACGTCACGAGAGAGCATGGCCATCTTCACTGAGCACAAAGTGCCCTTGATGGTATGTATGGCCTGCTCGTTCGCCTGACCTCAATCCGATTGAAAACCTATGGGCGATCGTGACGAGAGAGGTCTACAAGAATGGGATACAATACAGCAGCGTTGCGTCTCTCACTCAAGCACTCATGCGTGCTTGGGAGAGCATTGAGAACGAGACACTGCGCTCGCTAATCGACTCGATGCCGCGTCGTTGCATTGAGGTCATCAAGAAGAAAGGAGGCAAGACGCACTACTAATGCAATTTTGTCTTTTCGATTATACTTGATTTTTGTATTGACTCTGGTGTTCATATAATTTGACCACTCCGAATGTCAGCAAATTTATATGGCTCACGCGCGCTGTGGCTTGTTTTGTTGCACAAAGCACACCAATCGACTCAGTACAGTTTGTTGCATAACATATCTAAACAGCGCGTTCAAAAACCCAGTGGTCGAAAAGTAATGTGGGAAAAGGTGGGTGTCCATATCCTTATGTCCAGGAGTGAAATACTATCATATAAAACCTGCATTCATTAACTCGTATTGCAACCACGTAGCCAAAGCCACAGCATCAAACAGCAAGTTTGATGATGTCACATTATTCAATCGAACAATATATCCTCATGGCGAAATCGCAAAAAAATATATGGACGTTTCGCAACATTGATAATATGAACATCCCCAGTTGATGAACAGCGCGTTCGTTCACTAAACATCGATTCTCTTTGGGCACAATAACGATCGTTTGTCATCGAACACACCTACGTGCCTTAGCATTGTGGTTCGTTCACTGCTGTCGATTGCATCGCTATCGACAGTCAATCGCGCAATGCGAAGCAAAAACTCACCAGCGTCAAGCTACAAGTACGTGCTGTCGTTCAATTACGAAAAACCATCAAAAATGGATATCCTTTGGTTCCACTCGCTTGTCAGTAAAATCATTCATTTTGAGTATGCGTGCCTTTCAACAAGACGTCGTTGAATGCGGTAGTGAAGGGTATAAACATACGCTGACATGTGTACATGTGGCTTGACCCCCTTAGCAACGCCTGCGCGAGAAATGTATGCTCTCGCTGTCGCTAAGATCCACGTTGGACTCAAGATATATCGCGGCTGAATGCAGTCGAAGATCGTGGTCGTGGAAGGTGTGGCAGCAGCTCAGGGATCCTTCAACTGTACCGACGCGGCAGAGCGCGACATCGGCGACGTCTGCGCGTTTACGCCCGCAAAGGACGCTTGCGCACTCTAGACACTCTTTCAGAAGAACTGATACTCTACAAGTAGTTCAGTCGGTGCTGTGCAGTGGATGTAATGCAGCGAGAATAGTTCAATTTCATGGTTATTGCTGTGTATTGTGTATCACCTACGCTCAGTAACCAGCAGATGGATGGACTCGGTGCCCAGGAGACCCAAGAATTGCTGCTCCTTGCTCGCCGCTACGAAGGCGGTGAGACGACACACGTTACATTATGTTGCAAGCTGTTCCGCGTATGTGTCTGTGCCCCCGTGAGCTTGAAACGTGTTCTGTCTGGTTGCGCCTTATTGGTTTCCTGGTCAGTATGCAAGATACGATAATGACTGGTTCTAAGTGCTGTAACGTATTTGGGACATCTGCTCGCTTTAATATTATGAAACTGGATTTTCCTGGTTCGATCGATCAATAAGTATATGGTAGTACAATTATTCACTCCTCTCACGACTCTATATGTATGTGTGTTTTGTGTGTGTTGTGTTTGTATAGATCTGGACCAATCGGTGTCAAGGGCAGTCGTGCTTGATATTCAATAGGCCCCACCTGTATGTAGCGTACGCATTGCCTGTTCATTCGAATTATACACGGTGCCTTCTTCTGTTTTGAATCTGCTATGTTGAGTGTCTGAATAACTTGTGAGCTGGCGCCACAAATGCGTGAAGTGATCGGCTCTAACTCTGGTTTGCAATGTGGCTTCACTCGCGCGCCTTTCTATCATCCGACTTGCGTTCAGTATACCGTGGAAACTTCAATCTGCGACGATTTGATAGTACCGTGAATATCTCGTCCATACAAAAAACGAGTTGTTTTGGTTTGCGAGCCTCTCAATAGGCGAGATATGCAATGATAAAGAGGAGTCACTGAGGGTCACTCGAGCGAGAGAGACAAAAGTACTTGAGTTGAGTATTGCCGAGTGCACCACACGACTCGCACTTCAATTACGCAAAATCACGAGCGATCGGCTTCGCGGAAGCGCTCCGGAAGCGAAGAGGTGGACTGAACATTGTGTGCAGCGTGTGTGGTCGACGCGGATCGCGGACGAGTGTCCAGAAGTGTGCGTCGCTCGCGACAGCGACGACGACAGACCACCACATTGCATCCCGAGCTTTGCTGCGTGTGCGTGCGTGCGTGTGTTTATTCATCAGTCTTGGAAGAGCGATCGATCGGACCAAAGACAGCAACAACAACAACAGCGAACAGCGACGCCAGTGACGACGACTGGCGCGCGCTCGAAGCGGCAGAGAGCGATCTTTCAATTTCGAAGCACCACCGCTCATTCTGGTGCCGGTTTCCCGGTCGCGAGCCCACACACGCACTCGCTCGCTCTCGACGACGACGACGGCTACACACACTACGCTGCGTCACGGCGAGCCGCACAACCCAAACCAAGCAGCGACCAGCTAGCGAGCGCGCACTCGACACACGACGCATGACCGCAGCAGTTGTAGACACGGCCACGGCTGCGCAGTGTGGCCCGCACAAGCAGCAGCAGACGAGAGTCGACGTCACTGGCTCTGCCGCGGCGGATCTGCTTGCACGCGGCGCGTCATCCGCTACCAGTACCAGTACTACAAACAACAGCCGTACCAACACCACCATCAACAACACGAGCAGCAACAGCAGCCTCAGTAGCTGCAGTAGAAGCGACAGCGCGCCTTGCACCGGCACCGACACCGGCACAGACGAGCACGACAGCAACAGCAGTGACAGTGACAGGAATAGCGTTCCCGCCAGCACCGCACTCGCGATCGCTTCGTCGCCATCCTCGCAGCCGTCACCACCAGCAGCAACGTCCGCGATGACAGCGTCGCCGTCGTCGTCCATGACCGTGTCGTGCGCCATGACTGTGCTCACGGCGGTCGAGCGCTCGGTCCTGCGCATGCTCGCGTTCGTGTTCTACCAGCTCGACCGCGAGCAAGCCAAATTCTGCGCGAGCTCTATCCTGCGCGGCTACTTCCAGCTCCAGACGCAGCTTCCAGACTACGCTGTCGAGTCGCTCGAGCGCGTCGCTGCGAGTGTCATTGCGCTCTCGGACGCCAAGTTCACGACGTTCTGGCTCTCGCTCTTGGAGAAAGAGATCGAGATCAGCGACGCGACGAGTGCTGGCGCCATTAGCGCGAGTGCGAGCGGCACGGGTGACTTGCTCGTGCTTGGTCCACCGGAAGCGCGCATTACGATCCAGAGCTATGACCCTGCTGAGCTGCGGCAAGCGCGTGAGAAGACGCTCGTGAGGCGGCTCTATCAGCACATCTACTGCAGCATCCGGAGCCTCTTTGTCGCCAAGCGCTCGAGCCACGCGACGCAGACGCCGTGTACGTCGCCCATTGACTTGACGGACGAGAGTCACTACCAGAAACAGTCGCAGCGGCGACGGCATTCGCGCTGTGCGCGGTACGACGACGACGACAGCGCTGCTGCGAGCCATCATCCAATCGACGCAATCGGTCGCAGCGACAGCTACTATGGCGACAGCAGCGACTTGACACAGCGCCACGCAGACGCGCGCGAAGATGCCGGCGACAGCGACAGCGACAGCTACGACGACGCGGCTGATGTGTTTGAGCCCGGCTGGGCAGTCGAGTACATGGAGCAAGAGTCAACAGTCTCGAGCGAGCTCACGCGCCGCATGCGCAAGATGATGCACTCGTCGATTCCGCTCAACCTCTTCCGTGTCACAGTCGCGTACAACTCGGACGTGAGCGACGACGCGGGCGACGACGGCTTTGTCGGGATCATCTCGCCCGAGTCGTTCCCGCCGACGCCGATCACGCGCAATTTGCAGACGCAGCGCATGAACTGCTACACTGCGCGCGTGCTCGACCACACGACACTCGCGCTGCGGCTGCTCGAGGCGAACAGCTACAGCCGCACGTACCAGCAGCTGCGATAGAGTCATCGCGTGCACGTCGTAGGTGTATATGAAGTGAAAGTACGTACCAAGTGTGGATTGATTGATTGATTGATTGTCCCCCATGAGGCACAACTCTCCTAGATCTATGAAAGCACCACGTGTGCGCTTATGCCATCTCGAGCTCGAGCTCGCGCTCCAGCGCTTGCTCCTGCTCGGGTGCGTCGTCCACAACTGGCGCCGATTCGGTGCTGCTCAGCGAGTCCCCGAGCGACATCGTCGCTGCGAGGCTCGCAAACTTTGTGATGACCGCCTCGACGCCGACCTGGTCTTCGTCACGCGCGACTTCGATCGCGAGGCGGTTGTCCGCGGCGCGGATCTCGAGGAGCTCCGACAGCTTGTGTCCAGGCGAAGCTTCAAGGAGCGCAGCCGCGGTCTCAGGGCGGCCGTGGAACGCGCTCCAGTGCAGCGCAGTCCAGCCATCGCCGTCGACGGCCGTGACATCTGCACCAGCGGTGATGATCTTCGCAATGAACTCGGACGTGTCGAGCGGCGAGCCGCAGGCGACCATGAGCGCGGTCCACTGGTCCTGCGGCGTGCGCGCGTTCACCGAGTTCTTGATGCTCGCCCAGAGCTCGTCAAAGTCGGCGTCCATGCCGGCACCGAGGACCTTTTCGATCGCTTCAACTGGTGAGAGATCCATGGTCGAGTGTGTGTGCGTGCTGTGTGTGCTTGAGCGCTTGATGTGAGCTTGTGCGCTGGTGTGCGGAATCGCGAATGACAGGACCTGCTGCTCGCGCATGGCCATCTGGCACTCGGCCATGCGAACGCCATGCGAAAAACAAGGTGCGCTGGATAGAGCCGCGGCAATGGCAATTGGGTACAGGCGGATGATTTCTCACTCTTGTGGATTGTTTGGACTGGATTGTGATTTACGAGTCGAATCATTGAAGAAACCCTGCCGTTTCCTGCCACACTCGACCTACTCACGACTCGACTCGACTCAGCGCTGTCGCCGGCTGCCACGCTGCGCCACGTGCGTTCAACGCGAGCTGCGTCGGCGACCGCGCGGTCTTGAGCGAGACGCCCACGAGCAGCAGCGCGCCGGCACTCGCCACTGCGAGCGTCGCAGCGCTCACGAGCGTGCTCTGCGGTAGGAACCCGACCGGCGTGAGCACGTCGCGCACGCACACTGGATACTGGATCGGCAGCCGCCACCAGCGTCCTCGCGCAGTCGTATGCGACGACGACAGAAGCTCTGGGGCGTCGTCGAGAATCCACTGCACGACACACACACACACGAGTTGGCATGCGCGTGAGTGAGTTTGAGTGCGCGTTTGGGTACAAACATGCTCTGCAGTGGGTACAAACGCACAGGCAAGATCGTCGCGGCGTCGACAGTGTCCGGTGCTGGCGACGACCGAGGAGCTGCACTCTCTGGCTGAGCACCAGCACCAGCACGTGCAGTGTCTGGGTGAAGGTCCTCCTCCTCTAGTCGCGCACAGTAGAGCAGAATCTCCGGCGCGACGACTGGCGCAGCGCGATGCAGCGCAGTTGCAGACGGTGCTTGGTACCGAAAGTGGATCGGGAACGTCATGTGGAGCCGCTCGCCTTGCGATGACGTCGCGCTCGTGGATGACGACGCGCTGAGGCATGTGAGCGAGCGAGTGTGTGAGCGCTTGGACACTCAGACTCATGCACACACAGAGATGTACGTACAGTGGGAACTCGAGCGCGATCGAGTGCTGCGGCGACACGGGCGACGGCCGCTCGATCTCAATGTGCTTGGCGAACGCAAGCAGCCGGAGCTCGCCAAAGCGCTCCATACGCTGCACGAGTCACACACACAGCAGCGCATCGAGCGTGAGTGACAGAGAGAGAGAGCCTCGGAAGTGAATGACACGCGAGGCACGCACTCGGAGCTCGTCGAGATCGGCGTAGACGTTGTGCGAGAGCGGCACGCGCAGCAGGAGCTTGCTCGACGCAAGCGCGCATAGCGATTCATGGAGACTGCGTGTGTCGACGTCGATCGCAACGCGTCGATGAAAGCCGCTGCCAACGAGCGAGATGTTCACTGCCAATGCTGGCAAGCGAAGAGCAGCAGATGCGCTTGTGCTGTCGCGCCAGCGCATTGAGCTGCTCGCGTTCGTGCGCGACGAGTAGAACGCGATCGTCTCTTGCTCGATCGATGTGATGACGAGGTACTGCGCTGCGTCACGTGGTCTCCACGTGAGTCGCGAGGCACCACTGCTGTCGTCGCCACGTGCGACCCACGCTTCGAGCGTCTCGAGTGCGAGCGCTGCATCGTCAGCTGCGCGTCGAATGCGCACGTGCATCAAGCGCGGCTCGACGGCAAAGTCCACGACTGGCTCGTCAAAGAACTGCTCGAGCGTCGAGCGTTCGCTTGGCGCGTCTTCCGCTGAGACCGCATCAGAGCGACTGAACATCGGGAGTCTGGACGCTGGACCCTTCATTGCGCCACTGTCGTCGTTGTTCGGGAACGAGAACGCAGACGTGAAGCAGAGCGCAGGCGTGTCACGAAGCTTTGGCTCAAGCGCTTGCTGTAGCGGGTCGGCGCTGCGCCACGTGTGCGCGTTGCACAGACTCGGAGCCAAGAAGCCTGCAAGCGAGAGGAGCCGACATTAGGGATCAGCACATGCGAGCGAGTCGCAGTAAGACTCTCGCGCTCATACCTCGCTGGAAGACTGGAAGTGAGCCTGCGCTTGGAAAGAGCTCCCGCAGCATGCGCTCGACGCTCGCTTCGACGTGGTCGTGAGTCGTGGCATTCGTGAACGCAGCAGCGCGTGATGCCTCTTGCGTAGGCGTGACTTGGATGTGGAAGCCGACCGCGTGCACCGCCGTGAGGCGAGGCGACTGGGCAAAGACGTGCGTGAACGTCGAGCTTGACAGTGCAGACCCGACTCGAGGGACCCACGCGAGCTAGAGCAAGAGAGAGTGAGAGGTGTGAGAGAACTGTGAGTGCACAAAAGTCGCTGTACCTGCCAGCTTAGTGCATGTGCACCTCGATGCTCTGCACGAGTGCATGGAGAGGAGTCTGTGGAGAGCGCATAGTGCGATTGGGTCCGCGTCAAAGCGTCAGCGTGCATTCACTGCGATCAAAGTATGCGCGACGGCGCAATGTACGCACCGTCGTTGATGCGCTCAGTGCTGACGAGAACGTGCCAAAGAAGCCGCTGCTGCTGCTACTGCTGGATGTCGACACATGCACAGTTCCATCTGCACATACACAAACGCGCCGCGATAGTGAGTGCGCGAGGACGCTCTCACTTGTGCATGAACGAGCAGCCTTGCTCGAGTGTGTGAGCGTGTGTCAAACGAGTGAGAACGGACCTGCGTCACGTGCATGGGAGACCGTATCATCGACGTTGCGTGGCCAGATCGCCACGGCGGCTGATGGTGTTAATGGTTGTAGGTCGGCAGCATCCGCGATCGATGCTGCACTCGCCAGGAGCGCGAGCGCAAGCACGCGCTGCAGTCGCGACAACATGCTCGCTTGGTGAAGTCGTCGGATGTCGAGCTGAAAAGCGAATTTCAGGACATCCAAGACTAATGCATAATAGATTCCAGTGGAAGCCCAATCCCATTCACCAGCAAACGGACTTTATTGATTGCATTATCGAGACGACGCTGATGCCGAGCATGCTTTGTCGTGATGTGCACGAGCCCTCTGACCGACCGCATGGACGGACTTGGTGCATGTGCGCACAACCACTAGGCGCTGATCAAGAACGCAGGAGACTTCCCGTTCCTCTCGCACCACGAAGACGTGACGATGCATCTACAAGTGCATCTGCGCGCACATGGTGCTGCACTGTAGCAAGAGGTCGAGTCGAGTCAAAGTACCGCAGGCTCTGTTGCATACCTCTCAAACAGCACTCGCAGCACTCGCTTACTCGCTCCACGAGCCATCACCATGTACACCAGTGCAATACTCGTCGATCGCCACTCACTTGCAGCGAATACATTCGATACCACAAAGGAGAGCAGTAGAGCAGAGATTGACTGCACTGCTGCATCATGAAGAGCTCGCGTGGACTTGAAAGCACAACCTCCGTGCTCGCTTAGTCTCCTTGTTCGTATCGATCACAGCAGCAATAGCAGCCCAAACAGCCATGAGCACTCGCGACAAGCACTGCTACAACATGGTGCGCATTCCAGTGTCGCGAGTCTTGAGCCCGCACGCGGTCGTGTTCATGCTCAAGCACTCACACACTTGCGCAGTCGAGTTGCTGCTGGCGTCGTCGTCCTTGTTGTCCTTGGCGACGAGTTTGGTCTGTTCGATGTTGTTGCTGTTGATCATCATTGTCGATGCAAAGATCCAGCGATCCAAGCAATCAGCGCAATAAAGTAGTGTCCACTGTCACATACAATCCACACACTCAAGCGTCGAATCGTTTTTGCAGCGGGACCCGAAACGTCGCGACACGACACGATGACACGATGCGCTGGGTTGAATCGAGATTGTCTCTTCACATGCGCTGCGCTTGATCGCTTGATCGAATGCGCGCAGCGCGTTCCTCTCTCGACATCGACCGAGACGACGACCTCCAAGAAGACCTCCATGACGACGACCTTGCCATCGACATCGACATCGACTCGGCGGACTTGCTCGCGCGATCCGCGATCTGCATGCATGCTTGATGCATGCATGATTCTCAGTGTCTCGACCATGAGCTCTGTCGTGTGAGAGCAGGACGTGAAAGGTATGCACATGCGTAGAGATCGATGTCGCGGCGCCATCCATCGCCACCTCACACTCGTGCACTTGCGCTCACTCACTCACTCGCTTCCTCACTTCCCTCGCTTCCGTGAGCACGTTGCTCTTCAAAGCATCTGAGTGCTGTCCGCGCTTTCAGCGAACCTTCGGGTCTCTCGTCGTTGCGATCAACAACAACAGCAACAACGACGACGAGGCAAGCATGCGTCTATGAGGTGCGAGGCTCGAGCCCGAGTGAGTGAGCGAGTGCGAGTGCAGGCTGTGCATTGCCGAGTTGATGCGGGGATCGTTTGCAGTGGCGACAGTGGTGCGCGCACTGCTTGATCGACCAGGTCATGAGGTCATGCATGCACTCGGTTGCTCGACTCGCTCAAGTCGCTCACTTGCTTCTCGTTTGTTCACACTAGCAGCAGTAGTGCCAATGTCTCGAGGCAGCAGCACTGCACTAGCACTAGCACTAGCACCAATAGCAATAGCAATAGCAATAGCAATAGCAATAGCAACATCCACGTCTTCGCAGCGTCGGCTGCTCCTTCTGAGATGCTGCGCGCGCAGGAGTGCGCGAACGAGCTCGTGTCTGCGCGTGCATGTCGAGGTCGCGCTCTGCGATGGCTTGCTCTGTGTTGCTCTGCGCTGTCAGAGCGCTCGTGGGTTGCACAGCAGACAGCCAAGCAAGCAAGCTCTTGTAGACAGCAAGAGCACACCGAGCACACAAAGCGAGCGCGAGCAACTCGTGTCAAGCCGTTTTGTTTTGCTTGCTAGCTTCTGCTTGAGACTCAAATGAGACTCGCTGCCGGGTGCTGGATGCTGGATGTTCGAGTGGCATCGACAAGCAAGTCTTGTTTGAGCCTGAAGCAAGCAACCAAGGCAAGCCAGGCAAGCATGAGCGACCTTGAACGACTGACTGACTGTCGACAGAACGAGCCAACAAACAAACAAGCAAACGAGCGAGCAAACAAGCATGAGTGAGGAGGAAGCCGAGAGCAACTGCAACTGACGTCACTCGCGTCCTGGACCTGCGCTTTTTGTGCTGTTGCTGCAGTGAGCGAGCAAGCAAGTGGTCGAGCGTGTGCGTGTGCGTGCGTTCGCTGAACAGTGCTCGGTCGAGGTCGAGGTCGAGGTCGAGGTCTCGAGCACCAGTGTGTGGTGTCTGCGTGACCGACTGACTGATTGATTGACTGATTGACTGTCTGGTCAAGACTCGAGACTCGAGAGTTGAACAAGGCGAAGCAAGTCGCTCGAGAGGTATCAGACCGGAGACTCCATGTTGTCATTCTCATTGTCATTGTCCTCTTTGTCATCATTGCCATCGGTGTCTCTGTGCGTCCGAGACAGCTCGCATGTCGACAACACTGTCGAGCGCTGTGCACGCTATGAGAGGTGCCAAGTTTGTGTGAAGTATGGAGCAACGAGCCTAGTGAGTGAGGTCCAGTCGCTGCAAGCTCTGCATGGATGCGACTGCTAGCTGCTGTTTGGAGAGGCTATGGACGCTATGAGAGCTCTAGCGAGTAGGACGAAGCGTGACTCGAGATCGAGATCCGCGCCAATGGCAGTGATCCTTGCACCTCGATCAAGTTCGTGCTCGTGGTTGTCCTCACTTACCCGCTCACACCCTCACACTCGCATACTCACACATGCTCTTGCTCTCTCGATGCGAGTCCTTGCTCGACACTGCTCCACCGCTCAGGTTCACTCTCGATCGATCGCTCTTTCATTCACTCGATGCTTGCTTGTTTGTTCGGGTGCTCGAGTGCTGCTGCCAGAGCCAACCCGCCTCTGGACACCACTCGCTTCTTTGCCTTCTCTGTCCTATCAACACGACCTCAAAGACGCACACACACACGACATCATCCGTCGTGTCCTATTGAACAACTGAGTCGCTCTTGCCTCAGAACGCTTTGTTCCCCACATACGCAGACTCATGCATGCGAGTGAACGAACTGATCGAATGGCATCTCCACGCTCTCTCTCTCTCTCTCTCTCTCGACACTCAGGCACACAAGTATACGCTCAGCTAGACACACAAGCATATCGCCATCACACCTCGCTTCTTCTCATCGCTTTCATCTCTATCACGCCTGCTCGTGCAGCTGCCCAAAGAAGTCGCCGGTGATGCAAATGAGCACGTTCAGCGCCTTGAGCTCGAGACTCGTCGCTGCCACCGCGCTCGCATCCGCCACATCGAGCTCGCTGCGCAGCTGCCAGCACCGCCGCAGCAACTGCCGGATCGTCGCTGCCACGCCAGCGTGCACGGGCTTGTCGAGCCGCGCGAGCAGCGCGTAGATCCAGACGCCTCTGGCGCGAGAGAGCGCGGTCTCGTCCTCGAGCCACTCGGCGTGGTGCTCCAGCAACCTCCGCGTCAGCACTTGGTCGAACTGCAGCAACAAGCGCAAGTGCGGCGGCGTGCCTGCGAGCTGCGACTCGCGCTTGCCGAAGAAGAAGGTGCGCCAGCCGTCGATGTCGCTCATCCTCGGCACGTCTGTTCGCAGCGGCGACGCTTGCAGTGCACTGGTGTGGCGACTGATGTTGCTGTTGTCTTTGCAAGTGTTGTTGCTTCTGATGTGGGCATGCCTTGTACTGCTGTTGTGTTTGCTGCTGTTGCTGTGCATGTCGCGACCATAAGCCTGCAGCGACTTGTTGCCGTCGCTGCCATTGCACTGTGTGCTATCCGCGAGTGTTGTCTCGAGCGTGATCTCCGTCTCCGTCTCAGCCTGCGTCTCTGTTGCTGGCGCACCGAGCTCTTGCCATCGTGCAATGAGCTGTCGCAGCTCGGCAAAGTCGGCGAGCAATGCGCGTTTCCACTCGTCGCTCGGCAGCAGCGCAGCGTCGACCGTGTCGGCGAACGACGGCATCGCCGGCATGTTTGCAGTTTGCTTGTTGTCGAACTGGCGCGGATCGACGTCCGAGACGACGACGTCCGGGATGCCCTCGGCCTCGATGCGCACGCGCCAGAGGTACTCGTGCACGTCGGCAGGAGGCACGCCCTGCTGCATGCGCTGCACGACCGCCTGCACGTCGACCGCGCCGTCGACTGGTAGCACAGCTGGCATCATCGTTGCTCTCGTTCAGGCGCTCTTGGACAGGTGCTCCCGTGCAAGCGCTCTTGGACAGGGTGAGCTCTTGACGATGATACTCTTGGTCTTTTGAGTTGCCACTTGAGTTGCTTCTTGAGTTGCTTTTTGTGTTTGAGCAACTTGTACTGGTCTTGAACTGGTTGCGATCGGTACATGTCTCGAAACAACCCGCACAAATCTTCGATTCTACAAACTCAACAACACATTTTGTCCAAACCCATTTGCACGATTCGCTTGGTATCAAAACAGACAAACGGGTTTGATACAATTCGTTTGTCAGACATTTATTGCTCTTTTGAAGTGCTTTCTTCATCGTCTTTGTTTACAAAATGCACGGTTTGTACGAAGTATCAACAACACTCAGAAGTGCTTTCGTATCATTTTGATACCATCGAAGCAGTGACGCCACCACCTTCACAATCATGCTCTACACGTAGCTCTTGCTTGCTTGTTGCGATGCATCAACATGCTGCTGCTTCATGCTGCTCGATGTACTCATATAGACATCCTTTCTCATTCGTCTGAGTGTCACGCTGGTTGGCATGTTGCTTCAAGTGCTTTGTATTCGCGTTCAAGCTGCTAACACTCGATGTGGACATGTCGTGCACTCTCATCATGGTCAGCACTCGATCTCAATCCAACGCAACACGTACGACTCGCTCGTTTCGCCATGCATGTATGTATGTATGTATGTATGCATGCATCCCTCTCCCTCTTTGATCAATGTCCAGTCAAGCAAGCATCTCGTGCACTGACCTCGGTGCAGTCCTCTCCTCTCGTCGTCGTCAAGCTCGGTGAGGTCGGTCGAGGTGGTCCGCTCATTTTGACACACTCGGTGGGTCTCGATCGATCGATCAAATACCAGCGCTAGACATGGTCACACCGATCGATCAAGCTCTGTCTTCTCTGCCAGAGCAACGCGCTCACAAGCAACGCACTCACGCTCGGCGCTTCAGAGTCCGACAGCAACGGACTTGATGCAGACTCTGTCTTCTCGTCTCGGTTCTCGAGATCCCACACCCACCCACGAATGTGAACGAGCGAACGAGCGAATGAGCGAGCGAGCGAGAGCACACACACACATGCACACACAAGAAGAGTAGATAGAAGGGAGAGAGACGAGAGGAGATCGCGACAGCTCAGTGACAACAAGCGAGGAGTGAGTGAGCGACTCGGTCCGCAGTGGCATCGATATGCTCGATCGTCGATTGACTCCGCTATCCTTTCAATGACTCTGCTATCCTCACGCATTTACAAGCCTGCTGTCTGTTGTTGTTTGCTGCTGTCTATGCCGTCACGACGCCACCCATCGTCTCGCAACCTCGCTCAAGCACATGTTCTCGCTCTCTATGCAACGCGACCAACGCACACACTCTCGCTTCTCGCGCTCGATCGATTGATCATCATCTTCACACCACACATGTGCTTGTCATGCGCTCTTGCTGCTCATGCTGGTGCTCGATTTCGAATGGACACTCGACTCGAGCGCCAAGCGTGCATGGAAGTAGGTAGTGTGGTGTGGTGTGTCCATGTCCCGAGCGCCAGACGCCGATCGACTCGACAGAACATCGTTTGGCGCTAGACTACATACTAGTGCAGGCAAGTGCAAGTACTAGTACTAGTACTAGTACTCGCTTGCGATCGTGGCATCTCAGACTGCGTACATACTAGACATGCAGTCTCTCGCTCGCTCGCTCTCCCAGCCGAGCATCCGTCTTGCGTCCGTGACGTGTGCTCTCGAGCTCCTGTCCAAGCTCTGCTTAAACTCACACTCAAACGCGAGCTCCTGATCAAACACATGAACATGATCGATCATCACTGTCTGCCTGCGTATCAGATGAAAGAGCGCTTGACGCCATCGTCGTGGTCGCCTGTCAGCGCCACATCCAGAGCGCCATGCGCACACAGAACAACAACAACAACGACAACAACGGCAGTCATGTGCATGCAAGCTCGAGATGCAAACACACGCTCGCAACTCAACCGATAGCAGTGATAGCAGTGATCAGCGACCAGCGAGCGTCTTCGAGCTTCGGTTGCGACTCCTGTTGCCACTGATCGAGCTGCTATTGTGTGTGTCGTGTATTTACCTGCCGCACATCGTGCTTCATGACAACACACGAGTCGATGCGCTGTTGCGAGCTTGGCTCCGCTCCACCAGCAAGCAAACGAACAAACAAACAAGTGATCACACCTGCAGATGTCGTGTGCGTGTGTGTATCTAGCTACATGGGCTTTGCATGCTTGTGTGTGACTTTGAGGTCGTGTTGATAGGACAGAGAAGGCAAAGAAGCGAGTGGTGTCCAGAGGCGGGTTGGCTCTGGCAGCAGCACTCGAGCACCCGAACAAACAAGCAAGCATCGAGTGAATGAAAGAGCGATCGATCGAGAGTGAACCTGAGCGGTGGAGCAGTGTCGAGCAAGGACTCGCATCGAGAGAGCAAGAGCATGTGTGAGTATGCGAGTGTGAGGGTGTGAGCGGGTAAGTGAGGACAACCACGAGCACGAACTTGATCGAGGTGCAAGGATCACTGCCATTGGCGCGGATCTCGATCTCGAGTCACGCTTCGTCCTACTCGCTAGAGCTCTCATAGCGTCCATAGCCTCTCCAAACAGCAGCTAGCAGTCGCATCCATGCAGAGCTTGCAGCGACTGGACCTCACTCACTAGGCTCGTTGCTCCATACTTCACACAAACTTGGCACCTCTCATAGCGTGCACAGCGCTCGACAGTGTTGTCGACATGCGAGCTGTCTCGGACGCACAGAGACACCGATGGCAATGATGACAAAGAGGACAATGACAATGAGAATGACAACATGGAGTCTCCGGTCTGATACCTCTCGAGCGACTTGCTTCGCCTTGTTCAACTCTCGAGTCTCGAGTCTTGACCAGACAGTCAATCAGTCAATCAATCAGTCAGTCGGTCACGCAGACACCACACACTGGTGCTCGAGACCTCGACCTCGACCTCGACCTCGACCTCGACCTCGACCTCGACCTCGACCTCGACCTCGACCTCGACCTCGACCTCGACCTCGACCTCGACCTCGACCTCGACCTCGACCTCGACCTCGACCTCGACCTCGACCTCGACCTCGACCTCGACCTCGACCTCGACCTCGACCTCGACCTCGACCTCGACCGAGCACTGTTCAGCGAACGCACGCACACGCACACGCTCGACCACTTGCTTGCTCGCTCACTGCAGCAACAGCACAAAAAGCGCAGGTCCAGGACGCGAGTGACGTCAGTTGCAGTTGCTCTCGGCTTCCTCCTCACCCATGCTTGTTTGCTCGCTCGTTTGCTTGTTTGTTTGTTGGCTCGTTCTGTCGACAGTCAGTCAGTCGTTCAAGGTCGCTCATGCTTGCCTGGCTTGCCTTGGTTGCTTGCTTCAGGCTCAAACAAGACTTGCTTGTCGATGCCACTCGAACATCCAGCATCCAGCACCCGGCAGCGAGTCTCATTTGAGTCTCAAGCAGAAGCTAGCAAGCAAAACAAAACGGCTTGACACGAGTTGCTCGCGCTCGCTTTGTGTGCTCGGTGTGCTCTTGCTGTCTACAAGAGCTTGCTTGCTTGGCTGTCTGCTGTGCAACCCACGAGCGCTCTGACAGCGCAGAGCAACACAGAGCAAGCCATCGCAGAGCGCGACCTCGACATGCACGCGCAGACACGAGCTCGTTCGCGCACTCCTGCGCGCGCAGCATCTCAGAAGGAGCAGCCGACGCTGCGAAGACGTGGATGTTGCTATTGCTATTGCTATTGCTATTGCTATTGCTATTGGTGCTAGTGCTAGTGCTAGTGCAGTGCTGCTGCCTCGAGACATTGGCACTACTGCTGCTAGTGTGAACAAACGAGAAGCAAGTGAGCGACTTGAGCGAGTCGAGCAACCGAGTGCATGCATGACCTCATGACCTGGTCGATCAAGCAGTGCGCGCACCACTGTCGCCACTGCAAACGATCCCCGCATCAACTCGGCAATGCACAGCCTGCACTCGCACTTGCTCACTCACTCGGGCTCGAGCCTCGCACCTCATAGACGCATGCTTGCCTCGTCGTCGTTGTTGCTGTTGTTGTTGATCGCAACGACGAGAGACCCGAAGGTTCGCTGAAAGCGCGGACAGCACTCGATGTGCTGTGAACTCCAGTGTGAGGGCTTGGACGCGAGGTACAAAGTGCTTTACCACTCAGACTCCAGTGCATGCTCGTGACAATCTTGTGTAAGCGCGATGTGAACGAGGTCTGCGAAAAGGTTGAGAAAGGGAGTCTTGCGCAAGACTCGCGTAACTCGCTTTATTATCGGGCTTCAAATCGCGACTACGAACCCTACGAATTCGACATGTATTGAGGACACTCGTATATTCGATTCGAACGATCGGTGACTGAGTTTGTATCGGTTTTCAAACAGCGACTATCATCAATGCAATACATCATCATCCACGACTACGTAAGTCGGGGTTATATTGGGGTTAGATCAGGGTTATAAAAAAGATATTCAGGGTGCACAGTAGTGCCAGAGAAAAAGTTTCTATACAAAATCCATTTCGCTCAAAGCCATAGACAATGATTTTATTGTGCCAAGCCCACACATGTGCCCACGAGCGATCTCGATGCGTGCATGTCGACACCATCGAGCCAAGGTCTGTCGACACCAAGGTCTGTGGCGATGAATCGACACCAAGACCTTGGCGATTCATCGCCACAGAACAGGTCGAGAGTGTGAGTAATAACTTGGTTTCAATATGGCGATTCGGAACTGAACAGTGGACTGTTTCTGTCGATCGTATCGTACAAAACCCAACTCAAAATATCCGTTAAATACGAAGTTACTTGCATTTGTCTGAA
Organism: Pythium guiyangense; assembly: GCA_003730235.1. Classification (NCBI taxonomy): domain Eukaryota; phylum Oomycota; class Peronosporomycetes; order Pythiales; family Pythiaceae; genus Pythium; species Pythium guiyangense. The sequence continues at coordinate 453,355 of QXDM01000010.1, forward strand.
AGAAGGGTATGAACTCGGTTCGACAACGTGGCTCGCAACGCTCAAGTAGATTAGAAACGTGAGAGAACCGCCTTGGCAAATACGCGAGAACCACCGACAATCTCTTCGAAACGATGGACCGATTAATACAATTTCCTAGTGAATCGTATAGCCAAGACGTTGGAGAGGTTAGAATGCACAGATTTTGTCCAGACTTTCTCCAATTTTGACACATCTTGTCCAGAGACATTACAGTAAATATATTCAATTTTGGCGAATCAAACGCCATTCAGTGGCACAAATTGTCGAATCACAGTGTAGTGGCTCGTCTGATAAAGTATACTTTAATGAAGACAATTGTCGGTGGCAGTTGATTTGATCAAAGTATGCTCCACTTGACTTGAATTCACTATCGGAAGGTTCTGTTGAAATAGTTTTCCGCAATCGTGTTCGTCGAAAGGTGCTGTTTTGGCTCGTCTGCCACATGCTTCCACGCACTTTCTGTCGCGCGACAGAAAACGGCCGCGCCACACTGTGCCACGCGAATTTCCCGACACTGTCGGTCCACAGCGTCATTGTTCAAGATAGCCGATAGCGGAAAGAAGACGCGAGCGAGAGAGCGAGTGTGACTGGCCGCCGCGCGCAAGGCAGGCAAACCAGCTCTTCCACAGACACCGACACCGACACGTCGCAGCAGGCGCGCCGACACACACAGGCACAACACATATACACACACAGACACACAGACCCGCGAGCAGCAGCAGCGCAACGACATGCGGAGTTTCCAAGTCGAGCGCATGCGGTCGCTCAGCGACCTGCCCAAGCTCCACGAGTTTGAGCGCGCGATGCAGATGGAGATCGCCCAGGCCGCTGGACGCGAAGAGATGTTCCTGCGGTCGTCGTCCGGGCTCAGCGCGCTTTTCAAAGCGCTCGGCCACGAGCACGGCCGACCCTACTTCCGGTACGCACTGCGCGACGTCTTTGGCGACAAGTCGACGCTCTACCGCAGCGCGACTGTCACGCCGGCACAAGTGCGCGCGTACGCGCAGAGCATCATCGACCGCCTGATAAAAGCGCTGAGCGCCGCGCCACTCGTGCTGCGCGTCGCGTGCCAGTTCGTCTTGCGCGAGTACCGCAAGGCGTTCCCAAACAGCCAGCAGGACACGATGATCGTCGTCGGCGGCGTCGTGTTCCTGCGCCTCGTGTGCCCCGCGCTCATCAAGCCCGAGATGCTGGGCTTCCAGCCGCACAACGCACGGTCACTACACGTGTGCGTCCAGATCGCGAAGATGCTGCAGCACACACTGAGCGGGAACCTGCTGAACGAGAACCACCCCGAGTGCGCGCTGGGGAACGTCTTCGTCGCGACGTACCACCCGCAAGTCGCAGATCTGCTCAAGCGCTTTGCGCACGTGCAGCTAGGGCCGCCGCCGTCGCCATCGCAGCGTCCCGAGCAGCCGCACGAGTCCCCTCACCCTGCAGAAGTGCTCTGCGTGAAGCCGTGGGACGCCGACAGCAGTCCGCCGACGCCGACGAACTCGTGGGACGTGCACCCGAGCAAGCTCCGCGGCATGTCGATGAGCACAGACGAAGCGTCGAAGCGCAAGCGCAAGTTCTGGTTCCGCTTCTGGAATCGCGTGTGAGCTCCAGATCCTCTCGGTCCGTGAGCTCACGCCTCGATCACCACCAATAGACGCCCCAGACACACACATATCCCAGCAGCAGCAGATGCAGATGCAGCAGCAGCGGATCCACCAGCACAGACGAGCAAGTCAGACACACGCACGCACACACACAAGCGTCGCCGCGCTGCTCGGTATCTTTATGGCTGCCGATCGCCTCCATGGAGAGGCCGATCGCGCTGCCTGCCTGCCTCTACCACAGACATCCGTGAGGCAGCAGCAGCAGCAGTCGCACACACACACCACCACACCTTATTTATCTCGAATAGAGAACACACCACATCGTCACCACCACCACACTCATGCGTTCATACCCATACATGCGTTCAATCGCACTGTCCATGAGGTCTTGAGGTCATGAGGTCGTAAGGTATCGTCGTGTCGACTCGGTCGAGCACGGCTGTGCGATCAGGTCGACGAGTGCAGCCAACCTTTCAAGTAGCGAGCGACCTGTACAAGCTGATGGAGCCGCTTGGAATCAAAAATCAGTTGAGTCATTGCTGTTGTTTTGAGCTTGTAGAATCCCATACCCTTGGGTATCCGATCGATGCTAGACGATCGCCACGACGTGCACAAACTGAATTTCTTAGTGAAACCAAGACAACACACATCGCACAAAAATGCCCAAGCAGCACATCGTCGACCCGCCGAGCGTTGCGACGATGGCAGTGGACGGCGACGCGATCACGTGCATCGCAGCAGGTCCTGGCGGCCGCGTCTTCGCAGGCGATGCGAACGGCACGGTGCGCTGCTACGCCCGCGCTGCTGCGAGCGGTGCCCCCGCTCACGAGCGATCATCGAGCGAGAGAGAGGCGGAGTCTCCAGCTGGAGACTCGGAAGCCGTGGCGCTGCAGTGGGCCACGCGAGCGACGACGCGCGGAGCCATTCTGGTACGTCCAATGCGCCATGGCGCGCGCTGGGTGTGTCTGTCTACAATCGCTGCATATGCGTGTCTGTCAATCCCGCCTGTGCGCATTGAGTGAGTGTACGTGCGTAATGCACCGGCTGCTTGCTTAACGTAGCAGCTTTGCCGGGTCGGTCGTGGCCATTGGCGCGCTCGTGTGCATGTAGAGTATCTGCGCGATCGGCGACCCACGCACCGCGCGCGCTGCTCAAGACGGCGCGAACGCCACTGCATGCCCTAACGTCCTGCTCGTGGTCGGCGCCGCCTCCGGCGAGCTCGTCTTCTTCCGCAACGAGACGGTGCGTCGCGTGCACATGTGATTGCTTGCTTGCTTGCTTAGTGTCTTCATGCAGCTGCAGACAGCGAGCGAGTCGGTCGATCTGGCGCAGCGATAGACAGCCCGACTGAGCGATTGCTTCGGCATCGCGGCTGGTGCTGGCGCTGCCTCGTGCGCACGCAGCGAGTGGAACTGGATGCTCAGCTACCGTTCGCTCTCTCTCTCTCTGTGACAGGAAGCGCGGCGAGTACAGCTCGAGAGCGCAGTGCTCGCGATCTGCGCACACGGCAGCGACGCCGAGTTCCTCGTTGGCGACCTCCACGGCACGCTCTACGGCGTGAACCAGTACGGCGTGCTCTGGAAGGTACGCGTGACGTCTGTCTGGCCATCACCAGCTCTCATATGAACACTCGCATGAGGACTCGACGAACCAACTTGTGCGGGCGATCTCATTTGCCACTCGACAAAACAGGAGCGCGCTGAAGCCGACAAGGACGCACAGCGTAGTGCACCAGACGCAGCAGTACCGCCGTTCTTCTTCCCGAGCACCTTGCAGCCCACTGGTGCGCGTAGATCTCGTCCAGCACACCTTCATGTCCGGCAACATTCTCTCACAGTCTCGTTCTGTCTGTCTGTACAAACGGATGGATCGACGCACGCTGGCGTAGTGAAAGCCATCGCGAGTGTGCGTGAGCTCGATGTCGAGCAGACGCTCTCGAGCTACGCGCTCGTGAGCACTGGTCAGCGCCACTTGCTGCTCGCACACCGCGGCCGCGCGTTTGCGCGCATCGCCACGCCGACTCCTACGACTGCGATCGCAAGTGTCCGCACAACGCCGTCGAGCGGCAAAGTACAGCGCGACGTTGTGCTCGTCGCAGGTGAAGCTGGGTATGTCCGTGATCTTCAGTTCATCGCTCAGGTCACTTGTATCTGACTGACAGACGTCTATGTGCTCGTTGCTTCGATGCGCAGCAAAGTGTACCGGGTCTCGACGACTCGTGAGCCGACGTTCCGCTTTGCAGTCGACGTCTTTGCGGAGGTGGGAGCCACTTGCTCACTGACGACGAGCTCGCTCTTCGTGCTCCCGACTCGATGGATCAATGACTAACGTACGAGGTGGTCGCACAGGTGAACTTCCCAGTCGCGAAGCTCGTTGCAATCGACCGCAGCAGATTGAGCGACAGCAATGACGAGCACGCACTCACGTGGCTCTGTCTTGGCGACAACGGCCAACTCGCGCTCTTCCACGGTCGCGAACAAGTGCACGCGTGGCACTCGCTCAGCGCGAGTCGCAGCAACGACACGACCGCACCAGTCATTGACGTTGCAGTCGTCAGTGATGATGGCACGAGCGATCGCGTTGTCTCGGGACGCAAGCACCTCGCGCTGGCGTACTCGGATCGCGTGGAGCTGCTACCAGTGCCTCTCTGCAGTCGCAAGTGATCAAGTCCGTCAAGCAGGCATAGCGCTGTTGCCAGACAGGCAGTGGACCCATGGAGCCTTGGATGGAGGCGATTGCAATAGAGAGAGCGCATGCTCACAACATTGTACGAATGTCGTTGCATTAGCGTCTTGATCATCGACGCACAAGTGACTCTTAGCCTCTCGCAGGGCTCGACGACTCGTTCACGCGAGCACTGCTGTCGCTCGCGCCAGTCGGGCGTCGAAAGAGCACGAGGTTCTTGCCATCGAACGGCAGGAACGCCTTCTCGATGCGCGCGTCTTTTGCCATGAGGTACGCCACGAGGTCGTCGTACGAGACGACGCGACCGCCGTCGGGACGCACGCGATCTGGGAACTGGTGCCCGAACACACAGCACGGCACGAGCACGAACGGCTTGTTGAACTGGAGCGCGACGTCGACGATCGCATCGGTGGCTTCATCTGGGTGCATACCCACGAGCATCGACGCGTTCGCAATGAGCGTAGTGTGCTCTGGCTGCTCGAAGAATGTCGTCGTGTTGAACAGACCGAGGCGCTGCCGAGCAAGAGACAACAGACGCACATGTGTGAGCGAAGAGTGAGTGAGCGAGTGGTGATCGCAAGCGCAGTCGACAATCGCTGGTACTTGGGGCACGAGCTCCTGGCGCACAGAGTCGCCAGTCTTCTTCAGCTTCTTCATGAACTTGAACTGCTGCTTCGAGAGCTTCAGCGGACGCTGGTCGAGCAAAGAAGACGCGTAGGCATGCACATGTACGGGTTCACAGTGAGTCGTTCTGGTCCTACCAACCTGCGTCTCGCGATCGATGACACTGGCCACGCACACAAACACTGTCCACAGCCGACGCACCGGATCAATGAGTGTGCACGGCACGCCCCGCTTGTTCCAGAGCTCAAACGAGACGTTGCCACGTCCACCTGCGACATCGACGACACCACTCCCGGTCGACAGGTACGCGAGCCCGAACTGCGCAACGAGCCACTCGACAAACACCTGCGCGCGCTGGTGCTTGCCGATCTTCCCGTGCGCATCGTGCGGGTCGTCGTCTTGCGTCGCACGCAAGCGCTTGAGGTGGAGTCGCTCTTGGAGCCACGCTGCACGCGCGCGCTTGAGATCGGCGTCACTCGCGTGCACGAGTTCGCATCGGTCGCCGTACTGACACGTGCGCGAGTTGATCCAGAACTTGCAGTGCACGACTTTGCTGTTCGCTGTTGAGCCACTCGGTGTCTCTGAAGCGTCTGTTGTAGGAGCCGCAGTCGAATTGCGAGTGTCGCTACGCACCGTCGGCGCTGGTGTGAACGGCACGCCTTGAAGGACGGAGCAGACACGTGTGCGGTGAGTCGTACGTCCACGAGCTCATGCAATAGCACTGACGACTCCACCCCTTCACACTCGTTGACGTACCTGGATGGACGTCTTTCCACGCTCGCACGCTCGTGATGTTGCGAGCGTGGAGCAAGATCGTGGCAGACTCGTCGTCGCCACTGCGCTCGACGAAGCCGTGGATGCGCACGATGTCGCCGACGTTGACACCGCGGCGAATCGCGTCGAGCGCGTCTTCAGAGAGCTCGTTCGCGATGATCTTGAGGATCACTTCGAGACGCAAAGCCGTTGGTGCTGGCTGTGCGTGGATCTCCGTCGCATCGGTTGGAGCGCGGTGGTGCTCCGCCAAGTCGTAGAACGAGCACTTGCGTCTGCACATACCGCCACAGCACTAGTCAGTTGATGGAGCAGCTCAGCGAGCATACAGCACAGCGCAGCGCAATGGACGAACTGAAGCGACGAACGTACGAGATGCGGCGCTGGTGCACAAACTGACCCTCGACGACGACAGTGCGCTGCTGGTGTTGGCATGCACGCACGACACTCGGTTCATTCTACTGCGACCATAGCTAACAGCGCAGTGCGCAGCAAACGCACCTCTGCGAGTTGTTGCCGAGTCCACGCTGCAACATCCGTGCGCAGCGCCGCAAAGTGCGTCCACACGCCATCATCGGTGCTCATTGCTTCGTGCCGAGCGCTGCTGCTGCTACAATTGCCCACCAGCCGAAAAGTGATGTGTTCACACGTCGCAGACTCGCGCTCACATACAAATCGCCAACTTGACCAGCAGCTCCAGTAGCTTCAGACCTCCAACAGCTCCACCATGCGCGCACGACGCATGACCGCTCAAGTCCACACGCGCGTAGCACTTGTGTGTGTGATATCCGCTAATGGCATGCCTCGCCTGCTGCTGTTTGTCTATCTAGCTAACTACAGTAGCTCTCGTTAGTCGGCAAACTCAGACACGTGCTGGGCGTGCTGGCGGTTCTGCTCGCGCTGCTTCTTGACGCGCTTGGCGTTCAGGAGCTTCTCCTTTTCGTCGCGCTCCTTGCGCTTCTGGAGCGTCCCCTTCTTCGCGTTCCGGCCCGTGTCGCGCACTTTGCTCGACGCCGGCGGCTCGCGCAGTGCAAAGCTCTTGGCAATGTGCCCAAAGTGGAGACTCCGGACGTGGAAGATCGCGCGCGTGTCGCTCGTGTGCGTGGCGTAGCTCCGCACGAACGAGTGGAACGCCTGGCACGCGAGCGCAAAGAGCTCCTTGTCGGCGAGCACGGTCTGGTCGTAGAGGAACTGCAGGTCGCTCTGCACGACTTCGTGCGGCAGCTTCTTGTTCGAGCGCATAAAGCCACCGTACTTGCCCACGCGCGTGAGCGTCTTCTCGAGACTCAGCGCCGCCATCGTGAGGCCGTGCTTCTGCAAGTGGTCGAGGTACGCCGATTCGGACGGCATGAGGAAGAGGAGACTGCTGCCCTGGTTGCCACTACGCGCTGTGCGGCCGACACGGTGGACGTAGTCGCGCGTCTCCGTGGGCGGGTCGTACTGCACGATCCACTGCACCGTCGGCAAGTTGAGACCACGCGCCGCGACGTCTGTGCACAGGAGCACGCCGCTGCTCGACGTGCAAAAGTTCTTGAACGCCGTCATGCGCTCGTGCTGCGGGATGTTGCCGTGGAGACGGAACACGGCGCCGCTGCTCCCAAAGAGCGAGCTCGACACGGCCGCACCTGGCGCAGCTGTCTCGCTGTCGCCGTCGCCGCTGGTCTTGTCGCGCGACGACTCCTTCTTGCGTCCTGCGGGCCACGCAGTCTTGCGAAAGAGCTCATAGTGAAAGTCAACTGCGTCGCACGTCGAGAGGAAGACGACGACCTTCGAGTGCTTTGCAGTCGCAGTGTGCGCGAGCTCCTGGCGCAAGAAGCACGTGAGCGCAACGAGTCGCGCCTTTGCTGGGACAATGATGAAGTGCTGCATGAGCTGGTGCGGCGTCGAGAAGTTCTCGTGGCCACTCGCTGCCGTTGCGTTGCGGTGGCTCAGCGCATCCGCACCGTCCGCGTCGACCATGAGCGGCTTCTTGAGGCTCATCTTCGCGAGCTCCTGGACGCCGCTGTTGATCGTTGCTGACACGAGGACGTTCTGGCGCTTGGGCTTGTTCGCGCTCTCGTCGCCTTGCGGTCGGTCAATGATGCTCAAGATCTGCGTGATCTGCTTCTCAAAGCCCATGTCCAAGAGCCGATCGGCTTCGTCGAGCACGAGGAACTGGAGCTTCGAGTACTGGAACGCCTGGGTGTTCACGAGGTGGTCCGCAAGGCGCCCAGGCGTAGCAATGAGGATCGACAGCCCCTTGCGCAGTCGCGCTTTCTCCGCTTTCTTCTTCTCGCCACCGATGATCGCCCCAGGGACGAGGTACACGAACGGCTGGATGAGCTTGTTCGCAGTCTCGAGGATCTGGAGACAGAGCTCGCGCGTCGGCGCGAGAATGAGAGCGAGGCAGCCGTCTTCGCGGCGCACGCGCGGCTCGATGCTCTGCAAGCGCTGGACAATCGGCAAGAGGTACGACAGCGTCTTGCCGGACCCAGTCTCGCTCTTCACAAGCACGTCGCGACCCGAGAGCACTGCTGGGATCGACTGGACTTGCACTGTCGTCGGGCGGTCAAAACCAAAGCCGTGGCTCGCAACGCCTTTCGTCAGGACCTGCACGATGCGCGCGTGGAGCTGGAGCGACTCGAACGTCTTGGCCGCAAAGATCTTTTCACTCGACGCCGACTCGAGCGGGCGATCGAGCGTCGCAGTCGTGTCCACGACCGTCGCGCGCACTTTCGTGAAGCTCTCGGGGTCGTACAGCGCTTTGTTCGGGTTCCGTCGCGTCCCAAACGTCTTTGATGCTGCTGCAGCGTCTGTTGGCGCAGTAGCAGTAGCAGCACTGAGCTCCTTTGCCTCTGCTTTGTCGTCGTCGTTGGCAGCCTCCTCCTCATCATCATCATCTTCGTTGTCGTCGTCGTCGTCGCTCGGCGGTGCGAACGTGGTGCGGTCACTCGCATACGCTGCTCGATTCGCGCTGGCGTCCTGCTGCTGATCGCTGTCGTTGTCGTCTTCGCTGTCACTGTGCACTGCGACAGGAGCTGGAGCACTGTCATCGTCGTCGTCGTCGTCCGAGTCGAAGCGTGAGAGGTCGTTCGCGTCTGCTGTCTGTGGCTCTTTCGCAGGCGACGGCGCCTTCGCAGGAGACGCCTTGCTGGTGCTGCTGTCTTTCACTGATGCCTTTGTCGGTGTGGTTTTTGCCTTGAGCGCCTGCGACTGCTTCGCTGGCGTTGTGGTGGTCGCGTGCTGCTTTGTCGCGTCGCTCGAGGGCTTCTTGTGCGGCGCAGCAGCAGGTTTCGATGTTGCTTTGTTGTGCGGCGAGCCGCTTGCTTTGCTAGGGCTGCTGCTCGTTGGCGCGCGAGTCTGCGTCTTTGCAGTCGCCTTCGACGCCTTGAGCTTGGCGCGCTTTGCAGTCTGCTTGGCGCGGAACGAGTTCTTCTTCTTCGCTGGGCGACCGCCTGCGCCAGTGCCTCCGCTCGACGACGTCGCAATGTTGAGAACAAAGCCGCCGCCGTCCATTGTGCTGTCTCCGTGTGTGTATGAAGCTGGCTGTGTGCGCTGTGGATGTACGCGCGCCGGTACCGACGACGCAATGCGCACGAGAGCTGCTGCTGGTAGTGATCGTGTCGATGCCTTGGCAGCGCTTCCAGCCAACGGCCGAGTATGCGCCTATTTGAGTGACAACTCGAAACTACGCAATGCATAACTGCAAATTTGTCATTCCTCATGATCAAATCCGAAACTTGCAAACTATGCGTCTGTGCAAGATCGATCGATCTGCTTGAAGCACTCACTCACCACTTCGACGGCATCTTCGACGACATGAGCCGCATCGCGAACAGCAACCCGGCGGCGCGCGCGAGCGACAGCGGGAACCCTCTCGCGAGCAGCGAGAAGCAGTTCCTGCAGCAAGTGGCGCGGCAGCGCGTGACGACGTACGACGGCAACACGTGGGAGTACTTTGACTGCGGCAAGCCGAGCGCTGCAGCCGCGGCGACTCGCGAACGCACGAGCAGCGGCGATGATATATCGCCCTCAACGCCGCTCGTGTGCCTTCCTGGCACAAGCGGCTCGGCGCGTTGCTTTCATCTGCAGATGCTAGCGCTCGCAGCCAAGGGCTGTCGCGTGATTGCAGTGCGTGACCATAGATGATCCCTGCTTGTGACGGACTGACTGTGGCGGAGACTCACAAGCCTGGATTTATGTACATGCTTCTTGCACACGTGCAGGTCCAGCACCCGACTGTCTGGAGCCACGACGAGTGGATCCACAGCTTCGACCGGTTCCTCAACGCGATCCACGTGCGCGACGTGCACATCTACGGCGTGTCGCTCGGCGCGTACTTGGCGCAGGTGCTCGTGGTTTTCACACTCTCCGTCTTCCTCTGCGTCTGATTGATAGCCTTGACGCTCCACTCGTGTTGAGAAAATTGCGTATCTGATCGCATGTTCATCTGCTCGAATGCTCCTGATGCTTGCAGCGCTACGCGGCGCACTACCCGCAGCGCGTCCAGTCCCTCGTGCTAACGCAGAGCTTTTGTGACACAAGGCTCTTTGGCGCCAACTCGCCAACGTACATCAAGATGTACGGCGGCAAGCGAGCGAAAGCTCTCATTCATGCGCTTATCACGTGCATTCGCTGACTCACTCCATATCTCACACACACACGTGCTCGACTGCATTGCCTGTTGGTGTTGGTGCCTCCTAGGCTGCCGTACATGCCCGAGTTCTACTTGAAAAAGTGCGTCGCCCGAGCTGCTCAAGTCGCTCACATAGCTTGTGCACTCGAGGCTCTTGCGTCGCGTGTCCTAAGAGCCTGTGGCATGCTCACTGGCTGCTCAGATACATGCTCGAGCGGTTCCCAAGCGACAGTCAGCGCTCGCCGTCGCGCGTCCACGCGATCGACTACATGGTCGAGCAGGTGCGATCGTTTGTCTGCTGGTTGTTGGACTCGCACGCGCACTGACGCACACGTGTCTGCGACGGATGACTGCAGCTCGACATGCTATCGCAAAAAGAGATCGCGTCGCGCTTGACGCTCAACTGCCTCGCGTGCGACCCCACGAGCTGGCAACTTGCGCTCCGAGACGACCAGATCACGCTCATTGACGTACGCTTCGCGACAGCTTCAGGATGTCCTGGTCATTCGTACTACAACATCTTCTCGCTCCAGCGGCTGACGATCGTGTATCTGTGTGTGGATGAACGATACTGCCAGAGCCACGACGAGACGAGTCTCCCACGCGAGCTCCGAGAGCAAATGCTCGCGCGGTACCCGAGTGCGAAGCGCGTACGTCTATTGCATGATGTCGAGCAGTGAGCAAGTCGTGGCGACTTGAGACCTCTGGACAAACAGACCAACAAACTGACTGCCTGCATGGACGGCAATGACCTTGTGCGCGCACAACCACTAGGCGCTGATCAAGAACGCAGGAGACTTCCCGTTCCTCTCGCACCACGAAGACGTGACGATGCATCTACAAGTGCATCTGCGCGCACATGGTGCTGCACTGTAGCAAGAGGTCGAGTCGAGTCAAAGTACCGCAGGCTCTGTTGCATACCTCTCAAACAGCACTCGCAGCACTCGCTTACTCGCTCCACGAGCCATCACCATGTACACCAGTGCAATACTCGTCGATCGCCACTCACTTGCAGCGAATACATTCGATACCACAAAGGAGAGCAGTAGAGCAGAGATTGACTGCACTGCTGCATCATGAAGAGCTCGCGTGGACTTGAAAGCACAACCTCCGTGCTCGCTTAGTCTCCTTGTTCGTATCGATCACAGCAGCAATAGCAGCCCAAACAGCCATGAGCACTCGCGACAAGCACTGCTACAACATGGTGCGCATTCCAGTGTCGCGAGTCTTGAGCCCGCACGCGGTCGTGTTCATGCTCAAGCACTCACACACTTGCGCAGTCGAGTTGCTGCTGGCGTCGTCGTCCTTGTTGTCCTTGGCGACGAGTTTGGTCTGTTCGATGTTGTTGCTGTTGATCATCATTGTCGATGCAAAGATCCAGCGATCCAAGCAATCAGCGCAATAAAGTAGTGTCCACTGTCACATACAATCCACACACTCAAGCGTCGAATCGTTTTTGCAGCGGGACCCGAAACGTCGCGACACGACACGATGACACGATGCGCTGGGTTGAATCGAGATTGTCTCTTCACATGCGCTGCGCTTGATCGCTTGATCGAATGCGCGCAGCGCGTTCCTCTCTCGACATCGACCGAGACGACGACCTCCAAGAAGACCTCCATGACGACGACCTTGCCATCGACATCGACATCGACTCGGCGGACTTGCTCGCGCGATCCGCGATCTGCATGCATGCTTGATGCATGCATGATTCTCAGTGTCTCGACCATGAGCTCTGTCGTGTGAGAGCAGGACGTGAAAGGTATGCACATGCGTAGAGATCGATGTCGCGGCGCCATCCATCGCCACCTCACACTCGTGCACTTGCGCTCACTCACTCACTCGCTTCCTCACTTCCCTTGCTTCCGTGAGCACGTTGCTCTTCAAAGCATCTGAGTGCTGTCCGCGCTTTCAGCGAACCTTCGGGTCTCTCGTCGTTGCGATCAACAACAACAGCAACAACGACGACGAGGCAAGCATGCGTCTATGAGGTGCGAGGCTCGAGCCCGAGTGAGTGAGCAAGTGCGAGTGCAGGCTGTGCATTGCCGAGTTGATGCGGGGATCGTTTGCAGTGGCGACAGTGGTGCGCGCACTGCTTGATCGACCAGGTCATGAGGTCATGCATGCACTCGGTTGCTCGACTCGCTCAAGTCGCTCACTTGCTTCTCGTTTGTTCACACTAGCAGCAGTAGTGCCAATGTCTCGAGGCAGCAGCACTGCACTAGCACTAGCACTAGCACCAATAGCAATAGCAATAGCAATAGCAATAGCAATAGCAACATCCACGTCTTCGCAGCGTCGGCTGCTCCTTCTGAGATGCTGCGCGCGCAGGAGTGCGCGAACGAGCTCGTGTCTGCGCGTGCATGTCGAGGTCGCGCTCTGCGATGGCTTGCTCTGTGTTGCTCTGCGCTGTCAGAGCGCTCGTGGGTTGCACAGCAGACAGCCAAGCAAGCAAGCTCTTGTAGACAGCAAGAGCACACCGAGCACACAAAGCGAGCGCGAGCAACTCGTGTCAAGCCGTTTTGTTTTGCTTGCTAGCTTCTGCTTGAGACTCAAATGAGACTCGCTGCCGGGTGCTGGATGCTGGATGTTCGAGTGGCATCGACAAGCAAGTCTTGTTTGAGCCTGAAGCAAGCAACCAAGGCAAGCCAGGCAAGCATGAGCGACCTTGAACGACTGACTGACTGTCGACAGAACGAGCCAACAAACAAACAAGCAAACGAGCGAGCAAACAAGCATGAGTGAGGAGGAAGCCGAGAGCAACTGCAACTGACGTCACTCGCGTCCTGGACCTGCGCTTTTTGTGCTGTTGCTGCAGTGAGCGAGCAAGCAAGTGGTCGAGCGTGTGCGTGTGCGTGCGTTCGCTGAACAGTGCTCGGTCGAGGTCGAGGTCGAGGTCGAGGTCTCGAGCACCAGTGTGTGGTGTCTGCGTGACCGACTGACTGATTGATTGACTGATTGACTGTCTGGTCAAGACTCGAGACTCGAGAGTTGAACAAGGCGAAGCAAGTCGCTCGAGAGGTATCAGACCGGAGACTCCATGTTGTCATTCTCATTGTCATTGTCCTCTTTGTCATCATTGCCATCGGTGTCTCTGTGCGTCCGAGACAGCTCGCATGTCGACAACACTGTCGAGCGCTGTGCACGCTATGAGAGGTGCCAAGTTTGTGTGAAGTATGGAGCAACGAGCCTAGTGAGTGAGGTCCAGTCGCTGCAAGCTCTGCATGGATGCGACTGCTAGCTGCTGTTTGGAGAGGCTATGGACGCTATGAGAGCTCTAGCGAGTAGGACGAAGCGTGACTCGAGATCGAGATCCGCGCCAATGGCAGTGATCCTTGCACCTCGATCAAGTTCGTGCTCGTGGTTGTCCTCACTTACCCGCTCACACCCTCACACTCGCATACTCACACATGCTCTTGCTCTCTCGATGCGAGTCCTTGCTCGACACTGCTCCACCGCTCAGGTTCACTCTCGATCGATCGCTCTTTCATTCACTCGATGCTTGCTTGTTTGTTCGGGTGCTCGAGTGCTGCTGCCAGAGCCAACCCGCCTCTGGACACCACTCGCTTCTTTGCCTTCTCTGTCCTATCAACACGACCTCAAAGACGCACACACACACGACATCATCCGTCGTGTCCTATTGAACAACTGAGTCGCTCTTGCCTCAGAACGCTTTGTTCCCCACATACGCAGACTCATGCATGCGAGTGAACGAACTGATCGAATGGCATCTCCACGCTCTCTCTCTCTCTCTCTCTCTCGACACTCAGGCACACAAGTATACGCTCAGCTAGACACACAAGCATATCGCCATCACACCTCGCTTCTTCTCATCGCTTTCATCTCTATCACGCCTGCTCGTGCAGCTGCCCAAAGAAGTCGCCGGTGATGCAAATGAGCACGTTCAGCGCCTTGAGCTCGAGACTCGTCGCTGCCACCGCGCTCGCATCCGCCACATCGAGCTCGCTGCGCAGCTGCCAGCACCGCCGCAGCAACTGCCGGATCGTCGCTGCCACGCCAGCGTGCACGGGCTTGTCGAGCCGCGCGAGCAGCGCGTAGATCCAGACGCCTCTGGCGCGAGAGAGCGCGGTCTCGTCCTCGAGCCACTCGGCGTGGTGCTCCAGCAACCTCCGCGTCAGCACTTGGTCGAACTGCAGCAACAAGCGCAAGTGCGGCGGCGTGCCTGCGAGCTGCGACTCGCGCTTGCCGAAGAAGAAGGTGCGCCAGCCGTCGATGTCGCTCATCCTCGGCACGTCTGTTCGCAGCGGCGACGCTTGCAGTGCACTGGTGTGGCGACTGATGTTGCTGTTGTCTTTGCAAGTGTTGTTGCTTCTGATGTGGGCATGCCTTGTACTGCTGTTGTGTTTGCTGCTGTTGCTGTGCATGTCGCGACCATAAGCCTGCAGCGACTTGTTGCCGTCGCTGCCATTGCACTGTGTGCTATCCGCGAGTGTTGTCTCGAGCGTGATCTCCGTCTCCGTCTCAGCCTGCGTCTCTGTTGCTGGCGCACCGAGCTCTTGCCATCGTGCAATGAGCTGTCGCAGCTCGGCAAAGTCGGCGAGCAATGCGCGTTTCCACTCGTCGCTCGGCAGCAGCGCAGCGTCGACCGTGTCGGCGAACGACGGCATCGCCGGCATGTTTGCAGTTTGCTTGTTGTCGAACTGGCGCGGATCGACGTCCGAGACGACGACGTCCGGGATGCCCTCGGCCTCGATGCGCACGCGCCAGAGGTACTCGTGCACGTCGGCAGGAGGCACGCCCTGCTGCATGCGCTGCACGACCGCCTGCACGTCGACCGCGCCGTCGACTGGTAGCACAGCTGGCATCATCGTTGCTCTCGTTCAGGCGCTCTTGGACAGGTGCTCCCGTGCAAGCGCTCTTGGACAGGGTGAGCTCTTGACGATGATACTCTTGGTCTTTTGAGTTGCCACTTGAGTTGCTTCTTGAGTTGCTTTTTGTGTTTGAGCAACTTGTACTGGTCTTGAACTGGTTGCGATCGGTACATGTCTCGAAACAACCCGCACAAATCTTCGATTCTACAAACTCAACAACACATTTTGTCCAAACCCATTTGCACGATTCGCTTGGTATCAAAACAGACAAACGGGTTTGATACAATTCGTTTGTCAGACATTTATTGCTCTTTTGAAGTGCTTTCTTCATCGTCTTTGTTTACAAAATGCACGGTTTGTACGAAGTATCAACAACACTCAGAAGTGCTTTCGTATCATTTTGATACCATCGAAGCAGTGACGCCACCACCTTCACAATCATGCTCTACACGTAGCTCTTGCTTGCTTGTTGCGATGCATCAACATGCTGCTGCTTCATGCTGCTCGATGTACTCATATAGACATCCTTTCTCATTCGTCTGAGTGTCACGCTGGTTGGCATGTTGCTTCAAGTGCTTTGTATTCGCGTTCAAGCTGCTAACACTCGATGTGGACATGTCGTGCACTCTCATCATGGTCAGCACTCGATCTCAATCCAACGCAACACGTACGACTCGCTCGTTTCGCCATGCATGTATGTATGTATGTATGTATGCATGCATCCCTCTCCCTCTTTGATCAATGTCCAGTCAAGCAAGCATCTCGTGCACTGACCTCGGTGCAGTCCTCTCCTCTCGTCGTCGTCAAGCTCGGTGAGGTCGGTCGAGGTGGTCCGCTCATTTTGACACACTCGGTGGGTCTCGATCGATCGATCAAATACCAGCGCTAGACATGGTCACACCGATCGATCAAGCTCTGTCTTCTCTGCCAGAGCAACGCGCTCACAAGCAACGCACTCACGCTCGGCGCTTCAGAGTCCGACAGCAACGGACTTGATGCAGACTCTGTCTTCTCGTCTCGGTTCTCGAGATCCCACACCCACCCACGAATGTGAACGAGCGAACGAGCGAATGAGCGAGCGAGCGAGAGCACACACACACATGCACACACAAGAAGAGTAGATAGAAGGGAGAGAGACGAGAGGAGATCGCGACAGCTCAGTGACAACGAGCGAGGAGTGAGTGAGCGACTCGGTCCGCAGTGGCATCGATATGCTCGATCGTCGATTGACTCCGCTATCCTTTCAATGACTCTGCTATCCTCACGCATTTACAAGCCTGCTGTCTGTTGTTGTTTGCTGCTGTCTATGCCGTCACGACGCCACCCATCGTCTCGCAACCTCGCTCAAGCACATGTTCTCGCTCTCTATGCAACGCGACCAACGCACACACTCTCGCTTCTCGCGCTCGATCGATTGATCATCATCTTCACACCACACATGTGCTTGTCATGCGCTCTTGCTGCTCATGCTGGTGCTCGATTTCGAATGGACACTCGACTCGAGCGCCAAGCGTGCATGGAAGTAGGTAGTGTGGTGTGGTGTGTCCATGTCCCGAGCGCCAGACGCCGATCGACTCGACAGAACATCGTTTGGCGCTAGACTACATACTAGTGCAGGCAAGTGCAAGTACTAGTACTAGTACTAGTACTCGCTTGCGATCGTGGCATCTCAGACTGCGTACATACTAGACATGCAGTCTCTCGCTCGCTCGCTCTCCCAGCCGAGCATCCGTCTTGCGTCCGTGACGTGTGCTCTCGAGCTCCTGTCCAAGCTCTGCTTAAACTCACACTCAAACGCGAGCTCCTGATCAAACACATGAACATGATCGATCATCACTGTCTGCCTGCGTATCAGATGAAAGAGCGCTTGACGCCATCGTCGTGGTCGCCTGTCAGCGCCACATCCAGAGCGCCATGCGCACACAGAACAACAACAACAACGACAACAACGGCAGTCATGTGCATGCAAGCTCGAGATGCAAACACACGCTCGCAACTCAACCGATAGCAGTGATAGCAGTGATCAGCGACCAGCGAGCGTCTTCGAGCTTCGGTTGCGACTCCTGTTGCCACTGATCGAGCTGCTATTGTGTGTGTCGTGTATTTACCTGCCGCACATCGTGCTTCATGACAACACACGAGTCGATGCGCTGTTGCGAGCTTGGCTCCGCTCCACCAGCAAGCAAACGAACAAACAAACAAGTGATCACACCTGCAGATGTCGTGTGCGTGTGTGTATCTAGCTACATGGGCTTTGCATGCTTGTGTGTGACTTTGAGGTCGTGTTGATAGGACAGAGAAGGCAAAGAAGCGAGTGGTGTCCAGAGGCGGGTTGGCTCTGGCAGCAGCACTCGAGCACCCGAACAAACAAGCAAGCATCGAGTGAATGAAAGAGCGATCGATCGAGAGTGAACCTGAGCGGTGGAGCAGTGTCGAGCAAGGACTCGCATCGAGAGAGCAAGAGCATGTGTGAGTATGCGAGTGTGAGGGTGTGAGCGGGTAAGTGAGGACAACCACGAGCACGAACTTGATCGAGGTGCAAGGATCACTGCCATTGGCGCGGATCTCGATCTCGAGTCACGCTTCGTCCTACTCGCTAGAGCTCTCATAGCGTCCATAGCCTCTCCAAACAGCAGCTAGCAGTCGCATCCATGCAGAGCTTGCAGCGACTGGACCTCACTCACTAGGCTCGTTGCTCCATACTTCACACAAACTTGGCACCTCTCATAGCGTGCACAGCGCTCGACAGTGTTGTCGACATGCGAGCTGTCTCGGACGCACAGAGACACCGATGGCAATGATGACAAAGAGGACAATGACAATGAGAATGACAACATGGAGTCTCCGGTCTGATACCTCTCGAGCGACTTGCTTCGCCTTGTTCAACTCTCGAGTCTCGAGTCTTGACCAGACAGTCAATCAGTCAATCAATCAGTCAGTCGGTCACGCAGACACCACACACTGGTGCTCGAGACCTCGACCTCGACCTCGACCTCGACCTCGACCTCGACCTCGACCTCGACCTCGACCTCGACCTCGACCTCGACCTCGACGACTCGACCTCGACCTCGACCTCGACCTCGACCTCGACCTCGACCTCGACCTCGACCTCGACCTCGACCTCGACCTCGACCTCGACCTCGACCTCGACCTCGACCTCGACCTCGACCTCGACCTCGACCTCGACCTCGACCGAGCACTGTTCAGCGAACGCACGCACACGCACACGCTCGACCACTTGCTTGCTCGCTCACTGCAGCAACAGCACAAAAAGCGCAGGTCCAGGACGCGAGTGACGTCAGTTGCAGTTGCTCTCGGCTTCCTCCTCACCCATGCTTGTTTGCTCGCTCGTTTGCTTGTTTGTTTGTTGGCTCGTTCTGTCGACAGTCAGTCAGTCGTTCAAGGTCGCTCATGCTTGCCTGGCTTGCCTTGGTTGCTTGCTTCAGGCTCAAACAAGACTTGCTTGTCGATGCCACTCGAACATCCAGCATCCAGCACCCGGCAGCGAGTCTCATTTGAGTCTCAAGCAGAAGCTAGCAAGCAAAACAAAACGGCTTGACACGAGTTGCTCGCGCTCGCTTTGTGTGCTCGGTGTGCTCTTGCTGTCTACAAGAGCTTGCTTGCTTGGCTGTCTGCTGTGCAACCCACGAGCGCTCTGACAGCGCAGAGCAACACAGAGCAAGCCATCGCAGAGCGCGACCTCGACATGCACGCGCAGACACGAGCTCGTTCGCGCACTCCTGCGCGCGCAGCATCTCAGAAGGAGCAGCCGACGCTGCGAAGACGTGGATGTTGCTATTGCTATTGCTATTGCTATTGCTATTGCTATTGGTGCTAGTGCTAGTGCTAGTGCAGTGCTGCTGCCTCGAGACATTGGCACTACTGCTGCTAGTGTGAACAAACGAGAAGCAAGTGAGCGACTTGAGCGAGTCGAGCAACCGAGTGCATGCATGACCTCATGACCTGGTCGATCAAGCAGTGCGCGCACCACTGTCGCCACTGCAAACGATCCCCGCATCAACTCGGCAATGCACAGCCTGCACTCGCACTTGCTCACTCACTCGGGCTCGAGCCTCGCACCTCATAGACGCATGCTTGCCTCGTCGTCGTTGTTGCTGTTGTTGTTGATCGCAACGACGAGAGACCCGAAGGTTCGCTGAAAGCGCGGACAGCACTCAGATGCTTTGAAGAGCAACGTGCTCACGGAAGCAAGGGAAGTGAGGAAGCGAGTGAGTGAGTGAGCGCAAGTGCACGAGTGTGAGGTGGCGATGGATGGCGCCGCGACATCGATCTCTACGCATGTGCATACCTTTCACGTCCTGCTCTCACACGACAGAGCTCATGGTCGAGACACTGAGAATCATGCATGCATCAAGCATGCATGCAGATCGCGGATCGCGCGAGCAAGTCCGCCGAGTCGATGTCGATGTCGATGGCAAGGTCGTCGTCATGGAGGTCTTCTTGGAGGTCGTCGTCTCGGTCGATGTCGAGAGAGGAACGCGCTGCGCGCATTCGATCAAGCGATCAAGCGCAGCGCATGTGAAGAGACAATCTCGATTCAACCCAGCGCATCGTGTCATCGTGTCGTGTCGCGACGTTTCGGGTCCCGCTGCAAAAACGATTCGACGCTTGAGTGTGTGGATTGTATGTGACAGTGGACACTACTTTATTGCGCTGATTGCTTGGATCGCTGGATCTTTGCATCGACAATGATGATCAACAGCAACAACATCGAACAGACCAAACTCGTCGCCAAGGACAACAAGGACGACGACGCCAGCAGCAACTCGACTGCGCAAGTGTGTGAGTGCTTGAGCATGAACACGACCGCGTGCGGGCTCAAGACTCGCGACACTGGAATGCGCACCATGTTGTAGCAGTGCTTGTCGCGAATGTTCTTGGCTACATTTGTTATGTTTTAGAAGTTTAGGATGAAATATGTTTTTAATATAGTTCAATATTTGTGGTGCTTATTGACCTTAGTCCAAGCGTAGTCACTTTGGTGCTCGCTGGGTTATCCAAATGACATCGCCAGCCCCTCCAAAGTGGCATCCCCAGTGCGAGTGATTGAGATATAGGGTGATGAGAACGGTTTCATGACAACGACCGCGGTGTATGTGGACCGCCACAAGTTTTGTTCCAGACTGTCGACAGTGCCTCAAGGAAGCTCAAGCGTCATTGTTCCTCAGTGATTGCACGCGAGTGGTCATGATTATCGCCACTACTGCTGTCATCGATGCGAACAAAAAGACTGAACGTGCGCACAGGTGTTATCGTCATACATTTGAGTTGACGTGAGCGCTTTATGATGTGATGGGGTTCACTCTCTACTTAATTCCTCTCCTTTGTACACCTTGTGGTATCGCTTGTGTTCGCTGAACGTGAGTGGCAATCGACGAGTGTTTGTGGTAAAACGATCTGTGGTATATAGATGAGAAGTGTACATCGGATAGACTATAAATAGCTACGACCGCCGCTGTTAGTTGCTTGCTAGCGTTACTCGCCAGCAGTCTATCATCTCCACTCCTACCTCTAAAGACGGAACAACGGCTTGTGCGCGAGACGAATCACGGTAGGTGAGTCAGCGTTTTGCGCATGGAGTAATCAACGAGGTCCGGAACGTCGGCGCGCTTTGTCGTCAGGGGTTCCAAGGACACCTCTTCATCCTGTACGTTGCCCCAGCGCACCACGATTTCCCTATGTGCTACTCGCACAGCAGGTCCAGATTGCGGACACCAAACATGAAGCCTTGGTGTGCGATGTGTTGCTGTACCCCCTCTGTGACTTCAATATCTTGTTTAGCATAACAATTGAGTAGCGAGCCGTCTACGCAAAACGAAGCCCCTGTGAGCAAGTAATCTGTCTCGATGTGGTGACCCTAGGGTTGGTCCAACACACTATTAGCGTGACCTTCGCGCAAAGTTGCATCATGTAGTCTTTAACAGCACTTGGATTTAGCTGCGCAACTGTGTCTGTGTCGCTGCTGTCATCCACAACCACCACATCGAAGAGCAGTCTATGAACAGCTCCATCGGGCAGCGGTTACCGATGCTCTCGACCGGCGCATGGTTGTCGCACGACTGACGAGTCGACGACGGGAAGCACTGCGTTCCAGTTGTAAACTTGAGGGCGTGTCTCCAAAGGCATGCCGCGTGCCACCTGGAGCACGTCTCGGTTTGCTCGCTCGTCCACCGGCTGAACCTCAACACGAGGAAGTACGAGTGCCATTGTTCCTAACGGATTGTGTCCGCATTACCGCCGATGCAGCGGAGCGCAATCTGACAGAGTGTCACTGTCTATACAATCGTCCACACGTCTATACAATCGTCCACACGTATCACGAAGGGTCGATGCATCGACATCTAGAAGACACTGAGCGCGTTGACATACGCCGAGTAGTCATGTATAAACATAGGACAATCTGCCATCCTCCTACCGTTGCGTACTGGAGTGGCGGGAGCGTAGACTGGGGTGGTTGATTTAGCAAATACGAGGGGGAGGCTGCTGCGGAACGTGAGTAAAATATATCGTAAATACATACCGGAAATACGTTGGTTAGAATTCTGGGATCCTGTGTGCCAGCGAAGAGGTAAGCATAAACGCGACCAAGTCGCGTGTCGGAGCAGGTACTCATTTGGAGATTCGCAACACTTGTTTTGAGAAGTATGGACAACGTGTGTCACTGAAACGATCAATGATGACAGCCAAGGTGACTTGTGTATTCGTGACTAATTTTTAGTATCTTGAATAAGAGGGCGATAAGTAAGATACGGTGCGTGGAGCCAAGCCGCAGCATGTTAGTTGGCTATGAGACAAAGCTTTCAACGGCACAGTACAACGGCGATACGCAAAGATTGCGGTTACCGCCAAGAGATTCAAGAAAGTCGAGCGCCAAGAGATTCATAAAAGTCGAGCGGGGGGGGGGGGGTTATCGTGCCATCGGTTGTCACTCGCCCGCAATAACAATTGAGGGCGATGGCGGCGGCGCGCGAGTGGACGAATATGTGTTTGACGCGAAGGTGAGTACGGAAGCTAGAGACCTGAATCGGTTGGAAACTTGTCAGACCATGGCGACGCGCGCGCATCAGCGCGCCTCTGTCGCATAGGTCAGTATGCGCGTGTGCTCTGCCTGCGTTTGACAAGATCTCTGTATATACATCTACATGGGTGGTTGGCAGAGCAGGTGTGGCGCGCGCCGTAGCACTCTGTGCTCACTGTCCGTTCCGCACGATCGCACACAGGCCATACCCGCTCGCCAGTCTTCCCGGGTGCTGTTCTGGCCCCGAACGCATTTGCCTCTCGCTATCGCTCTGCACTACTGAGCTGCATCGAGTGCTAGCGCTTGAAAGGTCTTTCCGTTATAGCGAGCGGTGCGGATGTTAGGAACTTGAAGCGCGCGAGACCGCAGACGTCACACAGGGGTGCATGAGTGTTGGCGTCTAACCCTTTAGAATTAGCACGGTGAAGGTGAAGACTCAAGCCTCTGCCGTCACTCCGCATGTACAAACTCGTTTCGTGCCTCGTGGCTCTTCGTTGTGGAACCCACCGAACGATAGGAACGAGAGAGGAAGTGAGTGGAAGTGACATCGAGCTCCTCGAGAGTTCTCGGATGTTGAAATTTAGACTGTAGGATGAAATTTGGTTTCGTTTGCGCAGAATATAGATTTGTGTGGTGTACGTAAAAAATGTGTGGTTGCGGGGGTCAAGATATCGAGTCGCTCCGACACAAGCAAAGCGAGAAGATCGATCGATCGATAGCGAGTCGCCGCTCTTCGTCGCTAGCGTTGTCTTCCTCTTCCTCCTCCTTCCTCTCTCACGCGCCACACCTTTGCTACGATGTCCAAGTCCATGGGATTGAACGTCGCCGGCGGGCTCTCGTCGCTGCTCAAGGAGGGCCACAAGCACTTTGAAGGCGTCGACGAGGCCGTGGCAAAGAACATTGACGCGGTCAAGCAGCTCGCTGCGATCACACGGTCGTCACTCGGTCCAAACGGCATGAACAAGCTCGTGATCAACCACCTCGAGAAGATCTTTGTCACGAGCGACACGGCGACGATCGTGAAGGAGCTCGAAGTGATCCACCCTGCTGCGCGCATGGTGGTCATGGCCGCCAAGATGCAGGAGAACGACTTTGGCGACGGCACGTGCCTCGCAGTCTCGCTCGCCGGCGAGCTCCTCTTGGAAGCCGCGAGCCTCTTGCGCATGGGCCTGCACGCGAGCGAGATCGTCACGGGCTACCAGAAGGCGTACGAGAAATGCATCCAAGTGCTCGAGACGCTCCAGTCGGTCCAGATCTCGAACATCCGCGACAGCGCTGAGCTCCAGAAGGGCATCAAGACTGCGCTTGCGTCGAAGCAGTACGGCTACGAGGACTTGCTCGCAAAGCTCGTCGCGGACGCTGCGCTCAACGTCATGCCGAGCGCGCCAAAGAAGCCGAGCATCAACGTCGACAACATCCGCGTGTGCAAGATCCGCGGCGGGAACCTCTACGACTCGACGGTCATCAAGGGCATGGTCGTGCAGCGCGACACGGAGGGGAACGTCAAGCGCGCGCTGAACGCCAAGGTCGCCGTCTTTGGCTGCGGCATTGAGGTCTCGGCGACCGAAGCGAAGAGCACGGTCTTGATCAAAGACGCCGACGAGCTCATGAACTACAACAAGGGCGAGGAGCAGCGGCTCGAGGAGGCGATCCGCGGCATTGCCGACAGCGGCGCGAGCGTCGTGGTCTCGGGCGGCTCGATCTCCGAGATGGCGCTGCACTTTCTCGAGAAGTACAACCTGCTCGCTGTGAAGATCCAGTCGAAGTGGGAGCTCCGCCGTCTGTGCCGCGCCGTGAACGCGAACGCGCTCGTGCGCCTCGGCGCTCCGACGCCAGACGAGATGGGCTTTTGCGACAGCGTGAGCGTGAAGGAGATTGGCGGGAAGAAGGTGACGGTGTTCAACCAGGAGCAGGAGGACGCCAAGATCTCGACGATCATCCTCCGCGCGAGCACAGACAACGTCTTGAACGACATTGAGCGCGCAATCGGTACGGATGCGTGAGACGAGTGACTGGCTTGTGTGACTCGATTGAATAGTCCTAACGCCTCGCTGTATGTGCATGGACGACGATGCGCAGACGACGGTGTGAACTGCGTGAAGGCGGCGTGCAAGGACCCGCGCTTTGTCGCTGGCGCCGGCGCGACCGAAGTCGAGCTGTCGCGCCAAGTCAAGAGCTTTGGCGAAGCGACGCCAGGGCTCGACCAGTACGCGATCAAGAAGTTTGGCGACGCCCTGGAGATCGTGCCGCGCATCTTGGCTGAGAACGCCGGCAAGATGGCGACCGAAGTGATCTCGAGCCTGTACGCTGCGCACGCTGCAGGTCACGTGAACGCGGGTGTCGACGTCGATGTACGTGTCTTGCCTCGTTGGTGTTGCTCCTTGTGACTGTGGCGATGGACTGTATGGTCGGTCGTACTGTGTGTGGAACGGAGGCAGCGCACTGACTGTGCTGTCGCTGCGTGGATCGCTCGCTGGACGACTGCGCGCCACAGGACGAAGAGAAGACGCACGTGATCAACGACGCGTTAAGTAAGGGCATCTGGGACCACTTGCAGACCAAGCTGTCGGCGATCCGACTCGGTGCGGACGCAGCGATCACAGTGCTGCGCGTGGACCAGATCATTATGGCAAAGACTGCAGGCGGTCCGAAGCCCCGCAGCGCATAAGCGCGCGCGTGATGTGAGCGTCCGACGATCCGAGCCACGTGGACGCGTGCAGCAGCGAGCAGCAGTAGGTTGAGCCCAGCCATCGACGGCGGTGGACACGATGCAGTGCGTCCGCCCGTCCGTGTGGTTGCGAGCAGCTGTGCGGTCGGTCCACTCGGTTAGTTATTTGAATACTAGTATGGAGGATGAAGCAGCAGCAGCGCCAGCACTCGGAGCATGTGCATGAGTCCATTGTGCTGGAGCAAGTGTCCTCGGTTAGCAGAGACCAACCGCACAGCAAGGTCGCTCGCTCGCTCATCTCACGCTGTCTCCCGGCACGATGCGCTTGGGTCGTTCATTCACTCATTCACTCACTCTGCTCTTGCTCTCCAATACACACACGCTCACATGCAAATGAGAAGACATGCTGGTCACATCGTGACGCCTGCGAGCGTCGGGTTCGCACGCTTCGGGTGCTCGCAAGTGCAGCATTTGCAGCGTAGTACGCGCTTGGCCTTCAGCGCCTCGCGGTCCAAGTCGACCATGTAGGGGCGGAGCACGTCGAAGATGCGCGCGACCTCATCGATGGTGTGCGGGTCGTTGGTTGCGACACCGATCTCCAGGTGATTCGCCTCGCTCCAACTGCGAGACGTAACCACGACCTGGTCGTGTATGCGTTGACTCATTGTGCGAAGGCGGATGCGCGGGTGAAGGTCAGCTACCTTTGATTCTTGGCAGACGGACATCGTCTTGTCGACCGTCGGCAAGCGCGTCGGCGAGATCCGCCTTCGTGAACGCGTATATCAGTAGGAGCACGTGCTTCTTCGCGCCGCGGATTCGGGACGCGAGCCAAGCTTCATTGTTGTTGGGTAGTAGGAGGAGCGAGTGGATGTCGGACGGTCCGACGATGACCTTGATGAACACATCGTCGGGCCGCCGGCGTGCGTTCGCTTGCTCATTCTGTGCCTGGAGTCGCGCGAGCTCCTGGCTTAGCGCCTCCACTTGCGCGCACAAGAGGTCCTTTTCGCGCTCGAGCGCGTCGACTCCGCACGTACTGCAAGCGCGACCGAGATGCTCTTGGTCCTCGAAATGCGTACGCTCGCCGCTGTAGTGCCCTTCGTGCTCACAGAGCGTGCACAAGAAGTCGATGTCGCTCTCGTCGACGTTGCCGCTGTCCTCGCCCGTGTCGCCAACCCGCACGATCGCGGGAACCATCGCACTGCTGAAGGAACAGCTCGCTTGTGCCAAGAAGGAGCTTGAGCCTCGGCGAATCGTCACCGCCAAGGTCATCGCCGGGGTTCAAGCCCTTCTTGCTCTCGAGCCGCTCTTCAGCACGCTCGAGATCGCCGAGCACTTTGGCATCAGCAAGAGCACCGTGCAGCGCACACGTGAAGAGTGGCGGCAGCAAAGGCAGCAGCAAGAACAGCAGCAACAGCGACAGCTCGCGGAGAAGCAGCAGCAGCTCGAACAGCAACAGCAGCAACAGCAGCAACTCGAACAGCAACAGCGACAGCTCGAACAGCAGGACCAACAGCTCGAGCAGCAACAGCAACAGCTCGAACAGCAAGGCCAACATCTCGCGGAGAATCAGCAGATGCTGCACCAACTAAGGCAACATCAGCGACGGCAGCGGCAACAGCAGCGCGAGCAACAGCAACGCCAGCTCGTGCCGCCGCAACTCACGCAGTCACAGCAGCTCATACCGACACCGCTCATGGCGACGGCGCAGATTGACGTCGAGCTCAAGTAGATCGAGTTGCAGGACTTTGCGAACGGGCGTCGGCTTGCCCTTCGCGTCCAAGGCGCACCCACGATCCGCCACGACCCCCACATCGAGGATCTCGTGCTGCGAGACGATGCAGCACGTGATAAGGTCATCAGTCGCATCCTTTCGACCAAGAGAGTCCTCGTCGTTGGCATGCTCGAGATTTCTCTGGACGAAGGACGCAATAGGACTAGGTGTATTCGGAAGTATACTTTAGTCAAGCTTACACTCCTGGATTAAACTATGCTTTCAAAAACAACCTTTTTAGGCACAATCCCTAAGTCGGTCATCGCTTAAGCGCTCGCTCGACATTCCGCATCTCCCTCGCTCCGCTCCGCTTGACCACATCGACATCGACAACGACGTTAGCATGGCTGCACAGCTCTGGTGGATCGGCGTCGCAGTCGCAGCCGTCGTGCTCGTGACGATCGTGCTGGTGCGTGCATGCGTGCGACTTGCGTGACCACCACGCGCGACTCGTTCTCTCATCGCTCAACCACTGCCTCGTGCTCACACCAATCAATCTCTCTTTGTACTTGTTTGCATCGCACGCACAACACCAGTCGTATGTGATGACGAAGCTCCAGGCGCCAGGTTTCAACGTCGACGGCAAGCACGTGTTCATCACCGGCGGCAGCACGGGTCTCGGTCTCTCGCTCGCGAAGAAGTACTCGCGCGCTGGCGCCAAGGTCTCGATCATCGCGCGGCGCATCGAGAACCTCGAGACTGCGAAAGCTGCGATCGAAGCCGAGAGCAAGCACGAGTCGCCAGTGTTCATCCAGTCCTGTGACGTGACGGACTTTGACGCAGTCCAAGTCGCAGTGGACGCTGCGATCGCGTTCCACGGCCGTGCGACCGACCACTTGATCTGCTCGGCCGGCATCTCGCTGCCCGACTACTTCCTCAAGACCGACGTCGCGCTGTTCAAGCAGATCATGGACGTGAACTACTTTGGCACGGTCCACGCGATCAAAGCGGCGCTGCCAGCCATGGCGAAGCAGCGCGAAGGCGGACAGGTCGTGCTCGTGAGCTCGGCGCTCGCGCTCATTTCGTGGGTCGGCTTCACGCACTACGCTGGGTCCAAGTACGCCACGCGCGGCCTCGCGGATGCGCTGCGCCGAGAGCTCGCGCCGTTCAGCATCCGCGTGAGCATCTTCTACCCTGGGAACATCGACACGCCCATGTACATCGAAGAGGCCAAGAACAAGCCCGAGGAGACGAAAGTGATCGAAGGTGCGAGCGAGCTCCTGCACCCAGACGTTGTCGCGCAGTCGCTCATTGACGGCATCGCAGACGGCCAGTTCAGCATCACGAACGAGCCGCTGCTCTTCGTTGTGCGCATGCTCGCGAACGGCAACGCACCGCGCGCCAACAGCATGCTCGAAGCCGTGCTCTTGCCGCTGTCGTTCGCAGTCCAGATCGGCTTTGGCTTCTTCATGGACTTTGTTGTCGGCCAGAGCGCGAAGAAGCGACAGCAGAAGGCGGCAGTCGCGCAGAAGACGGTGTGAAGGTCGTGTTTGTGTAGCGTCCATGCGTAGTGATCTCGATGAAGTAGCGAGCGTTCCCGCTCTTTGTGTGCGTGCGCTGTGCGTCGTGAGTCGATGACCACGTGCTGAGCACGTGTGGCAGTGGAGCCTCAAGACGAACACATCAGCTCGACTGATGCTTGGTGCGAGGTGAAGACGCTGCAGCGCAGCCGAGTCTAGAGATCGTACTGAACGAATCGCCTCGGTTGCTGTCAAGCAGGTTGCTGGTGCCGGTGCTGGTAGTCGTCGTGTGTCGTATGTGCTGGTGCAGTTCGCCAATGGCCACCGACCTGTGCTGACGCGCGTGTGCTGATCGGCACGACGACTGCGCTCAACCTTGTCGAGTGTCGCTGCACTCGAGATCCTCGCTGATGCTGCTTGCGGACGCTGACAAGGCGCTGGAGTGTCTGGCAGAGATCGTCCACTAGCGTGATGATCATCCACCGGAGTGTCGAGATGCTTGGAAGACGCATGCGCATGCTTGCGTGTGCAACTGGATGCTTGCGCTAGAGTGAGTCGTCAGTCTAGCGCCAGTTCAAGTGTGAGCTCGACTGCCGCGGTGCGCGAGCTCAAGTGCAGCAGCACACAACGGTCGCAGAAGTGTATCCTGCAAGGTTCACTCGACCAGAGCGAGCGATCGAAGGTGCGCTACGGATCCAAGACGAGCGGAACTCGTGCTCTGGCGTCTTGGAGTGAGGCTTGAGAGCTCGCAGACGTGAACGCACAGGACACACGCGCTCACTGACGCACAGGACACAACTCACGATTACATTTGCTTGAGTACGAACGCCTGCTGCTTACTCGCTTGCCTCTCTGTGACGCTGCGACCACTGGCTGGACGCTGCGCTTGAGGACCAGAGCAAGCGACTGAGTGCGCAGCACTGCTGGGTGTTTGTTGCCACGGACTGCAGCATGTCCAAGATCAAAGAGAGCACTCGATCGAGAGCGAGAGAGCAAGAGACAGCGAGACGCACGCGCCTCGCGCATCTCATGACCGCTTTGGCAGCGCTTTCTCGAGCTCGAGCATCCGCCGCTTGAGCATCTCGTTCTCCTCCATCAAGTTGCGGATCGTCGCTTCGAACTTGCGCGTCTTCTCCTTGTTCCGCGTCGCCATCTTGATAATGCGCTCGCGCAGCTGCTGCTCCCTGTTGCCCAGCGGTGTCACGACGTTGTGTGAGTCACTCGCACATGTCTGCCCATCGATGGGATAGACCAAGCGAGCGAGCGCAGACTTACATGGACGTGCTCTTGCCGCCGGGATTATGCCACAGCCGAATGTGCTTCTTCAGGCTCTTGGGACTGCAGAACGTCTTGGAGCACGTCGGGTGCTCGCACGCGTACGGATTGCCCTCGGCATGGATTTTCAAGTGGAATTCTGGACATGCGAGCGCCATTCGTCAGTCACAAGCAGCGCCATTGACACCACCACGAGCATGTGCGCTGTTGCTGCGGTGTGCGAGTGCGGTGCCATGACGTGTGTGCGTACCTAAATAGTCTTTGCCTTTGAAGCTCTTCGTACAGCCTGCGTACGTGCACTTGAACGGCTTGTCGCGCGAGTGTGTCTGCAAGTGACTGCGCAGCCATCCATCCGTGCTTCGTGAGTGTCTGTGCTGTGGATCGTGTAAGCGAACGACTGAAGCGCAAGACGCACCGAGTCATCGCCGACTTCTCTGCAAACGACTTATCGCAGTCTGGGAACGAGCACGGGAACGGCTTCTCGCCCGTGTGCACGCGGATGTGTCTGCAAGCGTGAACCATACAACAAGCGATACCAGCGCACATGTGTGTGAGTGCTGTGCATGAATATGCTGCAGACATAGTATGTGCGCTTGTGTTCACGGACGCATGCACCGCCACATGAGCAGGTAGATCCACTCGTCCGTGCCTCCGTTGACGAACCTGATGAGCGCCCATTTCGAGTCAAAGCTCTTGCCGCAGTCTGGGATCTCGCACACGTGGCGCTTGGGCTGCCACTTGTCTTTCGATGACTCGGACGAGCCGGTCGGCGACGACACGGCGTCGTCGTGCAAGTTCTGTTCTTCGCTCGTGCTGTGGCTGCTGATGTCGTCGGCGAAGGCAGCGAACGCTGACGCAGCCGCAGCCGCAGCGGCTGCAGCGCCGCTTGCGTGCATCATCGTGGGGTAGTTCTCCATGACCAGCAGCGTTGCAGAGCGCGTCCAACACCAACAGCGAGCGAGAGCACGAGCACGAGCACGACGACGATAGCAGCAGCAGCAGCAGCAGCGTAGCGCGAGTCGAGTCGAGGCAAGGAGCAGCTGTAGCAACAGCGGCGCTAGTATATGCTGTGGGACAATGCTGCGAGGTTGAGCTTGCGATGAATTGCGGCGCGATTCACTTGCGAGTCAATCAACGGAGAAAGCTGGCGCTTGAACAAACCGGCGGATTCCTTCCGATCGCAATTCATTTGTGAGTTGTGCTAGACAGGCGCAGTTGTGGTGTTTTGTAAATACACAATACAAGAGGTCTATTTTATAGTGTTGAGATTTTTGAATACCTGTATTGTGTAATTTACTTAAACTTGGCTCGTTGGCGTGACGCACCGCTTGTGAACGGCGCGTCACGCCACATGCCTATTAATAGTCGATAGAGCGAAAATCAAGGGATTTGATATGTGGACTACACCATTCGATAGCACAGGCGTTAGCGATTTGAAAATTTACACATTCATCACGACGAGTTTGATCACATAAAGTAAACTGGATGATGAGAGATCTACACTTTTTGCGATTCAAATCACGACGAGTGCAAACTGCAAACAGTGCGAATTGCAATCTCACGTTTGCACTCAATGGAGCGGATCAAGAAGTCAAAACATTGTATAATCTTGTCGTTTGAGAATTACTATTCAAATTTTCGAGTTTGACGCATTAGTGAAATTCAGATGAGCTTGGAAAGATTTGTAGAAGTACTAACACTAAACTAGAACCTGTGGTGCGCAAAGTGCTTAAGGTTGATGTTTACTTGAGATCTCGATGAGGCATGATGGGGTTTTGTTACGTCTGTTTTTCACGCTCTATAATTGAGTTGTGTTGCTGATAAAACTAAAACATTGGTAGTTTGATAATTACACGAAATGACCGTAATTTGCTGCAAGGAAATTCACATGGACTTTGTATTCCTATTGTCGCAACGTATTGTATAAGGGGCGTGGTGAGTGTGTCGAGGAGCAGCGTGTCGAGCAGCCCGTCGAGCAGCAGTCGCCTCGGTGTGTCGAGCCATCCGTCGCGACCACAGCGCCTCCATCGACGCCTTGCCTTTGCCCATCGTTGCGCGCTGGTGTGTCTGTAGCTGGAAGCCTCGACGAGAGACCAGATCGAGAGAAGCTGGCGTCGTCGTAGGAGAAGAACGTCGCGCGTGAACCGAGCCAGGAAGGGGAGAGTCACGGTGACTCGGAGGTGATGAAGATCGTCAACAGTTGTGGCGAGGGCGACGCACGGGATTACAAGATCATGTGGAAGGACGGGTCCAAAGAGTGGAAGCCACCCCAAGAGATCGATTTGTATTTGATCCTCGTCGATCACTTCGACCAGTACATCGAGAAATACCCCATCATGTGCAATAGCTACGCCGATTTCACGGCTCGTGACATCCCGTTCATCGAGTATGCTGTATGCGCGATACGCGCAGTAGTCTTCACTTTCGAGATGATGGTTGTAACGACGAAGTTCGCTGCTTAGAAAAGCACGGCTCCGACTTCCTTGGGCGATTTGTAGCCCCGAACTCAAAAGTGAAGCGCTTGTGCGAGTTTAATTGGATCAGTGACGATCAATCAATTGCGAAAGAGAGAGTACGCAACACCAAAAGTGCGCTCGCGATAGAGCGAGCAAACCACCACCACTAGGGCCATCGCTCATTTGCAACTACGATTTTTAACATCCAAAATGCAGTTATTTTAACTGTTTGTAGACTACACAGCCTCTAATAGAACACGCTGTTGACCAAATTGTGAGACGCATTGTGAGACACATTGTAGACGCTCTGGTTTCTTGCTGTGCAAGCTTGCTGCCCTGTGTTGCGTACAGTGATAACATACCATACAAAGAAAGTAGACGCTTGCGGCTGTGAGTGGGGGTATGTTCACAATGATCTCTACAATTGGAGGGTTTGAAAACAAAGCGGATGTTTGTTGTGCATGAGATGAATGACGTCGAGGCAGGGTGTGTTGGCATGTTCTCCTCGTGACGGCATGTTATTTAAGGATAAAAGACAGCTTGAGTAGTGATTTAATCTGGCAATAACAGCGCGCAACGTTAACGTGTATGAATAGGTTGTGATGACAGGTGTGTGTCTTGACGATCGTGTAGTGGTCAGTCAAGTCAAAGGACTGGCGGAGGTACAAACGCTTGTGTCGAATGCGCCGCTCGCACGTACTCATCGACATCGTCATAAAGCACTGCGAACGAAAGGCGCGACGTCGCGCTGAGTCTGTGACAACAACTGACGAGTATTCGTGCAAGGAAGCCATATTGCGAGAGTAGGAATGGGTAAAGGAGTCACCACTAGGTTCTCAAAATATCCGATTCTTTTGTGAGGTGGTCAAATAGTCAGGCTGATAATATGCAAGGTCAAACGTTCTCCAACTGCCACCTACACGCTACTCAATATCCAACGCTGCTAGGCAAATGACGATTGCACTTCAAGACCGTTCCTTCAACTCTGCCAACAACACGACAAGATAGCGGAAATGCGTGTAATTAGCCAGCTATGGTATGCTGATCTGGCAGCCAACAAGGCTTACAACGTCACGACGGCGCAGGTGCGTCGTGTGCGAGAGAGAGCATGTATTGCGAGAAGGCTCGGTAAACTTGAGGTCAAGTGTTTTTGTGCAAAATATGCTCTAGTTATTTTACGATAGAGCAAAAACCAAGGGTTTGTGTGGACTACACCACATCCGCTAGCACGCATTGTAGACCGTAATGTACGACGCATTGTGAGTCACATTGTGAGACATATTGTGAGACGCCTCAGATCTGCCAGTGTGTCGCTTAGAGGGGGAACGAACAATTCGCTCGCAACTCACAACCAGCAGCCGCATCAAGCGTCAAGCAAGGTCGAGCAGCTCGTTGCGCAGCTCATCGCACCCGCAAGTAGTCTACCTATCTCTCTAGCTCGTGCACACGTGCGCACACACTCGCTTGCTGCGATGGAGAAGCTACAGGAGCTCAGCTTGGTCTCGAAGATCTGTACTGAGCTCGAGAACCACCTCGGCATGAGCGACAAGACGCTCGCCGAGTTCATCATCGACATGGTGCGCGAGAGCGCAAGTAGCGCGCGCTTCCTCGCGTCGATCAAAGAGAACGACTTGCCGCTGCCGCCAGCGCTCGCGGAGAACCTCTACCGCATCGTCAACACGATGGCGCCGCTCAAGCCAGGGAGCAAAGGCAAAGCGCCTGCGCGCGCGGCGACCAAAGCAGCCGCAAAGAAGAATGCGATCGGTGACAACGAGCAGCTCACTGCGAATGACATCGCTGGCGCTGACATTGAAGACAGCGCACTGAGCAACACGAGCACTGCAGCTGCAGGAGCGAGCAGCAGCAGCAACCACAGAGACAGCGACTCGCGAGATGCGCGCAGCAGTAACCGAGACAGAGACAGCAGATACCAGCGACGTAGTCGCAGTGCCGAGCACCGCGATCGCCGACGCGACGACAGCAGCCGCGGACGGAGTCACCGATCGCGCTCACGCTCGCGCTCTGAGACGCGGGACCGCGATCGCCGCTACAGCCGGTACGGCGACGACCGCTCGCGCTCGCGCCGCGATGACCGCGACGAGTTTGGACGCACGTCACGCGATGACCGCAGCAGTCGCAGCAGCCGTGCGCCGCGCGAAGTCGAGCTGTACGGGATCTACGACGGCCGCGTGACAAAGACGATGGACTTTGGCGTGTTTGTCGAGCTCGAGGGCGTGAGCGGGAGCGACCGAAAGGAGGGACTCGTGCACGTGTCGAACCTCTCGGCGCAGCGCGTGGCGAACGTGAAGGACCAGTTCCGTCGCGGCCAGTCGGTCAAGGTTAAAGTGATCTCGAACACGGGCGGGAAGCTCTCGCTCTCGATTCGCGACGTCGACCAGCGTACTGGACAGGACCTCATGCCGATGCGGTCGAACGACGGCGCGCAGCGCGCACGCATGGAGCAGAGCGCGAGCGACCACCGGTCGTGGATCAACCCGTCTGCGCCTGGGATGCACAGCTCGCATCAGCACAACGACGACGACGACAGCAAGCCGCAGCGCGCAGCGAAGCGCATGTCGTCGCCCGAGCGCTGGGAAGCGCGGCAGCTCATCAACTCGGGCGTGCTCTCGATCGAGGACTACCCGACGTTCGACGAAGACCACGGCTTGCTCGACATTGAAGCGACGGAAGAGAACTTTGAGGTCGAGCTGAACGAAGACGAGCCGATCTTCTTGCGCGGCCAGACGCTCTTGAACCGCGAGGCGTCGCCAGTGAAGATCGTGAAGAACCCAGACGGGTCGATGCAGCGCGCGGCGATGACGCAGTCAAACTTGGCGAAAGAGCGCCGCGAGCTGCGGCAGACGCAGGCGAACCAGCTCATTGACTCGATCCCGAAAGACCTGAACCGGCCGTGGGAAGACCCGATGCCAGAAGCCGGCGAGCGCCACTTTGCGCAGGAGCTCCGCGGCATCAACATGGGCTCGACGTTTGAGATGCCCGAGTGGAAGCAGAAGAGCGTCGGGAAGAACCTCTCGTACGGCATCGTGTCAAACAAGACGATCCGCGAGCAGCGCGAGAGCCTCCCAGTCTACAAGCTCAAGCGGCAGCTCATGAAAGCGATCGCAGAGAACCAAGTGCTGGTTGTGATTGGCGAAACCGGCTCGGGCAAGACGACGCAGATGACGCAGTACATGGCCGAGATGGGGCTCACGTCGACTGGGATCATCGGGTGCACGCAGCCGCGCCGTGTCGCTGCGTCGTCTGTTGCGAAGCGCGTCGCCGAGGAGTTTGGCTGCGAACTCGGTCAAGAGGTCGGGTACTCGATGCGATTCGAGGACTGTACGTCGCCCGAGACTGTGATCAAGTACATGACAGAGGGCATGCTCCTGCGCGAGTACCTCGCAGACAACACACTGTCCAAGTACAGTGCGCTCATGCTCGACGAAGCGCACGAGCGCACGATCAACACGGACGTGCTCTTTGGGCTCTTGAAAGACCTCGTGCGCAAGCGCAAGGACCTCAAGATCATCGTCACGTCTGCGACGCTCGACGCCGAGAAATTCTCGCGCTACTTCTTTGACTGTCCGATCTTCACGATCCCCGGCCGGACGTTCCCAGTCGAGATCCTGTACACGAAGGAGCCGGAGCTCGACTACCTCGACGCGTCGCTCCTGTGTGTCATGCAGATCCACTTGTCCGAGCCAGAAGGCGACATCCTCCTGTTCCTCACGGGCCAAGAAGAGATCGACACGGCGTGCGAAGTGCTGTACCAGCGCATCAAAGCGCTCCAAGAGCGCGCACTCGCACCAGAGCTCATCATCTTGCCAGTCTACGGCGCGCTGCCGTCGGAGATGCAGTCGCGGATCTTTGAGCCAGCACCAAAGGGCTCGCGCAAGTGCGTCGTCGCAACGAACATTGCCGAGGCGTCGCTCACGATCGATGGCATCTACTACGTCGTGGACCCAGGCTTTTGCAAGCAGAACGCGTTCAACTCGAAGATCGGCATGGACTCGCTCGTGGTCGTGCCGTGCTCGCAAGCCTCGGCGCGCCAGCGTGCTGGTCGCGCAGGTCGCACCGGTCCTGGCAAGTGCTACCGCCTGTACACTGAGAACGCGTACAAGAACGAGATGCTCCCGACGACGGTGCCCGAGATCCAGCGCGCGAACCTCGGCTCGGTCGTGCTCCAGCTCAAAGCCATGGGCATCAACGACCTCATGGGCTTTGACTTTATGGACCCGCCGCCGCAGCAAGCGCTCGTGATGGCGCTCGAGAACCTGTACGCGCTCGGTGCGCTCGATGACGAAGGCTTGCTCACGCGGCTTGGGAAGAAGATGGCCGAGTTCCCAGTCGAGCCGAAGAACGCCAAGGTCTTGCTCACGTCAGTCGTGCTCGGGTGCTCGGAGGAAGTGCTGACGATCGTCGCGATGATGTCGGTCGAGACCGTGTTCTTCCGCCCCAAGGAGAAGCAAGCGCAGGCCGATCAGAAGAAAGCCAAGTTCCACCAGCCCGAGGGCGACCACCTCACACTCCTCGCGGTCTACGAAGCCTGGAAGAACTCCAAGTTCTCGAACCCGTGGTGCTACGACAACTTCATCCAAGCCCGCGCGATCCGCCGCGCGCAGGACGTGCGCAAGCAGCTCCTCTCGATCCTCGACCGCTACAAGATGGACGTCGTGTCGTGCGGGAAGAACTTCAACAAGGTCCGGCGCGCGATCGTCGCTGGGTACTTTGCCAACACGGCGAAGAAGGACCCGCAGGAGGGCTACCGCACGATGGTCGAAGGTCAGCCCGTGTACATCCACCCGTCGAGCGCGCTGTTCAACAAGAGCCCTGAGTGGGTGCTCTACCACGAGCTCGTGCTCACGACGAAAGAGTACATGCGCAACATCATGACGATCGAGCCCAAGTGGCTCGTTGAGCTCGCGCCGGCGTTCTTCAAGAAGGGCGACCCGACGAAGCTCACGAAGCGCAAGCGCAATGAGAAGATCGAGCCGCTGTACGACCGATTCAACCCGCCAGACTCGTGGCGCCTGAGCAAGCGCCGCGGCTAAGCGATCGATCTGCTGCACTTGTCCTATGCGAGGCGCTAGCGACACCGTCGAGTGAATACACACGCACGCACGTCGTTCGTTCGTTGCTCGTACGTCTTTGTATCGACACACTGTGGCTCTCGTGTGCGTCCAGACACGACGGCGCGGTCCCCAGTCAGTCCCATACACACACACGAGCGTCCTACTCCTTCTTGTCCTTGTTCTTCTTCTTCGCAGCTTGCGAGACGGTAAAGTCCATGAAGAGCCCAAAGCCGATCTGGATCGGCATGATGATCGGGA
This sequence comes from Pythium guiyangense, assembly GCA_003730235.1. Taxonomy (NCBI): domain Eukaryota; phylum Oomycota; class Peronosporomycetes; order Pythiales; family Pythiaceae; genus Pythium; species Pythium guiyangense. The sequence continues at coordinate 490,503 of QXDM01000010.1, forward strand.
AGAGCACCATCTCGAGGACGCTGTTGTGGCGCGGAGCGACGCCGTTCGCGATGACGCGGAGGAAGAAGATCATGATCTCGTTCGTGATGCTGAACTGACCGTCGGCGATGCCGTCAATGAGCGACTGCGCGACCTTGTCCGGGTGCGTGAGCTCCGTGATGCCTTCGATCGTCTTGGTCTCCTCTGGCTTGGTCTTCTCCTCTTCGAGGAAGCCCGGCGAGTCGATGTTTCCAGGGTAGAAGATGCTCACGCGGATGTTGTACAGCTTGAGTTCGTTCCGGAGAGCGTCCGCGAGACCGCGCGTCGCGTACTTGGAGCCCGAGTACTGCGAGTAGCCGATCCAGGAGATGAGCGCAAGTCCAGAGCTCACGAGCACGACCTGGCCGCCTTCGCCCTGCGCGACCATCGCTGGCAGCGCTGCCTTGATCGTGTGGAGCGTGCCAAAGTAGTTGAGGTCCATCATCTTGTGGAACACGCTGACGTCCGTGTCGAGGAAGTAGCCGGGGTGTGATAGCCCGGCCGAGCACAGCACGTGGTCCGTTGCGCGGCCTTGGAACGCCACAGCGGCGTTCACTGCGTCCTGCACCGCTGCAAAGTCCGTCACGTCACAGGACTGGATGAACACTGGCGTCTTGTGCTTGCTCTCGGCTTCGATCTCGGTCTTTGCGGCTTCGAGCTTGCTCACGTTGCGCGCGATGATCGAGACCTTGGCACCAGCACGCGCGTACTTCTTCGCGAGTGCGAGACCGAGGCCCGTGCTGCCGCCGGTGATGAACACGTGCTTGCCATCGACTTTGAAGCCCGGCGCGCGGATCTTGGTCATCACATACGACTGTTGTGCACATTGTGAGGGCAGAACGAGAGAATGAGAGAGAGTGAGTGAGAATGTGTGCGTGACGCAATTGCAGCGAGCGCAGATCGCCCGACAGACACGCACTGCGCGCACAGGACGCACCAGCACGATCATGCCGACGACCGCGCCAGGGAGCGCGAGCCACCAGAGGTCAGACGCCATGACGATGGAGAGCAGATACACAGCGACGGCGGCGAGGTCCTCAGGAGATTGGTCGGTCGTGCGCTCGATCGGCCACGTTCGCAAGTAACTGAGCTTGAGAGTGACCGAGCTTGAGCAGTGGGAGTCAAACGAAGTCGTTCAATCGACCAATTCTCGCACAAGCATACAAACGGCAAGTTAAAGCGCGCAATTGAGTGTGGCCATTCCAAATCAAAGCGGTACTATCCACCGATTCCCACACCAGCATACAACAGCAAGTCGAAATCGCGTAATCAAGCAATATGCTCTCAGCCCAGCTTGGAAATAATACATTATCTCCTCAACATGCTGAAAATATGAAGCTAACTAACACACTTTGTTGCTGAGCCAGTACACGAGCATACAAACACCAAGTCAATCAAATCTCTTGTGTTCAGTATGCCAGATCCATCCTCAACTGCCAATGACTTGAATGTACTATTTGTATACTGAACGCAAGCCACGACTCCATTGGCACCACCAACTGTGAAGCTTCGAGATGGCTACACCATTCATGGACTGGCTGGCATGTCGTCCTCTCCTTCTTCCTCTTCTCTTTGTTGCTCACGTCGTCCCAATCTCCTCTTGTATGCGAAGTGGCGCTCACACAGCTGCGCCAGTCGCAGAGCTCGGGAGCACTGGCGCCACGACGCGCTGGCGGTCGTACACAAACGTCTCGAGCGCGTAGTAGCCAGAGATGAAGAACACCGAGAGGAACTCCACGGCGTTGTTCTTGCGCGGCGCCGTGCCGTTGTTCAGCACGCGCAGGAGATAGCCACTCCACGAGTTCGTGATCGAGTAGTAGCCTAACGTGTGCAAACACATGCAAGTTGTATGTGAGCATCAGCTTCAGCGCACGCAGTTGTCTGCGCCTATTCATGACGCACCTGCCGACAGCCCATCGATAAGGCTCTTGGCTTGCGCATCGTAGCTGTTCATACGAAGCGATCGACGAGAAGCAAACAAACACATGAGTGAGTAGGCACGAGTTCTCAGTGCCACACAATTGCACACACACAGAGCCACTGCTCACGTACTCTGCAACAGAGGTCGTCGTCGCTTCATCTGGGAAGGTGCGGTAGCCTGCATGCAGTGCAACGAGATCATCATCCATGAGCGCTCGCATGTCCAAAAGATCACTCGAAACATCCTCTTAGCTGCGCACGTACTGGCGACGGAGCTGTCCTTGCCTTCCACCGGTCTGCTTGAGGCGAGCACAGCCACGCAGTCCCATCCATTCAATTAGTTCGTTAGAGACGCTCCACACACTACCGACCAAAGATGCCAGTCAGTCAGTCAGTCAGTCAGTCGCAGAGGCAATGGACGTACGTCTGCGGAGGAAGCCCGGCACTCGCAGCAAACGTCGGCGCCGGGAGCGTCGTCTTGTTCGGGTTCCCGCGCACAGCGCCTGGGAAGTAGATGCTCGTCGAGATGCCGTACAGGATCATCTCGTTGCTGCGAAGCGCGCCGCGAGTCCACGCATCCGTACATGTGAGTCGCAGTGCTACGACTCTTTCACACAGGATGCCAACCACAACAGCAGATCAAAGACGCCAACGTACCGGAGCGTGTCGGCCAAGCCGCGCAGCGCAAAGAGCGAACCACTGTACGAGCTCGAGCCGGCCGTCGTCGTGAGTGCGCCGACAGAGCACACGATCACGAAGCGGCCGCGGACGTCGTCTTCGACCATCGCTGGCAGCGCACCCTAGTGACACAAGCAAGGCACAGGTACATACATACATGCGTGTGAGAGAGTGCCATGACATGACTCTTCAAGTAGCGAATGCGAGTACAAGGCTGAGCACACTCTCACACACCTTGAAGAGGTGGATCGCACCGAAGTACGTCGCGCCAGTGTCCTTGTGCAGCTGCGCAGGCGACTGCTCCCACACGTAGCCGGGCTTGATCACGACCGCAGCGTGCACGACGTGGTCCGTCGCGCGGCCGTGGAACGCATTCGCTTCAGCCACGACGCGCTCGACAGCGTCAAAGTCCGTGATGTCGCACTCGGCGACGAAGATCGAGACTGTGGGGTCACCAGCAGCTTTCTGCGTTGGTGGTTCACACGTACACACGTGTGAGTTGAGTTGTCACGAGACAGAATGAGTCGTCGATGGAGAGCATGAGATGCTAGAGATGCGAGAGCTTAGTACATACCTGGATCTCTGCCTTGGCGCTCTCGAGACGCTCTATGGAACGACCGACGAGCGAGAGCTTTGCGCCTGCCTTGGCGTACTTCTTCGCGACTGCGAGACCGAGTCCCTTTGTCGCGCCTGCACGGGCACACATTCGAGCGACGTGTGCGTGCGTGTGAGCATGTCTGTATGTCGTTACGTGCAGACCCCACGTCACGAGCAGAGAGAGAGCACAGACTGAAAGAGTGCGCGCTTCTCATACAACCATGCACACAAACACATACCCGAGATGAGGACGTGCTTGTCGCGCACGCGGAAGCCTGGCGCAGTCACGAGCGTCCAGAGCGCAGAGATCACGCACAGGCTCGCGAGCACGATGAGCACGATCCAGCCGGCGTCCATTGTGCTCTCGTTCTTGTTGTCGTCGTCGAGAAGAGCGTCGAGCGAGGAGCTCGCTGAGCGATGAGAGCTCGTCGAGCGTGTCGAGGTCGCTGGAGGGAAATGAAGTGATTTCTGTCGCGCGGTTGAGGCGGGCCACTTGCGTTTTGTATCGATTGTATTCAAAGCATACAATTGAAGGTGTTGAAATAGAAATGTGCGGATGGATTGAGAACGTTCGAATTTCTACCTGATTCCTTTGTGATTTCATCAAACAATCACAAAGACCTACTGCTCGCTCGTACCTGAGCTTCCTTGTGCAGTCGACGATCGGTATGGAGCATTGAGAGAAGACCGCGCGTTGCTCGGATACCTACCTCGTCGCGCTGACGTTTGTGTGTCGCCAGTTCAAGTGTATGTCGTGGCGTTCGATGTCACGCACGATGCGATCACAGGCAGACAATCCGGAGTCCCTCGGATACCCCAGATCGCTCCGTGGTGCCGTCTCAAGCTTCAAGTGGAGACGAGATGGCTTGGACAAGCGAGCGATCTTGCGTGTGTTGCGTGTGTTGCGTATGACAGGAGAGCCGCAGCACGACGAGGTGACCGCGCGTCCGTGCATGCGCAGAGAGGATCCATGTCAAACCCGACTCGAATGGCTCCACTCGTGCACCAGAGCTGCTGAGGAGAATCGAGGTCTCGCTCAGACGCTCGCTTGTTCATTCGTTTGACATCGCTCCCACCACATCGTTGGCCCTGCAAGCGCGATGCACGTGAGCGTGTCAGGTGGTGCGTGATCCGCCATGTGCCATGTGCGCGGGACTGGCGGTGCTCGACCTGATACTGCCCGACCCACAGCTGCGCCGATGCTTCGCGTCCCTCGGATGCCGCACACGCGCTCGTCGCTCTCTCTCTATTCGACTCGATCGATCGATTGCTCGCAAGCAGGTCCGGTATTGCACGCAATGGCACTCGGTGAACGCGAGCGCAGACTCACTCGGTCACTCTGCAATTCGCGACGCTCGCACCAAACGAAGCGATCACACACACATAGGCGATCATGGCCGAGTGGAGCAACGCATGGCTCGTGCCGATCCTCTACGTCAGCTTGTGCGCGCTATCGCTGCTCTGGACATGCGCGACCGCACTAGGCTTTGACGTGCGCGACAAGCACGTCTTGCTATCTGGTACGCACGCTCTCTATCTCGCTCTCTCGCTCTCTTGCACAGCGAACAAGCTCTAGCGTCGATGCTTGACAGCTCACATGCACTGCTCTTCCTGGACGCGCTGTAGGCGCTACGAAAGGCATTGGACTCGCGATCGCAAAGAAATACGCTGCCGCAGGCGCCAAGGTCTCGCTCGTTGGTCGCTCCATGCACCGCCTCGAGCTCGCGCGCGCCGAGATCCAGCAAGCATTCGCAGCGGCTTCGTCTTCCTCATCCACTGCGACCAAGTGCACCAGCAGCAACAGCGATCAAGACGCGCCATTCGAGCCATCGACTTCCAGTGTCTTCGTCACTGTCTGCGACGTCAGCGACTTTGCGCAAGTCGCACGCGCAGTCGCAGACGCGAACGCGTTCCACGCGCGCGTGACCGACCACGTCGTGCACGCTGCAGTCGTCGCGACGCCTGGCCTCGCGTGGCTGCAAGACCTCGCGCAGATCCGACGCGACACGGGCGTGAGCTACTTTGGCGCAGTCAACCTCTTCCGGAACGCCGCGCCTGCGATGATCGAGAGCGGCGTGCGCGGGACGTTTGTGATCGTGAGCGCTGCTGACGCGTTCGTGCGGCCAGTGGGCTCGAGCGCCTTCAGTGGCTCGCTCGAAGCGCTGCGCGGACTCGCAGAGTCGCTCCGGAACGAGCTCTTCGCAGTCGGCATCAGTGTGAGCATGTACTACCCAGGCACAGTGCACAGCCGCGCGCGCATTGGGAGCACGCTGCTCGCGATGCCGAGTGTGAGCAGCACGATCGCGCCACCGCAGACGTGCGTACCGTGAGCTGAATGACCGAGTGTGACGGACGTCCTATGGCACTGACACACGCACGTGCGCTCTCTCTATGGATGGCAGACCGACCGCAGGCTCCAACGACATTGCAATGGACTTTGTTGCCATGCCCGACGAGCTCCCGTTGCTCGTACGATGCGACGTCGACGCTGCGGCGCAGAGCCTCGTGGACGGACTCCGCACTGGCGACTTCCTCATCACGAACTCCTGGAGCGGCTTTTGCCATCGCGTCGCGAGCGCAGGCTTCACGCCGCGCAAGGTCGCGCTGCTCGAGTACACGCTCGGGATCTTGCTCGTGCCGTACTTGGAAGTCACGCGGCGCGTGCGCGAGTGGCGACTGCAGCAGCACGTCGCAGTTGAGACGTCCAAGTAGTAGCTCGCTCGCATAGACAGCTCCTAGTGTGCCATCATACAACGAGCGTCTGAGAGCGACTGCGTGAGTCTCTAGCTCGAGCGCGTGTGTGTGCGTGTGTTCCTTGTCTTCCTGTGGTAGCTGAGCAGCGTGTGTGTGGATGTAAATGGCGTCTGTCTGCTCTACGCGAGGAGCGAGCGGGTCGTGCTCTCAAGCAGCAGCGCGAGTCCAGACGACAGCGGCAGCGCGTAGTCGAGAGTCTGGAGCTGCTGTTGATGCTGGAGGAACGACTGGACTGCTGGTAGCTGGAGCGTCGCTGCTGGGAGCTGTTGCTCGAGCTGCGCGAGTGTCTCGCTCGTGAGAACAAGCGCCGCGTCGACACGCGCGTGCATTGCCTTCAGTTCGATGCGCTCATCGCTGCTGCCTGTGCGTTCGAGTGGCTGCGAACGACAGCAGCTCGCGTGGAACGATGCGTCGCAGACGCGGACGCTGCGCTCCATCAGCGCACCGAACGACATTTCCAAGTCCCAGAACAGCGCGTCTGCTCCATCAGCATCCACATCGCCACGTCGAGCGTCAGTATGACAGCAGAGCACCATACCAGCGTGCGCTGGGGTCGTCGACTGACAAGACGGACGGACGGACGTACCTCCGAGGTTTGAGCGAATGCGATCCGGGACAAACTCGCTCAGCGACGCCACGAACGCAGGCGCGTCTGTGCTGCGCTCGCGCGTCGCCGCAGACCCGAGACAGTCGCTCGCGAGCATCCGCACGAGCGAGTCGGAGATGCCGAGCGAGCTCGCGAGCGCACACACATCGACGAGCTCCTGGGTCATCGCGCGCGCGTGCAAGCGACGCTCAGTGCTGTCGCTCCGAAGCGTCGACAGCGCGAGCTGCTCGACGATCTGCGCGCACTCGACTGCCGTGAAGCCGATCTGCGCAAACCACGCGACGACGTCGCGCTCGAGCGTCCACGCGCCAAGCTCAACGAGTGCGAGCAGCGCTTCGCGCGGACGCGACAGCTCGTGCTCGAGCGCTGCTGTCATGTCCCCAGCTCTGTTGACGCTTGCATCAGCGCGTTGCTTGAGGATCGCGCCGAGTCGCGTCGGGTTGTCGGGATGCACGAGCGGAATGGCTCTCGGCGCCACAGTTGTCGCAAGGAGCGCACGCACAGTCGCGACGGCCATCTCTGCGTCCGCAACGTTCACAAGCGCAAAGCCCCAGAGCCGCTCGAGCACGTCCACGTCGGTGCGCACGCTCGACGCGAGGTCCTCGCTATCGTGAATCGCATTCAGAGCGATGTTGAGCTCGAGCGTGTGGTTCGTGTCGACGGTCGTGTCGCGCGCCGACGCTGTTGAGCTCGTCGCTGGCGCACGCAGGAGCTGCTCGAGCGCACGTGCAACGTCGCTCGGCTCTGACGCGCTGGCTGCTGCGTGGAGCGAGTCGTCTCGCCACTGGAACGCCGAGTCGTCGAGCGACTGCGTGAGCAGCGCACCAGCAGTCAGCACATCAGCGCATACACTGGCGAGATGCACCCCACCACACAGTCAACACGTACGCGCTCGAGGTTCGTGAGCAGCCGAATCGTCTGCTGCACGTGCACTGGGAACGGCGCTCGAGTTGATCCGATGAGCGGCGATGACGACGACGCGCGCAGTGGCTCGAGCGTCGCGTCGTCAGATTGAATGCCTCGACCGCTGACGCACACGAGCGACGCTGCGTTCGGCGGCGGCGCGCACCCGAGCGACCGGATGTTCTCGATGCCGCTCCACGACGACAGGAGCGTCGCACCGCGTCGGTCGCGCCAGGCGTCTGCGCTGTCGAGTCGCTGCGTCCGCGCCGACTGAAGCGTAAAGCCTGCGTGGACGCAAAGTGTGAGTTGCTCGGGCTGCGCGCGCTCGTCGCCTGCGAGCTCCAACTGGTCGACAAAGTCGGCTTCGTACGTCTCCAGGACGCTGTCGAGCGTCACGCTGTCTGGTTCGTCAAGTGTGCGCTTCGTGATGCGCGTGACGCTCGCCACGACGCGGTCTGCAAAGCGCTGCGCGACGTACCCAGCGTCGTGCTCGACCACGACAACGAGCGCGTGATCAGTATCGTTGAGACCGTCGCGTGCGTCGCACGACTGCACTGCGCGCGTGATGGTCGCAAGCACTGCGCGCGCACTTGCTTCGCCCGGCACGAGCGTACAGAGCGCGCCGCTCGAGAGGTTCACTTCGCGCGGGTAGAAGAATGGCACTGCGCGTGTTGCTGCGTTGCGCGCATCGTACGCGCGCTTGGCGCTCGTTGCATCCACTGGTCGGTCTGCAAACACGAGGCGCTCGAGCACGTCGTGGCGCAGCTGTGCAGCGTCGAGCTCGCTGTCGCTTGCAGCATCTGCATGGTGCTGGTGCAGCTCTTGCAGCAGCGCTGCAACGCTTGCATGCAGTCGCACGATCGCAATGATTGCAGTTGAATCACGATGGACGCGTGGGAGGAGCGCATCGATCGGGTGGAACGTCTCGCGCGGATCGACGTACACGAGCAGCACGTGGTCGCGCAGGACGCCGAGCGATCGCGTTGCCGCGACCTGCCGCAGCGCATCGCGCCACTCGTTGAGCGGGATTTCCGTCATTGTCAACGCGAAATTGCTCGCGTTGCGCTTCTGGCGCCTGGTGCAAGTGCGATGCTCAATCCGCTGCAGGAGGCGCACGTGCGCGACCTCACAGCGCTGCTTGGTGCGATTCGGACGAGATGGTCGTCATGCAGCAGCGCTCCGTGCGTGCACCCGCAGACCGAGAAGACGTCAGAAGCGCGATGACAGTACACTCACAACACAGCAGCAGTGGGACTTGCTGAGTGACGATGGTCTCGACGACGCTTGCGACTGTGACGACAACAACATCGACCACGCGCCGCTCGGGCCAGCGCCGCACGAGTCTCGCCGACTTGCCTTACGCGACTGCGCCGACCTCTGAGTTTGCTCGTCTGTCGCCGCACACGATCGGGCGGCGCCACAACCTCGACCTCTGGCGCGCACTTGTAACACGCTCGCAATCGTGTCGATGCAGTTCGAGGACGGACTCGGTCGGCGGCTTGCTCGCGCTCGCTCATTGAGCATCACCTCCGCGTGCTCGCAGCGACGGGAGCCACTGTTGCGCACAACAAAGAGGCAGTCGCTGCTGCGATCCGGCGACCTCGTGCGAGCAAAAGCGCGCGAGCTCGACAGCGAAGTGTTCGAGCTGGAGCGCCAACTCCAACAGATCTCGTGGACCGACGAGACCCTCGACGACCTCCACGCCTCGAGCTCCGCAGTCGTCGTCGCACGCGGCGCAGCAGTGCGCGCAGCTAGTTCCAGCAGAGCCAGACTGTTGATGCGCTACATTACACAGAGCTCTAACACTACACATATGAACAGATCACTCAAACGAGAGCCTATATCAGGCGTCAGTGAGATCGATAGCGTCGTCTTCAGTCGAGCCCATGTCGTTGTCTGTCGCGCCCATTTCGTCGTCGGTCTCGGTGTCTGCGTCGCTGTCTTGGTCCGGCGAGTACACAACAGTGTGGATCCAAAAGTGCACTTCAACATCGAGTACCGGACGTCAAAGCTGTGCTCCTGCTGCTCTTCGGTGATGAAAGGGCGAGAGTTCGAGCCAGGCAAGCGTTCCTGGACTCTGCGCGTTTGCTCGAGCAACGTATGTCAACGCAGAGTCTGGGATCGCAATGTCTGCGCTGCGATCAACATTCTCCGCCTCTTTCTCTGTTGCACCAAGGGCGAGCTGCCACCAACTCCGTTTCGACGAGCTTCAAAAAGTGATCCATGACTTTAGTCTAGGAGTCACGCCCCCATCTCTTGGGATCGCTAGGTTGCGATGCAGTTTACTCTGCGGTGTACAATGTTCTGGTAAGTGCGAGGAGGTCATGGGCGACAAGCAGCACATGCAGCGCTCGTGTCGATACAGAGCGAGCACATGCAGAGAGAGCGAGTGCGTGATGATAAATAAGGCTATGTGTCTATTGCTTGTGTGTGTGTGTGTTGGCGCGCGACTGCGAGCGATTCGTTCGGTTCTTCTCCGTTGGATCGGACGAGAAGAGACACAAACGACGTACGAGGAAGCGCGGGCTGCTGCTGTTATCTACCACTACGAATGCACACACACTCGCTCGCTCGCTCTCGTCTACCGTCGGTCGTGTTCACTTGTCGCTCGCGTCGCACGCTGCGATGTACTGCTTGAGCTGGCCAGTGGCAGCGAGGATGAGGCCGTGGAACGGCGGCGACGGCTCGTTCGGGTGCGACTGGAACTCTGGGTGGTACTGCGCCGCAAAGTAGAACGGGTGCACGTCGCGGTCGAGCTCGACGACCTGCATGCGCACGCCCTTCTCGTCCGTGCCGACAAAGTTGAGACCCGCTTCGCGGATCGTCGAGACAAACTCTGGGTTCACTTCGTAGCGGTGGCGGTGGCGCTCCATGATCTTCGTGTGCTTGCCGTAGAGGTACGACACGAGCGAGCGCTTAGACGGGTCGTCCTGCTCGTGCACGATCGTGCGGCGTGCGCCGCAGCGCATCGTGCCGCCCATCACGTCCGGGTTGATCTCGGGCATGAAGATCACGACCTTGTGCTCCGCCGCGCCGTTGAACTCTTCGCTGTTCGCGTCCGTCCAGCCGAGCACGTTGCGCGCGTACTCGATCACTGCGACCTGCATGCCGAGGCAAATGCCGAGGTACGGCACCTTGTTCTCGCGCGCGTACTGCGCCGTCAGGACCTTGCCGTCGACGCCGCGGTCGCCGAAGCCACCAGGCACAACGATCCCGTCGACGCTCTTGAGCTTGCGCCACGCTTCGTCGTACTTCTCTGGGTCCGACCGCTTCGTCTCGGGCTCGAGGTCGCCGGCTTCGATCCACTCAATGACCAAGTCGTGGTCGCACTTCATCGTCGCGTGCTTGAGCGCCTTGATCACGCTCAAGTACGAGTCCTGGAGACCCGTGTACTTGCCCACGAGCGCGATCTTGCACGTCTCAGTGAAGTTGTCGACGCGGTGCGCCATCGCAGACCACTCAGCGAGGTCCGGCTCGCGGAAGCGGTTCATGAGCTGGAGCTTCGAGAGCAAGATGCTCGCAGCGCCTTGCTTCGCGAGCAGCAGCGGCACGTGGTAGATGTTGCTCACGTCGTGCACCGACAGCACGTGGTTCGCCGAGACTTGGCAGAACATGCCGATCTTCGCGCGCGTCGACGCCTCGAGCTCCGTGCTCGCGCGGCAGATGATCACGTCTGGCGACAGCCCAGCGCTGCGAAGCTCCTTGATCGCGTGCTGCGTCGGCTTGGTCTTCTGCTCGCCGACCGACCCGAGCACAGGCACGAGCGAGACGTGCACGAGGCAAAAGTTCTCTGGCCCGACGCGGAACTGGAACTGGCGCAGCGCTTCGAGGAAGACCATCGACTCAATGTCGCCGACCGTGCCGCCGACTTCGATCAGACACACGTCTGCGGCTTCGTCGCCGTCGACGCCGATCTGCGCCACGCGCTCGATCCAGTCCTGGATCGCGTCCGTGACGTGCGGCACGACTTGGACCGTTTTGCCGAGGTAGTCACCTCGGCGCTCTTTCTGGAGCACCTCCTGGTACACCTTGCCAGTCGTGATGTTGTGGTCGCGCGTGAGCGTGATGCCGAGGAAGCGCTCGTAGTTACCGAGGTCGAGGTCGCCCTCGCCGCCGTCGTTGAGCACAAAGACCTCGCCGTGCTCGAACGGCGACATCGTGCCGGCGTCGCAGTTCAAGTACGGGTCGATCTTGACCGACGTCACGCGCAGGCCGCACGACTTGAGCACGACGCCGATGCTGCTGATCGTGATGCCCTTGCCGAGGCCGCTCACAGTGCCGCCCGTGACTGCGAGGTACTTCATTGTTCGTTCTTGGTGTGAGAGCGTCTGAGAGTGGGAGGTTGAAGCGCACGAGCGAGCGAGCGAGCGAGAGACTCGAGAGAGCGTGTGTGCGTGCGAAGAGGCAGGCACGTTGCAGTCGCGTCACCTCGAGGCAAGAGTCTGAATGGCAGCGCCATGCGCACGACGCTCGCGCGCTCGCGGCGACGACCAAGCACTGCGAAACCCGGGTCAGAGCGACATGCGGCACTGATTCGTACATTTGTTACTGAATCCTAATGTTTTGTGCGAATCGCAAACCCGTCAAACCCGTCGGTTTTTGGTGCTGAATGATTGGCGCCAAAAACAACAAACCAGTGGCTGTGGCGACAGCGACACACGAGAGTGTGGATCCAAAAGTGCACTTCAACATCAGCGAGCAGCGGCATCTCGGAGCGCCAAGAGACGTAAGATGTGACGATGCACATACGCACTCGATGGCACCGACGTGAAGCGTTGGCGTGTACTATGCTCGCGTGATGGACAAACTGCGTGACGCCATGACCATAACGACACACCTCGTGAATCAAGTGCGTGCTCGTGCTGCAAGAGACGCTAGCTTGCTGACGTGCGCTCCTGCCACAACACCATCATCTTGCTGAGCTGGACACTACACGTCACGTTGCGCGCTGTCGCTCTTTGAGCGCTTCATGAACGAGCGCGTACGCTTTACAAGTGTCTCTGTCGGTGCGCATCGGCGCATTCATTGTCCAAACGAGCGAGCACGACACACTCGACGATCGTACCGATGCGCTGGTTTCGCGTCACCTGCGCACTCCTGACATTTTCTGCGCATACACAAGCTGTCGTTACTGCTGCAGCGTCTCCACCACCACCGCCACCGAGTCAGCGCAACGTGTCGTCAACAGAAGCGGCAGTCGCAGCACTCGGCCAGCTCCCAGCAGCGACGCAATCCGAGCGTATCAAGAACATCAAGTCTGCCACCGACGGACTCCACGGCGCGCTCATTGGAATAGCATCAAGCGATACCGCAAAAGCGCTCAGAGGCATCGGTGACATCCTCGTGGAGCTCCCACATGGTTTTGGCGTCGCGGGCGTCGCGTTCTCGCTCGCGGCGTCGGTGTTCACGCTCATGAACGGTCCAGCAACCAAAGTCGACCCAGTGCTCGTTGCGCTGGGTAGGCTCTCCGAGACCTTCCACACCGAGCTGAGCGAGATGCAAGAGCACTTGCGGCAGCTCGACAGTCAGCTCAGCAGCATCATCGTGAACGTCGATCGCGTCCTGAGCAGCATCTCTGCGATCCCGTCGAAAGTCGTCGCAGAGATGAAGATGACAACCGTCTCGGTCATGAAAGACAAGTTTGCCAACGTCCAACGCCATGCCATGCTCTACGCGCAAGGGAACCTCACGAGCGCACAGATGCTCTCCAAGTGCGAGGACTTTGCCGTTGCGTCACTCTTCTCAGAGCTCGAGACGATCTTGCGAGACGAGAACCGACTCTTTGACGCGCGTTTTGAGACGCTCGACCGCACGAACAGCAACGTACAGACCCAGCTCCTTGCGTTCTACATCGCTGTGCTCCCGCTCGTGACGAACTGCAACGCGCTCGAGTACTCGTTCGAGTCGCTCGATGACGACTGGACGCGCAGTCGCGCGCTCATTCAGACTGTGCTCGCGCGCGCTGCGTGGTACCTCACGCCACCCGACCGCGTCGTCCACGTGAACGAGAAACTCGTGCCATTCAGCTCAGTGATCACAATCAACCGCTTCAGCGACGCGGGCGACTACACGCTCGCGCTGTCGTTCCGAGCGTTCAGTTTGATGCCACCGCACGGCGTGTGCTTCGACGTGACGCACGACGGACGTCAGCTCGCACCGCTTGCGCTCGAACCAGGACAGGTCGTGCCGCACACGAGCGCGTTCTGTGTCAAGACCGTCCCGACAGACGACGCGCCGCAGCGTGTTGTGTACGCTGAACGTGACGGCTCGAGCGGCGTGTCGATCGTCCAGCCAGAGGTGAACAGCGACTTTGATCCGCTCGCAGCGCGCGACTGGACAAAGAACGCCGTGGCGTTCTACTCGCCGAAAGTGGGCAACTGGAAGCGCTTCCCCGTCCTCACGCTCGTCGCAGACTTTGTCATCCTGCAAGCCGCGTCGGCGAAAGTAAGTCTCGAAGATCTCACGCGCGCCTGCACTGCGCGTGGCGACGGCTACGCTCGCGACGGAGACGGCCACTCGGTCGACTACAAAGGCGCGCCGTGGACGATTTTCTGTGTGCGGTACGTCAAGCGCTCGATCCGCGAGATCGACGACGCAGCGAGCTCGTTCCTCGTCGACGTCCAGTTCAACGAGATGGAGGCTGCGAAAGCGTGGACTGCAGCGTGTCCGAGCGGCTACGTGCGCGATAAGCACGCCGTGGCGATCCCGAGCCAAGTGAAGAAGAGCTGGCTCACGGGCACGTCGACGACAAAGGCGTTTGCAGTGTGTCTCAAGTGGGCGCCCATGTCGACAGCAGTGGCACCGAGTCACTTTGTCCAGCGCGTGTGGATCGATGACTCGGTCGACATGTCCGAGAAGCCAAAGCGAGAGTGGAACAAAGGCGACAGTGTCATGGCGCTACCTCCGCGTCCAGAAGACGTTGGAGCGTTCTGACGCAGTCAATGGTTGGTGGCTCGCACGCGTGCGCGCTGGGTCCAAGCGCGATAACTCGAGGAGCGCAACGAGACTGATGAATAGCAGACGTCAGGTTGAGAGGCACAGGCAATCAGTCTAGCCTAGAGCTTGTTGTCATGGACGACCTCGACTTCGACTTGAGGTCGACTTGAGTCTGAGCTTAGTCTGAAGTTCTGTGGTGCTTCGCTTGAGTGCGAGAGATAAATCGTAATAAATCATGTCTATTTTTTATGACAAAGATGTATACTGCAGCTATGATTGTAATCTGTGTGTATTCGAGTGTGTGTGACGCGAGGGTTGAAAACAGCTCATTTTGCAGATCAAGCAGCAGGAGCGAGGAGGAAGAAGCGCACAGGGCGAGGGACTGATCGAAGACAGCGATGATCCGCCTCAAAGCCAAGCAGCAAGAGAAGAAGGCCGAGGACGAGAAGGCTGCGGCCGCGGACGCCGAGACAACGGCCACGGCTGCTGCGACGACAGACGACAGCGCGACACCGGCTGCCGAGAAACCAAAGACTGTCAAGATTCTTGGCGTCGGACGCGGCAAGCGCGGCGGTGCGAACAAGGAGAAGAAGCGCACGCCTGGCGAGATCCGCATCCAGAAAGGTACGTCTCGTGGGCTTGGAATGACAGGGCGACGGCGCTCGAGTGTGCTGGGATCGCACACAAGTGTAGCGACTGACGGACGGATGGTCTGGCGCATGCGACTACAACAGACATTGCGGAGCTCGATGGCGGTCAAGCAGCGACTGTGTCGTTCCCAGAAGTGAACGACCTGACGCTCTTTAACGTCAAGGTGCGGACTTGCGCTTGCTGTCGTGCGGTGGTGAGCGAGAGAGCGACTTGCGTCTGTGTAGCTCACGCACCACGTGCTTGGATGTGCATATGTGTGACAAGCAGATCTCGGTCGACACGGGGCTCTGGAAGGGCGCGACGTACAACTTTAACTTCAAGATCCCACCGGTGCGCGCTCGCTCTTGTGCTGCCGATCGCATCGCTTGCGTGCGTGTGTGAAGGAGAGCTGTCTGACGGACTCACGTCCTGGTGGTGTCTCTATGACGATGCAGATGTACCCGCACGAGCCACCAAAAGTGCGCTGCCTCACGAAGGTGCGTGCGCTTCTCGACGTCTTGCGCAGTGCGTCTCGTGCCATCATGCTCATTCACTTACTCACGCACACGTGCGCCATGTGCCCCTTCCTCATCGCTAGATCTACCACCCGAACATCGACCTCGATGGCAACGTCTGCCTCAACATCCTGCGCGAAGACTGGAAGCCCGTGCTGGACATCAACTCGGTCATCTACGGCCTCATCTACCTCTTCTACGAGCCGAACCCAGACGACCCGCTGAACCGAGGTGCGTCGAGCACGTCGGTGGTCGTGACGCCCCTTGCGCGTGCACTGACTGACGACTGTCTGCTCCTTTGCTCTAACACGATGCGCAGAGGCGGCCGAGCTCTTCCGCAACGACCCGACGCAGTTTGCGAACATTGTGAAGCGGTCGCTCCGAGGATACACGGTGCAGGGCATCGAGTTCGAGGCGCTCATCTCTTAGACTCGCCACGACTGCCGAGCTGTTGGCACTCGACGCTGTCACGCGACCAACTAGGCAAACGAGACGCCACTGAACACGCCGTGCTCGTCGCGTCTATCGCGTGCACCGAAGCGAGTGCGCACAACAAGAGCTCGTACCTCGATGCGCTTGTTCTTGTCTCTTGTCTTCCCCACGTACTCGCACTCTCTTGTTGCGCTTGCGATGGCTTCGCATCCGACCACGTGACCTGCCGATGTCACTCCAGCTGACGTCGTTAGCACTCGTGCGACTCGTGCCTCTTGCCTCGAACGCACTCGATCCAGTGGCTCACGTCGGACACGGTCCAGTCGATCGATGGACGTACAACAAAGCGAGTCTCTCTCTCTTGATCATGATGACAGTGAGCGTGCGAGCGGTCTCTTCCCTAGCAACAGTCACTCACTGTCTCGGACCTAGAGAGACGCAGCAACCGCGACTGCTTACAACTTGGCGATCTGCTTGAGCTGCGGCGAGACCTCGTCGTCGTCTGGGTCCGTCGCGTTCGTGAAGTTGGTGATGTCGCCAAACTTGGCCTGGACGTCTTCGACCGTGATCTCCTTCGACAAGTCGAAGAACGTGCCTGGCGAGCGCACGTACTTGACCTGCGCGACAAAGCCGCCGCCGCTCTCAAAGATCTTGCCCGACACTGGGACGCTCTCGTGGCACAAGTACGCGATCGTCGGCGCGACGTACTCGGGCTTCCACGCGTTCACCATCTCCTCTGGCATGACCGTCGCCGTCATCTTCGAGCCAGCGCCTGGCGCGACGATGTTCACCTTGATGTTTGCGCGCGCGCCTTCCTTCGCGAGCGACTTGCCAAAGCCCGTCATCGCAGCCTTGACCGAGCTGTAGTTCGTCTGGCCAAATTGGCCGTAGAGACCGTTCACAGACGTCACGAGGATGATGCGACCGTACTTTTGCTTGCGCATGTGCGGCCACGCGGCGTGCGTGACTGCGAACGAGCCCTGGAGGTGGACCGCCACGACAGCGTTCCACTGGTCCTTCGTCATCTTCACGAAGCTCGCGTCGCGGAGGATACCGGCGTTGTTCACGACAATGTCGATGCGGCCGAACGCCTCGATCGCAGTCGCGACGACCTTGTCGCCATCGACGACCGAGTTGTAGTTCGCCACGGCGTCGCCGCCTGCCGCCTTGATCTCGCTCACGACCGCGTCTGCTGCCTTCTGGTCAAAGTCGTTCACGACACTGCAAGCATGTGTGTGTGCAGCCAAGAAGCAGACAGAGTGTGAGCGCGTGCCTAGTGTTGCAATGGACAGACACAGCAGCAGATCTGTCGCGGACGTACACTTTTGCGCCGCGCTTGGCAAAGAGGAGCGCGTAGCAGCGGCCGAGACCGGCGCCGGCGCCAGTGATGAGAGCAACGCGTCCGTCGAAGCGAAGAGCCATGATAGTTGTGAGGAAGGAGGTGGAGGAAGCGCGCGTGTGCGTTCAACGAGGAAGGTGCGGTTGTGAGCGCTCTTCGTCGCGGTCGATGCTCAAGGATCAAATGTGATGCACGTGTTGGCGCCGTGCTCGAAATCGCGCTCGACGAGAGGCGGTATACTGAAACCAAGTCAAAGCGCTCGAGTTGAAGCTCGAAAATGTTTTACGCGATCAACGCTTTTTGCGTTGACGCGACATCGATAACTTGGTTGCTCGCTTTCGCTCATTTGTCTTGTTTGTCGTATGTACAGAGCGAAAGCAGGAATACGAGCTATTGCGCACAATTTGTCAAGATAGAACGCTGCAAATATCCGACTTTTGATCCGAAACGTTGATAATAGTCGATTCGATAGTGAAATAAGCGCGGGAATCGTGCATTGGTTGGTTCCCAAAAGTCACAGCATCGCTTGGTTCATCGATCATCATCGCTGCACGTACGCTGCTCCTTGCTCCTTTCTCCTGCTCCTGCTGTGAGTCAAGCCTGTTGCTACAGACGCTCGCTCGCACCTGTACGCATCGACACAGCGCGCTACCGCTACTACTACTACACACACACTACACACAACATCTGCAGACAAGATGGACCCTGCAGCAGTCGAGGCGTTCGAGAGCATGGTGCTGCGCAAGCCCGAGCTCTTCTTCACGCCGTCCGAGGAAGTGGCGAGCGACATCAAGCAGTTCACAAAGCACGTGTTCGACCACTGCACCAAGTTTGTGAGCCAGACGTCGGTCACGCCGCTCGACCAGCTCTACATCGACGGCTTTGACGCCGACCAGATCTGGGAGCAGCTCCAGCTCCAGAACGGTCCGCTGCTGAGCGAGCTCACGAAGCGCATCCGCGGCTTCAACAAGCAGCCGAGCGCCGTGCGCTTGTTCCCAGCCGAGAAGAGCGACGACGCTGCAAGCGAGCAGGACGACGACAACGACGACGCAGCGGCTGATAGCGCGGATGGTGCGAGCGACGACGACGAGGACGACGCTGCGCAGGCGAGTGACAACAGCGACGACGAGGATGCTGCGACGGCCAACTCGAGCGACGACGACAACGACAACGACGGTGACAGTGATGATGAGAGCCGCGCTGCAGCAAAGAAGGCAAAGACAACGCCTGCGAAGACGAAGAAGCTGAGCGCCAAGCAGAAGAAGGCGCGGGACGTGGCTGAAGATGGCTTCTTTGACTGGGACGAGATGGACCGCGCCGCAGAAGAAGAGGAGGAAGATGACGAGAGCGACATCGACTTGAACGCCGACATGGACGACGACGACGACGACTTGGACGGCGATGATGACGACGAAGACGACGACGATGATGACGATGAGATGGAAGAAGCGTCGGACGATGAGGACGCCAAGGACATGAAGTACAGCGACTTCTTTGACGGCCCGAACGACGACGAGGACGACGCTGAAGACGACGACGATGACGACGACGACAACGACAAGGACGACGACGAAGGCGAGTACCCGACGATCAACCGCGGGTCGTACGCTGACGAAGACGCGGGCGACGAAGACGACATGGCTGAGCGCGGGATCCTGTCGTCGCACCAGCGCCAGCAGCTCCGGCTCAAGAAAGAGATCTCGGAGCTCGAGCAAGAGGCGCTCGGCGACAAGCCGTGGCTCTTGAAAGGCGAGGTGCGGTCGAGCGCACGGCCAGAGAACAGTCTCTTGGAGGCTGTGCTCGACTACGACCGACCTGGCAAGGTCGCGCCTGTGATCACGGTCGAAGTCTCGGTCGCGCTCGAGGACCTGATCAAGAAGCGCGTGCTCGAGGACGACTTTGACGACGTCGTGCGCAAGTTTGCTGGGAACGAAGACGACGCGAAGCGCAAGCTCGAGGACGTGTCGATGGAGAAGTCAAAGGAGGGACTCGGTGAGATCTACGAGAAGGAGTACATGAAGACTGCGATGGGCTTTGAGATGGACGACGAGTCCAAGCAAGACCAAGACGAGATCGACGTGATGTTCAAGAGCCTGTGCTGGAAGCTCGATGCGCTCTCGAACTACCAGTTTACGCCCAAGCCGATGGTCAAGGAGCTCGCAGTGAAGCCGTCCGTGCCTGCGATTGCGATGGAGGAGGTCGTGCCACTCAGCGTGAGCGACGCGAACCTCAAGGCACCGGAAGAGATCTACGAGAAGAAGCGCAAGCGCGGCGAGGCCGTGCTCCAGTCCAAGGACGAGATGACGCAGGACGAGCGCAAGGCGCTCCGGAACGCCAAGAAGCACGCGCGGCGCAAGGAGAACCGGCAGAAGGAGGCCGACGAGCGCCTCGTGGCCAAGATGAACCCGGGGCTCGGGAACAAGTACGCGAAGAAGAAGCTCATGGAGAGCCTCGCGAACGCAAAGAACGTCACGACTGGCAAAGCGATCGACGGCTCGACCAAGCAGTTCTCCAACTCGAAGGAGTTCTTCACACGACTCCAGGTGCGTCCAGCGACGTGCATCGTCTCAATCGCTCTTTGCGTATCTGTCTAACGGTGTCTGCTGCCTCTCTGGTGTTGCTGTATGCTCTCTAGGAACAAGTGCAGACGTCGATCAAGAAGAAGCGCGCGGAGGACGCCGAGTAGCCGACTCGCACTGCGACGTCAGTGCTGCAGCACACGCCAACCCAATAGATCTCTCTCTCTTTGCACGTCTGGATGCCAGTGGAGCGCTCTGCCGCAGTCGTTCGTTACTGGGTCGCACATTCAGTCTCTCTCTCTCTCTGTCTAACGCTTTGCACGCTCACTGCTCTCACGAGACGCATCGTCCGCCATCTCGTCACGATTACGACTCATCGCTTGCGCTGGAGCGCACTGAGCACGCCGATCGTGAGCGCCGCGACTGCTGCGGCGACTGCTGTCGGCTTCTTCTTTGCGTACGCGCGCGCTTGCGCGACGACACCAGTCGGTCGGCTCTTCTTTGGCTTCAAGTGCTTGATCATGAGCTCGCCGTCGCCTTCGACCTCAAAGCCGAGGCGGCGGTAGAAGTTGCGCACGCCGACGCCTGCGATCACTGCGATCTTGCGGAACCCGTTCGCGCGCGCAATCTCCTCGGCCTTGCGCATGAGCTGCGTCCCAAAGCCAATGTGCTGCGCCTGCGCCGCTTCATCGTCGCCGTCGACGCTCGCAGTACCCTCCGTTTTGGGCTTCGTGCGCTGGGCGTCGGCAACCGCAATGAGCTGGCCGTAGACGTGGAGCTCGCGCACGAGCGCTGCGCCTTCGAGCTCTGGGAAGACCCCAGCGCCAGGGTCTTGCGAGATGCGCAGGCGCACAAAGCCGCAGATCTTGCTCCGGTCCGGTGTCTCAAAGCTGATAAAGTGCTCGTCGCCGCCGTTTGCGCGGTACGTCCGGACCACGAGCTCTGCTGCTGCGATCGCACTGTCGTCGGTCTTGACTTCGCGGCACCGGATGCAGCGACACGGCGTCCCAGCTTGGATCATGCGGTTGCAGATCACTTGGCGCAAGTTCGGTTCGTCCATGCCGCCGAGGATGTACTGGCTCGGGATGTCGCGGATCACGCGGTTCAGGCGGATCCACGGGTGCACCTTTGCTTTGACGTCCATGAGCAGCGCAATGAGCGTCTCGTCGTCGTACGGGACGTACTCGCCGGCGTCGTACCACTTCTTGATGACAGTCCACGGCGTGATCTCGCACGGGTAGATCTTCCATTGGTCGGCTTGGAGGTCCTCGGACTCGAGCACGTACTCAAACATCGCGCGGTCTTTCGCCGGTGAGCTCCCCGGCAAGTTTGGCATCAAGTGAATGTCTGTCTTGTAGCAGCAGTCGCGGAGCATGCGCAGCGCGTTCACTGCGTCCTGCGTCGTGCACCCGCGGTTGATCTTGTGCAAGATCGCGTCGTCCGTGTGCTGGATCCCGAGCTGCACGCGCGTGCAGCCGTAGCGCCGAAAGCGCCGGAGCTCGTCCGGTGTGATGCAGTCTGGCCGCGTCTCGAGCGTAATGCCAATGATCTTGACCATCGCGCTCTCGTTCTCGCGCTTCTCGTCGTCGAGCGACTTGCGCGCGCGCTTCTCGCGGTCAAAGAACGTGTTCGCAGCGTAGAACAAGTCGCGGATGAACGACTCTTGGTACGCGTGCGGGTACGACGCCCACGTCCCGCCGAGCACGAGGAGCTCAATCTTGTCGACCGGGTGGCCGTTCATTGCGAGCGTCACGGCGCGGTCGCAGAACTGCAGCACCGGGTCAAAGTCGTTCCGGTTCGCGCGCAAGACGCTCGGCTCGTCGTGGAGGTAGCTCCGCGGCTGCCCAGGCTCGTTCGGGCAGTAGTAGCAGTTCCACTGGCAGCTGAACTTCTGCTTCTTCTCGCCCACTTGCGGGTACGGACTCGTGAGGACCGTCACGACGAGCACACCGGACTGACTCTTCTGCGCTTTCTTCACAAGGAGCCGCTCGAGCGCAAGGCCCGACGCGACGTCGCCGCGCTGCACGAGCATATTGAGCACGAACTTCATCTGCGACTTCTTTGGCAAGCACTTGAACGCGCGCCGGAGCTTCACGAACGCTTTCTCGAGCTCGCGGTTCGTCTGCGGGTCTTCTTCCGCGAGGAACGCTGCCATTTGTTCGTAGTGCGTCATCTGACCAGCCGGAATGAGCGTGTCCCACGACGCGTAGATGTCTTCGATGCTCGTGTTCTTCCAGTCCTTGTCCTGACTGCGCTTGTACGTCTCCGGGTCGTTCACTGCGCCTTCGCGATACGACTTTTTCTTTGCTGCTGGTGCAGGTGCAGGTGCATCGGTAGTCGTAGCTGCTGTGTTCACATCGCTGCTGCTGCTACTGCTGTCGGCATTTGCACTAGAAGCAGCATCAGCAGCAGCCGGCATAAGTGCTGCTTTGTCTGCTGGCGCCACGATCGCGTCCGTGTCGCTCATTGCTCTGGTCGTCTTGCTGCAGCTCGTGTGTGCTGGTGGTTCGCTTTGATTTGGTTGGGTAGGAGAAACATCAATGAAAGAGATACTATATACGCGATAATTAAACGACCTCCTAGACGATGCGGAAGTCAAGACCAGTGCTCAAGCGCAGCACGTCGACTCGCAGACATCTTCGAGTCTCACGCACGAAGCACGACTGCATCATGCTTACGACCAGCCCACGACGCTTGCCTGCATGCCGAGCGAGCAAAGGTACAATCCACTCGAGCGCGAGGTCGTGAACCTTGCAACAAGCTACTAGCGCACACTCTCAGTGCAGCAGCTCACGCACACGCGAGGGCGAATCAAAGCGATCTCTTCTCGCTCCCTCCTCGCGCGCTGCTACCACATGAGGATGTCATGAAGAACCACGCAGTGTTGCGACCACAGCATTGACGACGAGCACAACAATGTCTCGTGCTCGACAGAGGATTGTACAAGGGCTTCCTTTACACGTCCACGAAGCAATAGAGATGTCGAGCTCGACAAGCATGAAGCATGAAGCGAGCGCGAAGGTGATCAAAGTGATCTCTTCCACGATCGTCGCGAATGAATGTATTGATAACAATCAGGCACTGTTGCGCTGGACCAGAGCTGCTAGAAGCAGTGTCGTCTGCTCATGGCTCCGCACAGCCTCTGTGTGTTGGAGGTCCTGCTGGTGCATACGCTCCTGATGCTGGAGCTCAGTCAGGCGCGCATGCTGTTGTTGTTGCAGGAGCTGCTCGCTGTGCTCCCAGCGCATCTGGTCTCGAGTGAGCTGGTTCTCGCTTGCGCGAGCACTCACGAGCACCAAGTATGCTTGCTGGTTGTGCTGCAAGAGCACCACGAGCTGTAGTTGGTTCTGGGTCTGTTGCGCGTGCTGTTCGGCTTGCGCTTGACACTGTGCTGTCAGCTTCCGCACTGACGTCGTAGCGCGCGCGTGGTGTTTCTCAGGTTGTTCTGTGCTCGGCTGTACACCGCTTCAGCAAAAGCCGCATTCCACCGTAGAACCGAGCAGTCGAAGACAGGACCGGCTCAGAAGAGCAGCATGCTCTCTGTGTTTCGGCGCATGCCGCGCTCGGTGAAGTTCGCTGAACCTGTCACTACATACTGCTCGTCCACAAGCAGGTCCTAGTCATGTCGTCGTGGCGCTACTGTGCACACAGTGTTAGCAGTAGATGATCGGATCGGCAAGGCAGACACTGACCTTGACATGTAGCGTCGTCTTGGCGTAGACGAGAGTAACCTGCCGTGGGTACGCGTCGCGAAGCGCCTGCACTTGGGTTCGGTTGTCCTTGGACATGCGTCCATCTGCTAGAAGGTCGACTCGGAGGTACTTGTTCGCACGGAGCATTCGCATGATGTGCTGAGCGATCTGGCGTGGGAGGTCAGAGAGTGAGTGCGAGCGTGAGTGCGCGCGCGCTCGTACCTCTTTGTGCGTGAAACAGAAGATGGCGATCCGTATGTGCCTGCGAGCGAGACTGATGATCTTCAGCAGAAGAGCGAGCGCTTCGTCACCGGTCAGCTCACCGCCGAGCCGATCTATCGCGCCGACGAACGACTCAAGTCGTGTGCTGCCTGTGGGCGGGAACTCGTGCCCCGGGGTCAGGTCCAGTGTTGGCGAGTCTGTACTTGGTGGTGGCGACTCTGGTGGTGGTGGCGACTCTGGTGGAGGTGGCGACTCTGGTGGAGGTGGCGACTCTGGTGGAGGTGGCGATGTTGTGGCGCGGAAGCGACGGGAGTGCGGTGCTTCTACAAGCGCTCGTGAGGCCGGTCTTGTGCGATCGGCTTCTAGACGTGCGAGGAACTGTCTGTGCGCGCGCTCAGCCGCTACCTGTGCGCTGATGTGTCTGCGCACGCGCTGCAGCTTCTTCACACAGGATTGCGCGTGCCCCCGCACTTGAGCAACAGACTTGTCGACGAACTTGACCACGAGACGCCATGGTCCATACGGATGCTCTTTCAAACGTCCAAGAACCGCTCGTGGTCCTCCTTGGACCAATATCGATCGCTTGTCGTCGCCATCTCGACGCGACGGACCTCGCCCTTGCTTGTCATCAGTCCTTCGCACAGATACGATACCGGCATCATCTTGGTGATCTTGGCGAATGGTGAATGGCACGGTTCTCAGCAACGAGAATTAGTACAAATCGGAACAACCTGTTCATTATTCACGGAATAAGGGATTCGGGAGTGGTACATTTTTCTACATCGGGATACGAGGTATTTTTACACATTTTGACACTCGCTTTTACATATCTGAAAGCAAATGTCGATATGTTAACATTCGCTTTCAGATATCTAAATTGTTTTTAGATATTTAAATTGAATGCGATCGCGTCCCTGTCGCTCATTGCTCTGGTCGTCTTGCTGCAGCTCGTGTGTGCTGGTGGTTCGCTTTGATTTGGTTGGGTAGGAGAAACATCAATGAAAGAGATACTATATACGCGATAATTAAACGACCTCCTAGACGATGCGGAAGTCAAGACCAGTGCTCAAGCGCAGCACGTCGACTCGCAGACATCTTCGAGTCTCACGCACGAAGCACGACTGCATCATGCTTACGACCAGCCCACGACGCTTGCCTGCATGCCGAGCGAGCAAAGGTACAATCCACTCGAGCGCGAGGTCGTGAACCTTGCAACAAGCTACTAGCGCACACTCTCAGTGCAGCAGCTCACGCACACGCGAGGGCGAATCAAAGCGATCTCTTCTCGCTCCCTCCTCGCGCGCTGCTATCACATGAGGATGTCATGAAGAACCACGCAGTGTTGCGACCACAGCATTGACGACGAGCACAACAATGTCTCGTGCTCGACAGAGGATTGTACAAGGGCTTCCTTTACACGTCCACGAAGCAATAGAGATGTCGAGCTCGACGAGCATGAAGCATGAAGCGAGCGCGAGGCGATCAAAGTGATCTCTTCTCGAGCATAAGATGCGGTCTGTCTCACAAGCTCATCAAGAATCCTAATATTCACGATAACGTTCTAACTCGCACAGTACAGAAACATAGTATATTCAAGTAAAATCAGTCTCAACTTAGTGTGACTCGCGTTTATTAGAGCGTTTCTCGAACACGAAGCAGCCATCGTGTGTTTTTGCATCCAATAAATGAAATTTCACGAATCGAAGCAGCGAGCTCTTCAACTGTTCCATTCGCCAATTTGCCTCGACACGCGCACGCGACGACGACCTCACCGACGACCTCGACACGAGCCTCTCGCTTCCCAACACCTCACTTGAACGATGCAAGTCGCAACGGAAAAGACCAAGCCGCGCCCGAGCCGCCGCGCGAGCTACGAGCGCTTTGACTTGACCGACGAGCCGCTCTATGGCCACCCGCTCATGTGCGCGAGCTTGCCGACCGAGCACTTCCCGCAGAGCTCGGTCCCTGCGCGCGTGGCGCACCAGCTCATCAAAGACGAACTTGCGCTCGATGGAAACCCCAAGATGAACGTACGTCTCTGTCTCTCTATCGCCAAATGCTTGCTTGCTCGTATGCTGTGCTTGACCAAGAAGACTCACCATAACTGGCTCACTCTCATGCTCCCTCATGACAGCTCGCGTCGTTCGTGACGACGTACATGGAGCCTGAAGCAGACGACCTCATGGTCGAGGGCCTGCGCAAGAACTACATCGACTTGGACCAGTACCCGCAGACCGCAGAGATCCACAACCGCTGCGTCCAGATCCTTGCGAACCTCTTCAATGCGCCGCTCGAGCACGGCGAGCAAGCCACTGGCACGGGCTGCATCGGGTCGTCCGAGGCGATCATGCTCGCAGGCTTGGCGATGAAGCGCAAGTGGCGCGACCGCCGCAAAGCCGCTGGCTTGCCGTACGACAACCCAAACATGGTCTTTGGCTCGAACGTCCAAGTGTGCTGGCACAAGATGTGCCGGTACTTTGAGATCGAGATCCGCGAAGCCGATGTGTCGCCCGACTGCCTCGTGCTCACGGCCGAGCGCGCGCAGCCGCTCATTGACGAGAACACGATTGGCGTGAGCGCGATCCTCGGCAGCACGTTCAACGGCGAGTACGAAGACGTGAAAGCGATCCACGACATGCTCGTGGAGCTCAACGAAGCGAACGGCTGGGCCGTCCCGCTCCACGTTGACGCAGCGAGCGGCGGCTTCATTGCGCCGTTCCTGAACCCGGAGCTCGAGTGGGACTTCCGTCTCCCAAACGTCAAGTCGATCAACGTGAGCGGCCACAAGTTTGGTCTCGTGTACGCTGGCATGGGCTGGGCGCTCTGGCGCGAGAAGAGCGACTTGCCCGAGGACCTCGTGTTCCACGTGAACTACCTCGGTGGCGACCAGCACTCGTTCACGCTCAACTTCTCAAAAGGCGCAGGGAACGTCGTCGCGCAGTACTACAACATCCTGCGCTTTGGCTTTGACGGCTACCGCTGCATCATGGAAGCGAGCATGGAGAACGCCGAGTACCTCCGCAGCGCGCTCGTTGCAACTGGGCACTTTCGCATCGTCGACAAGCAGCACATGCCGCTCGTAGCGTTCACGCTCATTGACTCGAGCCGCTTCTCGTGCTTTGACATTCAAGACAAGCTCCGGAGCCGCGGGTGGATCGTCCCCGCGTACACGTGCTCGCGCGGCGCCGAGTCGCTCGTGATCATGCGCGTCGTCGTGAAGCAGAACTTTTCGTACAACATGGCGAACATGCTCGTGCACGACATCTTGAAAGCGATCGACGCGCTCGAGAAGCACCACATCCTCGTCGAGACCGCCATGTCGTCACCGAAGGCCAAGAAGAAGCAGTTCCAGGACGCTGTGCACGCGATCCAGGCGAACCTCAAGCACCAGGCGTCCGGCGTGACGACGCACGGCGTGTGCTAGCGCGCTTGTGAAGTACCAAGCGCTGCTGCTGTCGAACTGCACGTCTGCCAAGCTGACGACTGGGGCCAGCGCGGACGAGCGATGACGGCGCAGTGTGAATGGCATGCACGTGTGCATAAGTGACTGCATGATGAATGCATGGATGGATGAACGTACGAGTGACCGAGTGCTCTCACGCCTTGGCGTGCGACGACACTTCCTCTGGCGACACGGGCAAGAAGCGCTGGATGAACTGGTTCACTTTCGTCGCGCTCTTGAGGAACGGGTCTGGGAAGTAGCACGCCGCGACGCTCACGAGCGCTTCGCAGAACTCGCTGTAGATCATCTCGAGCTGCTGCTGCTGCTCGTCGCCACTCGCGTCGTCGCCGACTTCCTGGACGTTGCGGAACACGAGCACGGCGTAGTCGAGCGGGAAGCGCGGCCGCAAGAGACTGTAGTCCTGGATGAACGCGAGCCAGTCGATGAGGCGCATGTACTTGGTGATGCCGTGGCCCGTGCGCCGCACGGATCGCTGCTGCTGCTGCTGCTGACTGTGGCTACTCTTGCCTCCATTGCCACTCAGGACACTGTGATGCAGCGCCGCGTGCTGCTGTGCGACGTCGCGCTCCTTGGCGCAGTAGCGCCGAAAGATGATCCGGAGCGTCTGCGCGTGGTCACTGAGCGCGCGCTTGACGTCGCTCTGGTGCAGCACGTCACGGAGGATGCTCTGGTGCTGCGCCGCGAACGGCAAGTGGTGCTTGACAAACACCTCGACGCGCGCACTCAGCGGCGTCACGTGCGGCAGGAACTGCTCATTGCAGAGCTGCAAGAGGATCTCCGCGAGGTCGTCGGGTGAGAAGCGCTGCTCGACGCTACTCACTGCGCTGCCAGCGATGTCGTCGTCGCGCATCGCAGGGAGCATGTGGATCTCTTTCGGCAAGCGCAAGAGCTTGACAACGTGCCAGAGGTCGTCGAGCGTCGCGGCGTGCGTGAGCTGGGGCCGGTGCTTGGTGTACAAGTGGCGCACGACGTGCTTGGCGCGCTCGAGCGTCGCGCGCACGCGCACGAGCTCGTCGTTCGGGTTGTCTTCGACGCTAAAGATGCGCTCGATCACCGCGTTGTCAAACGTCACGCACTCAAAGACATGGAGGCGCTCGTCGCGTAGGTGCGAGGACGAGAACACTGGCGTCACGACTGGAGAAGACGCACTACTCGTGCTCGACAACGTGGCAAACTGACTCGCGAGGTCGCTCGCTTGCTCCCACTGCACGTGACGAAACTCGCAGAGCTGCTGGCGCACGACGCCAAAGTCCTGCGACCGCGTCGTGGTCGTCACGATGACGCGCTGGACGTGCTCGAGGCACTGCGTGAGCGTCATAGTGTCGTCGATCGAGAGCTTGCGGATGCGCGCAGTGTGGAACGTCTCGCCGATCGAGAGCGAGAGGCGCGTGGGCGAGTTGCTCTCGCGCTCTTTCGCGCCCGACGTCATGAGGATGCCTTGCGGCAAGGGCTCGATGTGGAACTGGAGCTTTGGCCGAATGCTCACGGCGCTGTTGCCGTTGCTCTGCGACGCGCGACGTGCTGCGGCTTCGATGATCTCGGCCGTGTTCGGACGATCAACGAGCGCAAGTGCAGCGCTGCCGCCGCGGGACTGCACGATCTCGGCCTCGATCATCTGACCTGCGAGGCGATTCCAGACGCTGTACGCGGTCACGAGATGCGCAAATCCCTGGTCGTCGTCGACAGCGAGCGCTGTTGTCGAGCTCTCACTCAGTGTCGTCACTGCCACGCGTCGAGCTGGCTGAGCACCAGGCGATGGCGGTGCGGTCCCGGACGCATCCGACACGTACGCAGTGTGGAGGAACGCGCTCATGTCCGCAGGTGAGAAGAGCAGCGAACCAAACTCGGACGCGACGTGCGCGAGGAAGAGCACGAAGAGCGCGCGTGCGTGGCGCGGCGAGAGCGCAAAGTCGCTCGCGCGCAGGAGCTCGAGACGCTCGAGCGCAGCGTTCGATGGCGCAGCAGATGCACCGCTGCCAGTCGGTCGCGTCGTGCTACTGTTAGTTGCTTTTGTCTTGGCAAAGTGCAGCGCAGTCATCTTGACAGGGCAGACGTTGGCGAGCGAGAAGCGCCGCGCGCCGTTGATCACGCCGAGGTCGCCGCTCTGGAGCACCGCCATCGACGGAGCTGCTGCCAGTGCGCTCGCGTCCAGACCAGCAACAGCAGTCTCAGCACTCGAGGCATTCGCACTGACGTCCGACGCACTCTGCGCTCTCAGGACGTAGTGCGTCGGCACGACTGAGACTTCGTGACTCTCGAGCAAACGCGCGCTGAAGAGCTTCGAGTTGCGCGCGTAGTGCTCGTCCTGTGCGCGGATCGCGTCGAGCGTCTGCGCGTACAGCTGCGCAACGCTGTTCGCGTCGAGTCGGTCGTCGCTCTTGTCGCTATCGTCGCTGTCTCCGTCCTGCTCATCGCCTTCGATGATTGCGCGGCTCGCTCGTTCATGGCTGAGCATCGGTGCGGCTTGCGTGAAGATCACGTGCACGTGCTTGGCGTCCATGCGGCGCTGGATCGACTGGAAGAGCTCAGCAAAGCGCTCGAGCGAGGGCTCGACGAGCGCTGGCGCCTGCGTACTGGACGACGACAGCGCGGCTCGGAGCTTGAGGATCTCGGCCAAGCACTCTTGCAACACTGTCGGTTTGCTCGCGACGACGTCGAGTGGCGGCTTGAGCGGTGCGCTTGCCACACTAGCGCTGCTAGGCGCACTGTCACTCTCTACAGCGCGACCTGCCGCAACAGCAGCAGCGATGGCACTCACAGCCACGTGCTTTGGGATGAACTCGTGGTGGAGCTGCTGGAGAAAGCCGACGTTGTGGTACGCGCGCAGGAGCGACTCGAGCACGAGCGACGGGAGCACGGAGACGGCTTCGACGCGGAGCTGGCCCTCTTGGCACACGATGCCTTCGCGCCGGTAGCTCCCGTCCAAGTACGCGCTCGCAGACTGGATCTTGCGGTTCAGGCGCTGGATCATGTCCTCTGCTTGCTTGCGGTCGTTCCGGATCGCGAGGCTCTCGACTTGTGCGACGTCGCGCTGGACGCTCAGCTCGTCGACTTGGCGCTGCAGCGCTGCGAGCGTCTCGCCGTCGAGCCGCAGCTGCGTCTGCATCCGATCGATCTTGCGCTGTCCCGTTGCGTGCTTCCACGTCGCAAAGAGCTTGGGCACGAGCGCCTTCGCTGAGCCTGTGAACCACGCAGAGAAGTACTCGATGTACTTCTTCGAGTTCTACTCGCGCGTGAGTGCGTCAGAGATGGAGAGAGACTCTGTAAGTCGCGGCGTGTGTGGTGTCTCGAGCGCTGTCCGTGCGTCGCTAGTGCGTGGAGGACGCACCTTCTTGCGGACCACAGCGATCGAGTACCACTCGCGAAAGAGCGTGCGCACGAGTCCAGACGAGCAGGCGTCGAGGAAGTGGTGGAACATGCGGTGGACCTGCACGATCTCGCGCGCGAGGAAGTCGTTGCGCTCGTGGCGGCGCGACCTAACGGCACAGTCATAGTCACATCCAGGCCGTACGTCCATCAGTGCGTGAGTGGTAGTGAACTGCACGGCGCTACAGCAGCAGTCGCAGCATGAACGAGTGCGCACTTGTCGCGACGGAGTGTGCGCACGAGCTGCTTCTGGTGCTTCACGAGCGCAAAGTACGGCAGTGCGTGCTCTTGTGCGTACGCTGCGAGCTCGAGCTCTGCGCAGAGGACGCGGAGCAGCGACGCGTACGGACCAAAGTGCGGCGCGAGGTCGCGCAAGACTTTGAACGCAAACGCAGTCGTGAACTCGTTCGGCTGCGGGACGTTCGCTGTGAGGCGACTGAGCTCGTGGAAGCCCACTTCTGCGTGCACGACTGTGCGTTCCAGTAGCAGGAGTACCATGTGCAAGACAGCGGTCAGTCGAGTGCTAGCGTCCACTACGCTCTATCAGCACAACAAGCGATGACAGAGCCGCACCGACAGACTTGAACGTCTGCCGCGTCGCGTCGTAGTGCGCGAGCCACTCGGCCATGAACGCGTGCGTGAGTGCGGTTTCGCTCGACGCAGCACGCGGGTCTGCGTCGACAGCATCGTCGACTGTCCGGATGAGCTCGTGTAGTGGCACCGAAGTAGGTCGATTGAGCGCCAGCAGCTCTGTTCGTATCGACGAGCGAGCAGGTGCAGCAACCGGCGTTTGCAGCGATGGCGCTGGTGCTGGCGGGCGATGCAGGCGTGCGAGTCGGAGAGATCGCTGCGGTGAGAATGCTTCAGCGACTGCGTGTGTGTCGTGTACATCTGTGTCGTTTGAGACGAGTGGAGTGGCGACGTGCGTTTGAAGGAGCTTGAGATGCCGCGGAGAGCTCCGCACTGGCGCTTGCGTCACGCGCTCTCGAGCGTTGTCTATTCGGCGCGATACTGTTGCTGCTGATGAGGACGGTCCAGCTGTAAGCGATGCGCTCTTGCTACTGCTAGCGACCGCACTAGCGCGCTGCATCTTGTCCTTCATGCGCGTCTCGCGCAGCAGCATGCGCATGGGATCTGCTGCTCGCACGAGTCCGAGTGCATCTGGACCATTGCTGCTGCTTGCAGTTGCACGAAGAGGCCGCTGCGAGTGCACGTCACGACCAAAACGTGGTGGCGTGAGTGGATGTGCGTTGTTGCTTGTGGACGACGACGACGGCGGCGGCGTTGGCGCAATGCGGAACCAGCCATCGGGCATGCGAGTGCGCTCATCGCTCGTGCTCATGCGCATTGAGGCTCAACTGTCAAAAACCCTTCGCGAGTTTCATTTTCGACACTGCAACAGATCGAGCGAACGAACATGTGCGGACGCGCTCGATGTGTGCTCTCGCGCGCGTGCGTCCTGCGCGAAGCCGGCGTCGCGAGCAGCAGCGACTTTGTGAATGGTGACAAGTGTACGGTTTGCACTTGTGCTGTGTGTGTGGCATGCGTGCAAGAGTATGTGGTCTCACGTGCGCTTGTGCTTAGACTCGCCGGTGGAGAACATGGCGCCAGGGAGCTACACGCCAGTCGTGTACCAAGCGAGCGGGCTGCACGATAGCAGCAATGACGCAAAGCCGCAGATACGCGTGGAAGCCATGCGCGTACGTCAGCGCGCTCCTACATATGAGGAGACAACGTCATGGCAACTGACCCATCTCGCTTGGTCTGTTGTGCGTGTGCATGTGTATGAACGGCAGTGGGGTCTCGTGCCGTCGTTCACAAAGCCACAGATGACGCCCGACCACTTTATCATGTTCAACGCGCGGTGCGTAGCGCACCACAAATGCGCGTGTGGTGTCTACGTGTTGAGTGACAACACTGTGTCTGTATGCTCCTCGTGCGCAGATCCGACACTCTGCGCGAGCGTCCAGCGTTCCGGCGCTTGCTCGAGTCCCATCGATGCGTTGTGCTGTGCGACGGGTGCGTTTCGTGGCGCATCAGTGGCGTCGAGAGCAGCGTGTGTGTTGCTCATTGACTCTATCGCTTGTAGCTACTACGAGTGGCAGCAGGTCGACAAGAAGGAGAAGCAGCCGTACTACTTCTTCCAAACTGATCGCGTCATGAAGGTACGGACGCACTACTCAACTGCTAAGGCCATGGAAGGAAGACATAGAGCAGCTCCCAAGACTTGTGCCGTTAGTTTGCTGGACTGTACGACTCGTGGACGAGCAACGACGGCGAGACGATGCACAGCTTCACGATCCTCACGACAGACGCAGCGCCGCACCTTCAGTGGCTCCACACGCGCATGCCGGTGCTTGTTGCTCGTGTGACTGAGCTGAGAGTCTGCACGACTCGCCTCTCTCTCTCTTCAGAGACTCACGCGGACTTGTGTGCGAATGGACGCCGCTCGCAGGTGATCTTGACCGACGACGGCGCTGCGCGATGGACCTCGAGCGCCAAGTTTGCGACGCTGCGAGACTTGTTGGAGCCGTACACTGGCGCTGACCTCCAGTGGCACCCGGTCGACAAGCGACGTACGTGTGTGTGTCTTGTCGACTGAACAAGTCGACGCTGGCGTTGATCTTGTACGTACAGATGAATGACTGTATGTCCACGTTCGATCACAATGCGCCATGACGATCTGCTGTGCTGACGGCAGTGGGCTCAACCAAGTTTCAGAGTCCTGACTGTGCGAAGAAGGTCGACATCAAACACGCAGGTGCGTGCCTGTGAACGTATGGTCATGCGGCGTAAGCTTGCGCGTACGTCTCACTACTCGCATCCGAGTTGCCTCAACAGGTGACATCAAGGCGTTCTTCTCCAGCGGCAAGAAGACTGTGAAGGCCGAGGCTGTGAAACCCAAGGAGGCTGTGAAGAGGGAGAAGACTGAGTCGGATGCGACGGTAGCGCCAATGCTCAAGCCCATGACAGCAACAGACACGCTAGCCCCCAAGACCGAGACGATCAAGCAGACCCCAAGCAGTCCAGTCCGCAGCGAAGGGTTTGTGCTCGCGTCGTCGCTGCTTGGGAAGCGAAGTGCGTCGTCAGCAGGAGAGCTTGCAGTATCCAAGTCGTCGTGGAGCTCGCCAACGCGCAGTGCGCCGAGTCCACAGACAAAGAAGCTGAAGTCGACCCCGTCACCGCGACAAACAGCAGTGAAGCGTGGAGCAAAGTCGCCGGCAGGAGCAGCAGGCAAGAAGCAGGGCACACTACTCGCGTTCTTCCAGCCCAAGTGAGCTTGGAGCTCCTTGGATGTCTAGCATCGAGCTCAAGAACTGGAGCTTCGAGTAATGGAACGCCTGGGTGCTCACGAGATGGTCCGCAAGACGCCCCGGCAATGAGGATCGACAGCCCCTTGCGCAGCCGCGCTTTCTCCGCTTTCTTCTTCTCGCCACCGATGATCGCCCCAGAGACGAGGGACACAAACGGCTGGATGAGCTTGTTCGCAGTCTCGAGGACCTGGAGACAGAGCTCGCGCGTCGGCGCGAGGATGGGAGCGAGGCAAGTGAAGCTAGAGCTCCTCGGATTGATGTCCAGCACACACTCGAGCCATCCAGCTCGAGTGTGTGTGGAAAAGTGCGCTCTGAATCAAACAGCAAATATATCGAGTCGCCGAGCGTGCTTTCTTCATGCGAATCCATTTCCACTACATCCTAAGATCCGACTATAATCTAGCATAGTTTCGCGATCACAATGCACAGACCGCCTCTTCCCCTCGCTTGCTTTTTGACTTGCGGTTAGTATGCAAAACAAGATGATACAAACGCCAAGTCGCGCGCGATGATGACATCGCGACCGCGACTCGCATAGCAGCGCTTTGAGGTGCTGCCGCGTGCCGCTCGTCTCGCCTCCCGATCGCTCGCTCGCTTGTCGCGCGTGAACCTTGCGGACTGCGACGTCGCTCGCTGCTCGTGTGTGTGCGCTCCCTCTTGCTTTGCTGTCTCACGTACGCTCTTCGGGCCGCGCGCTATAGCTCGTCACTAGCTGCCACCACCTCCGATCCGACCAACAACAAACACACGCGTCACGATGGAGATGAACAAGGGCGAAGCCGAGAAGTGCCGCGACATTGGCAAGAAGTACTTGCGCGCTGGCAACTACAAGCAAGCTGCCAAGTTCTTTGACAAGTCGCACCGCATGTATCCGCTCCCGGGCGTCGATATGCTGCGCGAACCGCGCGCTCGAAGAGCTCCAGAAAGCTGAGCACGGTGCGCGCGCAACGTCGCCGCCGCGCTCAGCCCATGCAAGCAGCAGCCACGGTGCGCGTCGGCGCGAGCACGCAGCACACACTTCATCAGCTGCGAGTGCGTCGTCGTCCAGTAGCTCTGCAGACGAGCCGTCGCGTCCGTACACAGCCGAGCAAGTGAAGATCGTGAACAAGATCCGCGCGTGCAAGAACCACTACGAGGTGCTCGCTGTGCCGCAAGTGGCCGACGACAACGAGATCAAGAAGGCGTACCGCAAGGTATGCGCTGTGTATCTGTATTGCGTGTGAGTCGTACAGTCGAGAGACATGGTCGACGCATGCTCCATGACGCTCACACTCTTGTGCCTTGCCTGCTCGTCGCTGTAGCTCGCGCTCAAGCTCCATCCGGACAAGAACAGCGCACCAGGCGCAGAAGACGCGTTCAAAGCAGTCGGGAAAGCGTTCACGGTCTTGAGCGACCCGGACAAGCGCGCACACTATGACCGGTACGGCGACAGTGGCCCAGCGTCGCAACAGGCGCAGCAGCAGCGCCGGTACGCGAACGACGAAGTGAGCCCCGAGGAGATTTTCAACATGTTCTTTGGTGGCGGCTTCCATCCGCATCGCCGTCGCGCCGCGCGTCCGTCGCACGGCCACCAGCAGCAGCAGCGCGGCGGTCACGAGCCGCAGCAAGCGCGCGGTCCGCTCGGTCAGCTCGCGCAGTTCCTGCCTTTGTTGATGATCCTGTTGCTCTCGGTGCTGTCGATCCCGTCGGCGCCAGAGGTGCCGTTCAGCATGCACGCGACGCCGCAGTACAACGTCCAGCGCGCGACGCAGATGTCGAACGTCGCGAAGGGCATTCCGTACTACGTCGAGCGCGACTTTGAGCGCAAGTACACGGCACACTGGCGCGACCCTCGCGCGCGTCGAGCAGCTCGTGGAGCAGCACCACGTGAGTCGGCTCTCGGACAGCTGCGAGAACCAGAAGCTCAAGCAGAAGCGCATGATCTACCGCGCGCGGAATTCCAAGAGCGAGGACCGCGAAGCTGCGATGCGGCAGGCACTAGAGATGAAGATGCCGGCGTGCGAGCAGCTCCGAGCACTGCGTCGGTCGCGGCAGTACTAGGCACGGCGCGTTGGAGCAGGGTTTTGCTTGTGGACGCGCACAAGGGCGTGTGTGTGCGGCAGATGGTATGCACTAGGCGTACTGCTCCTTGTCTTCGCACATGACGACGACATCCTGCGTATGCGAGCAAGTGTGGAGCTCCTGCGCTGTAGATGAGCGTGATAAAGACATCTCGACATTACATGGACATCACTTGTAGAGGCTTTGCGAGGTCGAGTGGTCTTGTGAGAGACTGAAGGACATGAGCTAGGCTGTCGACCTCTCACACGGTAACAGCGACGCGAGACTCTCGACCATCTTGGCAGGTTGTCAAGCGAGCTCGACACGATGGCGATCGTTTTGGGTCAAACGCTCAAAGTTTGACCCAAAACTACCAATTCGACATGTTTAATACAAATGCTCATATTATTTCTAAATTGCGATCGTTCTGGGTAAAACCTTTGTCGACTTGAGCGTTTGACCCAAAACGATCGCCACCTGGTTTTCTCACTCTCTGCGTCTCACAACAACAATCTCAATACAAAGTCAAATAGAAAAAGAGAACGCAACGACGAAGCACGAGCAGCGAGTGCGTTGAAGATGGCGTCGAACGAGCTCGCGGCGATCCTCGCGCGACGTCGCGCCAAGGCTGGGGGCGACAGCGACGAGCCGCCGGCCCCTGCGATCGAGAAGAGCACGCCAGCGCCAGCGCCAGCAGCGACGAGTGGCACGACGCTCCAAGCGCAGCCGCGGAGCTCGATCGCAGAGCGCATTGCGAGACTCAAGGCGCAGGGGGCGAGCGCGTCAGCTGCTGCAGGCGCAAGCAACGGCGCGAGCAGCGGCTTTAATGGAGGTGCACCAGTGCACCGCGCAGTGCCGATCTTCATGCCGCCACCTCGGGCTCCTGCTGCTGCGAGCGACGACGCAGAGAGCGGAAGTGCTGCGTCTGCATCGGCAGCAGGCGAGTCGACTGCGAGCAGCGACGTGACGACAGCGACAGCGTCCGAGTCGACTGCGAACGAAGACGCGAGTTACCGCCGCACGACGTCCGAGCGGATCCAGCAGCTGCAGGGGAACCTCGGCGGGATCAACGTGAACCCGTTTCGACCTGGAGGCGGGTACGTGTTGTCGCCTTCATGCGTCAATGTGTGTGGACTGTTGCTGCTGTACTCGCGATGTATGGAGACTAACTGATCGCTCTTGTTCGTTCTCTCTCTTGTGCGCTAGTGGCGGGTACCGCAAGCCGAGCTCTGGTGGCAGCTCGATCATGTCGACGGGCGACCAGTACGCGCACACGCACTCGATGGGCATTGCGATGCCAGGCATGGGCGCTGCGATCCCGATGCCCGGGCTCGCGAAAGCCGGTATGCGCATCCCTGGCATGGCTGTGGACCCGTCGCAAGCATCAGACGAACCCGAGGCGCCAGCAGATGTCGCGCACGTACGTTGTCATGGCGACTGCTGCTTGGAGGCAGACAAGAGCGATCGGTTGACTATGAGCCTGACGCTTGTGTGTGTGACGCTCCTACTCGTGTGCAGGCGACAATGACGCGCGCGGCAGGTCCCAAGCGCCGTGGACCGACGCGCGCACCGCCTGGTGCAGTGCGCATGCCGGTGCGTTGTGTTCTCGTGACCCTGCTGCTTGATTACAGTCGACACTGGCACTGACGCACGCTGTATGGATATATGTGCATCTGTAGATGATGGGCGGTCCAGCACCGACGACGGACGACGCATCAAGCGCTTCTGCTGCAGTTGCTGCGACGGCAGAGGCGTCGGCTAGCGCTACCTCGTTGTTTGCGCCAGCGACGCCTGAGCCAGCTACGAGCTCGTCGACATCGTTGTTTGGCGATGCGTCGAATAGCACCAGCAGCGCCACCACGTCTACTACTGCGGCTGCTCCTCCGCAGCGCGTGTCGTGGATTGCGCCATCCGCACCAGTTCCAGCAGCTCCAGCACCCCAACCGTCGCCAGTGCCAGCCTCTGCTTCGCTCTTTGGCGCGAGCAGCTCGCAGGACGTGACGCCGCCGTTCGCGAACCTTGCGATCGATGACGCTGCTACCAGTGCGACGAAGATGCCTGAGAGCGTGACGCCAAGTCCATCCGCACCAGCAGCGTCGCTTTTTGGTGTAGCGCCTGCAATTCACGCACCGGCGCCAGCACCAGCAGCGGTGCTGAGTGAGTCAACACCGTCGGCTCCTGCGCCAGCGCTGTTTGCATCGGCGCCGGCACCGACGCTCGTGACGCCAGCGCCAGCATCTGTGCTCGTTGCGCCAGAGCCAGCGAAAGCGCCAGCAGCTCACTCAGCGATGCTCTTTGGCGCAGCAGTCGGCGGCGACGACGACGACTCGAGCGAGAGTGACTGGAGCGACGACGAGGACAGCAAGCCGAAGGCAAAGGCGCCGACGCTCTTTGGCGCGCCAGTGCCGCAGCAGTCGAGCTCGAGCGCGCTCTTTGGTGCACCAGCGGCTCCGACACCAGCGCCAGCGCCTGCTCCAGTGGCGTTGCCAGCACCAGTGAGTGCGCCGAGCAGCAGTTTGTTTGGCGCCGCACCGTCGCCAACACCTGCAGCAGCTGTTGCGCCTGTTGCAGCACCACCAGCTGCAGTGGTGCCACCGCCGCGTGCGCAGCCGTACACGTCGTTGTTTGGCGGCGGCGACAGCAGCAGCGACGACGACGACAGCGACGACGAAGGCGGGCTCTTTGGCACGGGTCTCCCGACGCGATAAGCAACAAGCAACCACCAGCAGCAGCTACGAGCAGCAGTAGCAGCTGTGCCAAATGTCCACAATTTGTGACACAGTCGATCCATGCGATGCCATCTGTCGGTCGTTTGCAATACACGTGCATCCCGAGACCTCGTGCAACGCGCGCAGCTGCGTCAGTTGCGTTGTGTGATGCAAGCCTTGTGTTGCCGATCCAGGCAGGTGTCAATTCCATGTGGTAGTTGCTTGGATGTCCAGCAACTGCTAGCAATTGCAAGCAAGTGAGCCAGGAGAGCGACTTGCTTGTGCAAGTGACCAACCATGACGACTCCAGACGCAAGACCTCATCGTGAAGCTCCAGTCGAAGAACGAGCGAGCGAGCGCAGGAGGAACAGATGAACGGATGCATGAATTGGAAACCTATACCAGCGCTCGACTTGCTCACACTCGTGATCTGTGCAAGAGGGTGCGCGCGCTCTACCACTGCTGGAACGGCGCGAGCTTGTCTGTGTTGATGTAGAGCATGTCCTCGACCTGGAAGTAGCGACCCCAGAAGTACGCTTTCGAGCCGCCGACCGTGCCCTGGAGCCCCTGGTTCGCGACCAGGCGCTGCACTGGCAAGTACGCAGGCGAGTCCGGGTGCAAGAACGTCTTGCGGTTGCGCGGCTTGTTGTACACGAGCATCGGGTGGATCGTGCTGAGCGAGCCGTCGGCCTCGACCGCGACCTGGATCTTGTAGATCTCGCCCATCGACCCCTGCGCGTCGCCCTCCTCCGACGTCGTCATGCGAATCACCGCCTGGTACGGGAACTGCTCGAGCTTCGACGCCGGCTCGTCGAGCTTCACTGGGAGCCACGACTGGCTCGCCTTGTCGTCGTGGCTGCTGCTGCTGCTCGTCGTCGTCGTGC
The DNA here is from genome assembly GCA_003730235.1 of Pythium guiyangense. Classification (NCBI taxonomy): domain Eukaryota; phylum Oomycota; class Peronosporomycetes; order Pythiales; family Pythiaceae; genus Pythium; species Pythium guiyangense. The sequence continues at coordinate 530,040 of QXDM01000010.1, forward strand.
GCTCCGAGACCGAGTCGCCGCCGATCGTCATGAGCTTGATCGTCGTCTTCTTGAGCACGCCCGAGGACGACTTGTGCACCGAGTCGTCGTCACTGTTCGAGTCATCGCCGTTGCGGCTCTGGTGCGGCGACGGCGTCGTCTCGAGACCGAGCTTGTGCATGTACTTCTTCACGCGCTTGACCGACACGTGCGCAAACTTGCCGCCGTGCGTGAGGATCTGCGCGTGCACGCGCTTGACGCCGAACTCGGCGTGCGCAAACTTGATCGCCTTGATGAGCGCAATGAGCTCGTCGCTGTCGACCGTGTCGTTGTTGTGCGCGCTCTCGTCCGACGAGTCGTGGTCACCCGTGCTCGGCGTCGCAGGCTGCACGGTCGCGAGCCCGAGCTTGTGCAAGTACCGCTGCACGCGCTTGATGTTGACACGCGCGTAGTTGCCGCCGCGCTCGTGCACGAGGTCGTGCACGCGCTTGAAGCCGTAGTCCGGGTGCGCGGTCTTGATCTCAATGAGCAAGCGCGTGAGCTCGTCACCTGGCACGAGGTCTTCGTGCGACGCAGGCGAGGCGCTGCCTGGCGCAGGCGACGCCTTGGTCTTCTTGCTGTGCGGCGACGGGGACTTCATCGGGGTCTGCACCTTGCCGGCCATCGTGTGTGCGTGAGTGTGGCTGTGTGTGGTGGTGGAGGAGAGGAGGAGGCGCTGGAGGAGATCCGAAGTGCGGCGCAGGTGGCGAATTCGACTGTGAGCGCTCGCGCAGCCGTTCGTCCGAGCTCCAAGCGCAGCGGCACTTGCTCGACAAGCTACTGTGTTGGTCCTGCTCCTGCTCTGGTTGCGAGCGTCCAGGCTCGCTTGCTCGCTCACGTGCTCGCTGGCTCACTTGCTCGCTTGCTGGCGTGTGGCTGGCGCTTCGCCCTTTTTTCCCACGTGTGCGCACGAGCGGGCTCTGAACACTGCGCAATACAATCTTCAAGTGCGATCGCTGGCCGGTCGCGAGAGGTGCCGACGCCCCAGCTGCGTCGTGAACTCACTCGCCTTGTTCGTTGTGTGGGAGTGTGTGTGTGACAACGAGCAGCAGCAGCGATCCGTGGTGGTCGAGCGTCTCGTGCTGCATGCTTTCAACAGCGCGGTTGACGTGTTGATGGTGGTGGTGCCCTCAAAGCAAAGCGTCGTTGACATCTCCTCATGCTCGTCGATCCAGCTAGCTTCATCACGCAAAGCAAAGGCTTTGAGCCTCAAAGTGATATCTGGTTTCTCACATTTTTTCGCTGTTGAGAACACAAGACCGGACGCGGAGCAAGCGATCTTTTGCCAGGACGACGTGGTTGGTTGCTTTGGTATAGCAAGGCGCTCGAATGCTCGAATGTACGCGAGCAAGCACCTTGTCCTTGAGAGATCTTGCTGCTGCTGCAGCAACAGAACATCTTGTTGACACAGGCACACTTTGTGCACGCGATTGCGCTAGATGGAGAGGAGCGCGCGCGCTCGATCGACCAGCACTCAATCGAGACCAGTGTTGTTCGCTCACGACAACAAAAAGCGTTCCTGGCACAGTGGAGCGTGTGTGCCCGCATGCGTGCGCACATGGAGCTGGAAGGCGTCGGTGTCGGACCTGCCTCGAGCGAGAGCAAGCTACATTGGCACCAGCAGCAGATGCACCATTGCGAATGCTAGTGCTCTCACACACTCACGACAATTGACAGTTGACCAGAGAGCCCCCACCATGACGCCGCCGACGACAACAACAACAGCAACTCGACCCGACTACTCTGGCGCGTCGTCAACGAGCGGCACTGACTTGTCGTGAATAAGCAACGATTGACGATCCGAGTGTGCGGCTCCGAGGCGCCGGCGCTGCTTCGTGCTTCGAGGACTGAACTCTCTCTCGCGCGCGATCAACCGATCAACCGATCAACCGATCAACCGATCCATCGCTCGTGTTGTGCTTTGTGCTTTGTTGGGCGTAAGTGAGCAACTCGAGCGTGCGACCACTCGTTTGGAGCTTGAGAGGTCGCTTAGCTGGCGAGACGACGCGCACACTCACGTGTTGTGGGTTGTTGCTCAGAGACAAGAGCTCCTCGACAGCAATTCATGCAAACGCGGAGCTGTAAAGACCCGACAGCAGATCGTCCAATACACACTTGTGAACTGTGCACTGTGCACTATGCACTCGAGAGCGAGAGCGAGTCGATCGCTTGCTCCTTGATCATGTCTGCACATGTCTGCGCATGGAAGGAAGCACCTCAACAACATGTTGATTCAAAAGCCAAAGCCAAGACGAGGGCGAGCGAACGCTCAAGAAGAGCACGAACACCACCGCCACTTTGACTCGGCTTGCTGCGCTGGACACGAGGGCTGGATCGCGCCGGTTGGTGGTCTCATCAGCACTGGAAATGCAAAAGAGCAAAAGAGCAAAAGAGCGACGACAGCGGCAGACAGGGCTCGTCGCAGGATCGAGTGAGTGAGTGAGAGAGTGAGTGGCCACCAACAGCCGCACGCGTTGTCGTCGTCGTCGTCGCACTTTGTCAGCGGCGCTTGCCTTCATATCGCAGCAGCAGCGTGCGCCGGCACGTGTAAGTGTTGGAATTGGTGCGCATTTGGGCGTTGAGCAAGAGCTTCACAGAGCTAACACAAGAACAAGACAAGTTGATCAGAGCGGCCAGCTCACAGCTTGTCTTTTGAGTCGGTCAAACAGATCATGGCAAGACACGAACAGACGATTCGGACGGTTTTGGCTGCGTCACTATTATTCTCGACACACTGTCGATCAACGATGATGACGACACACATTTGTCGAAAAAAAAGTGGGACAAACTAAAAAATCAATCGAAATATTGAAAGTGCTTTTCGAAGCACAAAAAGTAGTGTATCGTCCGGTCTGTCTAGATTAAACAAAACGACAAAGTAGTGCCGATGGGTCCGAAAGCAAAGTCGAAAACACCCACTTGCCACGCTTACCGCGGTACATTTCTTTTCTCAAAATGAAGCACAAAAATAGCGTGTGGATTTTACAAAACGACAACACAGTGTCGATTAATCGTTGATTGACGTCCAATGTCGGTCAAAAAACACCGCCCGATTTCTTTACCTAAATTTTTTTTGACAAAGTCAGGCTTGAAAAAACGACCGACTGAGGTCATCTACGATACGTCTGGAGTTTTCATTGGTTGTAACAAGGATGTCGCGCCAGTCTTCGACGGCCCAGCCAAGCGAGTCCATAAGTGCTTCTGAGCGCAAGCCTTCGGCTGCTCCACACCATGCGGAGTCACCTACCTTCGCTGCGCTCAGGTGGCGACCTCCCTACCTCTTTTTGGTGCCTCAGGCCGCGCACAGTGATCCAGCGAAATTTTCGCCGGATATCAGTTTAAAGTCAAATAGTATAGATAAATTGTCGTTTAATAAACACAAACAATTTGCTCTTTTCAAAAATAGCAACCATTACGACAATGTTTCCAAAAATTACAGTTATGGGGCGTGACATTTTGTTTGGTCGGGACAGACACCACCGCCAACCAATGTATATAGACTAGCCGAGTACAGCCCGCTACGCGGGCGGGAAAATAGTGTTTGGAGCTATTTGTTAAGTGCTAATTGGAGTTGACGCCTCAGCACCACCGCGCAAAATTCTGTCGCACCATGCAGAGCGGTGCTGCCGACCTCCGCTTCACTGTGGTCGCGAGCCACGAGCAGCATGGCACTGCTTCGGTCCGCGCGAGGCGCTGTCGGCTGAAAGCCGGGACAGTTCGGGACGTGTCCCGAAATCATTTCAAGTGTGGATGATATAAAAAGTGATTTCATGTCTCGAAAATTACCCATCAAAGAGCCATTCAAAACACCCAACTGGATTTATATATGCATGACACATCTAGGGGTGTCCCTTGGACATACACACGCACGCGCACACGCAACACGACCGGACAAAAAGCAAGAGTAGTTAAAAGTAAGATAGAAGAGTGTTTGAACACCTCCAATACAGGGAATATTTCCAAAAGTAAGGTTGTCATGTTGTTATCATTTTTATATATCAACATGTTTAGCGTTTAGTTTTTTCGCTTTTGATCACATAAATAGGCTCACCAACAAATATATCGAAACTCTTTTGTTGTCTAAGACAACATGATCTTCTCAAACCAAAAAGGATATAGTAAAAAACAGCAAGATGTTGTTCTGCGTGGTTGTTTTCTTGTTAACACAACAACACGATAGTACAAAGAGAGGACATCACAGTCATCAACCTTGCACCATACTCGTGAAGGTCGAGGATGAGTGTGCGTAGATCGCCAGAAGACGGGTGTGCTATGCTATGTGAGCTGTGATGGTCTCACTTAATCGTACGTGTTATGCAGTGTGAACGCATGCATACTGACAAGTGCTCAGCTACCTCACTCGCCCTCACTCGCTAGCACTAGCACTACAATAGTCGTCGCTGTCGACGTCGCTGTCGTCGCCGCCGTCGTCTGTTCGTCTTATGCGAGCTGGCGGCGTGCGCGTTTGCGATTCGAGCATCGGGCGCCTCACGAAGCTGGATGCTTGTCTTCGCCGTCGTTGGCACCTTGCACCGCCAGTCTTGGTGCCAGATGTCAATGCAATTCTTCGTGTTGCCTTGCGCGGTCCGGATCACAGTGCACAGGAACACGCAGCGCTGGTCTTCACTGCACTCGACGCAGTAGAGAGAGATCTCGTTGCTCGGCTTGCCTGGCTCACGGAACACAATTGAGCATACTTTAAATGGATTTCGGCGGCGCTTGTGCTGCTTGCCCGTGCCGCCAGACGTCGTTATGTGCAATCGTGTCGCTGATGCGCGGACCTGGCGATCGTCGTGTGGGTGCAGGTTCATCGCTCGCGCTCGTGAACAGCGGCGCCTCCACTGCGACCATCTGTGCCTGGAGCTCGGTCATGACGTTTGCGTGTGTAAGCGCCGTCGTGCTTGCTCTCTTTGCGCACTCGACGTGCGAGACGAACGCATTGACGATTTCTAAGTCGATGAGACCGGCAGCCAGTGACTTGTAGTATTTCTGGAAGCGGAACGAGGTCTGCACGGAGTATTGCTGCGGCCGGAGCTGGTAGTGTCGATCGACACCACCCATCATCGAGTGATAGTCTGACACGACCTTCGGGCATGGCACTGCCTGCGGCGTTCCGCCTGCTCGTCTGCTCACGATGGATTGGCTCAGAGCGTCGCCCGTCGATAAAAAGTGCACCGACTTCTTTTCTGTCCAACTGAGTGCGAAGAGAGATGGTCGACTAAGCGCGCGGCTTTGAACTCGCCGCGTCGATTCACGCACTGACTCGCTCTGAGCCGGTCCATCACTTCGGCACAATAGCCGACTTTGCTCGTCATGACTGCGCTAACAGCTTAGCACTTGGTCGCCAACAGCTGGAGCAGGAGCGCCACACTTGTTTATAAACGGTCTATAGTTACGACGCGCCGCCTGCTGCTTCGATCGTCGCTGAACACTGCTTTCTCGATGTTGCGAATCACGGCGGCAGGTCCCGTCTTGTTGTCGAGCGCCGGGCGCTGCAGGTCGTGCTGCGTTTTGTCTAAGTAGATCTCAAATCTACAACATGATGGTCGTGAGCAAATTGCTATGTCGCGGAATACAACATGTTAACTTAGTAAAAGAAGAAGGCGACTCATACCTGAAGCAGTAGCTAGATACAGAGTCGCAAAGCATGATGAGCTTGGTGCCGAAGCGATGTGGCTTGTCGGACGTGTACTGGCGCATGGTGTTGCGGCGTGACGTCGCTGGTAACTCGCCTTCGTCGAACGGAGGTCGTAGAGTGAGGTCCCACGCGCTTCTGAATGTCTGCTCCATTGTGTCGACGAGTGGCCAGATCTTCTACGCCTTGTCACGAACTGCAGACCGATCGTTGTTGTTCACGAAGTGCCGGTTGCGCAGGGTCGCAGTGAACTGGTTGGGGGCATCACGCGGCTGAACGAGCCAGGCAAGCTGCCCTCCGTGCTCACCTTCCAGTGATTCATGATGACACCAGCGTGGTTACAGAGTACGTTGCCCAGTAGTAGACCAATCAGCGATCTTGTGTCCACTGATCGGCTGTGCAAGCCGCATGCGCGCCATCACGACTTACACCGCCTCTGTCAAGCCGGTATGTCGTCGTCGCTGCGCGGCAATGAATGCTGTGGCGCGCCCATGTCGTTGCTACCGCTCGTAACGATTGGCCTCGATAGCGATGCGGTTCCACATACCTTTCGGGAAAAAGAGCAGGAACAGACCGAGCGGCGACTCGTAGACTGCAACCACGTGACTTCTTGGTCCGCCTTCGTCCGAACCAAGACCTGGGTACTCTGTGTTGTCGGTATCAAAATCGGTCGACACAGCAGATCATTGCATCGACCGCAGCACTGACTGGCCTATCGAGCCAGTGTCGACTCGCACCGGACCGCCAAGCGCTTGCATGAACACTGCCGAGATTTTCTCGTCATCGTTCTCAGAATCGGAGTCAAGTGCGCGCGGCGAGTCGACGATTGGCGTCTAACGCTCAAATTCCCGTCGCCATCGTCCGAGTCAAAGTCGCTCTTGCTTCCGTCGTCTCTCATGTAGTTTGCATCACTCGGATCGATGAGACGTGGATCTCGTTCGACGAGAGGTGCGTCGTCCATGTCGTCGCTGTTCGAGACCCCGAGCGTCACAACAGGCGCTGCATGTGTCACCATGGTTGGTGCCACTCCGTCGTCGCTGTCAGGCGCGTCAACGTCTACCGCGAAGCTAGTGGGCTCATCACTGTCTGATTGTGGTAGTGCTTGCGGTGGTTGAACTGGTGCCCTTTTGCGTGTCTGTCGTTCTGGCGTTGATCGAGATACCAGCGCGCGAATGCTTCGTCACCAAAGAAGGTGTTCACGCCAGCGACGCCGGCCGAGACTTACGTGCCAGCTCGCACGTACACGTACGAATCTTCGAGACCTCAGCCCTTCTGGCTCGTCCATCTTTGCGTGCGCATCTGCGGCAATCCTTCGCGAAATGCGCGTGCGAGCTCGGCACGGCTTGGACCGACCGTCGCGCTCGGTGCGCCTGTATGGTGGAACGACCACAGCAAATTCTTGTCCTCAGTGTCAGACCCTTGCCGCTCCGTCGTATACCGGATCGCAGGGCGCGATCCTCTTTACCTGCGTGTAGTGTCGATCGTTGGTGGTGGGGAGACGGTCCTCAGAGGGAGAGAGGGACTTGGGATCGTGCGATCTCGCTGTTCTGGCGATATGCACTGCGCGATCGTGGTTATGAGGCACGATCACGGACGCATGGCGCGATCAAATGAGCCGTGCGGGGCGCAGAGCTTCTGTAGCGGACGGGTTGTGAGGCCTCCTTGATGCTCTGCTGGGGATCGCCGGTGCGTGCGGATGATCGTCGCACGAAGCCGGCGGTGATCGAAGATCGCGGTCGCGATCCCAAACGACGTGAGGGTGAGAACAGACCCTGCGAGGCTGGTCACTCGCGATCCCCTATCGACTGGATCGGACGTGTGCTGGACAAGGAGAATTCCGGAGTGAATTATTTGGCTTAACTATCTACCGCTTTGGCTTGATCTCACTATGCTTGACTAGCTAGCACTATCGTGGACCTCTGCTCACCTTTGCTCTTCATTGGATCGTCGGGAGATGGGTCGATCCCCTGTCGCTCCGCGGTCTTCCAATCGTGCCAAAGGACGAGCACACTCGCTGCGAGTCGATCGCGCTTGCCGAGTCACTTGACACAGTCGTCGACGATGGAGTCTGCATACACCTTCACGTTCGACGCCATGCTTGGCTCTGGATCGCACTGGATCGACGATGTAACCGCACAGGATTGCCGATGACAACCGTGCAGGATCGCCAATGGCAGTCGAGCGCGATCGTCGACAGTAGTCGTGATCGCACGACGATCATGGGGACTTCGTGGCACACGCACGACGACGCCGATGCCACACAACTCGGGTTGCGTCACGCTGAGCCGTCGCGATCGCTGTCGTCACGTTCGATCGCCTAACTGCTTCTGCACTCCATGATCATGGGCGACTAGGACAATCGCGTGTTATTGCTGACCACTGGACACTGCTGTCGCATTGCTCGTTTCTCTGGAGGAGCATTCAGCGCCGTCGCACACTAGTACATGCCGGCATGTTCGCTGATCTTGCCCTGGATCGCTAATGTGCTGACGTGCTCGAGGATCTGCTGTGCCGTGGACGATTGCATGCTGTCGCTTGTCATACACAGCTGCTAGTGGACTGACGGTGGTCGCTGCGCCATGTTCCCTGCCGTCTTCGGTCTCCACCGCCGATCATCACTGTCGCTTGGATCGCCACTGTCGTTCTGGATTGCCAATCAAGATCGTTGAGCCCCTCTGCGATCAGGATCTCCGATCGCACTGCAAGACGTGGGCTTGATTGATGGTAGCTGATTCGATCGCCAACTGCTGAGGTGGATCTGAATCGCCGATCAGGATCGCACGCGGAGAGCTTGAGGCTCATCGGGATCGCACGACGGGGTCGGGTGGTCGATCAGGATTGCGCGCAGGATCGAGTAGCTGATCGGGATCTGGATCTCGGTTTTCTGGATCCGGTTATACCACAGCCGCCCTTTCCCGTGTCGCTGGAACGCGATTCCGCAGACTCGGGAACTCCGCATTGCGACTGACTACTCCAATCGCCGCTAGTTCTTTGACGTTCTTCGAGGTTCGTCGACGTTCGTTGGTGTTCTGGGACGTTCTTTGGTGTTCTTTGCGTGTCACTTGGCAGCCACAAACCCCGTAGTCCGCAGACAACGCCGATTGCGGCACACTCTTCAGATCATCTCGGCACGCTCCACCGATGTGGGTTGCTTGTCGTTGACAGTCGTTGCTTGTCGTTCGCCGCGCATGCCAGTGCTCATTGAGTGTTCGTATGTGTGTGACCCAGAGGGTGGCGACAAGCGATCAGGTCGGCGCGCGCGAACTTGTCGAGCTCTTGACCTCGCGAAGCGAAGTGCTGTCCGTCTTGCCAGCCCTCGTCGCGGCCGCGCGCATCGCCGACCCGTCTTCTGCGGTGGATCGTGCATGCACGTGCGCCCCCCCCCCATTATGATCGTCGCGATCGCTGGATACGATCGAAGCGTCGAACCCAAGTACCGCTGATGCCCCACGTCTGGCGCAGGTGGCAAGTAGACTCATGCTGCGTCTAGTGCCGAGTCGACGCTTGGATCTTGAGGTGTCCTTGTCGATCCCCTGGCGCGCTCGACGCGGACGAACCAGCGATGTTGGCGGCACCCACACTCTCGTCTAGCCACAGATCCGGCGGTGGCGAACGCTCGACCGGCCGACGGGGCGTCGGCTACATGTTGATCAGCAGCGCCAGTGCAGGATCTCGCGTTGATCGTGCAGCGCAGTGCTGCATGTTGTCAAGCCTCACGATGGGCTTGAAGCCTCATGTCTTCGTCGTCTTGGTTCAACTGCTACTGTCGACGGTCCTCGATCGAACACTTGCGACCCGTAGAGCGATCCGCCGGCCGATCGCGTGACGCCTGCCGACGAACGACTAGCCGATCCCATGACGCCAGTGGTGCACGCTGCCGATCACCGTCTACTCCATGGACGATCCTGTCACTGGATGCGACTGCGAGTGGCACTGGCACGCCAAGTGCGCGTGACTTGCCCACGACTGCGTCGTCTGCCGCTACTTCGGCCTCGGGATCCCAAGCCGCACTCGCGGATCCAGCCATGCAACCTGCGGACGATCCGGCGGCTGCCGGCGATCCAGTGGCGCCTGCTGACGATCCGGTGCCATCTGCCGACGATCCAGCGGCGCCTGCCGACGATCAAGTGACGCCTTACGCCGACCAATCGGCGATGAGCCGGCACCGGCCGATGGAACGCCAACGCCCCTTTGATCGCCTGCGTCCGCGCGCGGTTGCGCGGTGATCTCGTTGCGTAGCTTTGTGTGTGGTCGAGCCTTGCAGCGGTCGTTAAGCTCAATGTCTTCTTGATCTTGCTTTCTTCTTCTTGTGTGTGCACGTGCACCACACCACAGCGGTCATTGATGCCATACTATCGTCGTGGCGCTCTTCCAAACCTACGTACTGTATCGCTGCGCGCGTTTCTACGAAGGTTTGTCTTGTAAGTGTAGTACAGTCTTGTGCATGGCGAACGTTGTAGTTGCAAGCTCAGATATCTAAACGGGCAGAAGTTACAAGATTTATGTGCCGTTCATATGGTTGAAAGGAGATGTTTAGAGCAAATCACTAATTTTGTAGCCAAATGTCCGAACACTGAAACTGACCATATATATGTATAACAAACAAAGAGTGAATGTGATGATTTTTGAGGTTTCTATTGGTCGAAATTGATCGATTCTAAATTCCTGAGTTGGAAATTGTAAATCATTTTGACTTTTGATAATCATCTTTCTAGCCAAGCGCCGCGCGGGCGGAAATTTTGTTCGAGTAGTTTGATTTTTGTTCCATTGAGAGTGATTATAGGCATTGTTATAAAAGGTTTAGTTTGTCGATTCTGCGTTTGACTTAATTTGTTTTGCTCTACATTGATTCATTTGTTATGAAACCCGCGGTAACGATGTGGCGGTTTGCTTCACCTCATGCTGTACTCGTTTCAAATGCCATGACATCAGATCTGAATCATTTCCGTGCCGAAGGATCGCATGATCACCTCGCTTAAACACCGGCATCAACACCACCACTCACCAGACACAGTCGGCCAGCGTGCACAACACTAACCTGTCATTGCTACTCAAATGCTGGAACTGCTCATCTTGGACAGGCACACCACCTGCACCGCTCCGCTCTCACCCTGCTCTATCGTGTCGCTCAGATCTTGTGCTAGCTAACTTGCTCCACTCATAATGAGCACGCCACTAATCGCGGTCGGACACCAACACGCTCACATCGCGGACCGCGCCAGCTTGCCGCTTGACCTGTCGTCGCTGCGGTTCCCACTGTGGTGGTCGCAACTTGCTCCGTCGAGTCATCGCGCCTGTATCACCGCTAAACCGATCGACCAATACCAGCACCACCACAGTCACGCAGTCACGCTCAACCATGCACACCCACCGCTCCATGGCGAAGTGCACGCCGCCAACACACTCGCGCTGTGTGCTCGCCCAACTGGAGCCCTCTACCGCGCCGTTTAAGTCGCTCGACACGACACCAGCAAGCCGCTGCATACACTTTCTCAAAAAAATGCAGGTATCGGTGACGTTCGCCACATGCTCACTCGTTCAACTGCAGCCACTCTGCTCATCTAGATGATCAGATCGCCCAGTGCTCTCTTGCTCATACTCACTCGCACACTCACACTCTTGCACACCAGCCACAACTGAACAATGTTGTTGTTTGCTGTTGTTATTGAATTGAAAAGTGAGCAACCGACTCGCGACTGTCATGCTACTGATGCTGCTACTGCTACTCCTACTACTGCTGCTACTGCTGCTCCTACTGCTGCTGCTACTCCTACTGCTGCTACTACTGCTACTGCTACTGTGTCGCTTTCTCTCTGCCGCTTCTCTCAGCTTGCTCTGTCATCACTTACGACTCTGCCAAGACGCATGGCTCACTCTGCCGCGTCCGCTGCTCTCCCACGACCTCTGCTCTGCCGCTCCCGCTCCTCTGCCATGTTCGCACGCTCGCGCAGTGTGTGCAAAGTGAAGATGGCGTGGCAGTACTTCAACACTCCCGCTCGCCGCGCGATCTCTCACGTCTTGGAACTTGTGACTTGATGCTGTTCTTGGTCACCAAGATCAGCCCGAGTTGCTCGCGCAAAAGTGCGACCCGTTGAGCTGCGAGTGCCTTCGTGAGCAGGTCGGCCACGTTCTCTGTCGTCGGGACGTACTCGAGCGCCACGATCTTGCGCTGGACCGCTTCTTGAACGAACCGCGTCTTGATGTCGATGTGCTTGGCACGTTGGGAGGGACCAGTGTAGCTCGCCATCGCGATCGCGCCCTGGTTGTCGCACTGCAGCGTTGTCGCCTGCCGCTGTTGGAGCTTCATGTCCTTCAGGATCTGTCTTGCCCACTGGATCTCTTGCGCCGCCAAGCTCGCTGCGACGATCTCCTCCTCGCTTGAGCTGAGCGCGACCGACGACTGCGTTCGAGACTTGAATATAACTGGACCGCCGGCTGCGGACACGACGACGCCAGACACCGAGCGGCGGTCGTCCCGGTTTGCTGCCCAGTCCGAGTCACAGTACGCGCTGAGCTGGATGGTGTTGCTCGCGTTGCCCTTGAACCGTAGTGCGAGATTACGAGTGTGGTACAGGTACCGAAGCACGTGGGTCGCTGCCTTCCAGTGCGCTCGGCTGGGGTTTTCGACGTACCGGCTCAAGCTGCTGACTGCGTACGAGATGTCTGGTCTGGTACACGTTGCGACGTAGAGCAGGCATCCGATGAGCGATCGGTACGGCCGCTCTTTCATCTCACGCTTCTCATCATCTGTCGATGGTGCTTGGGCTGCACTTGGACGCTCGCCGCTTGAACACGGGCTCCGCGTCGGACGACTCGACTCCTGGCCGAACCTGTGAGCCACGCCGCTGATGTAGCGCGACTGCCGCATCAACACCGTCCGTCGGTCGACAAGCTGATCCACCTCGATGCCGAGTACAAAGCGCGCGAGACCAAGGTCCTTGAGACTGAACTTGACCATCAACTGGCGTCGAACCGCATCAGCGTCCGTAGCCGAGCGCGCACCGACGAGCAAATCATCGACGTACAGACAAAGGTACACCAGCCCGTGTTCGCCATGAGCGATGTAGACGCATGGATCGCCAGCTGTAGAGACGAAGCCGATGTCTTTGAGAGCAGCGTCGATGGTGAGGTTCCACTCACGCGACGCTTGTTTGAGTCCGTACAGCGACTTGCGAAGCTTGAGCACACACGACTTCGGGGCCTGGACGCCGTGTGGAACTGCGATGTAGATATCTTCCTTGAGCTCGACGTAGAGGAACGCCGTGTCGACGTCAAACTGCATGATGACATAGCCGAGCGACGCGCACGCAGCTATGAAGACGCGGATTGCGTTCATGTTCGCCATTGGGGCGAACGTCTCGTAGTAGTTCACGCCAAACTCTTGACGGTACCCAAGAGCCACGAGTCGCGCCTTGTGCCGCACCACGACGCCGTGCTCGTTGCGCTTCCGTGCAAAGACCCACTTGGTTCCGATCACGCGCATGTCGGCGCGTCTTGACACCGTCTCCCACGTGCCGTTGCGAGCATGAGCATCGAGCTCGGCCGCTACGGCAGCTTGCCACTGCTTCGCCTCGGGTCCTGCCATCGCGTCCACGATCGATCTTGGCAAGTCGCACTCAAACACGACATCAGTGGCGAAGCAGTACTCTTCCTCGTCTGGTCGCGTGCGCTTCTGTGGTCGAACGACGATGTCTGTGGTCGGTCGCTCGTACTCAACCAAGGCGAGACGCGCTGGTGATCGCAGTCCAGGCAAGACGATGCTTGGTGCCGCACGCCGAGTCGGCGCGATCCGAGCGTTTGCTGTGGGATGGAACACCATCGCATCACTTTGAACAACGAGCTCGCGACTCTCGGTGCTCGGCGCTTCCTCTGGCTGCGTCGGCATCGGCTCGTCCTGCACCCGAGGCGCCTGTACGCTCAGCTGCGAACTTGAGCCGTCGTTGATCTGCTCTTTATCGACGTCGACCATCTCGACGTTGTTGTCGGCAGCCACTTGGTCGTCGTGGAGAACTTCGTCGTCGTTAATGTCGCGCGGCAACTGCGGGATGAGGTTGTCGCCTTCCACAACGAGATCGTCGTAGATCCCATCGACCTCTCGCTCGTCCACCACGACAGAGCGGCTGATCTTGACCTTGCCGCTTTGGAGATCGACGACACGGTAGCCCTTCGTGCCATCAGCGTGACCGACCAGCATACACTTGTATGCCTTTGCGTCGACCTTGCGGCGGCTCGCGTCTTCGATATGCGCGTAGCCGAGCGACCTGAACACGCGCAGGTGGTCAAGACTGGGCACTTCACCATAGACGATCTCGTACGGAGTCTTGTTCGCTCGCACTGCGTTCGGCGATCTGTTGACGAGGTACACTGCAGTGTTCAACGCTTCAGCCCACCACTTGAGCTCGACCTTCTTGTAGTAGAGCATCGAGCGTGCCTTCTCCATCACAGTTCGGTTCATGCGCTCAACAAGACCGTTCTGCTGCGGGCTGTATGGCGCGGAGAGCTGATGAACGATGCCGGCTTTCTTGCACATGTCGTTGACCGTCGTGTTGACAAACTCAGTGCCGTTGTCCATCCGGAGCTTCTTCATGCGCTTGTTCGACTGCGTTTCCATGACCGCCTTGTATTCCGCGAGCCGCGCCGGGACCTCAGACTTCCTCTTCAGGAAGTACGCCGAGACGAATCTCGAGTAGTCGTCGACCAGTACAAGCACGTAGCGAGCTCCGCCTTGACTCTCGACTGACATCGGCCCCATGACGTCAGCGTGTACGAGCTCGAGCACTTGCGACGTCTTGACCATGCTTCTTGTACGAGGGAATGACACGACCTCCATCTTCCCCATCGCGCATCCGCTGCAGATGCTCCCATCGCTTGCTCCAAAGTCTGGGATGCCGGTCGTTGCAGCCCGTGTGTGCTGAGCGCGCGCGTCGCTTGGATGTCCGAGGCGTGCATGCCACAGCTCCCGCTCGCTCGAGCGCGTCCCGTGCTCGACGACCATGGCAACGTGGACAACCAGATCGACCGTGTACACGCTTCCAACCTTCCTCGCCGTCATCACGACCTTGTCCTTGCGCTTGATCTGGCACGACGAGCTGCCGAACTCCACGGCCAAGCCGTGCATCGCCATTTTTGGCACCGAGAGCAAGCGACGTCCAATCTCGGGAATGTAGAGAACGTCCTTGATCCGCGCGACCGTTCCTTTACGCAGCTCGACAACGACGTCGCCGATGCCCTTCGCCGACACTGTCGCTCCGTTAGCGACAGTCACTGAGATCATCTCGCTCAGTGGTCGCATCTCGACAAAGTCGTGCTCCGACGGCGACATGTGCGATGACGCTCCGCTATCGACGAGCCACCCGTCCGTCGATTTGTCGCTGGCCATGAACGTGATCTCGTCGTCATCTCTCTTGCCACGGCTTGTACACGACGCTGCTTTGTGCCCGATGCGCCCGCACACGAAACACTTGCCGGAGAAACCCTTCTTGTTCCGCCCTCCGTCCTTCGACGCGCGACTCCACTCGCACTGCTTTGACTGGCCAACGCGCGCCTTGTACGCAGCAGCTCGCGCCTTGAACGCCACCTCGCTGTCCTCCTTCGTCTTCGCCCTCTCTTCAGCCTTCAAAAGCTTCTCCTTGACATCGAGAAGCTCAGGGCTCGTGGTGTTCTCAATGATCGACACGAGCGTATCGTACTCGGTCGGCAGACTGCCGAGCAGGATGACGAGCTGGCGGGCTTCGTCCATCTGCTCGCCAACCGACTCCATGGCGACCACAAGCTCGTCAAAGCGGTCAAGGTGCGACGCCATCGTGGCGCCACGCTCCATCTTGAACTCGTGAAGGCGGCGAGTCACTGCGACGCGGTGCTGGAGGTTCGCTCGGTTGTAGAACTCCGACAGCATCGCCCACGCTTGCTTCGCCGTCGTCGCACGTCGGATCTTCGTCTGGTGCTCGAGCTGGACCCCTTGCGCGATGATCGCGAAAGCCTTCAGGTCCTTGACCTTCCACGCATTGTCGCCGTCGGCCTTGTCCACGTCGATGTGCTCGGGCAGCCCTTTGCGCGCCAAGATCATGCGCATGTTGAATTCCCAGTGGAACCAATTGGTGCCACCGAGGAGATCAGCCGAAGACTTGGGCATGGCGCTTGGGCTCATAACCTAAACAATGTTGTTGTTTGCTGTTGTTATTGAATTGAAAAGTGAGCAACCGACTCGCGACTGTCATGCTACTGATGCTGCTACTGCTACTCCTACTACTGCTGCTACTGCTGCTCCTACTGCTGCTGCTACTCCTACTGCTGCTACTACTGCTACTGCTACTGTGTCGCTTTCTCTCTGCCGCTTCTCTCAGCTTGCTCTGTCATCACTTACGACTCTGCCAAGACGCATGGCTCACTCTGCCGCGTCCGCTGCTCTCCCACGACCTCTGCTCTGCCGCTCCCGCTCCTCTGCCATGTTCGCACGCTCGCGCAGTGTGTGCAAAGTGAAGATGGCGTGGCGGTACTTCAACAACAACACACCTTCGTCACACTCACCAACTCTTCTTGCTATCGCAGTGAGAATCAGTGGCGGTGCTCATTGCCATGCGCACTCGACCCGCCAGAGACCAACATCGAGTCGAGCACAAACCGCAAGCTTGCATAGCTGTCATCTTGTTTGCTTCTTGCCACCCTATGCTCGTGCACATCCACTCACACTCACTCACTGTTTGCTAACACACGCGCTCACTTGCGAATGCTCAAGCGCCCACTCACAGACACAAAAAAACACTCGGCCCCACACGCGCCTAATTCCCCAGCTCTTCTCGACCTCGTTTCAGTCGCACTCTCACTCGCACACACACATACACGCTCAAACACGCACACCGGTCAAAACACCACCTTGACTCGCTCTCAAAGTGAGCGTCATTGACGGCGCTCTCCTTCATGCACACACGAACACACTTTTCTTGATCGGCGCTGTCCACACTTACCCTGGTGTCTTGGTCTTCTTGCAAGCCTCACCAGCGGCGCTCACCACCACGTACAGTGCACTTACACACACGCATGCACACAAATACACAAATGCACCACCTCATCTCGATGTTGCAGCGAGCCTCATTGGCGGTGCTGGCCAACACGCGCACACTTCCTTTGCGTGGCCATGCGTGGGCATCCGTCTTGCGTGGCCATCCTGTCTGTTGTAGTCGTCTTGGTTGTCTCTGGCCTCTGTCGACAAACTCAAGCGCATCAACGCGCACACTTACTCTCAAACACACGCAGGTTCGCAGGTACACACCGCCTCATTTTGTTCGTGCGGCGAACCTCATTGGCGGTGCCGGCAGGTACGCCCACACCTCTTGTCGACTTGGTCGCTTGGTCGCACACAAGCATGCACGCCACACTCACACACATACGCACACAAATACGCACTTGTCAAACGCACCACCACCTCTTGCTCACAAAGCGAGCTTCATTGGTGGTGCTCTTCACCATGCACACACGCAAAGTCTTGTTGCCTGCTGACTACTGCTTGCTCAAGCACACACAGAAGCACAGATGCACATCGCATCATCTTGCACGCTTCACTCCTCTTGAAAACACGCACAGCTCACTCGTCACACACACTCACTCGCACACACACGCACACATTTGACAAATGCACCACCTCGACTCGCTCACCAAGTGATCTGGCGTCATTGGCAGTGCTGTCCACCATGCACACACACGCACATACATGTTGCCTGCTTGCTGCTTGCTCGTGTCAACTTGCTTGTCTTGGTTGGTCTGTGGTGAATCTGCAAATGCCAGTCAATTAACTTGTTTTCACTATTGCGCGCAAGTGTCCCAAAGCAGCAATACCTATTCTGACAACGCGTGCGGGACATGTCCCTAATCTACTTCAAGTGTGGATGATTTAAAAAGTGATTTCATGTCTCGACAAATACCCATCAAAAATCCAGTCAAAACACCCTCCTTGATATAAAAAGCGTGACACATCTAGGGGTGGCCCTTGGACGTACACACGCACGCACGCACGCAACGACACATTGCTAGAATAGATAAAGGTAAGATAACGCTATCACTGCGGGTGAATTGATAACAATTCGCTCAAATGCGTGACTTCTTTTGCTCTTTTTGAAGTCACTACTTAGTTTTGAGATATGACGTTTCTTTTTTGAGAAGAAGTGATCGAGAGCTTTCGAATACACCAACTCGCGTCTTGATTGCTATTGCCAAGATAATATTAACCTCAAACCATACAAAACATGTTGTCAGACAGAGTATTTCTATCGTAGATATTACAGTTACTTCTGTATGATACAACTGAAAAAAGTCAGTAACCAACTAATGAGGTGCACAAGGCATAATACACACATATGAGTCAACGGGACACGAAAAGATACTAGTCCATTGTAAAGTTAGATCGGAGTAACGCACTCCATCGTAAAGTGGTCTGTTGGGGGACGGATCCGGACTGGAACCACCTGGCCAACGCCCCCAGCAAAGGCACGGAACCGTGTCACCAGCCATGGTGTGTCAATAGTCAAATCGTTCTTGTTCGCCGCATTGTCGTGCTTGCGCGGGTTGGACGATCCTTTCGAGATCTGTGCGCGCAGTCGGTCGATGGTTGCACTAGAGACTTGGAAGCACGCTTGTAACAGTGGGCAGCAGACTGTGCCGATGAGAGGGAGGGCACGCACAAAGCGCACGCGCTTTGCGTCAGGCTTCGCTTGTGCCATCAAGCACGCTGGAGCGCCGAGGACGCTGGCGTTTCGCTCTGCGTTGGACATCATGACCACCGACTCGACGCACTAGCGCACCTTGTCTTGCTTCGTCGCAACGCAACTCAGCGAGCGTTCATCGGACTGCTCGACGTCGCACACGTAGTCGTATACGACGTCGTCGCCGTACTTGTAGTCGGACTCATTGCTGTCAGTGCTTGAGTGCTCCGGTCCGCTGCTTGAGTCCTCATAGTCTTCGTTTGTTTTGCTCTCCTCGACGCTGCTGTTGCCTTCGTCGACCTCGCATGCGTCCGGCGACATACCTCGTGTGCTTGTAGGTTGCTTCGGCTCGCTGCTGCCGTCGTGACGCCCGTCGGTGTCGCTCATGCGTGCTCGCGCGCACACTCGATGCGGAATGACTGGCGCGGTGTTTTCAACAAAAGCTTCAGTCGCGGTTTCCTCGCGATTTCACTTCTGAACGACTCCACAAGTGAAAACAAAAACGCGGCTAGAGTCTACATTTGGCCATTCTAATTGGCATCACTTTGATATTTGTTGACTCATGTCACGATAGTAAGCAGGCTGCATAGTGCGATTATTTCATTTGAAGTGATGTATGTAGCTAAATACAGCTTGGACAAGGAAATGAGAAGTGAGAAGTGTGTGTACGTTTGCGCCAATGTTTTGTATGCTGTATGTGAGTGAGGAATGTTCGTTTCTCATGCGCAAGTGGTTGCGAGCATGATAGTAGACGACGAATGTCACACACTACATTGGCCTCACTACTAAGCACATGTATATGCTGCTGCTTCGCAACAAATGTTGTTGTCGATGTGTTGCTACTGACCGACTAGTCTTTTTTGTTTGTTCTATTTCCTACTAATGTGTCCTTTTTGTTGAAACCGATTTTGTTGGAGCAGCAAATGTGTAGCAAGTGAGTGGTAGAAAATGATATACAACATGTTTGAGTACTAAAGGCTTCCCTCAGTCAACGAAACCTGCGTTAATTGCACAACCCTGAATTAGTGATCAAATCGTTTTTGGCGGGATCGAATCGATTTTGTGGTGCAGCGCACACAATCGTGATGAAGCCGCCACCACGAGCACGCCTGCACCTGACGCTGGAGCAGCAGCGCATGCTGTACAACCACCACCACATCAACAGCTCACTGACGCTGAGCCAGCTGGGCGATTGGGCACACGTGCGCTTTAATCTGCCGCGAGCACCTGCGGTCTCCAGCGAGTCTGAGCTCCTAAAACGTTTCCGCAACGAGCCATCGCTGCTCGAAGAGGATCCGCCCGACACTCCTGCAGCCCAAGTGTCCTCTCTTCTCGATGCAAGACTCGCCGACTGGATCGAGCAATGCGCACAGAGACGTCTGATGCTCACTGGCCACCTTGTGCGCGTCAAAGCGGAGCGACTGCGCGACGAGATCATGCCCAGCATCACGTCGGCTCTGACACGAGAGCGTCTCGCCAAGCTCACGTTCTCAAAAGGGTGGCTCTACAACTTTCAGCGTCGCCTCCAGTTACGATCACGTCGTACGCACGGCGAAGCCGGATCTGCATGCGCTGAGGCTGTCGAGCGTGGACGCGAGCTGCTTCGCGCTCGGGCAGCGGCGTTTGAGCCGCAGGACGTGCTCAATTTCGACGAGACAGCTCTGTACTTCTGTCAGCCACCAGCAATAACCATCTCTCGCCACCCAGTCTCTGGCTTCAATGCGTCCAAGAAGAGAGTCACAGTCGCAGTCGCAGCAAACGCGAACGGGACCGAGAAGCTGCCGCTCCTCTTCGTTGGTTCTGCTCAGCGCCCTCGATGCTTCGGACGACAGACAGAAGAACAACTTGGTGTGCAGTACACGAATACCAAGAAAGGGTGGATGAATCGAGCGCTGTTCCAGAAGTGGGTAGAAGATCTAAACGAGCAAATGAAGGCAGAAGATCGCCGCATACTCCTACTCCTCGACAATGCATCTGCGCATCGAATCGACCAGCCGCTGAGCAACATCGACGTGCAGATGTTACCGCCTAACACCACCTCCGTCCTCCAGCCCATGGACGCGGGCGTCATCGCTGCGCTGAAGGCTTGGTTCAAACGCCGGCAAGCGAGCCACGCTGTCGCGTCGACCGACGCACTACTGAGCGACACAGCGCAGCAAAGCTTGGTGGTTGATCCGTACAAGTCGGACGTACTGCGAGTGATGCAGTGGTGCCAAGATGCTTGGGACTCAGTGTCTCAGTCTACGATCGCAAACTGCTGGGACCACACGGGTATCCTACCAGACGACATCTACAGCTTGATGAGCGGTATCACGAAAATGAGCCTCAGTCCGTAATCATTTCTGAATGCACTTTTTGATATTTGCTCCAAACAATGCGTGGACTCCATTATTGCAAATATTTGTCTCCACAATTTAATATTTGGAAAACTCAATATCCTGCAGAAACACATCGTATTCGGCGCCTTCGTTAGCCAAGGGAAGCCTGTAGTAGCAAATACAGTTGTCCGTTGAAATTTCTCAACAATCAATCCAAATATTGACATGTTTTATTTTGAAATTCTGCAAATATTGTCGTCCACAAGTGTCTATTTGCAAGATGGCAGCAAAGCATCAAAAGCGAGAGTCGTCGAAAGGTGGTTGATACCATTCGTCGGTGTTCAGGTCTTCAAAGAAACGTCGAAAAGAGTCGCTGTGTCGCGTGCTTGCTTTGAGTCTGGGCTCTCGACTGGACTGGACTCGCAAGAGCCAATTGCACCTACGGATTTGAAAGACGCAGTCGAACTGTCGAAATCGGTGGCGCCTGTCGGACCTTGCTCGGAATCGCGCCAGCCATTTTGCAAGACAGATTACACATGACTAGAATTGTAATTTGTGCGCATCGCCTGCTCGTCGCTGAACAAAGCGCAAGCAAGCAAACACACCCGACTCTCTCGCTCTCGACTCGCTCGCTCACTCGTGCTCACTCTAAGAAGAAGAGGGAAGGAAGAGAACGAACGACGGAGGACCGCGTGAGCGCGAGCAACTCGAGCGGCCCCGCACCTGCGCTCACTCGCACGCTCTCGACCAAGCACCACGCGCACTCGTGCACACACACACATTGTCAGCAGACCGCGCGTCTCGCGAGGGGGAGCTTCCAGCCAGCCGTCGCACCGCCCGCTCGACCATCGATCGCTTCGAACGCGTCGTCGAGCTGCTGACCACGAAGTAGGGCACACACACTCGCACGCACCCAAGCACGCTCGACGTTTACGCACGCGCGCGAGCAGCTCATCTGCACAGTCCAACGACCGAGCTAGTGCACACCACACACAAACAAACACCCAAGCAAGCAAACAACGCCCGCGATGGCGCGCACAAACAACAACAACTACGATGACGACGACGACGACCTGCTCATGGCACTCCAGAGCATGGAGCCGTGCGGGAACTGCGGCGCAGACGGCGCCAAGATCCCGTGCATGAGCGGCTGCGGCGAAGTCTTCTACTGCTCTCGCGTACGTTGCGCTCGTGTTGCGCTGTGATTGGTAGGTGGCTGTGTATGGCTCACGCGTGTCGTGCGCCGTCTACAGGAATGCAACATGCACCACGCGTCTGCGCATCGGCTCCGGTGCCGCAACCTCCGGTGCTCCAAGTTCAACGACTCGGAGTGTACGTCTCCATCGCTCTCTGTCTGTGCCTCGCTCTCTGTCTGTAGCACGCGCTCACACACTTGCTCGCTCGCTCATTGACACGATCCAGCCGAGTCGGGCTCAGACGACTACGAAGAGTTCACGGACGACTCGGACGAAGAGTACGAGACGGACTCGGGCGACGACGACGACGACGAGGAAGAAGAGGAGGAAGAGGTCAAGCCGAAGAAAGGCAGCGGCGGCAAGAAGAAGGGCGGCGGCGGCAAAGGCGGTCGCGGCAAAGCGAAGCGCAGCAACAGCGGCCGCGACGGCGACGGCGGGTCGCGGCGCAAGATCAGCGTCGACTCGGACATTGAGAAGCGCATTGAAGAGAAGATCTTGCGGCGGCTCAAGAAGCAGGAGGAGTCGCGCATTGCGACGGCGATCGAGCAGCGCATGCGCGAAGAAAAGGCGAACTGGCGCGACGACGAGATGAACCGGATCATCATGGAGATGCGCGAGCGATTCCAGACTGAGATGTCGAACGGCGAGTTCATGGCGCAGTTTGTGCGGCGCGCAGGCGACGACAGCGGCGCTCCTGGTGGCGGCGCAGCGCCGGGTGCGCTCGTCGCAGGAGCAGTACCAACTCGGCCGTCGAACCCACAGGCAGACGAGAAGCCGCCTGCGACGACAGACAACAGCATTGCTGGCGACGCGGATGCTGCGGCCGTGCGCGCGCGCAGTGCGTCGAAAGAGTCGTCGTGGAACAACGCGTGCGTGGCGTTCGAAGCGCTGCGCGTCGTTGTGTGGAAGCACAGCTTCCTCCCGCGCATCAAGTTTGACAAGTGCAGTCGCTCGGGCATCTGGAACGCGATCGCGCAGATCGATCCGGACGAGAGCTTCCGGCACATTGAGCTCGGGGACCAGCTCGAGTCGGTCAATGGCCGCACGATCGACGAGAGCGTGCAGACCGAGGAGGACCTCGACGACGTCTTTGCTGCGTTTGCGTCGCCGCTCGTGCTCAAGTTTGTTGCGCAGACGCCAGACAACGGCAAGGTCCACGACTACACAGTCACGTGGTCGAACGGTCCGCTCGGCGTGACGCTCAAGGACGACTGCGTGAACCAGAAGGTCCCGATCGTGAACCGCTTGACGAAGAAAGCTGGCTCGGTCGCCGTGAAGCAGAACATCATCATCGGCGACGTGCTCGTGGCGATCAACAACATTGACACGATCCAGCTCGGGTGCTCGCTCTCGATGTCGATCCTCAAGAAGGTCCAGCTGCCTGCGAAGCTGCGCTTCCGCGGCGTCGGCGGCCCGCCGCCTGGCTCGGAGGACGCGCGCACGAGCGACGTTGGCGCTGACGCAACGGCCGCAGACGCCCACGACGCAGCGACGAACGGCGTTGCAAAGCTCGAGCTCGACCACGACGATGTAAACAGCATGCCGAGCTTGAGCATGTCGCGGCCCGCGACGTACACGATCAACTGGGGCGAGGGTCCGCTCGGTCTCACGATCATCCCGGGTCTGAACGAGAACGACTTGCCGGTGATCAAGAAAGTCACGGGCACGGGCACGTCCGACGGCATTGAGAAAGCGCAAGTGGGCGACCTCCTCGAGAGCATGAACGGCATCTCGACCGTCGCGATGCACTTTGAGAAGGTCGTGTCGTACCTCAAGTCGGCGCCCAAGCCCGTGCTCTTGCGCTTCCGGTCGACAGTCGACGGTATTGACGTTGCTGCGCCGCCAGTCGTGAGCGTCCCGACGTCGCGCGCTGCTGCGGTGGCCGCTGCCGCCGCAGCTGCAGGACCGCCAGCGCCAGTGCGCGTCTCGAGCCAGCCGCTCGTGAGTCGCGGGAGCCTCGACAGTGCGACAATGCACGCGCACGTGCGCGCGAGCTCTGGGAACGAACTCGCTCGGACGATGCCGCTGCCCGTGCCTGCGCCAGCTGCTGGCGTGCAAGTCGTGCGCGAGCAGCCGCGGGACAACTACAAAGTCATTTGGGGCTCTGGACCGCTCGGCCTGACGATCGACGCGATCCCTGGGAGCTCGGGCGCGTACATCAAGCGCATTTCGTCGCAAGGCGCTGCGGCGCAGCTCTCGCAGGACTGCACGGGGGACGAGCTCACGCACATCAACGACATGGACGTCACGCGCATTGTGTTCCAGGACATTGTCGCGCACCTGAAGAACGTCCCGCGACCCGTCACGCTCTTCTTTCGACGACGCGGCGTCGTCGCCGACAAGTCGCGCGCACAAGCGCAAGCGCAAGCGCGGATCTCGGAGACACCAGCGCCTGGACGTCGCGGTCCAGAGCCTAGCAACACGAGTGGCGTGCACTACTACAACGTCGTGTGGCAAGAGGGCACGCCGCTCGGACTTTCGCTCCGCGGCGCCGACGCAACGTGCGAGTACCCGTACATCACGCGCGTGACGGGGTCAGGGAGCTCGGCGCACTTGCCCGACTCGGTCGTGAACGACTGCTTGATCTCGGTCGACGGCCGGAGCGTCCACATGCGCGACAAGACGTTTGACGAAGTCATGAGCATGCTCAAAGCGATGCAGAAGCCGCTGACGCTCAAGTTCCAGTCGCGCAACACTGCGATGGCGCGTCCGAGCTCGTCGTCGAACCTCCACGGCGCGATGCAGAGCGGCAGTGGCTACAACGCACCACCGCAGCAGCAGCAGCCATGGCGTCCGCACCAGACTGGTCCGCCAGCACCGCAGCAGCACTACCGCCCGATGCCTGGGAACGGCGCGGCGCCGCAGCAGTTATCGCAGTCGTACAACGGCGCAGCGAACCACCACCACCAGGCGTCGCCAGGAACGGGGCCGATGCGGCCAAACAATAGTCTCAGTAGGAGTTTCCTCGGTGCGTCCGAGCGCGCGCTCGACTCGGCGGCTGGGAACGAGGAGAAGTTCAGCAACATCCACTCGCCGTTCCTCGTGCAGAACAAGCTCTCGACCGGTCGGCGCCAGAAGATGCTCAAGGGCCTCAAGAAGTAGTCGGGACGGACTGCGACACCGACCAGGACCAAGACGGACGCTGACGATGATGACGAATGAATGAATGAACGCACGGACGAACCGCGCGTGGCGGAGCGCGGGCTCGCTGCGTGGTGCGTCTGCGTACGATCGGTCGGGCGATCGATCCATCTCTCCCACACACACACAGACACACAGCAGATACTCCCAGACAGACAGACCGACGCTCAGGACCTTCAGGACAGACAGACAGACAACGCATGCAGTCGTACAGACAGACAGACACCACGCCCTCCTTCGTCCCGTACGTCGGTCGACCTCCTCCTCCACGGCCAGCGCGTCTGTCAGGACGACGGATACTTTATAAGATGTTGTTACTTGCGCTCCGTTGGTGTCTTCAGGCTTCAGTCTCCATGCTCTTGTCTCGTTGCGAGCGTCCTAGTTGATGGCGACATCCTCAGGATCACCGTGGACTTGGCATGGCGAGGTCTGGGAAGTACTGATGCCACCGGTGCTCGAGCACAGACGGCACGACACTGCACGCGCCAAAGCAGCGACATCATGACAGCACGTTGTGTTGTCAGAGGACTCGCAGATGTGCTCGTGCAAGTGTGACAGCGATATCGACCAGGCTCAGAGACGCAGACGCACCCGTAGCGCTTCTTGAGTTCGCTCTTGACGTCGCTTGCAAACTGAAGAGTCATCGATCATGAGCACATGTGCAGCACACTCTCATGACAAATCGCTATGTACGACTATGAGAAACAGCAAGCGCACCTGCTCGATCGTGTGCTCTTGACGCGCGAGCTGAGTCTCGATGCGCTGCTTGTCGATCTCGAGGCGCTCGTTTGCGTCTTGACTCGTTGCGACTTGTGCTCGCAGGTCGTCGTTCTGGCGCTCCAGCGAGGCGAGACGCTCCTGCATCGCTGCCTATCAAGGACAACGGCGGCAACGACAGACCAAAGGCTCAATGTGAGTGAGCCATAGCCACACACACACAAGGAGAACGGAACACGAAGGCGCTTATCGTCAACCTTCTCGAGTGCGTACGCGCGCTCGCGAGCCTCAGCAGCTGCGATCTTGTCGAGACACTCTTGTGTGAACCTAGCGATCCGTCGTCGAGCAACGAGTCAAGCAGCACGAGACGAGGTGGTCGAGCCCACGCATCACCACATCGTTCGCTCGCGCGATCAGCCACTCGGACGTTCAGGCAAGCCAGCGCATGCATGTTGGAGCATCGATACGCACGTCGAGTGAATCGCGCGTGTGAGTTCGGCGTCGCTGGCAGCGAGCTGGCGGTCGTACGAAGCGCAGATCTGCCCGAGCTGCGCCACGCGAGCTCGACCGACAGCTGCGAGCGCTTGCGACTCGACACTCGACGACGACTTTGACGGCGACAACGGAGTAGACGATGTCAGTCCATTGCTACTTGTGCTGCCACTTGATCGCTTGCTGCGTGGACTGCTGATCGCAGCGGTTGAGTGCTGGAGGTCCTGGAGCGTCCGCTCTTCGACTGCGCTCGCAGCATGTTGACTCGCTGCATCGCTGCTGTTGCCGAGTGCGAGCTGCTCTTCTTTGAGACACAGCAGCGTCATGGCTTCGACGACTTCGAGAAAGAGGCGCTGGACGTCGACGTACTGCTGCTGATACCGCTCGAGCTCCTGAAAGACGTGCTGCTGCACCGAGTCGGTCTTGGCTTTCTCGGTCTCGAGCCGCCGGCGCTGCTGCTCGCTCGAGTGCAGATGCGCGTTCATGCTCAGGAGCTGGTCGAGCACTTGGGCTTTCTTGAGCAGCCGAAAGTACGTCTCCATGCTCATGGGCTTGCTCTGTGGCTTCAATGGCCAAGATAGTCCGTCGCCTGACGTTCCTGTTGCGACACTATCGCTCAGCGCGCTGTTGCTGTTGTGTCGCGCCACTGGTGACCGCACTACACTCGATGGCGACTGTGCTGCTCGTGGCGATGCCACAGGTGTGCGAGCTGTCGTTGTCGGCGACAAGCAGCGCTGCGACGAGCACGATCGCCGGAGCGTCGGCGACGCAGCACGTTCGTTCAAGCGACTTGGACTCGGTAGCGGTGGCCGGTCGCAGTGCGCGGGCGACGCTGCAGTGGCGCGCACATGGTCTGCGGACGTTGCAATCGTCAGCGCTGGACGCTTGCGCGCCTCGTGTGGCAGCGACGCCATCCTGTGAGCTCGACCACGTTCGTCGGACGGACGATGAGCGCCAAGCGACGCGCGTGGTACGATGTGCAGATCAGGTATCAGACAACGATCAGAGTGTCGAGAGTCTTAGATGATGATGGAGGTGACGACGACCAGAGCTCTCTTCACTCTCTTCTCTCTTGTCGTATCTACTGATCCGCCACTACCGTCTTCTACTTGGTCGTCTTGACCTTCTTCGTCGCTGTCGCCTTGGTCGTCGTCGCCTTTGCCTTTGCCGTTGCCTTGGACTTCGCCGCCGCTCCGTTCTCAGTCGCGTCGCTCCAGAAGCTCTCGAGCGTCTTGCGCTTCGTCGTCACTGTCGCAGTTGTGCCACTGCCACTGACGGTCCCAGCGCCGTAGGCTTTCGCAAACGCCTGGACCTTGCGCACGTACGCATCCATGCGGAACTTGCGCTTGAGCCCAGCTTCGTTCATGTACCGGACTTTGCCAAACACCGGGCGCTCTTTCCAGCCCTGGTCGTGCTTGCCAAACGTCCACGCGATGCCCGTGTACGAGTTCGGGTCCGGCGCATCGAGTGCGTACTTGTTGTTGAGCTGCAGCGCAATCGCGTACGCAGTCTCTGGCGATTCGGTCCACTCGAGGATCTTCTTGCCCCAGTACATGCGCATGTAGCCGTGCATCTTGCCGGTCGTGACCATCTCGAGCTGCGCCGCGTTCCAGTAGACGTCGTACGACTGTGCGGCTTCCAACTGCGCGAGCGAGTACACGTGCGCGCGCGTGTCGCCTGCGTGGTCTGCGAGCGTCGTCGCAGCGTACGTCGGCAGGCACTGGATCGAGTCGTACGCGCGGACGTTGAAGACCGCCATGTTGATCGCGAGCTCGCGGCGCACGATGAGCTCTTCGAGGAACGACTCGCGTCCAGCTTTGGCCGATGCGCTCGTGACTTTCTTCGCAGCGAGTGCGATGCGCACAGGACTGATGTGCCCAAAGCGCAAGTACAGACTCAAGTTGCTCCCGCCGTCGCCGCTCGGTTCGTTCCGGTCGTCTGCGTACTTGCAGAGCTTGTGCTCGAGGAACGTCTTGGCGAGGTCGACGGCGACCGACTCGCCGCCAATGAACGCCGAGACGCCGCGGACGCTCCGGTCGAGGTCAAGCGTCTCGAGCAGAGTGTCGACGTCGAGCGATGCGACGTCGAGTGGCACAAGCTCAGGTGCCGATGATGCTGCAGGGTCGTCGCTGCTGTCGGCGATCAACGCACTGAGCCACGCGGATGGCGACGAGGACGCAGTGGTAGCACTAGTATCAGGAGCGCTCCGCGCGGCGGCACTGACCTCGGCGTGGTCGAGCGGCACGAGGAACGTGCTCAAGTGGCGCGTGATCTTGGGACGGATCGTGCGCGCGGCGTACTCCTCCTTGTCGCTCGCAGTCTCGCACGGCACGACAATGTCGCTCTCGACCTGCACGAGGCCCCACGGCTGCGCTTCGGCCGCAGCGTCTGCTGCACACGCGTCGAGCGCCTCGCGCCACGGACGCAAGTACGGCCGGTCCGTCACGACTAGCGCCGCGTCGCGCGCACATGCGCGGAGGAGCTCGCTCCGTGTCGACGCGTTGTCGCTCGTGTGGCGATGGTGAAGCACGTCGAAGCTCAAGCCGCGCTGCTGCAAGCGCTTGTGCACGGCCTGGAGCCCTTCCAGCCCAAACTTGGCGTGCCGCTCTGTGGCAAAGCCGTACGCGTTCGGGTCGCTCTCGCGCGCAGCCTCTGGCACAACGGAGCGGTCTGCGAGGAAGTAGACGACGCGCAGCGGCAAAGCGAGCGCATTCGCCGCTGCGATCGCGTACTCGAGCGAGTAGTTGTACTTGGCGCGCACAGACGTCTGCATCCAGTAGAGCAAGTGCTTCGGCGCGGTGCGGTCTTTCGCGGCGCTGCCATCGTAGAGCCACTGCACGCGCTCTTTGTGGAAGCCGCTCGGGAGCTTGAACGCCGTGCTGCTCTCGAGCATGCGACGCATCGTGTCACGTGCGTCGGTCGGTGTCGATCTTGCTGTCCGCGAGTGCGCACTCCGCCGCAGCGACCGACGCGAGCGGCCGACATGCGACGACGCCTTTGCGCGTGGAAGCGCAAAGAACTCCAACGTATCTGTATCAAAAGCTATGATTGTCTCTTGGTTTTAGTATGCATCATTTTGTTGATTTTTGGCTATCACCATGCACACGACCGACAAGGACGCCAGTCGCAACGCAAGGAGCCGATGAATGCGCAGTGTACTGATGCTGATGGAGAGCGGTGATGCGGATATAAAAAACTAGTAGGACGTCGATCACGGAGGTCGCTCTTCTTGCTCTCGAGCTCTTGGGTCTTCTCGCTCTCTCTCGTGGTCTTCTAGCAGCCACACGAGAGACATTCGCACGAGAGGCTCACCGCGCCATGTCTTGGAGCTGCCGGCCAATGAGATACCGCTCGTTCCGGATCGTCTCGCACACGTTCGCCATCCACTGCGTCACAAACGCGTGCGAGCGCACGAGGGCCACGACCGACGCAATGCTCACGACTGAACACCCAAACGCACTCGCTGCGACTTGCGACGCAGCAGCTGGCGACGCAGACGCAAAGATTGCGACGACAAATGTCGA
Organism: Pythium guiyangense; assembly: GCA_003730235.1. Taxonomy (NCBI): domain Eukaryota; phylum Oomycota; class Peronosporomycetes; order Pythiales; family Pythiaceae; genus Pythium; species Pythium guiyangense. Next base: position 559,776 of record QXDM01000010.1, read on the forward strand.
GAGCAGCGTCGGCGCGACGATCAAGAGCGCGAGGAAGAGCACGATCGGCTTGAGCACGTGCACGAGGAAGAAGTCGGTGTCAAAGCACCGGTCCGCGATGCTGTCGCGCCGCAAGCGCACATCGTCGTTCTCGTGGACCGTCACGTTGAACACGAGCTGGCGATACGACTTGCGGATGTTGGCGACAAAGCTGGTTGCTTCGGCGGCGCCGGCGGCTTGTGCAGGCGCGTCGTCGAGCGCATGGCGAGCGCCATCGTCATCGTCGTCATCGTCATCGTCGTCGTCCAAGTCGAGGTCGTCGTCGTCCAAGTCGAGGTCATCATCATCGTCGAGGTCGTCGTCCTCGAGGCGGCCGTCCACATCGCCGACACGGTCGAGCGGGTCGTGCACATGTTCGCGGTGCGGTGCGTCATGCGCGTGGCGCCGTCGCCGCGCGCGCTTCATGCGGAAGCAGCAGACGAGCCACGCGGCGAGGTTAAAGACCAAGTAGCCCATCCAGAACGTCTCGGTCCACGAGCTCTCTGCGACTGGGAAGCACGACGCGAGGACGTAGCCGACGAGCAGCGGACACACAAACGCCCACCCGAGGACGCTCGTGACTGCGTTCACAGGCGACATGTGCTTGACGCAGTAGCCGCGCTCGAGCAGCGGCGCTTCGACGTGGTCGTCTGGCATTGTCAAGACGCTCAGCGCCGTGAAGCCGTTGACAATGTACCACGTGATCTGGACGCCCGCGGCCATCACGAGCGGGTCGTGCGTGATGCCAGTGAGGCGCTCGAACGGCCCCATGCACACGCGGCCGAGCAAGAGCGTCCCAAACACAAAGTTCCCAATCACGACGACGCACACGAGCCAGCAAAAGAGCAGCAGCGCTGCAAGGCGTGTGTGCACGTGCGTCGGCGTTGCGCGCGGGAGCAAGTCGTACTCCATCGGCTGGTGGTCCTCCAAGCCCTCTTCTGGCCACGGGAGGTAGCGGTGGCCAGCGATCATGAGCTGCGCCGGTGGCATCTGCGCGCGCGGGTGAAAGTGCAGCGGCGGCGGCGGGAGCACGTGGATGCGCGGCGTCGCGCCGCTCGTGCGCGCGTGCAAGTCAACGCGCGGGAGGAGGTACTCGCTCAAGCCCAAGTGCTTGCACGCAAACGCGATCGCGACGTGCTGGAAGCGGCCAATGTCGTTCTTTGCGTGCTCGAGCACGCCGAGGACGACGAGGTGCACGGCCAAGAGCTCGAGCGGGACTTGGATCTCAGGCGACAGGTGCTGGAACCGCAGCGTGAGCGGGAAGAACGACGGCGCGAGCGCCGCGGCGACGCGCACCGGTACGTGGATGAGCACAACGAGCAGCGCCGCGTAGATCACGAGCGACAGGACCATGCGGCGCGCGTGCTTGACGCACGTCTCGCTCAAGAGCGTCCGGAGCAAGTCCGGGTGGTCCTCCTGTGGCCGAATGACCTTTGCGAGGATGTCGGGGTGGACGACTTCGCGGAGCTGGAGCACTGAGACTGTCACGAAGAGCATGAACGTGATGCCGAGGACCCAGTGGACCATGAGCGACCCAACCATGTGCTGCATGCAGAGCGCAATGCGCGCGTGCGCCGTCGCGTCAAACAAGTGGAGCGTCGCAAAGTCCATGCCAACGCCCAAGACGATCGGGAGCACGACCATCTTGAGCAGCAGCAGCGTCGTGACTTTCACGATCGCAGTCAAGCACCGCAGCGCCCAGAGCAAGCCGCCCATGAGCGGTCGGTGGATGTACGACGACGCAGTCGTGACCATGAAGCGCCAGAGCACGATCGCTGCGCAGATCGAGACGTAGCCCGCCAAGCACGTGCACAGGTCAACGAGCTGGAGGCAGTCCCCGTTCTTACGCGCGTCGTCGACTGCTTGCTGCAGCATCTTGAGCGTGAACGCGCCGATCGGCAGCGCGTCGTCTGCGTGCGCACTCGGTACAAACGCACTCGCGAACGGCAGCGCGTCAAACGGAATCGCCGTTGCGATCTTCCCGCCGGCAGACAAGAGCGTGCTCCCGAGCGTGTACGGAATGAACGCAAAGAGCCCCAAGTACGCGCCGTTGAACGCCAAGAGCCACGACACGTTTCGAAAGAGCACGACGACGTCGCCGCGCAAGCCCAAGAGCTCGTCAACTGCGATGTTGATCTCCATGTGCTCAAAGTCGTCTTCCCACTCGTTCGGCACGCGGTTGTTGCGCACGTTGTTGTTGATGCGCGGACCAGGAGCGCGCGGCGCAGGCGGCAAAGGTGCAGCTGGTGCGTCAGCAACAGGACCGACTGGGCGAGGAACATCGTTCTGGTTGTTTGCTCGTGCTGCACCTTCGAGCGGACGGCGGCGCCGCAGACCGCCGTTCGGCTGCGCCACCTCATCACGAACCTGTGCAAGCACGTCGCCGATCGGGTGGTGCAGGAACGCGTCGCGGAATGGATGGTCGTCGCGATTGTCATTGATGTTGTCGTTCTCGTCGCGCCGCGCGTGCGCAGCCCACTCGTCTGCATCGTCATCGTCGTCGGACGAGTCGTCCGAGTCATGCGCTGCCGCAGCATCGAGGTCGCCAAGGCGTCGTGGCTGGTTCATGTCTGCAAGTGGCGCATCGAGCTGTGGGTCTTGATCGTTGCGGTCGAACGCGACGGCAGCTGGTGGTGGAAGAAGCGGAGCGACGGGTTCCACAACGTGGTTGCGCGCAACTGGCTGCTGCTGCTGCTGGACGTGGTGGTGATGATGGTGGTGGTGGTGGGGGTGCTCGTCCGCGTCTTCGTCAATGTGGTCGAGGTTGAAGCGCAGGAAGTCGCCGAACGACATGAGCGCGAGGAACGAGAAGACGATCGTCACGACCAGGAGGATGCCAGCAAAGATGTCGGCGACAACGTGCGGCCGGTCCAAGCGGTCCGAGAGGTTCACGTTCACCATCGCTGACGCGCGCAGGAGCCACATGCGGTAGAGCCAGCTCGTGCACCACGGCGCGACGCCGAGCCAGAGCACGAGCACCAGGACGGCGCGGAACGCGAATGGGAGCCACTTGCACGCGACGATGCGCGCGACAGTCGAGAAGAGCTCAGACCACGGCAAGACGTCTGGCGCACCAGCGTCGTACAGTGGCTCGAACGCAAACTTGTGGCTGCAGAGCTCGCAGTACGCTTTGCCCGAGTGCGCGAGCCACTGCTCGAGGCAGTCGGCGTGCGTGTATCGGATGCTGCCGCTGCACTTGCACGGCGCAAAGAGGCGGCGGTCCGGCTCCTGTTGGCATGCGCGCGTCAGTCAGTCAGCGTCGGTCAGTCGTATACAAGAGTGGAGATCCACTACGCAAGGAACGATCGCAAACGTACCGCTTCGCCACGACACACGCGGCACTCGGGCTCTTCGTCATCGTCGTCCATTGATGCAGAAGCAGCGCCATCGTTGCTTGCGCTGCTGGCATCGCTGCTGCTAGACAGAGACTGCGCTGCGTCGTCGCGCGCGCCGCTCGTAGCTGCGCCGCCGCCACCGAGTAATGCGCGCACGACACCGTCGCCAGCTGGATCAATCACACCGCCAAGCTCTGCCATGTCTTCTGCTGCTGTCGCCGTCGAGAGGTGTTAACTACTGTACGGTAGCGCTTGCTCACGTGGCGCTCGAGCGATCCGAGTGCGCAGTCGATTCCGCACGCTCGTCTCACGTCGTTTGCACTCGGCAGACGACGGCTGCGAACGCTCTCGCTCTCTCGCTGTGCGCTTGTTGCGACGGCTGCGCTGCTCACTTCCACGCGCACGACTGCCTACGCTCTTCGTCACGCACGCGAAGCGACCGATCAAGACGCACGCGCACACGCACAGACGCCTTGAGCTTGCTCTCGTCGCGCTTTGTCGTGGAGAGCGTTTGTGGGCGAAAGCGCTGCTGGTGTCGTCGCAGGAGCGAAAGGGGTCGAGCGCGCTTTCACTTGCCGTTTCTATGGGTCGCGTATAGCCGGATACATTACCTCAGATGACATCATCGAATTGCGTCTGAGATCCAACACGCCCAATATCGTTGTTGGGCATGCAAGGTGCCTCGAGATGTTTGTGTTTGTGAGAGAACACATGGACATCATGGCGCAGTTCGACATGCGCTGCAATACGCATGTGTACGTGCTTGCATCGATGCATGTGCATGGCGTTGAGCGTCGCGTGCACGCTCTCCCACCAAACACGCTCAAGCGTTTGCGGGGCATGAGATTGTATACAGCTATACACAATCATTTACCGGATCGAATCCGTCTATACAACGAACCAAGACGAAATCGACTCACAACGAACTGCATCGACTTCGCTTCATGGGGCGAACAGAGCTCACGAAGGCGACCTCGGTGCTTGCCGCGTTGTCCACCACCAACAAGAACGACGACGACGCTCATGGCTCTCTACGAGAGCACGCATCTGCACTGATGCAAACCTGTCATACCGCGATGCTCTCGCGATGCCATTGCGACAAAAGATCGCTCAGCTACTCTCCAGAACGTCGATGCGAGTCTCTTGGCAATCCCGACACTTTTCTCTGTCCGAGTGCCTCTGTCAGATTCTGTTTGTCCGTCTCCGCTCGCTGCAAGTCCACTCGAACGTACAAGCGTACGCCGACGTATGCGCTTAGATACCGATTCGTTACAACCACTGTGCTGCTGCTGCCACTTGCTCTCGCTCTTCTTCTCTCTTTCATACTCGCTCTTGTGTGCGTATGTGCGTTGTCAACATACCACTCAGCGCATGCTACTCTTCGTGCTTGACGCGCTTGCTCGCAGCCGCTCGCTTCTTTGGCTTCTTGCTGCTCTCGTCTTCGTCGCTCGAGAGTCCGTCGCGCAGGATTGCTGCCCAGCCACCGGCAGGCACGTCCTCGGGCTTGCGCACGTGGCGCTTCACGTACTTGTTCATCGAGAACATCGTGACCGAGTCGCGCTGGAAGACTTGCCGTAATGTGTCATCGAGCAAGATCGTGCGCTTGTCTGCTGGGTCCTGCAGCCCGTGCGCGTGGATGTACTCCCACAGCGACTTGACAATCTGCGGCCGCGCCATGCGGTCGCTCCCGACCACCGCTGCGAGCTCCGGTGACAGCGCGAGCTCGGTGTTGAACGGGTTCTTGCGCTTCGGCTTCTCGCTGTCGTCGTCGTCATCGTTCGCTGCCGGCTTCTTCTTGCGCTTCGCAGGCGCTGCTTTCTTCTTCGCTGCCTTTGCGTCCGTGTCTTCGTCGCTCGAGACGCCGTCGCGGTGGATGTCAGCCCAGCCGTTCGGCGGCAAGTCCGCAGGCTTGCGCACGTGGCGCTTCACGTACTTGTTCATGGAGAACATCGTGACTGAGTCGCGCTGGAACACGCTCCGGAGCTTCGCGTCCAAGACGATCAAGCGCTTGTTCGACGGGTCCTGCAGGCCGTGCTCGCGAATGTACTCCCAGAGCGCTTTGACAATCTGCGGTCGCGCCATCCGGTCGCTCCCAACGACACTTGCGAGCTCCGGCGAGAGCGCGAGCTCCATGTTGAACGCATTATTCGACGATGTCTTGTCGTCGCCACTCGGTGCTGCGCGCTTGCGCTTCGCTGGCGCAGTCTTCTTCTTTGCTGCGCTCGAGGTCTTTGCTTTCTTGCGCGGCTGCGGCTCGTCGTCGTCGTCGTCGTCGTCTGCGTCATTGTCGCTTGGCTCGTCGTCGACTTCGTCGTCTTGCTGCTGCGTCTGCTGCTCAATCACTTCGAGGATCGTCGCGTTGATCGTGTCTTTGTAGTGCGACAGGTCCATGTGGAACTGCGCCTCGAGCTGCTTCCGGATCATGCGGCGCGAGAGCTGCTCGAGATCGGCGTCTTGGAGGATCGTTCGGATCGCGTCCGTGAGCTGCGCTTCGTCGACGACTGGCAGCGACGTGTCGCTCGCGATCCCGAGCTCGAGCCGAATGTCCATGTCGCTGTCGTTCATCGCTGCACAGTGTTTGATCCACACAAGTGCACGTGCACGGAGAGACAGAGGCGCACGTCGAGTCGAGTCGCTCGCGTCTGCTTGAACGAGCGTGCCGATGTGTGAATAATGGTTTGGCTGGGAGGGAGGGGAGTTCTCACCGAGCTCCTTTGGTTTTGTCACTATCGAAAATGCACTCCGTTTTGTCACTATCATCCATTCGCACCTGTCATGCGCGACTTGGTCGATGCGTCGTGACTCGCAGCAGCGTGTCTGTAGCCATCATGGTCTCGCTCTCTCTTTCTTGTGTGTGTCTGTGGTCGTACAGTCAGAGCTTGTATGCGTGTATGAGAAAGAACGAGTCAAGTAGTGTCAGCATCTGACAGAGGGCTTGCGTTCTCTCAAGAGTATTGACGTTGTGATGCAAGAGGACTTGCTCAACAGAGTTGATGGAGTCGAGAGTCCTTGCATGTGCGTCCATTCGACATCGATAGAGATCGAGCTCAGACGTCCAAGAGCAATGCCACACAAGCACTTAGATCGTAGACTCTGCTGTTTCGATCGCGTTGTTGAGTGCGTTCTTACACACTCGAGCGAGCAGCTCTCGAGTTCACTTCGTCTCGACACCAGCGCAGGAGCACAACAAGCTCACGCAACGCAACACACGCGTGTGCGTGATTGTGGTCTCAAGTCCTGCACGAACTCTTGATGAGGTCTCCAACTTTCGATCGTAGCTAAGACGCCTGAAGCTGAGCACAAGCAGGCTGAGCTGTGAGCTGTGAGCGTGGGCCAACTGGACTGTTACAAGCGTCGGTTTGGACGTCCCGATCACGGACAACTACGCAAGAAGTGCGCTCGGTCGTCGTTGTCGCCGTCTGCGCGTGTGACTGCGTGCTGGACACCAACAGAGCAGCGCACGCGCTGCGGACATGTCGGCTCGCGCGCAGTAGCTCTTCCTCTCTCTTTGTACCTGTCGACGCTTCCTTGTCGACGACGTTGATCCGCGAACAAAGGCAACAGCAACGACAGCACGCGACTCATGATGGATCAGCCGCCGCGCGCTACGACAATGATGATGAGCGGCGTGCCACTCGCAGCGTTCAAAGGCAAAGGACGCAGCGGCGAGATCAAGCTGCAGCAGATCGGCGCGCCGCGCGTGCGAACGAACGATGCACAGGTCGTGCTCCAACTGCTCGAAGAGATCCACCATCTCGCTACGCCAGGTCAAGAGCTCGCAACCGATAGTCCGCGCCTCAATGCCGCAGCGAAGCTCTACCTCGACACGCGCGACACGTTCGAAGTGATTGAACAGAAAGTTGAGGACCACCCGCCCGGGCGACCGAAGCTCCTCCGGAAGCTCAGCAAGCGCGCGAGCATCAACCGCGAGATCGGAAACGCTGACCTCGGGAGCGCAAGTGCTGCGTCGAGTGCGCGTTCGACGCCGATCAACTCGCCGGAGCAGACGCCACGCACGAGTCGCTGCGTCGTGCCAGCTGAAGACGAACCGAGCGACGGCGTGATCGACCGGATCCAAGACATGTTTCGCCACCTCGGCGCGCAGCTCGGCCCTGTGATCTTGCGCGAGCTCCAGAACCGCAAGCTCGGTGTCCAAGCGATCTTGCACTACGTGCGGTTCCTCCCAGCCGAGTGTCAGTGGCAAGCGTACAAAGAGGCTCGGCAAGAGCAAGTCGCGCTCGCGTACCGCGCACCGAGTCCATCCGAGGCGCCGCGGACTGAGATGCACTTGCTCAAGCAGCGCGCCGAGTTCATCAAAGAGCACATTCGCAAAGACGTCGACACGGTCTGTCTCTTCTCGCCCGACGGCACGCTCTCGACAATCTTTGGCGACGACATCAAAGCCGACAAGGAGTTTGTCGCCGACAAGTTCGAGGCGCTCGTGACCGACGTCTACAGCGCGTACTTGGGCTCGATCATCGACGCGCAGATGGCGCACTTGGTCGCGCTCTCGGACTACTGGCAGCAGCAGCTCGCGACTGCGCGGGCCGTCGAGCCGCCGTTCGCACAGCACTTTGCGCGCGTGCGCAAGTTCCGCACGAAGCTCAACATCTTCCCGAGCACGATGTTCACGCTCGAGGACCGCCTCGCTGGCTTGCCGCCGCTCGCGCCAGGGCAAGCGCTCAAGCTCCTCGTCGCTGATGCGCAGCACCGCGGGCTCTGGTGGCACAAAGCTGTGCTGTCGCTCACAGAGCGCGACGTCTCGACGATGCACTCGGACGAGAGCCGCGGCATCGCTGGCTGCGTCGAGTCTCTTGATGGCCACACCTACTGTCCAGTCGTCGTTGACAGTAGTAGCGACAATGTGTCGGCGTCAGCGCTGTCGCGGCGGTTCTGGAAGACCGGCGTGCTCGCCAAGTGGATCGGCCACTCGCTCTTGATCAACAATGGCAAGGACTCGGTCTGGGTCGAAGCCGTGGTCCAAGACGTCGACGACAAGAAGTGCAAGCTCACGCTCGCAAGAGCGCTCCAGAGCTGCCCAGACGCCGCGAGCTGGACGCAGTTCCTCGCACTGAACGACTGGGTCACGATCCGCGACGTGCGGTTCATGCCCGTGCCGCTGAACCCGAACTTCCGCGTCCACGTCGGTCAACAGTTCCGCGACGTCCTGGACGTGATCCAGTCGGTCGTAGTCGAGATCAGCTCGATCTTCCCGAACGACGAGCTCAATCGCAAGGTCGGCCACGCGCTCTGGCAGTCGGTCGAAGCTGCAGTGAGCAAAGGCGAGCACCTCTACGCGCGCTACTTGCGCTCGACGCTGAATCAAGACATCGTGCCGCGTCGCGTGCTCATTAGCCGCACAAACGCGCGTGACCGCGCGTCGTCGATCATCCCAACCGCGTCTGTGCGGAACTTGGTCGCTGCGTTTGAGCACTCGGCGCTCGGTGGCAGCTCGATCTCGGGATCGATCAGCTTGCCTGCTCCAGGGTCACCGAGTGGAGCGGTGTCTACAGACGCGCGCAAAGCGTCTGGCGACAAGCTCTTCGGTGCCAATCCTGGCGGCTACTTTGACGACCACGGTCGGTATCACCCGCTACTGACGCCGCGCACACTAGCCGGCGGGAGTCGAGTGGTCTCGACTGTGAGCAGTAGCGGAGGCGCCATGTCGCCGTTTGAGAAGCTCTCGCATCACTTGCTCGAAGAGACTGAGACCGTCGGCGTGTGTCTCCAAGCGAGCAACGCTGCGCTCAGCCGCGCGTTTGTCCAAGTCTTCCACGAGAAGCTCGCAAAGGTCCTCCGGACGCTCGAGACGCGCTTTGAGCGCGACGACACGAACTCGCTCGAGTGCGTCCTCGCCGAGTACGCGAACGCCTGCCGATTCCTCTACGTCTGGCGCATCTGCCGCTACGAGCTCGACACGGTTCCGCGCTCGAGCCGGAGCAAGCGCGCGAGCAGCAGCGGCCACAACATGCATTTGGAGTGGCTCGACCGGACGTTCGAGCGCATGGACAAGATGATCGTCGACATGCTCCATCAGCAGCTCCACTTTGCCCATCGTGCGTTCTTTCACGAGTGCGCGAGCTACGTCTTGCCAGGGATCTACGAACAAGCCTGGAGCGCGAGCAAGCCCTGGTTTGCCAACTCGCGGTGCACCTACAGCGTCCAGTTTGTTATCACGCGTCTCCACGACGTGCTCTCGGACGTCTGTGACAAGGTCCTGCCGCAGTACGAGCGCACGCTCGGTGTGCACGACAAGGTCCACGACTTGGCGGTCTGGATGATCCTGGACGTCCTCGCGTGCCTCGCGACGTCGTACGAGACGCTCGTGGTCTCGCGCGCACGCACGACGCAGTGGAAGATCGATGTGCTGTACCTCGTGAGCGGCGTGCATCGGCTCTTGCGGCTGCTCGAGCGCATGCTCACGCCTCGGATCGGCGCGTCTGATGACCGGAGCAAGCGACGAGGTGCGATTCATCCATTCTTCTTGTCGCCTGTGAGCCTGTGACTGCTCTTGATCCACTGACTCTGTTGTCTGCTGTCTGTCTCGACGCTCGCGCTGTAGCAACGACCGACATTCGCATGCTCTGTCTCCGTCTCCTCGCCTGCGTCGCGATTCGGACAGGACCTGGTGACGTCGTGCTCGACGCCGTCGCAGCGAAAGTCGAGTCTGGCGTCTTTGAGCAGCCGCTCGATGCGACCGCAGAGCTCGAGCTCCACATCAACTCGATCACAACGTCTCTCGAGCGAGCGGCAGAACCGGACGAGGTACGTACGCACAGTCGAGAGACAGCTGTGTGTGCTTGACTACCAGTCTTTTACAGGCACGTGTGTGTGGACATGCGTGACGCGATCGATGGCTGACAGACGCTCGACGAGACGACTGTGAGCTGGTATGCGCCCTCGATCTTTGGCGCCATGGAGCTCAAGCGCCTCGGCGACGTCACGCTAAACGTACGTGGACAGACACTGTCATACTGCGCTACTATGCCGTTCGTGCTAACTCTGTGATGGCGCTGCTGCAGTGGACAGCGCTGATCTCGCGCTGCACCTTTCCACGAAGACACCTGCTCGCAGCACTTGCAAAGCGCCATGAGCTCGGGTCGTGGAACTTCCCAACGCTCTCGGAGCAGGACCAGAAGCTATGCGACGCACTCCGAGCAGTACGTCTCTATGTGTCTGGATGCCGCGACGTTGCTGTTGGTTGTTCCGTCCTAACACACTCCTTGTGACTGTAGTTCTTGCGGGATGCTAGCAGGGATGAGCGGCGAGACGGAAGCGAGCGGTCATCTCCAGATGGCGACGGCGACGACAGTAGCGGCGACAGCAATAGCTGTACCCCCGCGCGCAGCCTCGCTACGACGCCAGCACCGGCTGTGAGCGCAGCCACGCTCGTGCTGTCGCCACCACTGCACGAACACGACCACAATGAGCTGACAGCCGCAGCAGTAGCAAAACACACAGAGCAACACCACGAGACTCGACTCGATGGCGAAGACGCTGCTGCAGCTCCAAGCTCAAGTGGCGCCAACACCACTGAAGAGCACACGCGCGCCGGACCGAACGAGTGTGCTGTGATACTCTCGACCTCTAGACTCGACCACGTAGAGGCTAGTAGCGATAGAGACCGCGAGGCGGCTGGTTTGCCTGAAGCAGTCGCAACGAGCGCACTGCCACTTGTAGCAGATGCAATAGACTGACGAGTCGCTAGACGATCTCGCTGGTGCACCACGTGAGCGAGCGCGTGCATCGTGCATCCCATGTCTCGACTGGAGTCCATAGACCCAACTGGAAGTGGACGGCACTGCAACTCACAAGCGACTAAGCGACTAGCTGGACATCGAAGGGTCCAGCAGGTTCTTGTCGTTCTTGCCCGAGATCGAGATCGAGGTCGAGGTGATCAGCGCCAGCACACACAACCAGACCCCGACCCAGTCACATCCAGTCTGATGTAGCTCCTGTTTATGCTTTATGCACCAACTAGTAGGTAGGTCATGACTACTGGTTGAGGTTCAACAACGACAGGTACTCTCCTGCCTGTACACCTGCGCGCTCTGCGAGGTCCTCGACGTTGTAGACCTCCTCCAAAAAGTCCAGTCTTGACTCGAGTTCTGCTGGCAGAATGCCTGGTGCTTCGCCTGGAGGAAGCTGCCGACGTGGTGCTCTGCCGTGATTCTCGAGATCCGTCCCTGCCACTCGCGTTACGACGAAGGCATCGACTTCCATCGACTGGTGCGACCACAAGTCGAAGAAGAATCAGTGACATACGGCGAGCTCGACACCAGCGCCGTGCACGAAGACGATCTTGTAGTTCGAGTGGACGCCTTTGCTGCTCCAGTCCAAAGAGCCTGCGATTCACGTTGTTACATAGTGTTACTGTTAGTGTAGTGTGGTAGACAAGCGTTTGTATGTAATGCAGACCAGCAACGTCGCATGAAACTTATGAGAGTCTTATCATCTAGCTCTAGCTTCCAAGTCGCAAGCTCTAGCTCACAAGCACAAGAGCAAGCTGTTTGTGCTTGCTCTTGTGCTTGCGCCTTGAAAGCAGAGGTGCTCATTGCAGAAGCGAGCTCTGCGCCGCCGCACGGGTCCAGCGTCACGACTCATATGCGTGCTCGAGTGCGCTATGTCGCGGCCTGCATTGTCTCTGGTAACACGGATGGACGCTCGCTCGCTCTAGTGCACAGAGATTGAGAACTTGCGTCGCTGAGTCGGCTCACACTGACTGTTCTGTATGCGCTCTCGCTCTTGTGTCGTGCGTATGAGCAGCACTTGCGACGGCTGCGCAAGCGCAGTGGACGCAGCTCTGGGACTACCGCAGTAGCGGACGCGCAGAGCAGCCAGAGAAGCGCGCCGCGCACGCAATGATCAGCTTTGAAGACGCGCTCTACATCTTTGGCGGCGTCGGTGACACTGGCGTCGGTGGCGACAAGGAGTTTGGCGACACGTGGCGCTTCGACTTGCTCGCGCAGAAGTGGACGAAAGCCGTGACAGACACGGACACAGCACCACCGAAGCGGTTCCACCACACCGGCGTCCTCCACTCGAACAGCTCCGTGGACGAGTTTGTCGTCTTTGGCGGACTCTCGATCGGCGCGAGCGACGAGAACTCAGACGTCGTGGCTGCAGCGGCGCAGCTCCCGATCGTCCAGTTCAACGACGTCTGGCGCCTGCAGCTCCCGCGCGGTGGCGGTGGTGGCGATGGCGCGCTCACGTGGGTGAAAGACCCAGTCGTGAACGACACCGGGTCAGTCACGCCAACGCCGCGGTCCGAAGCCGGTGTCGTCGTGCACAACGACCAGATGCTCGTGTTTGGCGGCATCACGTACGACAACGACATCGAGAGTGCGCCAGCCGACAGCAACGAGCTCTGGAGCTACAACCTCAGCAGCTGCACGTGGACGCTCCTGTCGCCAGTGAACAGCGTGCGTCCACCAAAGCGCTTCTCGCACTCGGTCACGCTCGTGAAAGACGCGGCTGGCGCGGCGTACCTCGTTGCGTTCAGCGGTCGGCGCCTCGAGTTCTCGTCCTGGACGCTCCAGGACGACACGTGGCTGTACTCGATCGAGCAGAACCAGTGGCTGTACGTCGCGTCGTCATCGGCGATCGCGCGCGCGTACACGTCGCTCGTGTCGATCAACGCGATGGACATGTGGTTCTTCGGCGGGTACTACAAGCCCAAGCAAGGACCGAACGGATACGTCTACGACGACGTCGTGGCCGGCAAGATCACACTCAACAAGCTCCTGAGTAGCGACAGCAGCAGCGGCGCGAGTCTCACGAACTCGGACGTGAACCGCTTCACGCCGCAGTCCCTTGCGATCGCATCGCCCGTGGTCTCAGCGACGATGAAGATGTACTACGGACTCACGAACACGCAGCTCGAAGCACCGGCGCTGCGGTACAACCACCGCGCAGCAGTCTGGAAGAGCTGCATGGTCATCCACGGCGGGAGCTACCAGACCCAGCGCGGCGACGTCTGGCTCTTCAACACAACGAATGCGCGGCTGCGTGAAGAAGTCGGCGCCACACTTCCGATGGACGTCGAAACGCTCGTTTACGTCCTCGGCGGCTTCATCGTCTCGATCCTCACGATCCTCCTCATCCTACTCGTGCGCTGGCGCCGCGTCGACCGTCACCAAGTACGAACTCTATCTGCATGTCCTGTTTGCCTGTGCTCTCTCTCCATGTGCCCATCATACTCATGTCGTTCTGTGCGTATGAACGCCTCTAGTTGGAGATGGCGCGTCGTCGTGGTGACGCTGCTGCCCCGCGCGGTGTCTCGCCCGAGCGCCTCGAGCAACTGGCAATCACCAAGTACAAGCGACCGATCAAAGACAAGGACGCTGCGTCCGCGCCGCGACGCGATGACGTCGAGCCATCGTCGAGCGAAGACGTCTGTCCAATCTGCTTGGTACGTCCCGCTGACGTTGGCGACGCCTACTGCTGCGACTGGAACGGCGCAAGTTAAGGCCGAGTCTTCGCACTGGTGCAACGTTCACTCTTACAATGGCGTCTGATGGCTCTGTAGATCGAGTTTGAAGACGACGAAGACGTGCGCAACCTCCCGTGCAAGCACCTCTTCCACGTCCCGTGCATCGACGAGTGGTTCAAGCGCAACACGGTGCGTTGCCTTCGCATTGGGTTACGTTTGGTTATGCGAGCTTGCCATGGACTCACACTGTTCGGCTCGGTGCGTATGCACGATGCAGTCGTGTCCAATGTGCAAGAGCAACGTCGACTTGGAAGCAGTCGATATCAACGTCGACTTGCCACCACCCGCAGCACCAGCGATCGGAGCGACGTCGACGGCAGGAGCGCCTCGCACTGGCGCGGTCGTGATGCCAGTCCCGACGACGTAACCGCTCTCTCTCACACACACAAGCACACGCATCATCCACCGCACGCACGCACTGCGGTCCCTCTCTTCTCAATGCTCGAATACATCCGTCTATCTATCACTGCATGCGCATGCTCGCCGCGCTTGTGATGAGGCTCCCGTGACTGACGCCGGCACGCGCAACGTGACGCGCTCTTGTCCATTCCTTTTCGCCTTGCGCTACGACGCCCATACAGACGCTCTATCGACGCCGCGTCTGCGCGCTTTGCTCTAGCAGCTGCCGCGTCACGCGCATCAAGCGCTCGAGCTCTTCCGGTGTCGCCTCGCCTGCTGCACTGCAATGCGCCACGACCCATGTCAATGATTCGCTGGTTACGGACCAATCGTACCCATAGCGGCACATGATACTGGTTACGTACATCCATCGGATCCGGCCCTTGGCGTCCACGAGGTGCGCGTAGCCCGTGAAGCTGTTGTACAGATCGAGCGCCGTGCGCACGTCGTCGCAGCGGCCAAAGTGCGCAAACGTGCGGTCGTGCGTCGCAACGGGCGCTTTCTCCTTCAAGCCGCGCGTGATCGACGCCTGCACGAGCTTCATGTACCAGTCCTCGATGATGTTGAGCGTCGCGGTCTGGACGCTGCGCTCGTGGCCGGCAAACTCGGCCTCGAACGCCTCGCGCCACGCCGGGAGCATGTTCATGCCAAAGTTCTTGAACGACGTGAGCACGAGCGTGACTTTGCCGCTCGTCACGACCTGCTGCAGATCGACGTCGTTGCCAGCGAGGCTCGTGACTTTGAGCGACGGGAACGCCACGGCTTTGCTCACTTCTGTGAGCGCGTCTGGACCCACGACGACCTGTTTGCATCGTACAAACACACATGTTGTTTTCGTCGTTTACATCAGCGCCTGTACCCCATAAGACGGACGCCAAGTCCATGGTTCGCACCTTGCCGTTCGTGTCGTTGAGCTGCTTGAACTCGGCAAACATGTTGGGTCGGTACTTCTTCACGACCTTCTTCTCGGCCTCTTCGATCATGATGTCGAGCGCGTCCATGACGTCTTTCAGGTTCTGCATCGGCGTCGACTTCTTCTTGCCCGGCGCTGCTGCTGCTGCGATCGTCGCTTTGGCGTCGGTGCTCGCTGCTGCCGCCGGCTTGGCGCTCTCGGCATTATTGCTGTCGCTTGCATTGTTGCTGGCGGTCGAGTGAAAGAGAACGCGCGCACCAAGCTGCTGCGCACTCGTGACTGCTTTCACAACGCAGCGTTGGTGCGCGACTGCGCCACGTCTCGCGGCAGTCGTCGCGAGCATCCTTCAGTCGTTCACTTGCTCTCACGTCCACGACGACGATGAGCAGCTCGGTTGATTCGCTTGTCTTGCGTGGAGCTCCGCACGTTCAAGCGAGCATAGTTTCTTCCAGTCAAGTGGTGTCTCTGAGCCGCTCAGACAGAATATCTGATCTCATGTCATTCGTGCAAATAGAGATGTCCATTTTTACACTGATGTTGGATAGAAACAGGTGCAATTTTGTTTGGATGAATGAAATGGTATGACTGAGCCGGTCAGACTCTACTCTGATTCAAACGAACTCGAGCCATCCGCCAATCAGCCTGAAACGCCGTCGTCGACATCGATATCGACATCGACATCGACATCGCTCAAGCAGCACCAGCACCAGCACACACACGCGCCGCGAGAGACGAGATGGCAGCGCACACTGACCCGCTCCGTGCAGTCGCACAGCTCCAGGATGTTGTTCACACATTGGCGCCGACGCTGCGGCCGCAAGTGCTGCCGAAAGGCGCGGCGTACGGACTCGACCTCGTGCTCGGGCTCTGCGCCACGCCTGCGCAAAAGCAAGCGCTCCGCGCACTTGTGCACGCTGCCAAGCCTACAACAGCAAACGACAGCAGCGACGACGATGAGCGTGAGGCACAGGCTGTTGGCGCGTTCGACGTCGACAAGAAAGTGTTCAACATCGAGAAGATCGTGTGGATGACGCAGCAGGACGCTGTCGTGCACGAGTTTGCGCGCTTCCTCGAGCTCCAGCTCGACAGTCCAGACGAGGTACGTCCTGCGCAATCCGCTTATGCATGGCGGCGCATGTACACTCGCGCCTACAAACAAGCGATGCATGCTGTTCACACCCAAGACTGACGTGTTTGCTCTCTCTCTCTCGCTCTCACTACTCACTAGGCACGAGCGATCACAACGCACTTCCTCGAAGCGAACGGCCACGCACCGAGCAACACGCTCGCAGCCGAGCAGTGTTTCAACGCCGCATTCGCGCTCCAGACGCTCTTGCGCGCGTTCCCGCGTCCGCCAGTCGCAGTCGCGGGTGAACTCGTTGAGATCGACGAGACGACAGACATCGCTGCAGTGTTTGCGCCGCTGCTCCACGCAAAGAAGGCTACACGGAGCAAGAGCAGCAGCAGCAAGGAGAAGAAGACGAAGATGAACGCGACGGGCAAGACACAGAGTAGTAGCAATGGTAGCGCAGCGTCGAAGAAACGACCGAGTGCGTGAGCGTATGAGGCGAGGATGCTTCCGCCGCAATGTGAGACGCCACGACTGCTCCTGAATCTGCATCGCGTCGTGACTCGTGCGTCCGACTGGCGCGTCGCCATCTCTCTGCTTTGTATGATGCGATGATACACAGTCTAAGACCCTGAGCGTCACGACATGACTTCACAACTTGGCGCTCGGAAGCGCCAAGAGAAGCGCCGGAGCGGACCAATTGCACGGCTTCAAACAGCAACTCTGAGCCAACGAGCGTGCTGGAAGTGGAACGGACTCGGACGACTCGCTTTCCACAGGGGGTGGCTCACAGAGCGCGCGCACCGAGCGGTCGTGCGTTACAGGAATGCGATGACTCGAGCCTTGCTACTGACAGTGGGAAGGAAGACGTCCCGACTGCGGGAACCTCGTGCTGTCCGGGCATGACCAGCGCGCACTCGAGAGCCTAAGCGAGCGTCCTCGATCTCCTCTCGTCTCGTCATCATCGTCAGCTTCTCCTTCGTCTTTGCGAACTCTCGTCGCGACTCCTGCTCTGACACACTCGACTTTAGCACCAGTAGTCGCAGCTCATTCGCACGCGTGACGCTCGACGCTGCAGCCAGCAGGCGATGTCGATCTTCGGCGGCTCGGAGCGGTTCCCAGATGAAGCAGGTGCGGCTTGAGATGACAGCCATGCACGTGATACTGCTCGACAACAGCAGCGTCCAGGTGGCTAACACAGTCGTTCATGCGACTGCAATGTGCTTGCAGCGCGGTCACCGGGGCCGATCTACGGCCGACCGGACCAGCGCGCGAGGAGCAATGTGGTTATGAAAGCAGACTACCGACCTGTCGATGAAGCGCGCAAGTGGGGCAAGCGCGAGAGCTGGATCGGAGGTACTTTCGTAGTGCAGCCATCGGCGCTACGTCTGGATTTTGGGTATCACTCACTCATATGGTCGTTGCATGGGCATCTCTAGGTTCCTACTCGCCTCACATGCCACTGGTTCCTAAAGGTACGTGCGTGCATCGACTCGGCACTCTTTGCTCGCATACGAAGCGCTGTGGTCGTCATACTCACTGCAAGACCTGCGTCTTCTGGTCTCCTACGTACAGAGAGCAAGCTTGCGCCAGGACAGTACCACGAGAACATCGACTCGGTGCGCGCGCTTGCACCAAAGGTGTCGTTCCCCAAGTCCAATCGCTTCCTCTCTCAGAAAGGTGAGTCACTGTGACTGCGACTGCGATGTGTCGCCCTCCTGTGTGTCTGTGCGCCAACAACAGCGAGGGCTAACTTGTGCCTCGCGACAGTCAATGTCACTGGACAGGGACACCAGCGCGAGCTCATGGCGCAAGACAGTCCTGGACCAAAATACAACGTCAACTCGCTCGCGAGCAACGGCGGCAAGGGTGGCGCGCCAAAGTTCTCGTTCGCGCCGCCGTCGCCTGAGACTAAGACGCGGCTGCCGAACGTCGACAGTCCGCGCAAGGGCCATCGCGAATCCTGGCTCTCAGTCATCAACCGCAACGGCGTGCTCGTGATGCCAGCGTCACCGGCACCGCCTCATGCGAATGTGAGCCCGGAGCAGATCGCACGAGCACAGGAAGAGTCAAACAACTCGCCGCCGTCGCGGTCAGGAGCAAAAGCCGGCACGGTCTTCGGCAACGAGCATCGCTTCGGCGTCCGGCAAGAGGGCAGTGGCGCGAAGACGCCGCGGCAAGGACAGCAGCGCGTACAGTTCGTCTCGGCGAAGCACACGCGCGAGAACATGGGCGAGTTCTCGCCTGGACCAATCTACACGCCGTACAATCCTGAGTGTCCTGGCGGACGCCTCGCACCGTCGCCCAAGAGCGGACGACGTGAGCCACCACCCGGCAGTCCGCGCGACAAGAAGAACCCAGACGCGAACTTGAGCAGTCGGAGTAGCTGGCTCGCAGGCAACGTGCGCAAGACGGACGGACTCGAGACTGTCATGATGCGGGTCGGCGACGTCCCGCCCGGTCCAGGATCGTACGCAGAGCCGCGCTCGTCGTTCGCCACGTTCTCGCACAATGCAAAGACCAAGACCTCCATGGTACGCTTTGACGTGGTTACCGTTGTTGATAGACTCAACTGCCTTGCATCGAGTGTGCGTACATGTACTGACTGACTCTGTGTTCTTGCGCGTGCGTTTACAGGTGCGAGCAACACGACCGTCGCCACGCGCAGCTGTTGCGACGCACTGCGAGAGCCGCGCATTGCCGCGCAAGACCGAGTCGCGTGAAGCGCAGATTCGTACGCCCGAGCCCGCAAATCGCGTCGACTGAGCGAGCGCAACGGAGCGCAGCGCTCGGATCCGGGATAGATAGACAAACAGATAGATCCTTGCTGATAGAGCCAGCCGCGATAGTCTGTGCAACTTGGAAGCAATCGAGAAGAGATAGAGAGCTAGCTAGCTAGCTGGTCGTCCGACCGACCCGATGTCGTCGTCGTGGCTTCTAGACTAGCTCCAAGTTGCGGCACTGATCCTGAAGCATCAACGCATCCGAATGAACCGCACGATCTTCTCTCGCTTGCTCGCTCTAGCTTGCTCGATACGAGACCTCTGAGCTTCTTGAAGTCGCGTAGCATGCTTCGTGGCACCACCACCATCACGCTCTCGCACATACTCATGCTCATTCGTTCCGACCCGATATGATCTTGTTGTTCGTTCATGGATCCTGAGTCAATCACTCGGTCAC
The DNA here is from genome assembly GCA_003730235.1 of Pythium guiyangense. NCBI lineage: Eukaryota > Oomycota > Peronosporomycetes > Pythiales > Pythiaceae > Pythium > Pythium guiyangense. Next base: position 579,182 of record QXDM01000010.1, read on the forward strand.
TGCTAGTGCGTGTCAGAGGAGCGCGTGAACATGAACATGCACTCGGTTCTTCCATCGAGTAGCTCTCGCACGAGCTCGAGGCAGTGAGAGGCGGTGCTGTTTGGGATCCCTCTTCGCTCAGGGTCCCATTATCACCCTCTCAATGAATGCGCTTGACACTGGTCTGTCGATCTAAGGTGCTGCGCGTCTAGGACGTGCGTCGCTGCTCCAGGCCAGGCGTCCTCACATCGCTCGCACTCGTCGCGAAACATGGTCCTGCAGCATGTGGCGCTCGGGAATGGCGCGCACGTCAAGCATTGCGACGTCGTGTGCGAGGCGCAATGGACGTGAGTGGACCAGCAGCGTGTGCAACGCGTTCAACGCGAGCAGCGAGTGGGTCCGACATCGACGTCGGCAATGTGGTTGACGCCTCTTCCAACGCCGCCGCCGTCGCACATGCCAGAGAGAGCTTGGCTTGGCTTGCTCAGGACACAGGACAAGCGAGACGTGGGTATGCAGCACACCACACGCACACGCACGCGCGCACATGGAGCGCTCGAGTGCGATGCACGAAACGTACGACACGCAAAGACAGAGAGAGCTCTGCAACTCGACGAAGCCGAGCGTGAGTAACCTGCTGCTCGGGAGTCATCGCGCGCCGCACTGACTTGATCCACGAGCCGAGGAACCTACACTTTTGCTGTGTGAGTCGCGCTCGTTGCGCTGGGGCGCACAACAACAACAACACCAACAACGTGCGTGGCGAGGCAAGGTGTCGAGACGCCTACACATGCATGCTACGTTACGTTAGTGAGGACCGAGGACGTGTTCACATGCTCTCATCATGCTCACATGCGCTCGAAGCAGCAGCAGGCAGACCACACGGCGCGCGCCAAGTGGCAACAGCACTCGAGGTTGAGTTGGCTCTGTTTCGCTGGGATGAATGCCTCGGGGAAAGCACACTCGGTGTTCACTGCTTGTTTCGCACAGCGATTGGCGCTTCTGCGCGCGCGCATTTCAATCAGACGTTAGTTGTGATAAGTACGCACTTGACCTCGCTGGCAAGATCGAGCGCGTACTTATGAACTCAGAGCCATCACGATGCACTTGAAATCATTATGATATATTGTAATCTAGTCTAAATATGCATTAAAGATGTCGCCTGCGTGGTCCCATCGCACTTTGTCACCAAGAGGACGATCGCCATACACAGAGCATACAAAGACCAATGGATTGGTCCTCTCAACGATTGCTAAGTGCGGGGACCGGTTTTTCTACACTTTTCTTGCACATCCCCGTTTTTGTTTGGCCATCTGGCTTTCTCGCGTGAACATGCGAGCTGATTGGCCGGCTGATTTCCGTTACCCATACTCAACACAAGCCAATTCCTCACTGCCACTTTCAACACGAAATTTGTATGCCTGAGCGTCCACACAGCAGACCAATCGCCGCCACGACAAGAGTTCAGCGCTCCCTCGCTCGTGCAATCGCGTCGACGACGACGACGACACCGCGGCACACCGGATGCCTTGTGGCCTGGCCTGACCGCCACGTGCGTGCCGAGCAGGAGCAGTCTGCGCGCGCGCGTCCTCGGCGCTCACTCTCTCTTCCGAAGGGCTCAGCGCGCGCACACAGAGCAGCAGCAGCGCCTGCGAGAAGCAGCCACGAGACGACCCACCGACCCGTTCATTCATTCCGTCACACGACGACGTCCGAGTGCGCGCTCTCGCTCTCCGACCGCCGCCTGTGTGTCTGTTTGACTGTCCGTGTGTCTGTCTGTCACCTCCTCGACGTACATTCGCCCGCCCCCGCCCCGACAACGCTCGACGACGCAGACGTTGACGACGCTCGGCAGCAGTAGATCTCCCCATCGCATCTACCGCCCGCCGTCCACGCCCACGCTCTCGTTGCGTACGCACACTAGCATCCTTGCGTTCAGAGCGTAAGTGACGCAACTCCCCCACACGAAGAACCAGCTCAGTCTCTCTCGACTCCGCTCGCCATGGCGCCTGGAACCGAGAAAGCTGTGGCCGCTCCAGCGGCGCCTGCTGCGGCGGGCGCTGCCGCCGGCAACAATGCGGCGCTCAGCTGCATCAAGTGCAACCGCGACGTCTCCCCGAGCGACACGTTCTGCATCTTTTGCGGCACGAAAGTGAGCGTGACGCTCGCGGAGCGCAAGAAGCAAGCGGCTTCTACAGCCCCTGCTGCCGCTCCAAAGGCTCCAGCGCCAGCTGCACCAGCACCAAAGAAGCCTGCCGAGGCAGCGCCGCAGCCGCCAGCTGCGAGCAGCAAGCCTGCACCGCCACCAGCGCCAGCCAAGGCCGCGGCCCCTCCTCCAGTGCGCACTGTGTCGCGTCCAGAAGCTGCGCCTAAGGCTCCGTCGCCGACGCCAGCTGGCGGCCGCCCACCGACAAGCGCTAACAGCGGTCGCTCGACTGCGCCGTCGTCGGCCAACAGCACGCGCTCGCCGCCGACGTCGAACCCGACACCGGCGCCGCGTGCGCAGTCGGCGAGTGCAGCGCCAGCGCCTCGCTCGGCGCCATCGAGCAGCAACGGTGCGCCGCTCGGCCGTGCGCAGAGCGACAACCGTCTGCCGACGCCGTCGCGTCCAGCGGCGCGCACGAGCTCAGACGAGGTCGGCGGCCGCGGGTCGCTCGACGGCATGCCGGCCGAGGTCGCTGGCCTCGAGCAGCTCTGGGTCCCCGACAACTTCTCGAGCGAGTGCATGGACTGCAAAGCGACGTTCGGGTTCCCGAAGCCGCGTCGCCACCACTGCCGCGTCTGCGGTCTCCTCTTCTGCAGCGCGTGCGTGAAGAACAAGATGCAAGTCCCGAGCTCGTTCGGCTACGGCACGAAGGTGCAGCCGTGCTGCCGCAACTGCGTCACGGCGCTCCAGATGAAGGCGATCACGTCGCCCGCGGATGTGTTTGCGCAGCGCAAGGGCGGCGCGAAGCGCTCAGTGTCCAAGGACACGCCGTACGACCTCCTTGGCGTGAGCAAAGACGCGTCGCCTGACGAGATCACGCGCCAGTACAACAACGCGGCGCGTGCCGTGAGCGGGAGCTCGGCTGCGGACCTCGAGCAGCGCGAGAAGCTCGACGACGCGTACCGGACGCTCCACGACCCTGCGTCGCGCTTGCGCCACGACTCGGACATGGTGCGCGAGTCGATCCAGAGCGAGTCGATCCACTCGTACATGACCGACGTCGCGCGGAGCGACCAGACCGAGTGCCAAGTGTGCTTCCGTCCGTTCAAGCTCGGGCGTCGGCAGCACCACTGCCGTCGGTGCACGCGCAGCGTGTGCAACACGTGCTCGGAGGGCTCCAAGCCGATCCCAGAGCTCGGGTTCCCGCAGCCAGTGCGACACTGCAGCGCGTGTCTTGACAGTCCGCCGAAGTTCATCAAGCCAGTCATGGACCCAGTCGCGAAGCCCCCGGCGGGCTTTGAGTACCTCTCGAAGCTCGACATCCACGTCGCCGTGACGCCCAAGAACTCGCTGTCGGAGGAAGAGGTCTTTGTCGTGAAGACGTACTGCGAGCCGAACGAAGCGGCGGTCCAGAACGTCAAGTACGCGCTCTCGGACGGCGACCGCGCCGTTGCGAACGAGTACGCGATCACGCACGCGCGGAGCTTTGCCGAGTTTGAGTGGCTCTTCCACGCCCTGGGCGAGTACACGAACATCAAGGCGCTGCCGTTCTTCCCGGAGAAGCGCGTCGTCAAGGCCGAGCGCGAGAAGAAGGCGCAGACGCTCCAGACGTTTGTCTTTGGTTGCCTCTTGCACCCGCTCTTGCGCGACGCCGACTGCCTCAAGGCGTTCCTGGTCCTTCCGAGCGACGACTTGAGCAAGTTTCGCCGTGGCGGCGCCAAGAAGCTGTACGACAACGAGAAGTACGACGGCTTGATCATGGCGCTCCGCCTCGAGTTTGAGAAAGCGCAGATCCGCGCCAAGGTGGACGAGCTCATTGCGCGCCAGAAGGCGCACACCGAGCGCCTCGCTGGCCAGCGCGAGCGCCAGGAGAAGCAGAAGAAGCGCGAGGCGTTCCAGAACGTCCGGCGCGAGCAGGCGGCGACGCGGTTCAAAGCGCTCGAGGCGCGCAAGGACTCGCAGACCGAGCGCATGGAGCGCGAGAAGGACCGCTATGTGAAGCAGTCGGGCACGACGCACATCCTGTTCTTCGACACGGTGCGGGACGAGTCGGTGCGCAAGACTGAGGAGGAGACGCGGCAGAAGGAGAAGGTCGAGTTCACCAAGTCGAAGGACGCGTTCCAGGCCGACACGTCGCAGTGGAACAACGACATGGCGCTCTGGAGCAAGCACCGCGCGGACTGGTCCGAGGACCACAACCCGGCCGTGTCGAAGGACATTGCGAGCGAGTGGATCGTGCGGTCGTACGGTGTCTACCACTCGGCGACCGACAAGGCCGAGCAAGTGCCGCGCGACCTCGTCGAGCTGCACAACCAGCTCGTGAAGATGATGGAGAAGGAGCCGCAGTTCCTCGAAGAGGAGGGCAACGCCGTGGACGACGAGTGGATGAAGCTCGCCAAGGAGCGCGAGCACTGGACGAGCGACCGCGCCAACATGAAGCGCGAGGACGAGTTCTGCCACGACGAAGACGTGCGGTACGACCAGGAGCACGAGTACGTGCGTCTGGAGGCCGAGGCGCGGCAGAAGAAGGTCAAGGCCATTGAAGCCGACTTGCTCACGCTCAAGAGCGAGATCAACTCGCGCGGTCGGTGCATCGCACAGCGCCGCGCGCGCCACACGGCGCTCGACGACGAGTACGAAGCCGAGTGGCGCGTCGTGCAGGCGAACCGCCAGGCCGAGACGTCGGCGCGCTTGGATGAGCATGACGCCCGCTTGCTCCGCGGCAAGAAGCGCACCGACATCTTTGCGGACCAGCTCGCGCGCCAGGCCAAGTCGCAGCGCATGCTGCTGTTCAAGCGCGCGGCACTGACGGACGAGCGCAAGAAGGACTGCAAGCTCTTTGACGAGCACAAGGAGGACTGCCGCAACGCTTTGGACGAAGCGCGCAACGCCCGTTTGATCACGCCCGAGTACGTCGCGCGTCTCGAGGCGGACATGAAGATCCGTGCTGAGGAGCTCCAGGCCGTGCTCGAGAGCAACCAGCGCACGGCGCAAGAGGGCGGCGACGCCGAGGTCGATGAGCGGGACGAGTTCATGAACGAAGTGCGCCGTCGCCGCGTGCAGTTCCAGAAGGAGCTCGATGACCAAAAGGTGCAGCTTGAGAAGGAGAACCAGCTCTGCCAGTCGCTGCTCAAGCGCATGAACGAGCACATTGCGAAGCTCGACAAGGAGATCGAGGCCGCTGCGAAGGAGGACCGCCTCATCCTCGAGTACAACAGTCTCATTGACTCGGAGCTCAAGCTCTTGGCCGATGAAGAGACGAAGCGCGAGGAGAAGAAGGCGCTGATCACCGAGTTGATGAACAACGCCGGCAACTGGGTGTTGGACGCGCTCCACGACCACACGAACCGCAAGAAGCGCGAAGCCGACCGTCTCGTGAAGCAAGCTGTGCGCGCTGCGGACCTCCAGAAGCTCGTGCAGCACTTCACGCACCGCGTGATCGAGCAGGAGGAGCGCATCATGCGCCAGAAGCAGCGCATCCTGAACGGCGAGCACAAGGTCGAGATGCTCAAGTCGTCGGAGAACTGGTTCCAGTACGTCACGGGCCACTCGGTGGACCTTGGGAAGAAGGACATGAAGCTCCTCGAGAGCGGCCGCGCTGAGCGTGGCGACGACGTCAAGGACGCGGCGCGTCTCCAGAAGGACGACGAAGGCGACATCAAGGCCGTTGTGAAGGAGCTCATGGCGAGCCGCAAGTTTGCCAAGGAGAAGGTCGAGAAGCGCGACCTCTGGGCCCAAGTCGAGGACGTCTACAGCCTTACGAAGCCGCAGGAGAAGGACGAGGACATGATGATGACGTCGCAGATCCGCAGTCTCTTGCAGCAGCTCGGCGAAGCGTTTGAGATGCTCACGAACCGCCTGTTGGAGGAGGAGGAGAGCCTCCAGCACGCGAGCACGCAGCTCGAAGGCGAAGTCGAGTCGATCAACGCGTTCATGGAGCGCATGGAGAGCGAAGAGAACGCGCTGTGCGCGACCGAGAAGACGTCGCTCGCGAAGGAGACTCAAGTGCGCCGGTCCGAGAGCGACTTGATCGAGCAGCGCGCGCGGTCGCTCATCGACAGCTACAAGCAGATGCAGAGCGAGCACGCCAAGTACCCGCTCGAGCTCGACAAGATCAAGAGCCGCCGGAACGAGCGCGAGCGCCCGGCGCAGCCGCGTGACGCCGAGCTCGAAGCTGCGAAGCGCTTGATCAAGAGCCGCAACTACTACGACCGCCGCGCGTGCGCCGACTTTGCCAAGAAGTTCAAGATCGAGAACTACGAGATGAAGGAAGTGCGTGACGTCTTTGAGTGGCTCAAGCTCGTGATGGAGCGCGACATCAAGCGGCAGGAGAAGTGGCTCGACGCGAGCCGCAAGGAGCGCAAGCAGATGGAGGACCTCAAGGCGAAGGGGAGCGACGTGGACTGGGACAAGGACACGCTCGCGCGCATCCCAGCGCTCAAGGACATCCAGAAGAAGCTCGCGCGGTCCAACTCGACGTCTGGGAACCACAAGCACGCCGGTGACGCGAAGCTCAGCGACGCGATCCACGCGAGCGAGCAGTGGATCGTCGAGCTCATCAAGTCGAAGAAGAACATCTCGGAGATCGACGCGAGTGTCTTGAAGAACGTCGCGCTCGCAATGGAGGCGGCGACGGTCGAAGAGGCCGCAGTCGTGGCGAACCTCAAGAAGATGAAGACCGACAAGGAGTACGTGCTCAACTCGATCCGGTTTATTGACCAGGAGGAGGCCAAGGCCGTGCGCAGCACTGGCAAGGGTCTCGTGAACGGCCGCCGCAGTCCGACCGAGCTCGACAACGGCAGCTTGATCGAAGCGAGCGACGCGTCGACGCCACGCAACGCAGTCGACACGTCGTCGAAGACGCCGTCGCCGACGCAAGCTGGCAGCGGTCCGTCGAGCCCTGGCACTGCCGCGGCGGCGCCAGCGGTGCCAAAGCGCGTGCACCGCGCGATCCCAAAGCCAGCGGCGCCAGCTCCGCCACCACCGGCGGCACCAGCTGCTGCTGCGGCTCCGAAGCCAGCGTCGCCAACGCCAACGCCAGCGGCACCAAAGTCAGCGTCGCCGACACCAAAGCCAGCGCCAGCAGCACCAAAAGCCGCGTCGCCGAAGGCGGTGTCGCCTGCGTCGTCGCTGTCGGAGGGTGTGACGTTCTAAGCGCGCGCTCGAGACCGAGCGGCAACGATAGAGGACAAGGATGATGAGGATGACGGCGGCGGCGAAGACGAAGCTGACGACGGGTGTGAAGATGACGACGACGATGAAGATGAAGAAGATGACGATGATCGTAGTGTGACAGTGGCGTGCGAGCCGCTCTGGAGCCTCCGCGGGACGACGACGCGCGCACAGGCTTGCGTTTGCACGCGCGCGACCGCGCGGCTGGATGGATGAGGGCATGCAGCCGCGAGCGAGCGAACGAAGCGAGCAGCGCGACTGTGTGTAGCGAGTGTCAGGTCGCGAGTGAGCGAGTTGTTACTTATTGATTCCATTTTTTGACGCACAGAGTCGGTGTGAAAATGTATTTCAAAAGTGCACAGCATCGAGACTTGTCGTTCTGTTATGTCTTGCCATGGTCTTGGTCTTGGTTCACGATGTGATGCTGCGATTGCGAGATTGTCGTCATGTGCTCACATAGTCATAGCACTCTCGAGTCTTTGCCAGGACTGTCGCTTGTGTCCAGGCATGGCGATGTACCTGTTGTCGTCGCGATGTACCTGTTGTCGTCCTGGATCAGGATTGCCCAAGACAAAGCTCTAGGACACACTCAAAGCTCCAGACATCTAACACGATGTTCAAAACTGGTGTCTCAACACTTCGACTGGAGTTCACCACGCACGTTGACACTACCAATCTGTGTGGTACGTACACACACGCTCGTACGAGAGTGTCGAAAGTAGCGCATGTCGTCGAGAGATCGGTGGCTCGATGCTTCCGACTGTAGTTGTTGTCAATGCCAACAATCACAAACGACCTATGCGCCGCGAACAAGATCGATCGTATGTGAATCGACAACAGCACACAATGTCTTGAACGAGTGTCGGCATCGGACGATGCAATATCGTAAGAGTGTCAACACCAACACGTGCTTCAGTTGATTGGAGTGGTTCGAGTGCGTATCGATGATGGCAAGCAGGTCTGCCATCTTCGCCATTGACGTCTTCGATAACATCATCTACTGCCTGTGCGTCGTGGCCAGAGACGAGCGTTGACACCAGCACAAGCAGTCTCGTACGCATGTCGACTCCAGCGCAGGGAGACTCTTTCGAGCGTCGACTCCAGCGCATGTACACATTGCAAGACGTTGTTTGAGTGTCGAGTGTCGACTCGAGCACTTGCCTCGAGCGCACTTCATGTTGAAGACCCGAGTTCGTGTTTGCTTGCCTTTCTCATACAAATCGCAAGTGACGCGGCAGTTGCGTTGTGTGGGCCACACGCGTCCTCGAAGATTCCTCCGTTTTAGTCGCTTTGCTGTCGGTAATTCGGAGCGTAATTCTGTTGTAGAACTCAGTATACGCGTATATTGTGCGTCGGTATACGACTTGTATACGCTGGATTTTCGCGTTTTCCTGCGTGCGCATCTCTTGTTGATCCAGACCAGTCGCGCTCACATTCGAGTTGAGCAAGTTGCTGTGTGTGAACGCAAGCTTGGCATTCGTGGCGTTCCTGATAGAGAACACTTGCAGCGAGAGCATTGCTCAATGCATCGGTGCATGCTTTGCCTGACGATCTTGCTGCGATCACTCGACTAAGCGAGCAAGGAGTGTCTTGCTCACTTGCTCGCTCGACTAAGCACGCGCACACACATGATCGATCTCGTGCATCGTACATCGTACACACACACATGCCTCATGCCTGCCAAATGGCGACAACAAGGTTAGTCGAGTTTGAGCTTGAGCTCGTCTGTTTCCTGATGTCACTTTGCCATGCTCCCATGCTCATGGAAAGCAGACCCTGCGACACGCTCTGCATTTGCATCGACTAACAGCGCTATGAAGCACACACACATTGTGCGCTCACATGCACTCGAGCGAGTGCTTGTTGTCGTGCAAGGCAATGGCCATGCATGACAGCAAGACGCGCGCATGCTGGCCGCACATGTGTGTGTGTGTCGACAACACCAACAGGAACAACACCAACAGCATCAGCAGCACTAAAAGCACCAGGCCGATAACACACACACGCAGTTTGCCTGACACAGGCCCGTCGTGACGATGCAGCTGCTTCGAGCAGGAACGTGGCTTCACTCGCGCGCTTCGAGCTTCGAGCACCAGTCGTAGCAAGTATACGTCGTATACAAACCAGGTATGCTTGCAAGCCACAGAGCTAAAACGCACAGGCGGCGCGAATTCGGGCCGTAATTCGTACTCATGCATGTTGCGCGCGTCATTTCGACACTACATCACGCAATTAGTATGAGCAAGTAAGCTCAAGTCAATCAACGCAGCGCAAAGCGCAAAGCGCAAAGCTCGACCGACGCTCGAAGCTCTCGATTGAGATCACTCAGTTGGGAATTTGCCTCGAGCTCCGCACGTCGTCGCTGTCGTCTTCGTCGTTGTCAAGCTCTCTCCGCGTCTCGCGCCAGCGCTTGCCACCACCACCTCTTCAACAACCATGGGCATGTTCATTGACCCGAAGGACCTGCCGCAGGACGGCTCGGGGCTGCTCCAGGTCCTGTTCCTCGGCGCCGTCTATGGGTTCGTGCTCTTCAACGCAAGCAACATGATCTCGGACGGCAGCGAGCTGCTGCTCCTCGTCCCTGCGATGGCCGGCATTGTCGGCAGCATCGTGCTCCCAGTGCTCGGCGCCGTGCCGGACGGCGCGATCGTGCTGTTCTCGGGCATGGGTCCAGACGCGCAGGAGCAGATGTCGGTCGGTGTCGGCGCGCTCGCGGGCTCGACGATCATGCTCTTGACGATTCCGTGGGCGCTCTCGGTCTACGCCGGTCGCGTGAACCTCGACGCGCAGGGCCGCGGGAACTACGTGCGTCCAAAGGGCGCTGGCAAGGCCTGGAGCAAGCTCACGCCAGCGGGCAACGCGAACCTCTTCCACACGGGCGTCGTGCTCTTTGACGAGATCCCGAGCAACGCCAAGACGATGATCGTCACGAGTCTGATCTACTTGATCCTGCAGATCCCAGCGCTCCAGTTCACGGGCACGACGGACCGCGACAGCAAGATCGACCACGACAAGGTCGCGGCGTCGCAGCGTCCGTTTGCGTTCGTCGCGTTCCTCATTGCGATGGTCGCGTTCTTCGGGTACCTCTACTGGAACGTCAAGCGGTCGTCGCAGGTCGCAACGGACGAGATCGACGAGATCCGCGTGCAGGCGATCCGCAGCGGCAAGATCAGCCTCTCGGGCGTGCTCGCCGAGGAAGTGGCGAAGATCAAGCGCGCGTCGCCGGACGTGAACACGACGCTCACGTCGCGCAGCCAGATCAAGCACGTGCAGGACATCATCCGTCCGTTCTTCCACGTCTACGACCAGAACCGCGACCGCCGCATGGACGCGGATGAGCTCCAGGTCTTCTTCCGCGACTTGGGCGAGAAGGTGTCGCGCGAAGAGGCCGAGAAGTGGATCGTCGAGGCCGACAAGAACAAGAGCGGCTTCATTGAGTTCGACGAGCTCGTCGAGGCGACGCTCAAGTACCTCATTGCCAAGTACGAGCTCGAGTCGCAGGGCCGGAAGATCGAGATGACGCGCATCCACGTCGAGTCGCAGCGCCACATTGACATGACCCAGGACGGCGACGACGAAGAGGAGGAGGACGAGGCGGTGCCAGAGGACCTCGCGCACCTGTCGATCGCGGAGCAGCAGCGCCGGATCAAGATCCGCGCGGCGTACATGATGTTCCTCGGCACGGCGCTCGTGCTCATCTTCTCGGACCCGATGGTCGACGTGCTCTCGGAGATTGGCTCGCGCACGGGCGTCCCGGCGTTCTACGTGTCGTTCGTGATCGCGCCGCTCGCGTCGAACGCGAGTGAGCTCATTGCGTCGTACAACTACGCGCTCAAGAAGACGTCCAAGACGGTCTCGATCTCGATCTCGACGCTCTTGGGCGCTGCGTGCATGAACAACACGTTCTGCCTCGGCATCTTCGCGGCGCTCATGTACTTCAAGAGCGGTGGTCTCGTGTGGGAGTTCTCGGCCGAGACGCTCGCGATCCTCCTCGTCGAGCTCATCATCGGCGTGATCGCGCTCAAGAAGACGCAGCGCCTCTTTGACGCGCTCATTGTCTTTGCGCTCTACCCGCTCTCGATCGTCCTCGTGTACGTGCTCGAGAACGTCGCGGGCCTCGACTAAGCGCACTCGCAAGTGTGTGTTAGTCGCGACGACGGCGTTGGCTCGAGCTACGGCGTCAAGATCCGCAGTCGAGAGACAACGAAGTGGCGTGTTGGTCCGGTCTGGGTCGACTGCTGCTGCTGTTTTGTGTGCGTGTGCGAGACGACGGCGACGACGATGAAGATGAAGATGATGACTGCGCTCGCTCTGTCTCTTGAGTCTTTGGACTCGAGCGATCTGAGCGCGTGCAGTAGCAGCAGAAGTTGTTTGTAGTCGTCAGTCGTCCGCAAGCTAGTGCGTGGACTCGAGGAGGAGAACGCTAGCTCCGGTTTTGAAATCCACTCGGTCCACTCCGTATGCGTCCGTGCTCATCCATTCGTTCAGTTGATTTGGTTGCTTGACGTGTCGTACCTCCAGCGCAAGCTGAGCGACGCGAGCAGTCTGGCCGGCAGCATCTCGCGCAGTCCGCGCGAGCACGTCCGGAGCGCCGATACGCACCGCTTGAGCGCGAGCTCGAGCAACTCGTCGCGCGTGAGCGACCAAGGCGTGTTCACTGGGAGCAACCGCAGCGGCGCAGCGGCAGGTCTGATGCTCGCGCTGCCGTACCGGAAAGGCTCGTTCTCGTTCTTTGACAAGCTCTCGTCCGACTTGGAGACGCGTCTCGACGACCTCAACTCGTCGTACCCGACGAGCGAAGTGGACTTTGGCGCCGCAGACCGGCACCTCGCACTCCTCGACGACGAAGACGTCGGGAGCGTGACGCTCCCGTTGCCAGCGAAGAGCCGGCTGTCGGCGCTCGAGGAGTGGCGGCGACGCAGCTCGTTCACAGGGTTCCAGTAGTGTCTATCAGTTCGTCTATCTGTGTGTCCGTCCATCCGTCCGCTGTGCTTTGAGTGTCAATCGTCGATCCGTCGATCCATCCGTCCATTTGTACGTCTCTCTGTCTGTCTGCGTGTCGTAGCGTCCAACGTGCACTGAACCAGCTCTGCGAGCTGGTTGTCGTCATCGCAGTGTATCTGCCATCGCAACGTGCGTGCGAGTGCGTCGAGTGAAACAGAGAGAGAGAGCAAGTGCGCGCACGCAACGCATTTCCAGTGCGTTGGGCCGTGTCCTCAACCACCTGTTCTCTTGCGTAGGAGTGTCTGCGTGTGCTCCGAAGCCTCGCTCAGCAGCCGTATCAACAACACCTCTTCCTGCAGCGCATGCATATCAAGGCCATCAATCGATCTAGAAGTATCTGTCATTGCTCGCTCACACGCGTCAAGTACCAGAGCAACTGCGCAATCGAACTCACAAGCATGCAGAGTGACGGTGCAGTTGAGAATCGTTTGCGGGACGGCTGAGAGCACTCGACTCACGAGCACAACGCTACATGGCGTTCGAATGGTCTGTGAGCGTGGGAGTGGGAGTCGCTCACACCTCCAGTGTTGCGTTCGCAGCTTGCAAGTCGTTTAGTGGCGTGCACTGAGAGCAAGTGTGTCATCACGGGTCGAAACAAATACAAAGAATCCGTTGCTTTCACGAAACGTTTCGATCAACACAAGACACACATTTCATCTCATTCAGACACGACACACATCGGACGAAACGGTTTTAATACGCTGCACAATACATCCGCACAAAATGCGACCATTTTGTACAACGTTTAATTGCATCACTATAAAACCGTATCGTACAAAACGGTACTCACCTGAACAAAGCACGACATTTTCGTCATAACAGTATGTTCATGCAGTTCACCTTTTACAGCATATGAGCACTCAACCAACGATTCAAAGTACGTTTGAAAAAGTAGTTGTTCAGAAGATCAATAGTACGATTGTAGGCCTGCATAACTACAATTTCAAATCGTTGTTTTGCCCCATTAAATCCACCTACGAGCGCATATCGAGATCGCTACCCAATAGTGCAAGAGTAAAACCTGGTCTTCATTATAGTGCTCAACGCCAGTATATCGTTTTTAAATGAATTGCACTAGATAATTCATATGTGCAAGTAATGGCGTCGTACATGTCACAAGACACTACGCAACTGTCAATGTGCTAAACACATTTTCGCCTATATTTTGAAGTTCAATCAATCGAGCATGAGTCATGTTGATATAAAAGGTGTCACAGACTCTAAAGAACTAAGTACTACGTACGCGCAATTCGTGAGAACTGCGCTCCAACAGCTCAAAGTCCAGCAGAAGTTTGCCATGTTCGTCATCCTGACGGCGATGAGTGGCGACATCGCCGGTGAGGGTGACAACATGCAGCACCTGAAGCTCATGTACGCGTTGGCGGATGATTGAGTCCTTTTATGGCTCTTTTAACTGGAGCGACACCACCGCCGGTTTGAACGGCGAGCCGGGGCAGCATCGCTCACGACGACTCGACCTCCACCCTACCAGTCCGTTGTCAACAAGGTCGACCATACCACATTAGAGGCTCGCTAGATCGCCCAAGAAACCACGAAGCGTTCTTCTCCAAGCGCGCCATCATGAAAAAAACTCGTCGAATATCCCACACGCGCGCTCTCATGGTGGGCGCTTGTTAGATAACACCAGCTTCACGAAATACACCGGTCAGTTACGAATCGATGTCGACAAGCACGATCAGTTGATAACACACGACATGACATCCCAGGTCGCCTCCCCGATGACGCCTCTGTTTCTTAACGGTGGAATTTGGCGAGCTTGCATATTAATTGCGAGCGTACATGCCCATCTTGTTGTCGACGGGTGGCAGTGTTAAAACAATCCAAGACTCCGCGATTGGCGTGATAATCGCGAGCTTTGTTCAAATTCCCATGCGTTGTTGCAAATGTGTACAGTATGTCACGTCACTCGAAAAGTCAACCTTGCTAGACCACCTGTCATCCGTTATCATCGAGTCGCTCATTTGTCATCCTTTTTAGCTATCACTCGACAGCTATCTCTTCATCGCAAGCTCGAAAGTAAACTATTCCCGTTACTTGGGCGACGGAGTTCCTTTCCATTACAGGTTGGCGAGACACCCATACAACTGTTACTTGAGAGACCACCTGAAACAAAAGTATCCATATGGCGTTTTTGAGGTTTTTCGCTAGAGGCGTTCAAAGTTTGTGGACTGTGTTTGGCGTGAAAAGCTGAAGCCGATAAAATGAGAAAGAAGATTTTGCGATGCAAAGTGATAGCGAGTACAAGGACGAGCTCATGCAGTCGAGAGGCAGCGACGCCGAGGCCGACAGCGGAGAGGCGAGCAGCTGTAGCAACGCAGAAGAAGAAGTGGACGATCGCATTGGTAGCAGAGACGGTCTCTTTGCTCACGCCGTCTCTACTGGGTCTGCTGATGAAATGGCGGATCGCCTCGCTGTCTACGGCTGCTGCGCCAACACGTGCCTCTCCGGCAAGACCCAGTAGCTGCACGATCTCGTTGGCTCTCTTCAGCGCATGAACAAGCTAGAGCGACGCTGCACCATGCTCTCAGGCCTCGCACTCTGCGAAGCGTTCCAGATGGACCCAAAGACAACAGTGAAAGGCGGCGAGCGCAAGCGCAAGCGCTTCGACTACGTGCTCCCGTACATCGGCAAAGCATGCAAGGAGGGCTACATGGCAGTGTTTGACGTCTCGCACAGATACCTAGTGCAAGCACGAAAGCAAGTCGCGCAAGGTGATCTCTCTGCGACTGCTCGGGAACACGAACAACAAGCACGCCGCAGTGTTTGACCCGGAGCCGCTGGTCGAGTGGTTTAACCGCGCCGCAAGCGAAGGCGGTGACGTGGTTCCGCTCCATCTTCGGCTGCGAAAGAAGATCGACGGCCGTGACGCTCGCTACTACGGCTACGAAGACAACACTCTCTTGCCAGCGCAGCTGACTTGGGAACAGCTCCGCTATGAGTACGAGAACTACGTCAATGACTCGTCAGAGCACATGCCGTCGCTGTCGTCGTTCCGGAGCATCCTGAAGAGTCGCTGCCCCAACATCCGCATCCGCAGCCGGCGCGATCAAGTTTGCGACCTCTGTGCCATCTACCAGACACGAACGCGCAGCGGCGCGCAAGAAGAGATCGAAGCAATTGCAGATCATGTCATGGAAGCGCGCGATATGCGGTAAGGATCGTTTTGATATGTGCAATCTAGTAAAGATACTTTTGATTTGTTACTGACATTCTTTGTATGGCAGAACCGTGTATCGACAGGATGCAAACGCGGCTGGAGACGACACCATGGTCCTGACAATGAACTGCAGCCAGAACCTGTGCCTCCTCAGTGTGCCAGACACACCGTCTCGGTGGCACTTCCTGAGTCTCATTGGTGTCCCGCTGTTTGGCGTGTACAACGCCGCGACGTCGACACATCACTCGTTCCTCTACGCCGAGTCGAAAGGAGGCGAAGGGCTGAACGAGACTTTGACCATGCTGCACCACACAATCCAGCTCTACAACCCCAACGACTCAGCAGCTACGCGACGAAGCAGACTCATCGTGTGGGCCGACAACTGTTCCGGACAAAGCAAGAACAGCTTTGTGCTGTGGTACGCCGTCCACATGGTCGCGCTCGGTGAGTTCGATGAGATCTCGATCAAGTTCCTGGTGTGCGGCCACACCAAGAACCCATGCAACAGAGGCTTTGCGTACATCAAGAAGCATGTGTGCAAGCACTCGTGCTGGATAATGCAAAAGCTGAGCGAGTGCGTCGCACAGTCAAGCAAAGCAGTCGACACGATCATCTTGCAAGACGAGGAGCGGCCGTTCGGCGACTACAAGAAGCTACTGTCGCGCTACTACAAGGAGCTGCCAGGGTCAGGCAGTTCCAGATCTTTCGAGTCAGCTCATCTCAGCCCGGTGTCGTCGAGTGCAAACGCACGCCTGCGTTGGAGCCCAAGGTCGTCGATCTCCGCCTAGACGGCGTCGACTTCACGCGCGAGGCACTTCAGAGTGCGATGGCGCAACTCGAACGCCTGCCCGATCGTCCGGTGAACCCCGAAAAGGTCGCAGACCTGCATGACAAGATCCTCCCTTACGTCCCAGACGAGCACAAAGGAGACGCGCTTTACCAAGTCCCGACTGCCGATGAACTGGTGTAAGCGAGAAGCGTGAAGAGGGCACGCCGGGACGCGCAGTCGAAGAAGAGGCACTTGGTTAAGGACGAAGGAAAAGAGAGCGAGGTTTGAGCCATAAGGATACTTTTGCATAGTTTGGTAACATCTCTAAGGATACTTTTGATTGGAGTCTGGAAATTTTAAGATCTTTCTGTTCTGCAAATATGCTGGCGTGAACAAATTTGCTTTTATGAACAGGTTCTAGATCAATTCTGAATGGTCCAAATAGTCCATCTGAAAGAGCAGAATTCTTTTATGAACAGGTTCTAGATCGATTCTGAATGGTCCAAACAGTCCATCTGAAAGAGCAGAATTCTTTACACAAGTCACACCGATTAAATACTTTGAGGTTATTTACTCAAACTTCAAGTCATCTTTTTCAAACCTCGCTTTCTCCCCAACTAATCGACCGATTTACAGGTTGAATAGCTCAATATCTTGCCCAGATAAAGGGCTTTCTGATAGTGTGCGTGGTTAAAAAACCTCAAAAGTGCTCTTTAAATACGTATATTTTGTGAGGTCTCATTTCAGAAATTGGTTTTGTCATGCTTAATGGGGCAAAACAACGATTTGAAATTGTAGTTATGCAGGCCTACAATCGTACTATTGATCTTCTGAACAACTACTTTTTCAAACGTACTTTGAATCGTTGGTTGAGTGCTCATATGCTGTAAAAGGTGAACTGCATGAACATACTGTTATGACGAAAATGTCGTGCTTTGTTCAGGTGAGTACCGTTTTGTACGATACGGTTTTATAGTGATGCAATTAAACGTTGTACAAAATGGTCGCATTTTGTGCGGATGTATTGTGCAGCGTATTAAAACCGTTTCGTCCGATGTGTGTCGTGTCTGAATGAGATGAAATGTGTGTCTTGTGTTGATCGAAACGTTTCGTGAAAGCAACGGATTCTTTGTATTTGTTTCGACCCGTGATGACACACTTGCTCTCAGTGCACGCCACTAAACGACTTGCAAGCTGCGAACGCAACACTGGAGGTGTGAGCGACTCCCACTCCCACGCTCACAGACCATTCGAACGCCATGTAGCGTTGTGCTCGTGAGTCGAGTGCTCTCAGCCGTCCCGCAAACGATTCTCAACTGCACCGTCACTCTGCATGCTTGTGAGTTCGATTGCGCAGTTGCTCTGGTACTTGACGCGTGTGAGCGAGCAATGACAGATACTTCTAGATCGATTGATGGCCTTGATATGCATGCGCTGCAGGAAGAGGTGTTGTTGATACGGCTGCTGAGCGAGGCTTCGGAGCACACGCAGACACTCCTACGCAAGAGAACAGGTGGTTGAGGACACGGCCCAACGCACTGGAAATGCGTTGCGTGCGCGCACTTGCTCTCTCTCTCTGTTTCACTCGACGCACTCGCACGCACGTTGCGATGGCAGATACACTGCGATGACGACAACCAGCTCGCAGAGCTGGTTCAGTGCACGTTGGACGCTACGACACGCAGACAGACAGAGAGACGTACAAATGGACGGATGGATCGACGGATCGACGATTGACACTCAAAGCACAGCGGACGGATGGACGGACACACAGATAGACGAACTGATAGACACTACTGGAACCCTGTGAACGAGCTGCGTCGCCGCCACTCCTCGAGCGCCGACAGCCGGCTCTTCGCTGGCAACGGGAGCGTCACGCTCCCGACGTCTTCGTCGTCGAGGAGTGCGAGGTGCCGGTCTGCGGCGCCAAAGTCCACTTCGCTCGTCGGGTACGACGAGTTGAGGTCGTCGAGACGCGTCTCCAAGTCGGACGAGAGCTTGTCAAAGAACGAGAACGAGCCTTTCCGGTACGGCAGCGCGAGCATCAGACCTGCCGCTGCGCCGCTGCGGTTGCTCCCAGTGAACACGCCTTGGTCGCTCACGCGCGACGAGTTGCTCGAGCTCGCGCTCAAGCGGTGCGTATCGGCGCTCCGGACGTGCTCGCGCGGACTGCGCGAGATGCTGCCGGCCAGACTGCTCGCGTCGCTCAGCTTGCGCTGGAGGTACGACACGACGTGTGCGCGGTCGCGGATCACGCGCGCAGTCTCAGCCGTCGGCGGTCGCTTGCCGACTGTGCGCGACATCCAGAGCGGCGGCGGCAGGTGATGGTGACTCGTAAGCGCTGTGCTCGTGCTCGTGCTGCTGACGCTGTCGGTCGAGCCTGGGAGCGATAGGTTCCGTCGGAACGACGGCTGCGTGAACGGCTGCTGCCGCACTTCGTCGTAGTCTTCGTCGTGGAGCGTGCTCGACCGGAGCTGGCTGAACATGGGCGAGAGCGAGAGCTCGCCGTCGTACGGATTCGAGCTGCTGCTGCTGCTCGTCGCAGTTGGGTACGTCGGCTGCAGTGGCGGCCGACGCAGCTCCATCATCGTGAGCGAGTGGCGCGACAGTGGCTCGCTCGCAACGTGGCGACTGCTGCCAGCCACGCCACTCGCGTGTGTCATTGGCATCGCTGGCGTCGTCATGCTCCGGCGCTCCGACACAGTTGCATGCGATGACGGCTGGTGCTGGAACGACGCTGCGCGCGACATCGCTGCTGACGTGCTGCTGCTGCGGTTACTGAGTTGCTCGCGCCGACTGTGTCGCGCGCGCGGTGCGTGGTCCGTGATGCGCTCGTGGAAGCTCTGCGTGTGCTCCTGGTCCTGCGACCGAATGACGATCTGCGCGTCAATGTCGTCCTCGCGCTTCGACAGACTCGGCCACGGCGCGCGGCCGATGATGCTGTGCGGCGAGTGGAACGGATCCGAGAACGACCGCGCAAGCGGCGGCTCGGTCGTCGTCGGCACTGTCGCGTGCGCGGCGTCATTGCTGCCGCCCATGCTCTTGCCACGTGCACTCTTGCGCGCGATGGAGCGGTCGACCGGACTGCGCAACGCGCCGCTGCTGTCGCGCAGTCCACTGTTCTGGTGCGACTTTGCAAACGACAGCCGCGGTGGCGACGACGAGACGCTCTTGCGCGTGCGCCGCACAGTCGAGGCGCGGTCCATGTGGCTACTCCGCGGCGCCGTGACCGTGCTCGTGCTCGCGAGCGAGCTGTCAGTGCGACTATCGAGCTTGTGGCGCCGCTTCTCGGCTTTCTTCTTCTCCTTCTGCACCTTGAGCTCGCGGTGCCAGTCCTCGATCTTCTGGATCCACGTCCGCGGCGACCGGCCGTACTGCGCCGTGTCGTCGCTCGACGTGCCACTGCTCGCGCCACCACCGCCGCCAACACTCGACTGCGCAGTCGACTGACTTGTGCTCACGCCGCCAGCGCCGCCATAGCCGTGCAGCGGCTTCTTGGACGGAATGAACGCGGTGCTCTTGCTTCGGCGCTCGCGCGCGAGGCTGCGCTCGTGGCCGCCGCCGCCAGTCGAGAACATCTCACTCACGCTCGACGTTCCGCCGCGGCGACTCGCAATGCTAAAGCTCGTTGTGACACTGTCAGACTGCAGACGGCGGCGCTCGTGCTCTGCGGGACTATGGCCGTCGTCGTGGCTCGGGATGATGCGCACGTGGCGCGTGCCCCACTGGTTGTAGCTCTCTTTCGAGCCCCAGTACCGATCAAAGACCATCGGCGGCGCGCCGTCGTAGTAGAACGCGACGTTCGGATGGTCTTTCAAGAGCGTATCGGCGTAGTCGCTCGTGATGTACCGATCAAACGTCCTACGCAAGTGCGGCAGCATTGTCAAAGAGAGAGCTACGGCGTCAGTCATGACTCGATAGGGCAGCGCTAGCGATTGATCAATGGGTCGTACGTACCGCGACATCCGACCAGCGGTTCGGAAGAGTCCGTGCTTCTTGGGCTTTGGATGGCGCTTCGGTTTGTTTTCAGACTTGCTCTCAGTGCTCGGACGTCCAGTGCTGCTCGTCACCGTCACGTCTTCAGACTCGACAGCCGATGCGACGATCCCAGACGCGAGCTGCAGCCGATGGTGCGCGCGAAAGTCCTCAATGCGCGCGCGGTAGACGCAGTCTTGACTGCGCGAGAGCTTCATGAGCGCAAACGCATCGGTCGCGCCTCGACCGATCTACAAGGTACAGTGTCACACGCAAGGGAAGAGCGAGCAAGTGAGGGAGTGAGCGAGCCATTGAGCATACCACATGGGCCAAGGCGTCGTACCTCGTTCAGGTGCTCGACCATGTCGCCGTAGTGCTCGCACGCGACGACTGAGCTCTTCTCGAGCTGCATGAGCGCAAGCGCAATGCGGAACAGGATCTACATAGAGAGACACGAGCGCTCGCGTCAGTCACGGCAGCAGATCACACAGTCAACAGCACAAGACACGCACCTCGTCGCCAATGAGGAAGATCGCGTCCCAGATGCGCACAGTCACGTCCTTGTCGCACGGACTCGCAAAGAGCGTGAGGAACCA